>OX424576.1:99314356-100514356 GCA_949152435.1 Gastracanthus pulcherrimus | reverse complement strand
ATCATAAGCATTGTCATCTTCAATACTTCTATCAAAACTGTCATTCTCTGTAAACTTACGTTTCGACACATTTGCGAAAGTTTTATAAAACTTATTTATGACAAACTGATGAAAAAATTATCTGATAACCTTGTAAAAATTGCTACAAGAATAAACGATTAACTGTGAGAAACAGCTAACCTGCTATCCTGAACAGGATAGTTACAAATAGCCCAATAAAGTAGATATCCTCTAACTATCTTGAGAAAAACTGTTAGAGAAATAAACACTTTGCCAGATTGGAAAAAAAACTCGCCAACTATCCTGAAAAGGACTGTTGGGGAGGCACCCGAAGAAAATGTGAATATCCTCTAACTATCTTGAGAAAGACTGTTAGAGAAATAAACACTTTACCAGATTGGAAATCTCGCTAACTATCCTGAAAAGGACTGTTGGGGAGGCACTCGAAGAAAAATGTGAATATCCTCTAACCATCTTGGGAAAGACTGTTAGAGAAATAAACACTTTGCCAGATTGGAAATCTCGCCAACTATCCTGAAAAGGACTGTTGTGAAAGCAGACAAGTTAAGAAAGTTCCAAAAATTATTGTAAAGAATGTGAGGAGTATATATGTTCAAGTTGTTTCGACCCTTACCACATTGAAAAAAATGAATAATTTCTTCTACCATTATTTCAAAAGTAAATATACAAATTTGATCCCGATTCGGTTGACGTTTGAAAAAAATGTCGGTCATTTTGGATTTGCCATGTTGAATTTTTCAAATCCGATTTCAGATTCGTTATCAGCGACCCTGAAAACCCCCGTATATCAAATTTGGCCCAAATCGCTTGACTTTTGAAAAAAATGTCCGCCATATTGGATCCGCCATCTTGAATTTTTCAAATTCGATGTCAGATACATCATCAGCGATCACGAGAACCTCAGTATTCAAAATTTGGTATAAATTGGGGTTAAAAAATATGACGTTTCCGATTATTTCATAGTGTCATAGGCGCCATCTTGGAAAATTTTTCGGGAAAGTTTGGAAACATCAAATGTTTGAACAATAATATCATTTGCAACATGAATCCATATCAAGATCTTCGTTGAACCCGTTTTATTATAAACAAGCATGTCAAAATGTTAAAAAATGTATTTCTGATTTTTCATCAAATTCAAACCGCCATTTTGAAATTTTCCAAAGATAATTTCAAAATTCTGACTTAAGAATCGGAACAAGCGGACAATTTTACTTCAGAAAAGTGCTATTGGTTATTATTATTTTTTTTATCGACAATTTTTTAGGCAAAAAACGAAGAAGAAATCGGTTAATATCAGCCTAGAAGTTCGAAACAAGGATTTGATCTCCAAATATCCTTCAAATAACGTCTAAGGGTGATTTTGACGAAGAGGTCGAAGCGTATCTGGTCGTAAAATTTTCCGTTCTTTCAGAATCCCAGGTCAAAAAAATCATATCGATTGATTTAAGGGGTTTGACCTTCATTTGACCTTGAACCAGACGCGCTGGGGTCATATGGACAGCGGCATCGTGATCAGCGACCCCAAAAACATAAAGATCAATTAAGATCAGAAATGCTCCACCCCGATTTTATATTGTGGTCCTGTATTATTGTCAACTCCAATTATAGAACCACTTAACGAGTCTACATTAAATCGTAAGTATTGGATGTGTTAAAATAAACTGCTAATTTTTAAATTATTATGGCAAACTCCAATACTTTAGTTTCAGAACCACCAAACATTGAAACTCAATTACGAGTATCAAATAATATGACAGAAGAAGACGAGGAATACGATACGAACTCGAACAGCAGTAGCAGCAGCACTAGTACTAACACTAGCATTAGCACTAGCACCAGTACTGGTACTAACGCTAGCACTAGCACCAGTACTAGTACTAACGCTAGCACTAGCACTAGCACCAGTACTAGCAGTATCACTAGCACTAGCATTAGCACCACTGATGCAATCGTAAGCGAAGACCAAAATAGCGAAACTAAGTTTACACAAATAATTTTTATAATTTTTTTAATATAAACATTTTGTGATCAGATTTACAGGCTCATATTTGCAGCGCGGTGGTAGATATGGGCCGTGGTTTATTGTGCAAAATGAGTCTACACGTCACTATCATCTGTTTGGTTATCAAGGTAGATTCAAGGAACGATATCTCTGCCGCCACCAAATGCAAACATCTACGAGAGGTTAGAAGGATTTGTCAGTGATCTTCATAGACAGCTTTGTGGTAGAGGTGCACCTAACAACTTTATAGGAATAACAATTAACTGTGAAAGATTCAATCATGGTTCTCTGTGGCAGTCTTTTAGACTTATTCAAAACTCAACGTACAGGATTTATGGGGAATGCTGTTTAGTTCTGTTCAAAGCTCAAATGATTTCAACATTAACGACAGATTGGCGATGGCTTGTACGATCGCGAGAGATTTAGTCGGATGTGGGCTAGTGCCATTGACTGAAAGCAGTGACAAAATAATCGATTTTTTGTATCAGAAATGACGACAACCTATGCTTGCCCCAACGTCTAGTTGTATTGTATGCTTCTGTTATCAAAGGTAAAATACATACAGGTAAATTTCATGCATATTAAAATTTAATCCGTCAAGCTCATGGTCGTGCCCAAAAGAACGCAGCAGAAGATCTTTTAAATTTGACAAACGTACAGGTACCACCGGAAGGATGCTGACTCAAATAAATACGTCGCATTCAAATTTATTTTGCCACTCGAGAAACAGCTACAGTTGTGTATTTTTTAGAAATTTTTGCCAGGGTGGGCCGCCACTGTACGATGATACACGTTTTGTCCTTGATACACGCAAAACCATTATTAATACTCTACGAATTATGTACTATGAATGCTCAAAACATCAACCAATACTTAATTTGGTAGATGCAACTGGAAGTCGTGGTTATCGTAGACTTTGCAATAAGAGTTATAGACGTGGCGAAGGTCACAGATGCTCAAACAGACATTACAAATGTATGCAAATTTCTGCGTGTGAAAAGTCTGTAAATTAAAAAAAATTTAGCGTTTGTTGTAGAATATTTTTTGGTGACTCTTGCTACAAAAATCATTTGAAAAGATAAAATCCAGTAGTATGTGTGAGAAAATAAAAATTTGTCAAAAATGTTTCAAGACTGTGCGTACACAAAACTGAAAAGTTGTGGGAGGAAATCACGAGTGAGGTATTTCGTTTTGTAGTACGTACAAACTGGATTGCCTGTATATAATTTGTGTTACGTATAACGTATAAAATCAAAAGAAACAGCATCTACCATACTGTATTTATTTTATAATTTTGAAAAACAACAAACGAGACTAGTACTGGGTGACGATGAGAAGAAAATCCATGTACCCAGCTTGTGTATCGTTCAACAAGTCTGTAGTCAATGTCTCAAGATTGGTGATATTACAATTGACTGTGGACTGTGGTATGCGCGAATAAGTGTTAAAAATCAATACGGTGCGAAGTATATACATTGCTCATAATTTGCAAGGTTTTGATGCTCAATTTATATTTAAATATATTGTAGAAAAGTGAGCGATATTCATTAATCGATTTTATGAATATAAAATTCATAAATAGTTTAAATTATTTTAATGTGTCTATTTACCGAAGCCGTATGGTCTCAAAGAGATCGAAACAGGTACTTTTCCTCACTTGTTTAATAAACCTAAATATAAAGCATACGAAGGTTCACTGCCAACTTTATACAAATATTCACCTTGTACTATGCAAAGTACAAAAAGAACCCGATTTTTACAATGGTGCAATGAACAGCTGGCTAATGATTACAAGTTCATGTTTCAAGTAGAAATAGAAAAATATTGTAAAAATGATGTGCCCATTTTACGATTAGCTTGTTTAGCTTTTGGAAAAACATTTATGAAATTTGTTGTTGATTCGTTTGTTGATTGTATAACTATTGCTTCACCGTGTATGGACGTTTTCGAAAGCATTTAAAAAAAGGATCAAATCGGTCTTGTACCAGCAAATGGCTACAGACTGTCGGATAATCAATCTGAAATGGCTATGTATTGGTTATGTTGAATGGAGAAACGCGTTCTCGATCGTTTTATGAAACATGCTGGGCGGCGTCGTGAAAAAAAGTTACCCGAAGACATCCTCGTAGATGGATATAGTCCACCGCGAGACGATGAAGATCATAAAGGTATCATACCAGAATTTCCTCGCTGTTTTTGGCATGGTTGCCCTCGTTGCTACCGAAATAACAAAGATGCAGTTTTGACGAGCGGTGTATCGATGGACGATAGATATGAGAGAACGCTCATCATCACTGACAAGTTAAAGTCCAGCCATTGCGAGTTAATTAAGAAATGGGAGTGTGAGTTTAAAAACAAACTCTCTCAAAACGAACAACTTGAACAATTCGTTAAAGAAAATGTCGATTTTATCAAACGAAAACCGTTGAATCTGCGAGATGGGTTTTTCGAGGATCGCACAGGTAACACAGTCTAAGTATTTGATTGCTAAGGTCAGGGAAAAATTAAGTACGTGAATGTATGTTGTTGGTATCCACACATTTACAATCGCGGCAAGTACACTGTTGGTCATCCTAAGATATATGTCGGTCGTGAGAAATTTCGACAACTTATGGGTCCAAACAATGATATCTCTCAAGTAAATGGGTGTACCATAGATGTTGCGAACAAATGCTGCAAGATGCGTGTCCTCACAATGACCTCAAAGAGCGAGTTTTACGAAGTTTTTTTTGCAAAAAACTTTGGTATCCGGATACTCGCCCGATTATACCGCGACTGAGGAGAAAGAACAGTATATTAGCGAACTCGAAGTGGCTGAAGGTATACCACTGGATTAGAACAGCATATGATTTAACGCTTGTCTAATATCGGTAGCTAAATTGTGCCTAAATTCATTGTGGGGTAAATTTGGTCAACGCAAAAAGCTGTCGAAAACGTAAATAGTTACACGACCGGAAAGACTTATAGAATTACTTACCAGCACTGAAGTAGACATTAATGGCATTTTGGGTGTTAATGACGAAACATTATACGTGAACTGGTGCTATATAGTCGAAGCTGTAAAGCCATCTCCGACGACGAGTGTTGTTATTGCAGCCTTTACTATAGCACAGGCCCGAGTAAGACTGTTCGAGTACCTCCATGTTATTGGTACTATGACACGGCTTCAGTTTTTTACGTTACTATAGGTGTGAGCGGTGAGTACGAATTACCAATCGAAACGACACTCGGTCGTCTTTCGGATGAGTTGGCAGACAGAGGCTCCAACGCATATATCACGTCATTTTTATCAGGCGATCCAAAGTTTTACGCGTACAAGTGCAAGAAACCGGATGATACCGAGGAGTACGTATATAAGGTAAAAGGTATAAGGCTAAACAATGCCAACAGTCAACAAATAAATTTCGAATCGATTCAAGTGGATCGTTTCACCGCACGCCGAGATAGTGTTATCGAATTCTGCTATTCGTCGAACTATCTTCCACGAAGATTAACGCAATCGAGACAAAGAAGTATAAACCTGTTTATGGAAAGAGGATATTCGCGGCAATGGATAAGAGTTATCCATACGGTTACAAGAGACACAGATTAATTTTAAAATGTGAGATACAAATTTGTATCGATAACAAATCTTTGAAGTGGTATCTAACGTGATGATTGGATGAGCCAGCAGGAATCTTGAATCTCATTAGCGATTGAGGTGTCATCAACAAGCTAATTGGGTGCTACAAGGCGCTTGATGAAGAAGATCATTGGCGGCCACCGCGACATCCGCGAACTGATTGGTCATTCGTACGAGTACCACCACTGTGCTCATGGACTCGTGAGTGGCCGCGCGCGGGAACCACCACCAGGGTCGCGAGATCATCGGTAGAGGTGAAACCAGTACGAGCTACGGCTGCGCGCTGGAACTATCCGTTCACGTCAATGTTGTGCGATTTCACAGGCTGCGCTAAAACTATGTTTATGAAAAAAGTGTAAAGATCATAGACCGAATGTGCGACACTTGAATCGACATTTATTGTTTCGAGTGGTAGACGGGGTATAGAGATTTCGGCAATAACGTTGACTTTCGCGAAAGTTTACTACAGAACACTGATTACACGGGTGATTCAAAATCAAAACTAGTGTTCATTATTTTCACTTTTAAGGCGCTTATAATGCGGTAAAGAGAAAAATGCTCGATAATGATAATGTAGCCGCTCCGGTTAATCAAGAACAGGATGAAAAAGAGTCAATGCAGAAGGATGAGGAGGCGATAGTGGAGCGGACTGAAGCCGATATCCTGCAAAGTGTTTCTCAAAAGTACAGAAATAAGGCAGGGCAGCTCCTGCGTCGCTTGCTTACCAGTGGTAATATTTCTTGGAGCGCTAACGGGTCTGTAATGATAGGCAGCGTGCGGATAGTGGTGGTAATTTGGTTAACCTATTGAACGATGCTATGAGAGAGAGAGAGAGAGAGAGAGAGACGACTAACCCCACCACCGGGGTATCTCCAGTTTGCTATTGCATTCTGTGAAGCATTCATTCCTCAAGAGTTTATCGGCAATAATAGAGTTTGGCGAAATATTTTTCAATCGTCGTCAAGTGGATCTTCAGAGGACATTGCTTACGCTCTTACGTCATGTCCACGCTCTGTAAATAATGTCGATGGTAGAGGTGGTAATGCTGGTGGTTGTGGTGATAGTAATGAAATTCGTCTGCTCGCAGCAGTGGCAGCAGTGACGTCCCCGGTGAAGGAGCTTGCGCTTTACTAGTCAAAAGAAAGAGGTTAAAGAAAAAAAGACGCCTGACGTAGAGAAGAAGAAGAAAAAGGAAAAGAAGATGGTTTCGGCATTGAGGATAGAAGCTCAAACATGGCGTCGATTGAGTGGGAATTCAAGAGAAAGAAAAAGTGAGTTTGCAAGAAGGCGAAAATTTACGAGAAAAAAACAGACAAATGAATAAAACCTTTGAAAATCTTTACTGTAGTCCTCCGCAACCTCCGGCGTACGGTAGTATTAATAATCTTTTTCGAGTTACGCGTAAAAAACATGATCGTTTCTCGAGGCGAATTTACAATGTGCGAAATTTTGACGATGTTTGGGAAGCTGATTTGATGGATGTGAGGTCTATAAAAACTTACAACCATGGCTACAACTATCTTTTAGCCGTCATACGTGTAGTAAGCAATTACAGCTTTCTGGAACCAGTCAAGGATAATACTTCGAGAAACGTCGCTGATGCTTTTATGCGTGTCTTATCGAGAAGTAACAATCGAAAACCGGTGTGTCTTCAAACCGACAAGGATAAGGAGTTTATCGGTCGCGAAATGCAAGAAATTTTGAACAAATACGATATAGCGTATAGATTGGTACGCAGCCCTGATATAAATACCGCCATCGTTGAAAGATTTATACGAAGGATGAAGAAAAAATATGGCGATATTTTACTCATAGAAACACGTGACGTTACATTGACGTTTTTCCGAAAATCGTAGAATCGTATAACAACAGTAAAAATTCGGCTACAAAGATGACACTGGCATCGCTTACTCTGTACAATGTTGCTAAAGCTAACGAAAATTTAGTACGTCTATATGGTAACCATGCTTTTCGACAACTTAAATACAGTGCTGATGATTTGGTTAGAGTCAGTCGTGCACAGAACGTCTTTGCCAATGGTTACGAGAGCGGATGGACATTGGAACTATTCAAGATTACTCGAATATCAACAACACGCCAACCATCGGTATACTTTTTGAAAGACTTTGCAGATGAAGCCATTGATGGGTTTTTTACGCAGAAGAGCTGAGCAGAGTGCAAAAAGATTTAAAGGCAGCTATTTTCGCAGTTAAGAAAGTTTTAAAGAGTAGAGGTAAAGGTTACTCTAAGGAATATTTTGTTAGTTGGAAACGTTACCCCTCATTCCGCAACCGTATGAGAGAATCTGATGAACCTCTGAAGAGAAAGGCTGAGGATAAACTAGATAAGCTGATGGAGGGGTCAAGATATAAAATGCCCCGTCTCATCGATCCTGTTTAGTTGCAATTGCTCGGCGAACCTAGCACACTCGGCAAAGGCAGAAAAAGGAAAAGAGTAACAAAAAAGAGGAATAAAGTATCAAGGCGAAAGTCGTTCGGTGTGAAAAAGGTAAGGTTAAGAAGAAGAAGATAACGAAAAAGAAGAGGAAGAAGATTAATAAAAGAACAATGAGGCATTTTTATACACCTATTTGTGTGAATATCTAAAGTCGGAGCAAGTCTTATTTGAAATTCCTCTGAGTCAAACGACAATCGAAGGCTCTTATTGAATAAATTATAAACCGATATCATCGTTGACAGACTCACCAATAGAATTCATTATACCTGGTAATAGCGAAGAATTCATTGATCTTGCTCACATAATGCTCAGTTTACGTGTTCGTCTAGCCTGTGGTATACCCACAGCTGATTTACGTATGGATCCAGCTCCTCCAATAAACAAAGTTAACCTCGTTAACAACTTAATGCATTCATTGTTTAATCAAGTGGATGTCTTCGTCAATCAAAAGCCTGTATCACCACCAACCAATGCATACGCTTACAGAGTGTACATCGAAACTCTGCTTAATTATGGACCTGCAGAAAATAACTCTCACTTGACGTCTGTCTTATGGTGTGAAGATACTCCTCAAAAAATTAACGATCTGGTAGATGCTAACGAGGGACTTGTACATAGACGAAAATTTCTATCAGCAGGGAGAGCTGTCGACTTAAAAGATCATATTCACGGAAGCGTCTAACCAAGAAAAGTTACTAATAGACGGTGTTCAGGTAAGAATACGTTTAGCAAAAACTCGTAATATATTTTTAGCTCGCATATTTTATCCTCATGAATTCTACGGGATATTTTTCTTTACATATCGAAGAAGCTAATCTTTTAGTTACACGCGTAAAAATTAATCCGGGTGTATTATTGTGCACGCTAAGGCACTTTCAAAGACAACTGCTAAAAATCCTCTTACAAGAGTAGAAGTCAAGGCTATTACCATGCATAGTGGTATTTACGGTGAAACTTTGGATAACATTATATTAGACCAGATACCAAAAAGAATTGTGATTGGTTTTGTCAATAATAAAGCTTTTAATTGTGTGATCGAAAACTTAATCCTTTTAACTTTAAATATTTTAATATCAATTTTCTATGCTTATTCGTTGACGTTGTACAAATACCTTCGAAACCTTTACAACCTGATTTTAGCCCAACAGATAAGTTGTGAAAAACTTAATTGTACTTACCTTATATTTATTGACCTTACTACTTTACCTTTTCCTCTTTAAAGCTCTTTATAATTGTATTGTAAATATTAATATTTAAATAAAAATTAATTTTAATACTTTCAATTACATTTTAAATTATAAAATTTAAATAAAAATAAAGAATTTATTTTCTATACGTGAAGGTGAGGTGAATAAATAAAGACTCACTGTGTAACTTATATGAGCTGTTTATTTGAGCGCGACTGATCTGCTCGGCATCTTCGGATAGTCAAAGAAGTACGCGAGAGGCCGGAAGTGGCGCTCTAGTCAAATTTCGAGTTGAACATTGAACTGCGTAGTATCAAATCAAATTGTATTAAACAGCTTTTAAACAAACTTTAAATTTTCTCAATATCTTTAAAACATGACATTTTCAATAATAAATTTTTTTTAAAACTCTATAAAATACAATCACTCGAGCTATAATATCAACATCAATTGGAAACATGACTATCTTCATAACTGGACATTGCAGAGTGCTATTAGCGGTGCGTAGAGTGAGTACCCTGGTCAGACCATTATTACCAGGATGCAGCTGTATGACCCTTGCGAAGGCATTTTATAGGCCATTGTGAAGGCGGAATAAGCGCGTTGCGAATCAAGCCTAAATCACCCAGCTGCACATCACGTGTAGGGGACACTTATTTGTTTCATCTCTGCAGCCCTTGCAGGTATTCTTGATACCATCACCTTTAGTAACTCTGGAGCATTCGCTCTATCAACTGCCAACGTTTGGCAGGTGGTATATTGTCCTGCAAACAATCAGCTTCTGGAACAATAAATGAATCAGTAAGAATCAAGAAATGCGCCGGAGTGAGCGGCTGTAAGTGAGCGGGATCATATGATTAATCGGATGTGACATCACTCAATCTAAAATAACGTGGAGAACTCTTCAAACGGCAATTTATTAGACTTTACAGCCGCCTCCCAAATATCTCCAAAGTAAGGGGCTCCTCTTACCAAACAGAAGCTAACTGCTGACAATAACTTGATGCATTACTATATATCTTCTTAAAGTCAATATCTGCTTTAACAAATCGTTTTATTAAATTTATTACAATATTTTTAAGAAATAAAAAGAGAGTACATATGTTTCTTATAATACTAAGTGTACAGAAGTATACAAATTTATTATAATAAACATTCCATTTTCGAAGTACATGATTGATTGATACACCCAGGTCCAGCAGAGCTCTCGCTCGGAAACACATTAACTCTTACTTTTTAATCGTTTAACAATATATTTATAACATTTTGCAACTAATGCATCATTGCTGCGCATAATTCGTGAAAAGATGTTACAAAACGAGCTTAGAGAAACACAATTACACAAATTATACAGAAACATAATACAATATTCTCCGTACACTTGCGAATAAACACTTTATAATTTTTTTTATTCCATTTATTTCGCACACAGTTACTTCGGAGTCGATTGAGATGATATTGTCAGAAAGGTGCGACACCGTAGCTGTCAAATTAGTTTCCGTAGCCATTTTTGTTGATGTAAATGACAATCCTGTGCGAATCAGGCTTATTCGACGTATCGATGTTTGATACAATAGCAGCTATGATTTACCTGTTCCAGTCAATCTTCAAAACATTATCATACTCAGCATAAACAATACAGTTTATGGTCGATGCAAGCGCCTGCTCAAATCCCACCTCTATGCGCACGCTACCCGAGCACACGAGATTCCAGTGCGTAGCACAGTAAGCCGATAAATCAGGCATGAGATGAAAAGCAGTAAGGAAATTACCTCTTGAATAATTATATCGATTAATTCCGATCCCATTCGATTTGTTTATTTATGCGGCTAATTGGTCAATATTTTGGTAAATACCGTGTGCAAGTATACATTTCTTTGCGCTCTTTATTATCCAATTTAAAATTGTAAAATACCTCATACTCGTTGATATGCGTAATCGTACATGGTATGTGAATTTCTGCGATGCCAACGCTCCAATCACCTGTTAGTTTTATTTCGCGCGACAAATGAGTAGTAAAACAGCTTATTGCATTATCGTTATAGAAGATTAGGCTGCTATTTGAGGGTAAAACAAGATAGAATTCGTCGGTGTTCTCCATTTTCTTAAATACTCGCGAGATCGGACGCTTTTATCTAAGAATTGAATGTATCTGGATAGCCTTGCCACTTTATGAGCACTTGCTTATTCGACCCGCGCCCCTTTGTTCGAATGACACGTTCGACCTAGAAAATCTCATCGGCTGTCAGGCGGCTTTTACCAACAGGCGGCAGCTCCTCTATATAGAAAACTCCGTCAATTACTTCGCCGTTCAAGTCTTCTAAGATAAATGTGCGCAAATTTTGACGTTTTGATATGTGTTTTTTTATTATATATAAATGTGTATATATATATATATATATATATATATATATATATATATATATATATATATATATATTTTTTTTTTTATTTATTCCAGAGTTACATATAATATTTGCTAAATTCGATACAGTGTAGAAATTATTTACACATTAACACACTATAACGCCGCAAATCCTGCAGAGGGGATTGGTATTCCCTGTTCACAGGTCCGGATTAACAACAAAAATAAAAATAAAAATAAAAAGTGCTGGTTAGTTTTACTGTATTCATTACAGCAAAAACCTCCAGCCATACTAAACTATACAATGCAAGTACCATACATTCATAAGGATAGAATGTATCCACGTCGGACTTCCCGACATGGATCATTCCATCCTTCACCATTCATTCATACATACTTTGCTTAGGTTATGAAGGTCTTCTGACTCTTCGCCCCAACTCTATATAACATTATTAATAATTTATTAAAAATTTTACAGTGATATATAATCTCTCTTTAACGTTTCCATATACATCCTTATTAATTAATATTATCATTATAAATTGTGTTAAAGATTCTATATTTTTATATAGTTAGTAATAAAGTGACGACTAGATTATATTAATTCGCGTTAATTAAGATTACATTGCACATGCTTAAGATTCTATATTTTTGTACATTTTTCTTCGATATTATAAATATTTTTATTCTTATAATTTAATCATTGTGACCTAGCACAATAATATTACCAATACCTCACTAACATGGATCTTGCCGTCGTAAATTTTTCTGTTGTCGCGTGTTTATCTCTTGCATATAATATTCTTTCTATGGTGTTGAGCCTAGCCGGACAAGCAAGTCCAACAGCACAGGTAACTCTGTAATGTGGGAACATCTCTTTGTGTTGGTTAGCTGAATCACATTTGCAGTTTGATGTAAAGACTATATCGTCAATAACTACAATATCATTATAAGATGATTGTTGTTTAAGTGAATACATTGAGTTAGTGAAAATTTGTTTTCCTCTTATTCATCTGTCAAAGTAAAAAATCGCCTTGTTCGATCCTAGGTGGTCGATATCTCCGTATGTCATTCCGTGACTTGCTGATTTGTTAATCTTCTGTCCAGGTGCAGCCGTTGCTTCCATTTTTCTAGCTTTCTTGTTGTTCTTTTCAGCCATTTCATCAATCTTGGTAAAGACCGTTTCTACTGGTTTATATTTTTCTATATTTGGATCTTTATTAACATCTAAATCATCATTTGCTCCTTTAACAAATTTTATGTATTTGATATTCGCTTTTTCATTTTCTGTTTTGTGTGACCATATATTTATTATTTCGTTTGTTATATTATCTAAACTATTGTTGATTTTTGGATATGAATTTATCATTTTATTATAATTGTAGTTGGCGATACGCCGATGTTTGCGATTATTGTATGATTTACATTTGCCCTTAGCACAAATGTATGTTCTAATATCAAGCATTATACTATTAGCCAATACTGAGTCTTCTCTGGATCCATACATACTAACGTGAAGTTTGTTTTCAATGAGAACTGCTTTTCTTTGCTGCAGTAAAAACTGTAATTTAGAGAATATTTGGCACTGGTATACACATTCATCTCGTTTGCACATCGATAAGAGCCATAATTTAAATTGTTGACAATCTATTGTCGTTGGAGTATTTATTTCATTCATTATTTCTCAACCAATCCTGAATCTTTTTTATATTTGTTTTTTGTGTATATCTAACATTTTTAGTTCATTTGGCAATTTATTAAAGATACTGATTGCTTTAATATAACTATTTTTAGTACTAACAGTTTTGTAATATTTTGGTAAAATTAATAGTTTATTTCTTGTTTTACTCGTAGAGTTGATATACTGATCTTTAAAATTTTCATATTTATACCGAAGACTCTCATTTGCATATAATTGCTGTAGGTTAAGTGGAATTATTTTTTGAAAAGTATTTTTATTTATAATTTTTAAAATTTTTGTTTGAACTGTTTGCAATAAGTGTAGTTTGTTTTGATACGCACCACCCCACGCAATTATGCCATAACTAATAAGGCTGTGGAAGAAAGCATAGTATATAATTTTTAAAGTATTAGTTTCCATGAATTTAGAAATTTTACTAAAGATGAAAATCAGGTATCTTGTCTTATTTATAAGATATTCAATATGTTTGGTCCATCTCATATTCTCATCGAAAATTATACCCAAATATTTTGCTTCATTCACTCTCTTTAGTTTTTCATTATTGATTTTGATTTCAATTTTCTGTGGGACACTGTCGCAATAGTTTCCAAAAGTTATATAAACAGTTTTTTGTATATTTAATGTTAATTTATTTAGTCTAAGCCATGTTGACACATCTTCTAAGTATTTGTTCATTTTGTTTTCAACTTCAGACCAAGTTTTTCCATTTGCTATTACAGCAGTGTCATCTGCATAGGACAGGATGGAATTGTCTGGCATGTTTGTTAGCAAGTCATTCACATAAAGTATAAAAAGTAGAGGCCCAAGTATAGTCCCTTGAGGGACACCAGTATTGACGTTTTCAAATTCACTTACATGTGAACCTATTCTTACTTTTTGTTTTCTATTGGTTAAATAACTTGTAATTAGTTTATACGCCTTTCCTCTTATACCATATGAGTAAAGCTTATCTAACAGTATTTTATGATTTACTGTGTCAAAAGCTTTTGCCAAATCTACGAATGTAATAGCTATGGGTCTACTTTGATCTAAATTTTCATAAATTGTTTTAGATATAAGGCTTAATGCATCTTTATTGCCAATATTTTTAATAAATCCAAATTGTTTTTACTTAATATATTACTATGGCTTATAAAGTCTATAATTCTATTGTGTATGATTTTTTCAAAAATTTTTCCTAAATTTGATATTAACGATATAGGTCTATAGTTTCCCATATCATTTTTTCCCCCTGCTTTATATATTGGTATCATTTCAGCCTCCTTCAGCATATATGGCCAAATTGATGTTTCGATACAGCGATTAATTACATAAACCAAAGTATCTGCTACAGTTGTAGCTATAGTTTTCAATGCCTTTGCATTAATATTATCTACACCACCTTTTTCGGTTTTAAATTGTTTATTATCTTTGTAATTTCAAATTCGTTTGTAGGTTTTATAAAGATTGTTTTTGGATTACTTTTAGGTAGTTCTAATTTTTTATCTTTTGGTATCTTTATTTTCTTACTCAGTGTTTCTCCAAGTTTGCAATAGTACTTATTCATTTTGTTCGCAATTTCTTTCCTACTTTTAATTATTCTATTATCTTCAGTTTTCAACTGAGTAATAGTAGTATCGTTTCTGATTTTATTTTTCCCAATTTTATTATTTATACAAGCCCAGAGTTTTCTTGGCTCATTTCTATCAATCTCTATTGTTTTTTATCATATTCTATTTTTGCTGCTTTAATTACCTTATCTAGAGTTTTAACAAATTTTTTGTAATTGTCTTTGAGTTCATCATTATCTGGATTATGTTTTAGTCGTTTGTATAGTATTTCTTTTGTATTACAAGAGTTCAATATTGATCTTGTTATCCAGTCTTTCCTGGGGGTTTTCTTGGAGTTGTGCAAATTTGTTTTTTTTGTATTTTGATTTTTCAATGCAAATTTTAATTTCTTTTATTATTTCCTTAATAGTTTCATTTGGATCTTTTGTATTTTTAAATTTTGACCAATTTATTTTTATAGCATTATTGAATAATTTTTTGTAATTATAATACCAGTCAATTTTTGTCTCTTTATTTGAGTTAGGTCTACCATTTTTTATTTCTTAAAATAATGGATAATGATCAGTTATCGGCATCATAAGTATTAGTGATTTAATAATGAGGCAGTGTGCTTTAGTTTAGTGTAGTTATACTTGATGGTCTTGTGGTATTTGTAAATCCTGGAAGAAAATCTTTTTCCAATAGGTTGTTTAGGAAATCTACGCTGATAGCATTATAATCCTGTATATTTATATTAAAATCGCCAATTATAATATGAGTTTTTTCTTTTCTTTTTTGTTCTAAATAAGTTTTGAAATACAGATTAAATTCAGTACAATTCAGTCCGTGTGATCTATATAGAGATGAAATTTCTAGTTGTTTATTATCTTTTAATGCAATTATAGTGTTTGATATTTTTAGTTTGCCTATTTCTATCGTTTCATTAGTTTGTATAATATTTTCTTTTACGTATACCACTACACCATCATTTTTATTAATTTTCCCGAAATTATAATATAATTTATAGTCCTTAATTCTATAATGCTGATAATGAGTTAAATTCCATACCTCTGTACATACAATAACATATGGTTTTATCTTAAGACTTTTAATAAAGATTAGAAGGTTTTCAAAATTGGCATTTAGGCTTCTAATATTTACGTATAAAATCAAACTATTGTTACTATTTCTTTCTTTGTTAAAAGTCTCAAGATCCGTATATAATCTCTCTTGTTTGTGAATGCTATTTTGTATTTCTTCAATTAAGTTTATTCGGCCTGCGGCGGCTCAGTCGGTAGAGTGTCGGATTCCCACGCCGGTGACCCGGGTTCGAATCCTAGTCTCTGCCGATTGATACAAGCACCTCTGTAAAAATTACATGTGCTTTGTTTACAAACACACCGCAGACCCCCGTCGCCGATTAGCACCACATGGAAGCACAAAACATTGCGACGTTAAATAATATAAAAAAAAAAAAAAAAAAAAAAGTTTATTTGTGTTTCAATTATGTAGTTGCTGTTGGTTCTGGTGTAGATTCTGGATTTGTTGATAATGTCAGTTGTTCTTTGTTTTGTTGTTGTGTAGGGAATTGGCTGCGCTCAGTTTATTTATTATACTCTTCATTGATTTTACCTGCCTTTGGTAAAGTAGTTTATTAGTTTGTATATTATGTATTTGTTGTAGTGCACTTGATTCATCCCATGCCTGTAATGTAGGCGCGACCGGGTAATCAATAGAGTTTATATATTTTTTTATTTTATTTTTAAGTATACTGCACTTGAGTCTGTCTGTTGGTAAATGATCCGTAGGTAAGCTTGTTCTGTATTTAGAATTGTTATAATTACAGTTAACAAATTCCTTTTTGGTACTTTTACATTGACTCACATTGTGTGTGACAGAGCACTTAATGCATGCAGAATCATTTCTACATTTGGATGCATTATGAGCATATCTTCCACAGTTGAAGCAAAGGTGACGTTTATCAGATCATAAGCTTTGCACAATTGATGACCTAGAAAGATCTTGTTATTGTTTTCATGTATAAACTTGTATATTTCTGGTGATACTTCCATTAGAACTGTACTGGTTTTGTTTCTTTTATTAGTGTACATGTGCAGTACTGAGCCATTGTTATTAAATTGCATGAAATTTCTTTCATTGATATCATTTTCTATATCCTGTTCTTCCATATTTGTAGTATTGTTTATACCGATAATTTTTATTTTTGGATTACCTTGTTGTTCTATCTTGATATCACAATTTATTAGGTTATCATTTAGAACAGTCTCTGCTGTTTCTAGACTTTTCATATTCATATAAGTAATTTCAATTTCTTTATCATTTTTCTTGCGAATGAACTTAGTTTGGATATTCTTTTCTGAAACTAAGCAATTCGTGAGTAATTGCATTGTATTTTCCTGGTTGGGGTCATTGGTTATTCTAGGAACTCGCTTCGGTTTCGTCCTAATATCACTCATCACTTCTGCATATGTTTTATTACTTATCGATATCTCAGTATTTTTTTTCTTTTGCAGTTCTATAAAGTCTTTCTGCAATTGGTTTTTATCTTGAAATTCTGTCACTAGTTGCTTGAGCAAGGTCTTCTCAGCTATTAAATTGTCCATTTCACTTTCATCTTCTTTAATTGTTGCATTATATTTTTCCACTGTTTTGTTGTGTAGTTCTTGCAGCAATTGTTCTCTGATTTCTTCAGATTTTTTCAGTTTTATTAGTGCAATAATTTTTTTAGCCACATCACTTGACATATGCTCATCAGATTTATAGGTTATGTCTCTCAGAATATGAACTGGGCAAATTATCAAATGTTCACCTACGTATTTGGGATTTTTTGTTTTATCGTAATCACTCTTATGGAATGCATTTTCACAGATTATGCAAATCACTGTTTTCACTGTTTTAGTAGGGTGACACTTATAATATTTACGATCCGACTTATCCGGAGGTTCTTTCGCGTTCGACGCCATGACGGCATATCATGTTTTATGTTGAATATTTCTTCACTGAAAATTTTTTCATAACCTTTCCCAAAGGCATTTTTAGTTCGATTGATGCGTACATAAAAGCTGGGTGCGTATTTAGCTGTAACGTTGAGCGCCCTCTGTTTTTTATTGATACGTTGTTGTCGCGCCCGTCTTTTTAAATTTTCGCTTGCTTTTATAGCGTTATTTATATTAACTTCCGAGGGTTTCATTTTTATGCCCGTGTGCAAAGTGTGATTGTAAGCATAAATAATCTTTTGCACTACATCGACGTTTTGTGTTTTTATGCAAAAAGTATCGCTACATGCATTCGCGTATCGTTCTGTTGAGCCTTTCTACTACAGCTACTTTGATGTCGGGATTTCTCACGACTCGGAAGCGTATATCGTGTTTCTTTCAAAGCCTTGGAAAGCAAAGCCGACGAACTCCTTGCTTCGGTCCGACTGTAAACGGAGGGGCTTTCGACCTACCGCTCGCTTGAGAATTTTTTCAAACGCCGCTTCCACGTTAAGGGCAGTTTGATCGCGCAGTGCTTCAAACCACGAAAATTTACTGAGTACATCGACGACGACTAGAAGGTAACAGTAACCGTCGTTATATTTTTTACTGTAGTTAATTGTAACAAATCGAATTCCCATAAATCGACGATATTTGTAACGTTATAGCGCAATCTAGGAAATTTTCGACGTACGGGTCGATGATGAGAGTAAGCGTCTTGATTACTGAACCATTCATAAATTATTTTTTTTTCTTGTTCGTTAGTCAGAGATTTACGCTTTTTGTTGACACGTATGAGATTTCGTGCGCCCGCGTATCCTACCTCGAGTGAGAGATCGTAATATTGCAATCTAAGTCACTTTTTTGCAGCGGTCCTCGTCAACGCGGGTGATACAATCGGCTCAGTGAAGTACACACGACTGTCAGTGAAGTAGATAGGATGTGGTCGGTGTATCCGCTTTCGATGCAATGACTGCCGGACATGCGCGAGCGACTGAGCGTTTACGGGTGATTTGCCAGCTTCGCCGGAGCCGGAAGACAGGGGCCTTTCCGTGCTCCCGCGCGAGGATCAACCATCACCGACGGTTGTCGAGGAAGAAAAGGTTAATCAAGAAGAAGAACCACTTGACTTATCCCTAAGTAATGAAGTCATGAAAGTGTTGGGATTAAAAAAATGTGTCAAAAAATGTGTCATAAAAAAAATTATATTTTTATAAAATGTGAATTTTTAAAACTTTAATATAAAATAATATTTGTAATAAATTTTCAGTTCTTACAATAATAAAAATAATTAATTAATTTTTATTACATTATAAAAATGTTAAAATATTATTGTGCTTCAATCCTTAACATTCGTTTACAGGACAACGTAAGTACAAAGTTATATCTTCTCTCTCTTTCTCACACACTCGTCCCGTAATCAGTCCCCGAAGCTGAAATTTAGAGTAAGCTTCGAGACAACGTATACTAGAATCTCTCTCTCTCTCTCTCTCTCTCTCTTTCTCTCTCTCTCTCTCTCTCTCTCTCTCTCTCTCTCTCTCTCTCTGTCCCGCTCTCCTGCCTATGAAGCTCCGTCGCTGCAAGCCGATATTGCAGGTCGCAGCCACTGGTCCCCGGAACCCCGCGCGCTGTGCACGCTCCCTTTCTTCTTCTTCTTCTTTCTCGCTGTACAAAGCCGCCGGCCTCAGCTCCCTCGGACAGAGGGAGAACCCCGCGTGCGCTATGCTCTCTCTCTCTCTCTCTTCGTTTTCCTTGCTGCTCCCACCTACACTCAAGAATCTCGTCTCGCTATAGCAGTCGGGACTAAGTAGAGGGGAGCGCCGATCGGCGTCTGGCTTGTATATATAGAGTAGTCGTCTCGCTACTCCAGAATTGTGGATTGAGATGCGCCTTATGTTTACGTAAATAAACAATAAAATCATTCTATTGTTTATCTACCAACAAATACAATTAATATTATTATGTGTCGGCGGGTAATTACTTTAATTTTTACGGTTTATTAATTGTATATTCATGTAAACGAACAATTAAAAAACTATTAATGTCACATTAATTAATTGTTTACACGCCCCCCATATACGCGCGGGGTGATAACGTCACGAGATCTTGCCCGACGCGTATATAGACTACTTATGGTTTATATGACTAGGGATATGGGATTTACGATTTTTATGGGTTATATGATTTATACAATTTCTGTGTGTTTTGTGGGGTTGGTGGAGTTTACGATTCTTTGGACTTCTATGGGGTTTATGTGGATAACATATTTTACGATTTATATGGGTTTTATGGCGTGTACGCGGTCTGCAATTTATACGGGATTTATGGATTATTGCGGTTACTGCAATTAATGGGGTTCATAGGGTTTACGATTTTTATGGGTTTTATGATGTTTATGGAATTTACTATTTTTACGATTTTTATGAATTTTATAAGGTTTATGGTCTTGATAAGGTTTGCGATTTTATGGGTTTATGGGATTTATGGGTTTTTGCAGTTATTGCAGTTATTGGGGTTCGTAGGGTTTACGAAGTTTATGGGATTTATGAGGTTAATGGGGTTCTCGACTTTTACGATTTTAATGGATTTTATAGAATTAATGGGGTTCACGATTTTTATAGGTTTTATGCTATTTATGAGGTTTACGAATTTTACAATTTTTATGGATTTTATAGGTTTACGGGGTCTGCGATTTTTATGGGATTTATCGGGTTTATGGGTTATTACGGTTACTGCAGTTAATGGGGTTCGTAGGGTTTACGATCTTTATGTGTTTTATGGGGGTTATGGGGTTTACGATTTTTATGGGTTTTATGATGTTTATGGGGTTTACTATTTTTACGATTTTTATGAATTTTGTGGGGTTTATGGGCTTGATAGGGTTTACGATTTCATGGGTTTTATGAGTATTATGGGTTTATGGGGTTTATGATTTTAATTGGTATTATGGGGTTTACGATTTCTACGATTTTTCTGGTTCTTATCGAGTTTACGAGGTTTACAATTTTTATGGGTTATATTATGTTTATACGGTTACCGAATTTTACGATTTTTATGGGTTTTATGTGGTTTATGGAATTTACGATTTATATGGGTTTTATGATTTTAATTGGTTGTATGGGGTTTATGGGGTTTTCGATTTCTATGGGTTTTATGATGGTGGTATATTTTGAAAAAGACTCTCTCGCCCATGGTGCACACTACATTTTTTGTATCACATATACAAACCGTAATCTTTCTTAATATTTCATAAACCAAGTTTAGCCAAGTTGTATACTCATTTCTAATGGCGGAATGAGCGGGGGAAAATAAAATGATCAGCGGGCGTAAAATAATCATTTTACGTCCGCTGGTCCGAAATTGGTCACTGTAGGCCCGGATTTAAGGCCAAAAAAGTATGAAAATCGTGCACGTGATACAAAAATAAATTTTTAAATATTTTAATTATAAATTGAAGGAATAATGTAATTATAAACCTTAGATATGTAGAGCATGGCGCGATCTGTAATTAAAGAAAATAAATAAATTATAAGTTCAAACAAGTATGTGCCACTCAATTTTATTAACAAGTAATAATGGGGCGACGCTTCTTACAAGTAATTAAAAATAAGAATGTTAAACCATTAACAATCGAATTTAAGCATGATCTGCAAGTGCCGGAAATTACAGAGCTTAAAATAGAGCTTAAAGAAAGTCCAATTTATAAATAATTAAAGATAACCTAATTCCGATATGGAAAATAAATATTTATGAATAATTGAAGATAACCGTAAGGTAGAGATTCTGTAAAAATTAGGAATATACAGAGAAAAATTATTTCACTGTCATAAAGCATTATGTGTAAAGTAACTATACAGCATTGATTAGATTCATAGATAGACCTTTCTATTGTCAAAAAAAAAATGAATAGCCAAGAAATAACAACAAATGTTCTTGTACCTGGAGTATGAAAAAATTTACGCGCGTTTACAAGCCAACAAACCTTTATTTTCAAACTTATAATTGTTTTTGAATTGACTCCAGTTATCTCTCTCTCTCTCTCTCTCTCTCTCTCTCTCTCACTCTCTCTATCTCTCTCACTCTCTCTCTCTCTCACTCTCTCTCTTTCCATGTATATATATCTATCTATCTCCGGGTATTCTTTCTCTCTCGACAACACGCCTGCGGAAGCATACGCGTACAGTGCATTTGTACCCCTTCCAACATTTTCTGAATATATATATTTTGTATTGTGCATTTTGAGTCGGCCTTGAGTATTCCTTCTCCCCACGTATACGTGCTCTAATAACAGTATAAGGTGTAATACAAGGTGAAAATCCCGTTATATAATTGGCACCTAACGGAAAAGCTCACAGAATCGTGAGGATTAGTGCATAAGACACACGCGCAGACTTTGTTAACGTTCGGCGTTCGGCGAGAAAATAAACAAGCTTTTGCTAGCTCTGGAAAATTAGGAGTACGAGCCAGACTGGAGCGAAATAATATTTCGACTTTATTGTGCGCGACCGCTTGAATTATTTGTCCGGTATACAATTTACATATGAGCAAATAAAATTTTCTTTTCCGCCAGATAGCATTCGTATAGGTACGAAAGGGTAAGAATAAGAAGTTTTTGTAAAGAGCATCTCTCGCAAGTGGACAAATATGTTGTTAAAGTGATTTTTTTTATAATAAATACTTAATTAAAATCTAGTGATTAAAATTTGTTTTAGTCAACGGTAAATAATAAACAATTGTTTTGTCATTAATTGTTTACGCTAAAATATTAAATTATGTTATAAAAGTAAAGTGCTAATTTTGATAAAATCATTGAGTGTTTATATAGATAACATTTGATTTCGTTGATATGAAGTATTTACAAACAAACTAATTATTGGGAATCTTATTTTGTAAATTGAGTAATAGTATGAATTAGTCATAAACTATATTGTTCTAGTTTATCATTACATTTCTTTTGGTCTGTGAAAATTAAATAGTTTCATTATAAAATTAATCACATGTTTGCAAAATTAATTTACTTTCAAATAAATAATCAGTAAACAAATAATACATTAGACCACTTGCTCGGCTACAGGCTAATTTATTATATTTGCCAGTTTATTCGATTATCTTGTTATTTGACTGTATATTCGATTATGAAAAATACACGCTGGTAGTACGTGCGTTGATACTAAAGCAGGGTGTACTGAACATTTTACATTCATAGTGTCGATACTGAGTGTATATACAGTGACTGCACTGTATAGACTATAGATACTTGTATAGGTGCGAATCTGTGTAGTCGCAGTGTATGTCATTCAAATGCGACCAAACCACCGGTTTATTGAATGGTCATAAAATTCAGATAGCTTAGTTAATTGATTAATAATAATATTATGGTGATTCTATATATATAAACAATGGTTTAGTAACAGAATTACGGATTGTAATAATTATTTACTTCCTTTTGAGAAATAATATTTGGAGTTAATTGTTTTGTTTAATAAATAATTGTTGTTGATTTAAGTAATGATTATTATTATTATTTAATTATTTTGGTAAAATAATTTTATTATTTAATCGATTATTTAATCTATTATTGGAAAAAATTTCTTTTTGTGTTTTTTTTTCGAAGAAAATTTTATTTTTATTTTTCTGGGGAAATTAAATTGGATTTTTTAATTATTTTTTTTATAGCGAGTTACGCAAGTTAGTTAATTCGTATTGATAAAATACACTGAAAGAAGCATATTTTTGTTTGTTTTTGTGTCATGAACACTGGTTATTTCGGATACATCAAGCTACTTGATAGAAATAAATAAACTTTATGTTAGTATTGAAAGGTTGAATTAATAACTTGTATTAAAATTTTTTTATTGGATCCTACGCAAAGTCAAAATATAATTATAACAAGAAAATGGCGAATCAATACGACATCTCCTTTGATGAAACGGTAGGAATCGAGATCCAAACGTGGATTCTACGTTTAGACGGACAAGAGTTGGATATTTTTTTAAATAGGTTCGAATTCAAAAGCGACGGCACGCAATTTGCGAAAAGCGACCTAATATATAGACGCTTGCAGGGCGACTACACAGCGGCAGATTTCGTTGATAGTCTAGACAACTTAAGCGACGTAGAGCAGAAAGCTCGTCGAGAAGAGAAGCTTGACGAAGTATTGAGCGACGCAAAATTCAGCGACAGAATGCAGACCGAAATATTAGGAAGGCAGCAACATTTGGCAAGCCATCGAACAGAAACGGGGCTACCAAGCGACTTCGTTCCAACGGCATTCAGCTCAACTCAGATGAGATCAACAAATATATCTCTAACTGAATGCCAAGGACATGAACTCTGGAACATGAGTGGAGCACACCATAATGCGGGAGCAGGAGCAGTGGCGGCAGTGACGGTGGTTTCGACAACACCGATTCACACGCCACTAGTTGACATAACCACACCACCAACGTATAAACCGCGTATAAAAGCGCTTATTACACCATCACCACCACCACCACCACTACTACCGCTCTCTTCGTCGCGCGTCTGCTAGGTACACCTGCTCGTGTTTTGGCTCCTGCATTTACACCGCACTCTGCTGCCTCCTGCGTCCGTGAGCCGGTCTGTTGTGGTGCCTGCACAGTGGAACATTCTAACTATAGCTGTGATAATAAATCACAGCTTCCACTGGTCCATCGGCACGGCTTTCAACATCCAAGCAGCAACACCTGACCAGGTGTTTTTTGAGGTTAAGTGAGGTGAATACGGCAGAGTGGCGGGAGCCAAGCACAAAGCATAAATAACTCAGAGGTACCACTTCAATCTGGGCACACAGCACGCAGCGCCATACTATCAAGGCGCCATCTGCCGACTCGGACTGCAACTACGTGACTACCGAGGCGACACCTGCTGCATCCTAGACACACCATCATTACCTTCCACGACTCATCTTTGTCATCACTAACATCATGGTCGACAATTGCGCCATCTGCGGGGAGGTTCCTAGGAGCAGCAACTCGCTACGTAAGTGCTGCATATGGAATATAACATATCATCCGGCATGCAAGCCTCTTGCAGTGCTTACCCGCGTACAAAGAAGTGCACTACAGCTACAAACCAAAGCGGTAGCGTGCCAGGCATGCATCGACTCGAAGAGGTCGATGTTCGAGTCGGTAGTCACGCGCGCGACGAACGCTAACAACAACAACGTGGGAAAGAGAAAGAGCTAGCCGCGTCCACTCCGGCCAATAAAAAGCCTGCAATAGCTGCGCGCACTAATCAGGCGAGCAAGGCCGCGCCCACCAACTCCTCACTTTCTCCGTTCCAGGGGCTAGGCCCCGTCCCCACCAGCAGCCTACTCCGGTTGGCCGCGCAGTCTCCTGTGACGTCACTAGGCCCGCCTATTTCCAACACGGGAGCAGAGCACAGCGGGGAATCCCCGAGTGACGTCACGGCCAAGAGTACGGATTAAAACCGAGCTAATAATACTTCGCAGTCCTCCTTTTCCAAAAATAACAGTAGCATTAATGACATAAATGCTTCCGTCATTCGTATGCTATACAGCACCGCGTTAAAAAAGGGAACAACGGTCTCCTGCATGGTGGAGTACGCGAATTCAACTTCAAGAAACATTGACAATGCACTTGCTAGACATTGCACCTCTATTGAAGGCAGATTGGAGGCAATTGTAAATAGGCTAAATACGTTACCAGCAGTACATACTTTGGCACTTTCAATTGAATCCAAGCTGCAAAAAATTGAGGAAATACTGTCGAAACAACACTCCCAGCTGGAGGAGATGAAAAAAGAGAAGCAAGTGCTTTGTCAAGAAATAGATAACCTAAAAATAAAAAATAAAAAATTACACGATAGTAACGTCGACACGAACAATTTGTTGAACAATACAGAGGTAAATTATAATACGTTGATTGAAAAAATTGATAATCTAGAGCAGACTAATTTTGAGTCACAGAAAAAAATTGATAATTTTATATTAAATACTTTTGAAAACGATTTCCAAAACTTAACTGATAATATGAATAGAGTTGAAAGTGATAACAAAGAAATAATAACGAAAATAGAAAAAATAATAACAAAAGAAGACTTTACCTCTGCATATACTACTACTATCGACAAAATTGAAAGAAATGTGGAAAACATCCAAAAAGATAACCAACTTATATTAAACAAAATTGAATTCCAACAAATCGCAGTGCTCCCCAGTACACAAATCAATATCGTTTCTCTGACAAGTACAAATAAATGTAATAATAATAATAATGCGTCTGCTACAAATAGTACTGTACTTGACAATTATAGTAATATAAGCGACACAAATGACAATTGTAATATCAATAATGACGGGTTTATCCAAGTTGTAAATAGTAGAAAAAAAACATCTAGTCGTTTGAATAAGTACAATATTGACAATGATGATGCTGCAGCATCACCTGCACGAAGCACGCGGGTGCAAACGATTGATTGGGGGACAATGCACAGTAAAAACATTAAAAGCGGTAATACGGAGCTCATTATTTCTAACATTTTCGACGGTGATGTCTCTAAGAGTGTTGACGTTGCACACGCGATACTGTGCCGTATCCTTCCATCAACACGAAAAATAGATATAATAGGCACACGCCTGCTTCGGTCAGAGGAACCGACAGCTGCGGCATCAGCAGATACAAACAGCGAACGTAGACGGTCACCATGGGTTGTTACCCTTTCCAGCAGTGCGTTAGGCGAGAAAATAATGCGAGCCAAAAAGCTAATCACTGGCTTTCATGCTAGAGATGTCGACATTGCAGCTCTTGACCAGAACACAAGGGATGGGATTATAAATGGGAAAATTTTTATAAATGAATTATTAACAAAAGAATGTTTTATTAAATATAGAAGTCTCAAGGCCCTTGCGATGAGACTTAATTTTAAATATGTTTGACATAGAGGGGGCCGTTTCCTGGTGAAGAGGCGCGATGGCGACGTCTCTCATGAATTTTCATCTGCGGCTGATTTACAAACAATAGTGGCATCATATGCCATTAATCAACCATCACAAACTGTAAATAATATAACAAAAAACGTTGATAAAGAAATCGTAATTGATAAAAATGTTATTCCGTCAACTGCTGCAAAAAATTGACTATCCGCAGACACTGCTGGGGGGGTTCACTGTAAGGGACTGAGGGCAGGTTTTGTCAATATTACCTCTCTAAAGGGGCACATTGGCATGATTAAACAACACCTTTAAGCTCATCCTGACGACCATCTCTTTGGGGTTGCTGAGTCGCACCTTGACCCTGATGTTGGGAGTGATCTCATTCAGATCGACGACTTCTCACTACTTAGACTTGATCGCAACAAACTAGAGGGCGGGCTGGTCCTGTACATTCATAACACTTTCAAGGCCAATTTACTATGCAGCTCTCGAACAACACAGGAGGGCAGGCCATTTATACCTGAATATTTAATGTGCAGTGTTCAGCAGGGCAGCCTTCCCCCGTCTTTGTTACTTTAATATACAGACCACCACACGTACCGTTTTTACAGGGCTCTGACTTAACAGACAAACTAACGATACATACCCAAGACTTTAGTCACAAAATTATTATGGAAGATCTGAATGCGAACCTACTCGGAACGTCAGCCGATGCAAAATTTGTTAGGCGGTTGGCTGATGATCTTAATCTTCAAATAATTGATCATGGTGCGACTCACCATCTCTCGGATTCTCACACGTGGATTGATGTGATCTTGACAGATAATAATGACGTTGTACTGAGCAGGGACAATCGGCCGGCGCCTTTTCCCAGTCATCATAACATCATAGAGGTCGAGATTGGGGTCGAAACTGCTGCATCCCCTGTGGCTGAATCTTTCAGCTACACGGATTTTAAATCGATCCAGCAAGACGACCTCCTGTCTCACCTAGTTGACTGTGATTGGTTGCAGATCGATGGTCCCGCGGCGGGTGTTGACAGTCAATTAGAGTGCCTCAGTGTCAACCTTATGGCTGTGATAGATAAAATTGCGCCGTTAAAAGAATTCACGCCGAAAAAGAAAACGAATCCACCATGGGTTGATGCTGAACTAATACATCTTTACAAAAAACGTGACTCCGTACGACGACGCTATGCGCGGACCAAAGACGACAGACTGTGGCGGGAGTATCAGGGCTTTGCTGAAGCTGAATTACGAACGAAGGAAACAAGGGAAAGATTTTTACAAAATAAAATTTCTGAAGCGATTGATAACAAGAAAGATATCTGGAAAGAGCTCAAGGCTCTGGGCCTTCTGCCGAAGACAAGAGAGGAGCTTCATGGTTTCTCACCGGAAGAGCTCAATGCCCACTTTGCAGGGGTGTCGATCTCCCAAAATGAGGATGATGAAGAACTTGACAACGTCCTGACCACTGCCAGTGATGACGGCTTTGTTTTCCGAGAGTTCAGCTTCTGTTATCTCTATTGTATTTATTTTATTCTATGTATTATTTTTTGACGAAGCGTGTTTCTGTGATATCTGACTATGACTAGTTCATTATATTTAAATTTTATAAACTGACGAACTGATACAGCGAATAATATTATTTAATAAGAAATGCAATAAGTGAACGTTAATGTAAGATAACAAATACATAAAATTGACTGATATTTTAATTATTATAACTACATGTACATGCAATTGTAAGATTTTCGTCTCTTGATGAATAAAAAGTATATCTATCTATCTATCTATCTATCTACCACTATCATTCTCGGGAATCCAACCAACTATAACAACAACTACTACAGCAACTGGCTTAGGGGGAACGGGTATAACTAGTATCCTGACTACAGTATATTCGACGGGTATAAGACAATCTATGAATATGATTGAACATCCAAATATGGTAATGATGACGTCATCGAATGGCACGTCATACCCCGGTCGAAGAGCTGCAGCACTCGAAATGGTAAGCACACAGGCATTCGTACAAGAATTCAGTACGCAAGGCTGGGTAGAGGGGAGTGCCTCAGTATTCTAAGACAACGCGGCAATCGCAAAATAGCACATATGCTAGTCATCGTGTTAATGATATTGAAAAAACGATCCTGGAACATCAAGTTTTCTGGTGAAATAGACGGTCGCAGCATAGAAAAATTTTTGCTACGCATCAATGAGTACCGCACACTGGCCCGCATAGAGTAGCACTCCAATGGTGTTGTCAATCAAGGAAGAATTGGAACACATGGCAAGACTTTTGCGAGGCAGCACGACGCTGTTACGTCGTCGATAGCCGTTATCAACAGCGGTTGGTAACAGAAGTGACGGCGCGCATTCAAGGATTTGCGGAACCAGTCACGGACTATATATTTCCTGTGTTCTCATATAGTGACAAATTCTCACGTTACCATCTTGTCTGCTGGGACTGTAGCTGGCTAGGATACACTACAAGGACGTGTCCTGGGTGTGCGGGAAAAGAGCATATGGGTGAGTAGATCAGGTCCATACCACCCCTGCAGCCAACTGAAGGACCTCACCAACTAACCCTACTGAGACCAACGAAGCACAATCGCACGGTGAGTCAGTTCTTCCACCGATCCCGACGGCGACAGAACCTATAGTAGTTCACGATTCGAATGGCACTTCTGAGGGATCAGCTCTTCACATCAAGAGAGACTACTCTCGCTGGTGAATGCAAGTGGGAATTGGTGAATTCCGGGCACGTGTATTGCATGATGGAGGTGCGGCACGTACATGTATTAGGCCACTTGGCTTGCAGATTGTAGCAGTGTGTAATAAAAAGATTACACCAAGTAAAGGACCAGGTATGCGTATGGCTAACGGACAGATCTCATCTGTGATCAGATATGTCGATTTACCATTCAATATAAGTGAAGCATGACGCCACCTAGAGGTCGTTATCCTATCCGAGCTACCAGAAGGATGTCTTCTCGGAGTAGATTTTAAGCGAGCGTTCAACGAACACATCCTACCTCGCGAAAATAAATTAAAGGTAGAAGGGCTTGAGGAACTTCTCCCTCTCGAGATAGCGGCAGTAGGAGTGGACGAGCGAATTCCCGTCTTCTCGGTTGGACTGACCGACGTTACAGAGGTACAACACTTCCAATTACATGAGATGTTGGATCGAGTATTACCAAAGGGCAAAATGCCTTTAAGTGGCACTGATCTTATCAAATGTAAGATTGATGTTGGATCTGCGCGACCTATTAGGCAAAGGTACTATCCAGTCTCCCAGAAACTTCAAGAAGAAATGCATGCATAGGTGCATCAAATGCTGGAAGCAGGGGTCATTCGTAGCCAAGTGGTAATATTTCATAAGTCAAACGACTCTTATCGCTTTTTAATCGACTACAGGAAGTTGAACGGAGTGACTTAAGTACCTGCGTACCCGCTTCGTTACATGGATTATATCCTGCGAAAGCTACAGAAAGCACGCTATATTTCCAGTATTGACCTAAGTGCATATCATCAGGTGCCGTTAGATGAAAAATGATGACATTTGACTGCATTTACAGTGCCAGGCCTTGGCCTTTTTTCGATCTTATGTGGAAGATTTCCACTTCAAGGTTATTACAGGCCATATCAGTCTGAAATGGTTACAAGGAATTCAGAATCCCACAGGACGCTTGGCACGATGGGCTCTTGAAATGCTTGCCTATGAATTCGAGGTTGAGTATAGGAAAGGCATTAAAAACTGGGTGTCAGGTGCATTATCTCGCATCTACGAGGATGAGTCGGAAGTACCAGTTTCGTCAGTCAGTTGCCTAGACGAGCATACTAGTGATGCGTGGTATCTGACGGTGAAAGCGAAAATTCGTGCCAATCCCACGAAGCATCCATATTGGGAAGTAGTTGAGAATAGACTATATTACTATCGATCAGATCCTTCGATCGAAGATCTTTTAGGGGACCAGGATGCTTGAAAGCTAATCCTACCAAAAGAAAAGCGGATGCAAATCCTACATGAAGGGCATGACGAGCTGATAGCTGTAGTACTTGGAATTTACACAGTCCCAAGCTAGTGTTTGCCTATAATACGGCCGTGCAAGAATCCACGGAATAGTCACCAGATATTCTGAATTTGGGACGCAACCCTGTGCCTTCAAGTACGCTACGATGGCAAGAAGAACTCGCCGCAGCGCATGAATCAGAGACAGCTGCGTTAAAAAATTGGAACGAGCGCATGAATAAACTGCGTGAAGTGCGAGATTTAGCCGGAGAAAATTCAGCAAAAGCGCAAGAAGTCTAAGCTAAATATTATAATAAGTAAGGACGACAATGCGACATTCGTCGTTCGCCTGGTGGTGAGGCTGACAGACTCGAGGCAACCCGTCCTGCCCAGAAACTTCTCCGATGAATTAACCTTTCAAGAGATCTCCAGAGAGGTAGAAGCTAACTCCAGAGACCTGCCTGCTTTTGTGACCCAATCTGCGATAGCCGCTATCTGCCAAGGACCGACTACCAGAAACACAGAGTCCAGCGAGTCTGAGAGCGATGACGGGGAGGGTGCCCTCACTGTCATCGAGACCGCCTATGGGTCGGAACAAGCACAAGCGACAACCTCAGAAGGAAAAACGTCAGAAGAGGGATAGACGATCCACTCCACGGCCCTGGAGGAGAGGGAAGAAGTTCGCTAAGGACTCCTCTCCTCAAGGCGGGAGTTCCTCGACGTCCGTCATCGACACCAAGCCACATGCAACGACTTCGAGGAGTTCACGGAACGCCGATGAGAAGAAGGCCGCCGTCTCGGAGCGGATTACAGGATTAGAGTCGCCGATGCTAAGGCGGCTATGGCCGGGGCAGATCAGTGAGTCCTAGAGAGGGAGTGGGAGAGGCGACGAATAGAGCGAGAGATGGAGGATGCGAGGATTGCGGCAGTTCAGGAGAGGACGTGTCGCGAGACCGAAGACCTTCAGCGGCGGCTCAATCAAACGATGGCTCAGGGCCAAGCAGTCCTTGTAGTGCAGCCCTAGCACCGCCAGTACAACGGGACAGATTGCGCTTCTGCCACCAATGTGGTTCGAGAGGAGTCCGTCGCTGCCGCGAGTGCCCCAACTGTAACAACCACCCCGGTTTTGTGCCGCGGAGAAGAGCTCGCGAGAACGCAACTATCGGGTGGCGGGGAGAATATGCGAACCGCCATGGAAATCCCCCTGTCCTCAAATAAAAAGAGAGAAAAAGATACCCTTTGTGTATTTTTATTTATAATGCCCTTCTTCTACAGTAAAATGATTATTACTCTAAATTTTTTTTACATTATTCATTTTTTGGATTTTGATTTATCATATTCTTCTGTTACTTATTGAAAGAGAGCTGTAGATGTCGAGCTGGCACACCTCTGGCTAGCAGCGTCTGGGGGAGGGGTGTGCAACTGTAATGGCACCTCGTCACATACTCCCTCTCTCTAACATATAAAATATATAATAACTTGTCTCAGCTGTTAGAGGCATCACCAGCGACAAGTAGAGGGAGCGGGAGGTCCCGAAGGGTAAGGAAAGAGAGAGAGAAGGACAGAAAGAGTATAGTCAGGCTACAGGGAGGAACGCGCATCGGGAGCCGTGACTATTCGGGAGAGACGCTTAGACCGTTGAGCACGTCGGACGCCTGTAATCGGCCCGTTACGCGAGCGCGGTATAGTGTGCGTGTGTAATTGCGCGAAATTTGAAGAGGCGTAGGAGAACCATCAATAGCTTAAAATGTTCGTATTGACAAGAGCTACAAAAAGTCGAGTGGCGTTTTTGTCCATTTTGAAAATGGCGGCTTCAAAATGGCGTTAAGCACCCCTAAAACGTGAAGAGTACAGATAAAAATGCCCGTAAAAATTAAAAAAAATAATCACGCTGGACTTTTTTTGACTCAAATTTTAGCTACCACTCATACTTAAAAAAATCACGTGGTAGGTTACCGAAATCCAACATGGCGGATCCAATATGGCGGCTAATATGTAGAGAGCTGTAGAATTCGAAGAAGTGCTTTTTTTGGCTATTTTGATGAAAAATCAGTTTTATCACGTGACCAAGGGCACTAATATGTTTAAAAAAATAATATACTTACGAATAGCATTTCGAAATCATTGATTCGAGCGTTTTCGAGACGTGAGCGTATCTAAAAAAGTTATTTGTAATCGATTTTGGTGAACTACTACCTATGTCACGTGACTTTGGCCACCATATTGGATTTTAAGATAACAAAAAAAAATTTTTATACGTCTTCTGAAAGTAGATTCCAATACCTTTTATTTAAGGCACCATGGACCTCAATCGGTTTCATGTAGCTGGTTTTATAATCGTTATGGTAAAAAAAGTATGCGTCACGAGTTTCTGGCGGCCATATTGGAACTAAAAATGCCACTAAAAGTAACAACTAATATGCCGATAAGGTATACAAATTTAAAAAAAATGAATAATGTCATCGTGAAGAAATCATGGATACATAAATAAACGGCGGGAGTAAAAACCATATCTTATCGGCATATTAGTCGCCATATTGGATCCGCCATTTTAAATTCTGCAGATTTGACCTTAAATTCATCGTCAGCAACCAGAAAAACCGCCATATACCAAATTTGGGCCAATTCGGTTGATTTTTAAAAATATCGACATATTAGCCGCCATATTGGATCCGCCATGTTGGATTTTGGTAACCTACCACGTGATTTTTTTAAGTATGAGTGGTAGCTAAAATTTGAGTCAAAAAAAGTCCAGCGTGATTATTTTTTTTAATTTTTACGGGCATTTTTATCTGTACTCTTCACGTTTTAGGGGTGCTTAACGCCATTTTGAAGCCGCCATTTTCAAAATGGACAAAAACGCCACTCGACTTTTTGTAGCTCTTGTCAATACGAACATTTTAAGCTATTGATGGTTCTCCTACGCCTCTTCAAATTTTGGGCAAGGGGGGGCCATGCGTTCATATGAGGCATTCCAAAGAATGCCTCATATATATATATATATATATATATATATATATACATATATATATATATATATATATATATATATATACATATATATATATATATATATATATACACATATATATATTCTAGACGGGCTTATATATATATATATATATATATGGGTCAATCCATGCCAAAACGCACACGGCTCTGCCCAAAAATGGTAAAGACTTAGAAATACTTGTATAGGGTCAAAATTTAGGGTTTTTTATGTAGAATCAATAGCTATGTGGCGCTTTTCAAAATTTTCAAAATGGCGGTCCCAAAAACCCGATTTGCTGACCAGTTTTCCGAAAATTTTCCGATTAATCGTTCATAAAAATATAGATAAAAGACGAAAATTGTGAGTAAAGGTCATTTTATATGTTTTCGGGTACGCTGAATCCGAATCCGCTAACCGTTTAATCTTATCACGCCAGGATTCGCTCTAACCTCACAAATACCTCAAAAACGCTCAAACAGGCATGATTATGGCTAGATAAAGGTTCGTGACGATGCATTTGTTCGTTTCAAGGGTCGCGTATTTCAAATCCAAGGTCCGTTCAGCTCGTTCAGTCCCAAAAACCCGATTTTCTGACCAGTTTTCCGAAAATTTTCCGATTAATCGTTCATAAAAATATAGATAAAAGACGAAAATTGTGAGTAAAGGTCATTTTATATGTTTTCGGGTACGCTGAATCCGAATCCGCTAACCGTTTAATCTTATCACGCCAGGATTCGCTCTAACCTCAAAAATACCTCAAAAACGCTCAAACAGGCATGATTATGGCTAGATAAAGGTTCGTGACGATGCATTTGTTCGTTTCAAGGGTCGCGTATTTCAAATCCAAGGTCCGTTCAGCTCGTTCAGTCCAAAATTTGCCCCTAGCCTCAAAATATTTTTCAAAAACGCTCGAATAGGCATGATTACGGTCAGATTAAGGATCGTGACCATAAATTTATACGTTTTCGAGATCGCTGCTTTCAAGTCTAACGTCCGTTTAGCCCGACAAGCCCAAAATTTGTCGCTAACCTCAAAAAGTACTTCAAAAATGCTCAGCGGGTATGATGACGGCCAGATGAAGAATCGTGACCATATATTTATACGTTTTTGGGGTCACTCATTTCAAATCCGAAGTCCGTTTAGTTCCATTAGCTAAAAATTTGTTTTTAACCTCAAAAAATACCTGACAAACGCTCAAATGGGCAGGTTCATGGCCAGAAATGGACAATTATACTTTAAATCTCTACAACAACTTCCTTTTTATCACTTGAAAATTTTCTGATAATAATACTCTTGTTTCGTAGTGGAGTAAAACAGTGACTGCTTGAAATTTGTGGGACAGAAGGAGCCTCGTCAAATCGTCTTTTTAATCTTCATTGAGTGTTGCTATGTGTCACTTTTGAATAATAAAAGAACTTTATATTTCGTATTGAATGGCATGCCCACTCATAAAGCTGCTTAGCTGTTAAAATGCTGTTGATTGCTGATACTTGGAGGCTTGCGATCCTAGCTCCTATTTTAAGAGTTGCACCAAGGCCATCATGTGGGTCTTTTCCGTGAGCCGTCGCGCAAAAATGCCATTCTGCTTTGATACCAAAATCATTTTCATGATTACATAAATTTTGGATATTAAATCGATTTTTAAAATGTTGTTTTGCTCCATCAGAAAAGTAGATAATCTTTGTAACTTTGTGTTGTTTCTTTAGGTAATCAATTATCATCCAATTACACACATACACCGCTGCAGAGTCATGAGTATTTGATTCAGAAATCACGATTATATTTCCATGTTTTAATTCACCTTCATCTCGATAATAATAAACTACAGTATATACTGTGGCTTGATTATAATAAAAGTGAAAAGCTTGAGCTGCTTTTTGAACAACGAAAGCAAAATTCTCTGAATAATCTGGTAGCACAAGAATTTCTCCTGGCTTTAAGCTTCCCTTCAATTGCTTAAAATATTCTGATTGTTGTTTGTTAATATAATCATGAGGTTTTAATGATTTTAACCGATGACCAAGAAGTTCGAGGAAATTTTTAGTAGTTGTGTTTGATGTAATCATAGTTGTTCTATCTGTCGAATGCCAAGAGCTAAAAGTTATATCCTTTCTGCTTTTTCCAAACCTGATTCAAACTGGGATCTGAGCGTATCCAAATTAGGGCAGTTTTTGCATTCGTTAAGAAAACATTCTCTATTTGAGTTACATAGGCAAATCATTACGACCACTACCAGCTAGGCTTTGCAGACATTTCGGGCTTGCTTCTGCAGAGAATATGATTTGCAGTGGATGTAGGAAAATATCATATACTAGTAATGATACTCATAATGAAGACGTGAACCACAATTCCAACAATGATGATACTCATGATGAAAACGTGAATGACAATTTGAACAATACTTGTGTATCTAACAGTGCAAATGAAGATAGAGTAGAGAAGAATGTGCAATTAGATCTTCACAGTTCGACTTCTTCAAATGCTGAGGAAAACCTCCATGAAATCATCGAAGGTTTAAGAGAAAAATTTTCATCGTTGTCAGAGCACGATCCCGACAGGGTAGCTATTCTAACCATACTGCCATCAAAATGGTCAATAGAGAAGATTTCTTCTCTATTCAATACTACGACTTACTCCATTAGAAAAGCTAAAGAATTAAAAGCCACGAATGGCTCTTTTTCTAGACCACACCCAAAAATAGGTAAATCGCTGCCATAAACTACGGTTAATAGAGTGAAACAATTCTATGAATGTGATTCTAACAGCAGAATTCTCCCAAGATATAGAAATAAAAAATCTGTTATATACACGTCCTGTAAATTTTAAGACATTACACAAGATTCTATTACGAATTTCAAAAATGAAAATCTCAACATATATAAGTATAATTTTAATTCTTATAAAAGAAGTTATTGTTTATAAATCTTCTATCAAAAATATATTTATTTAAAGTTCAATCAAGATTTTATTTTTTTTTTTTATAAATTGAAGTACGAATTAATTGTAACTGATAAAGAAACATTATATTACCTTTTGTTTTTGTGAATTATTTTTAGTATGAAATGCAGTTTTTTCCTGGTTTTGATATTGATAGTTGCTATTATTTTGACTATATTTTGCATTATTTTTTATCTACAAAATGGAATATTTATAACGAGGTCTTAGATTTTTTAAATAATAATTATGTTCATATTAAAATATACTTACTATAATATTGATTTTTGATTTTTAAATTGTCAAAAGTTTTTCTTTTATTAGTACGTATATTGTGCCGGAAAACAATCTATGATACACGGTCCTTGTGGAAGTCAAAATATGAATTCGACTTGCATGGATAAAAGTACAGGAAAATGTATGAAAAACTTTCCAAAAAATTATAACGATACAACGAATTTTCAAACTAACGGATATTCGATCTATAACCGAAAAAATGATGGTAGAAAAATAAATTATAAAAGTCAGCATCATATTAAAGTATCTGATAACCGATTTGTTGTTACGCATAATCCGTATTTGTTGTTTTTTAAAATTCAATTTTCATATTAACGTAGAAATATGTTCAACTGTACAATGTATTAAATACTTGTTTAAATATTGTTATAAAGGACATGATTGTGCATATATTGAAATACGTAATGCTAATATGTATTCTAAAGAAGATGACTGCACAGAAAATAATGAAAATAACAATGAATACGAATATGATGAAATTCGGCAATATATTAATACAAGATATTTATGTCCTTCAGAAGCAATGTATAGATTATTAGAATATGTGTTAAATGAAATATCACATGCTATAATAAGATTAGCTGTATATGAAGAAGATGCATAAGACGTATATTTTGAAAAAGGAAAAGAAGAAACAATAAAAAACAAAAATGTAGAAATTACATTAACAGCATATTTTAAATTAAACCAAACAGATTCTGAACCATTAAATTATCTATATTCTGAAATACCAATGTTCTACACTTTTGATGATAAATATAAAATGTAGAATAAAAGAAAAGAAATTAATGTGCCCATATTGAGCAGAATGTACTTAGTTAACCCGAAAGAACGAGAACGGTGTTTTACAAGATTATTACTTTTACATGTCAAGGGCTCAACTTCATTTAACGATTTACGTACCGTCGATGGTATATTGTATAATACATTTTATGAAGCTACTATAGCTAAACAGTTGATCAGTGAAAATGAAGAATGGGATAGATGTTTGGAAGAAGCAACGCAAATTCAATTTCCTACTACACTTTGCAAATTATTTGCTTGTATATGCATTTATCACAAACCTATTAATGCAAGAGATTTGTATGAAAAATACGAAGAATTTTTCTTTCACCCTAGATATGAGAAAAGTATAGGTGAAAATATTGCATTGAATATAATTGAAAAAATTTACAAATAAATGGATTTTCCTTAAAGGATTTTCATTTGCCTGGTGTGAACTCATATATGGAAGAATATGATGATATATCAACATTTTATGATAAAAACAACGTATTTAATGATTTGCAATTAAAAGTGATATCATTAAACGCAAATCATAAATATATATATGATGCGGTTTTAGAATGTTTAAAATACAAACAGAATAATTGCATTTTCATTGATGGACGAGGAGGAAGTGGAAAAAGTTATTCACTTAACATTTTAATAGACTACTTAAAATTTTCAAATATACCATTTTTGTGTGTAGCTTGGACAGGCATTGCAGCAAATTTATTGACTAATGGGAAAACAGTACATACCACATTTGAATTTCAACTTAATTTTAATAACAATTCAACCTGTAATGTGACACATAACTCTAATGATGGTTAAAAATTAAATACCAGTGACATCTAAATTTGCTTTTGAAGTAGTAGATCGTCTTCTTCAAGACATATGTAACGTAAAAAATATATTTGGTAGTAAAACTACACTGGTTTCAGGTGACTTTAGGCAAACATTACCAGTTGTCCGACATGGTAGTCGAATACAAATTATTGAAAATTCAGTGAAACAAAGTTATTTATGGCCGAATTTCATACGCATGACGCTAAATGAAAATTTGAGAGTATCCGATGATGATAATAATTTCAAACAATGGCTATAAAATGTAGGCGGAGGAAAACATTCCAGTTCATATGAGCAAGAACATGAATAACTCGAAATTCCTAATGATATATTAACCAAAAAGGAAGATATCATTACAGAAATATTTGGAAATTATGAAAAAATAAATGTAGAACAATTGAAGGATAAAGTTATTTTAGCTCCGAAAAATAGTGATGTTATTAACATTAACAATGACATTCTAAAGATAATGGACGGAGAAATATTTGAATATTGAAGTATAGACACAGCAGAAGACGATAATGCAGAAAATCTGGATGTAATGTTACCAACAGAATTTTTAAACTCGTTAACTCCCAATGGTTTTCTACCGCATAAATTACATCTAAAAATTGGTGCAACAGGAATACTTTCAAGAAATTTAAATATCAATGAAGGGCTCTGCAATTGGACAAGATTATCAATAAAAAAATTATTAAAATATTCAATTCAAGCTGAAATTATGAGTGGAAAAAATACTAGAAAATTAGTTTTAATTCCAAGAATAACTTTATCACCATGTAAAGAAGAAATACCTTTTAATATGCGTCGAAAACAAGTTCCCATTAGATTAGGATTTGCAATACCAATTAATAAATCTCAAGGGCAATCATATGATCAAGTTGGTGTTTACCTGCCATCACCTGTTTTTAGTCACGGTCAATTATATGTTGCTCTTTCGAGAACAAGAAATACAAATAATTTAAAAATTTTATTATGAAACAATGCTAAAATAAAAGGAGATAAATTGAAACAAGAAAAAAAAACCTACACTAAAAATATAGTTTTTAAAGAAGTATTATAAATTTAGGCAATGAGTTAAATCAAACCGTATGGTATAGGCAGCAGCATTGTTACAATGTAGCGCTGTAATAAAGGAAAATCGGTAACAGCATTTTTAAAATGTATTGCTGTTATAAAGATAATCAGCTGCAGCATTTTTACAATGCACAGCTGTAATAAAGGACAAACGGCAGCAGCATTTTTACAATGCAGCGCTGTAACAAAAAACAAATCTACGCATGCGCGAAAAGTACTATAAATAGCCAGAAGAGCGGTTTTGATGCTCTGTCTGTCTTCGCACTTTCAAGCGGAAAGGTCGGTGAATTTGAAAATTGAAAACAACATCTACACATTCTCTAAAATTAATATAAATAGCCAGAAGAGCGGTATTGTTGCTCAGTTTATCCTTGCAGTTCGAAGTGGAATGGTCGGTATATTTGAAAAAAAAAAAAATCTACGCAAGCGAGAAAATTAATATAAATAGCACGAAGAGCAGTTTTATTTCTCAGTATGTTTTAGCATTTCGGAGCTGAATGGTCGGTGAATTGGAAAATTTAAAAACAAATCTACGCATGCGCGAAAAGTACTATAAATATCCAGAAGAGCGGTTTTGATGCTCTGTCTGTCTTCGCACTTTCAAGCGGAAAGGTCGGTGAATTTGAAAATTGAAAACAACATCTACACATTCTCTAAAATTAATATAAATAGCCAGAAGAGCGGTATTGTTGCTCAGTTTATCCTTGCAGTTCAAAGTGGAATGGTCGGTAAATTTGAAAAAAAAAACAAAATCTACGCAAGACAGAAAATTAATATAAACAGCACGAAGAGCAGTTATATTTCTCAGTATGTTTTAGCATTTCGGAGCTGAATGGTCGGTGAATTTGAAAATTGAAAACAAATCTACGCATGCAAGAAAATTAATATAAATAAGCAGAACAGTGGTTTTGTTGCTCAGTCTGTCGTCACACTTCGAAGCGGGAAGGTCGTTGAATTTGAAAATTTAAAACAAAATCGACACATTCGCGAAAATTAATATAAATAGCCAGAAGAGCAGTTTTATTTCTCAGTATCTTTCAGCTTTTCGGACCTGAATGGTCGGTGAATTGGAAAATTGAAAACAAAATCTACGCATATGCGAAAATTAATATGAATTGCCGGGAGATCGGTTTTGTTCCTCAGTCTGTCTTCGCACTTCGAAGTGGAAAGGTCGGTAAATTTGAAAATTCAAAACAAAATCTACGCAAACGATAAAATTAATATAAATAGCCCGAAGAGCAGTTTTATTTCTCAGTATGTTTCAGCTTTTCGGAGCTGATTGGTCGGTGAATTTGAAAATTGAAAACAAATCTACGCATGCAAGAAAATTAATATAAATTAGCAGAACAGTGGTTTTGTTGCTCAGTATGTCGTCGCACTTCGAAGCGGAAAGGTCGTTGAATTTGAAAATCTAAAACAAAATCTATGCATGCGCGAAAATTAATATAAACAGCCAGAAGAGAGGTTTGGTTGCTCAGTCTGTCTTCGCACTTCGAAGTGGAAAGGTCGGTAAATTTGAAAATTCAAAACAAAATCTACGCAAGTGAGAAAATTAATATAACTAGTCAGAAGAGCAGTTTTATTTCTCAGTATGTTTTAGCTTTTCGGACCTGAATGGTCGGTGAATTGGAAAATTGAAAACAAAATCTACGCATATGCGAAAATTAATATGAATTGCCGGGAGATCGGTTTTGTTCCTCAGTCTGTCTTCGCTCTTTGAAGCGGAAAGGTCGATAAAATTGAAAATTCAAAACAAAATCTACGCATGCGTGAAAGTTAATATAAATAGCTAGAAGAGCGGTTCAGCTGCTCAATCTGTCTTCACACGTCGAAGCGGAAAGGTCGCTGAATTTGTAAATCGAAAACAAAATCTACGCATGCGCGAAAATTAATATAAATAGCCAGAAAATCGTTTTTGTTGCTCAGTCTCTCTTCGTACTTCGAAACGGAAAGTTCGGTGAATTTGAAAATTGAAAACAAAATCTACGCATGCGCGAAAATTAATATAAAAAGCCAGAAGAGCAGTTTTATTTCTCAATCTGTTTTAGCTTATCGAAGCGGACAGGTCGGTGAATTGGAAAATTTAGAAACAAATCTGCGCATGCGCGAAATATACTATAAATAGCCAGAAGAGCGGTATTGTTGCTCAGTTTACCCTTGCAGTTCAAACCGGAAAGGTCGGTGAATTTAAAAATTGAAAACAACATCTACACATTCTCTAAAATTAATATAAATAGCCAGAAGAGCGGTTTTGTTGCTGAGTCTGTCTTCGCACTTCGAAGTGGAAAGGTCGGTAAATTTGAAAATACAAAACAAAATCTACGCAAACGATAAAATTAATATAAATAGCCCGGAGAGCAGTTTTATTTCTCAGTATGTTTCAGCTTTTCGGACCTGAATGGTCGGTGAATTGGAAAATTGAAAACAAAATCTACGCATATACGAAAATTAATATGAATTGCCGGGAGATCGGTTTTGTTCCTCAGTCTGTCTTCGCTCTTTGAAGCGGAAAGGTCGATGAATTTGAAAATTCAAAACAAAATCTACTCATGCGTGAAAGTTAATATAAATAGCTAGAAGAGCGGTTCAGCTGCTCAATCTGTCTTCACACGTCGAAGCGGAAAGGTCGCTGAATTTGTAAATCGAAAACAAAATCTACGCATGCGCGAAAATTAATATAAATAGCCAGAAAATCGGTTTCGTTGCTCAGTCTCTCTTCGTACTTCGAAACGGAAAGTTCGGTGAATTTGAAAATTGAAAACAAAATCTACGCATGCGCGAAAATTAATATAAAAAGCCAGAAGAGCAGTTTTATTTCTCAATCTGTTTTAGCTTATCGAAGCGGAAAGGTCGGTGAATTGGAAAATTTAGAAACAAATCTGCGCATGCGCGAAAAGTACTATAAATAGCCAGAAGAGCGGTATTGTTGCTCAGTTTACCCTTGCAGTTCAAACCGGAAAGGTCGGTGAATTTAAAAATTGAAAACAACATCTACACATTCTCTAAAATTAATATAAATAGCCAGAAGAGCGGTTTTGTTGCTGAGTCTGTCTTCGCACTTCGAAGTGGAAAGGTCGGTAAATTTGAAAATTCAAAACAAAATCTACGCAAACGATAAAATTAATATAAATAGCCCGAAGAGCAGTTTTATTTCTCAGTATGTTTCAGCTTTTCGGAGCTGATTGGTCGGTGAATTTGAAAATTGAAAACAAATCTACGCATGCAAGAAAATTAATATAAATTAGCAGAACAGTGGTTTTGTTGCTCAGTATGTCGTCGCACTTCGAAGCGGAAAGGTCGTTGAATTTGAAAATCTAAAACAAAATCTATGCATGCGCGAAAATTAATATAAACAGCCAGAAGAGAGGTTTGGTTGCTCAGTCTGTCTTCGCACTTCGAAGTGGAAAGGTCGGTAAATTTGAAAATTCAAAACAAAATCTACGCAAGTGAGAAAATTAATATAACTAGTCAGAAGAGCAGTTTTATTTCTCAGTATGTTTTAGCTTTTCGGACCTGAATGGTCGGTGAATTGGAAAATTGAAAACAAAATCTACGCATATGCGAAAATTAATATGAATTGCCGGGAGATCGGTTTTGTTCCTCAGTCTGTCTTCGCTCTTTGAAGCGAAAAGGTCGATGAATTTGAAAATTCAAAACAAAATCTACGTATGCGTGAAAGTTAATATAAATAGCTAGAAGAGCGGTTCAGTTGCTCAATCTGTCTTCACACGTCGAAGCGGAAAGGTCGCTGAATTTGTAAATCGAAAACAAAATCTACGCATGCGCGAAAATTAATATAAATAGCCAGAAAATCGGTTTTGTTGCTCAGTCTCTCTTCGTACTTCGAAACGGAAAGTTCGGTGAATTTGAAAATTGAAAACAAAATCTACGCATGCGCGAAAATTAATATAAAAAGCCAGAAGAGCAGTTTTATTTCTCAATCTGTTTTAGCTTATCGAAGCGGAAAGGTCGGTGAATTGGAAAATTTAGAAACAAATCTGCGCATGCGCGAAAAGTACTATAAATAGCCAGAAGAGCGGTATTGTTGCTCAGTTTACCCTTGCAGTTCAAACCGGAAAGGTCGGTGAATTTAAAAATTGAAAACAACATCTACACATTCTCTAAAATTAATATAAATAGCCAGAAGAGCGGTTTTGTTGCTGAGTCTGTCTTCGCACTTCGAAGTGGAAAGGTCGGTAAATTTGAAAATACAAAACAAAATCTACGCAAACGATAAAATTAATATAAATAGCCCGAAGAGCAGTTTTATTTCTCAGTATGTTTCAGCTTTTCGGACCTGAATGGTCGGTGAATTGGAAAATTGAAAACAAAATCTACGCATATGCGAAAATTAATATGAATTGCCGGGAGATCGGTTTTGTTCCTCAGTCTGTCTTCGCTCTTTGAAGCGGAAAGGTCGATGAATTTGAAAATTCAAAACAAAATCTACGCATGCGTGAAAGTTAATATAAATAGCTAGAAGAGCGGTTCAGCTGCTCAATCTGTCTTCACACGTCGAAGCGGAAAGGTCGCTGAATTTGTAAATCGAAAACAAAATCTACGCATGCGCGAAAATTAATATAAATAGCCAGAAAATCGGTTTGTTGCTCAGTCTCTCTTCGTACTTCGAAACGGAAAGTTCGGTGAATTTGAAAATTGAAAACAAAATCTACGCATGCGCGAAAATTAATATAAAAAGCCAGAAGAGCAGTTTTATTTCTCAATCTGTTTTAGCTTATCGAAGCGGAAAGGTCGGTGAATTGGAAAATTTAGAAACAAATCTGCGCATGCGCGAAAAGTACTATAAATAGCCAGAAGAGCGGTATTGTTGCTCAGTTTACCCTTGCAGTTCAAACCGGAAAGGTCGGTGAATTTAAAAATTGAAAACAACATCTACACATTCTCTAAAATTAATATAAATAGCCAGAAGAGCGGTTTTGTTGCTGAGTCTGTCTTCGCACTTCGAAGTGGAAAGGTCGGTAAATTTGAAAATTCAAAACAAAATCTACGCAAACGATAAAATTAATATAAATAGCCCGAAGAGCAGTTTTATTTCTCAGTATGTTTCAGCTTTTCGGAGCTGATTGGTCGGTGAATTTGAAAATTGAAAACAAATCTACGCATGCAAGAAAATTAATATAAATTAGCAGAACAGTGGTTTTGTTGCTCAGTATGTCGTCGCACTTCGAAGCGGAAAGGTCGTTGATTTTGAAAATCTAAAACAAAATCTATGCATGCGCGAAAATTAATATAAACAGCCAGAAGAGAGGTTTGGTTGCTCAGTCTGTCTTCGCACTTCGAAGTGGAAAGGTCGGTAAATTTGAAAATTCAAAACAAAATCTACGCAAGTGAGAAAATTAATATAACTAGTCAGAAGAGCAGTTTTATTTCTCAGTATGTTTTAGCTTTTCGGACCTGAATGGTCGGTGAATTGGAAAATTGAAAACAAAATCTACGCATATGCGAAAATTAATATGAATTGCCGGGAGATCGGTTTTGTTCCTCAGTCTGTCTTCGCTCTTTCAAGCGGAAAGGTCGATGAATTTGAAAATTCAAAACAAAATCTACGCATGCGTGATAGTTAATATAAATAGCTAGAAGAGCGGTTCAGTTGCTCAATCTGTCTTCACACGTCGAAGCGGAAAGGTCGCTGAATTTGTAAATCGAAAACAAAATCTACGCATGCGCGAAAATTAATATAAATAGCCAGAAAATCGGTTTTGTTGCTCAGTCTCTCTTCGTACTTCGAAACGGAAAGTTCGGTGAATTTGAAAATTGAAAACAAGATCTACGCATGCGCGAAAATTAATATAAAAAGCCAGAAGAGCAGTTTTATTTCTCAATCTGTTTTAGCTTATCGAAGCGGAAAGGTCGGTGAATTGGAAAATTTAGAAACAAATCTGCGCATGCGCGAAAAGTACTATAAATAGCCAGAAGAGCGGTATTGTTGCTCAGTTTACCCTTGCAGTTCAAACCGGAAAGGTCGGTGAATTTAAAAATTGAAAACAACATCTACACATTCTCTAAAATTAATATAAATAGCCAGAAGAGCGGTTTTGTTGCTGAGTCTGTCTTCGCACTTCGAAGTGGAAAGGTCGGTAAATTTGAAAATACAAAACAAAATCTACGCAAACGATAAAATTAATATAAATAGCCCGGAGAGCAGTTTTATTTCTCAGTATGTTTCAGCTTTTCGGACCTGAATGGTCGGTGAATTGGAAAATTGAAAACAAAATCTACGCATATGCGAAAATTAATATGAATTGCCGGGAGATCGGTTTTGTTCCTCAGTCTGTCTTCGCTCTTTGAAGCGGAAAGGTCGATGAATTTGAAAATTCAAAACAAAATCTACGCATGCGTGAAAGTTAATATAAATAGCTAGAAGAGCGGTTCAGCTGCTCAATCTGTCTTCACACGTCGAAGCGGAAAGGTCGCTGAATTTGTAAATCGAAAACAAAATCTACGCATGCGCGAAAATTAATATAAATAGCCAGAAAATCGGTTTTGTTGCTCAGTCTCTCTTCGTACTTCGAAACGGAAAGTTCGGTGAATTTGAAAATTGAAAACAAAATCTACGCATGCGCGAAAATTAATATAAAAAGCCAGAAGAGCAGTTTTATTTCTCAATCTGTTTTAGCTTATCGAAGCGGAAAGGTCGGTGAATTGGAAAATTTAGAAACAAATCTGCGCATGCGCGAAAAGTACTATAAATAGCCAGAAGAGCGGTATTGTTGCTCAGTTTACCCTTGCAGTTCAAACCGGAAAGGTCGGTGAATTTAAAAATTGAAAACAACATCTACACATTCTCTAAAATTAATATAAATAGCCAGAAGAGCGGTTTTGTTGCTGAGTCTGTCTTCGCACTTCGAAGTGGAAAGGTCGGTAAATTTGAAAATTCAAAACAAAATCTACGCAAACGATAAAATTAATATAAATAGCCCGAAGAGCAGTTTTATTTCTCAGTATGTTTCAGCTTTTCGGAGCTGATTGGTCGGTGAATTTGAAAATTGAAAACAAATCTACGCATGCAAGAAAATTAATATAAATTAGCAGAACAGTGGTTTTGTTGCTCAGTATGTCGTCGCACTTCGAAGCGGAAAGGTCGTTGAATTTGAAAATCTAAAACAAAATCTATGCATGCGCGAAAATTAATATAAACAGCCAGAAGAGAGGTTTGGTTGCTCAGTCTGTCTTCGCACTTCGAAGTGGAAAGGTCGGTAAATTTGAAAATTCAAAACAAAATCTACGCAAGTGAGAAAATTAATATAACTAGTCAGAAGAGCAGTTTTATTTCTCAGTATGTTTTAGCTTTTCGGACCTGAATGGTCGGTGAATTGGAAAATTGAAAACAAAATCTACGCATATGCGAAAATTAATATGAATTGCCGGGAGATCGGTTTTGTTCCTCAGTCTGTCTTCGCTCTTTCAAGCGGAAAGGTCGATGAATTTGAAAATTCAAAACAAAATCTACGCATGCGTGATAGTTAATATAAATAGCTAGAAGAGCGGTTCAGTTGCTCAATCTGTCTTCACACGTCGAAGCGGAAAGGTCGCTGAATTTGTAAATCGAAAACAAAATCTACGCATGCGCGAAAATTAATATAAATAGCCAGAAAATCGGTTTTGTTGCTCAGTCTCTCTTCGTACTTCGAAACGGAAAGTTCGGTGAATTTGAAAATTGAAAACAAGATCTACGCATGCGCGAAAATTAATATAAAAAGCCAGAAGAGCAGTTTTATTTCTCAATCTGTTTTAGCTTATCGAAGCGGAAAGGTCGGTGAATTGGAAAATTTAGAAACAAATCTGCGCATGCGCGAAAAGTACTATAAATAGCCAGAAGAGCGGTATTGTTGCTCAGTTTACCCTTGCAGTTCAAACCGGAAAGGTCGGTGAATTTAAAAATTGAAAACAACATCTACACATTCTCTAAAATTAATATAAATAGCCAGAAGAGCGGTTTTGTTGCTGAGTCTGTCTTCGCACTTCGAAGTGGAAAGGTCGGTAAATTTGAAAATACAAAACAAAATCTACGCAAACGATAAAATTAATATAAATAGCCCGGAGAGCAGTTTTATTTCTCAGTATGTTTCAGCTTTTCGGACCTGAATGGTCGGTGAATTGGAAAATTGAAAACAAAATCTACGCATATACGAAAATTAATATGAATTGCCGGGAGATCGGTTTTGTTCCTCAGTCTGTCTTCGCTCTTTGAAGCGGAAAGGTCGATGAATTTGAAAATTCAAAACAAAATCTACTCATGCGTGAAAGTTAATATAAATAGCTAGAAGAGCGGTTCAGCTGCTCAATCTGTCTTCACACGTCGAAGCGGAAAGGTCGCTGAATTTGTAAATCGAAAACAAAATCTACGCATGCGCGAAAATTAATATAAATAGCCAGAAAATCGGTTTTGTTGCTCAGTCTCTCTTCGTACTTCGAAACGGAAAGTTCGGTGAATTTGAAAATTGAAAACAAAATCTACGCATGCGCGAAAATTAATATAAAAAGCCAGAAGAGCAGTTTTATTTCTCAATCTGTTTTAGCTTATCGAAGCGGAAAGGTCGGTGAATTGGAAAATTTAGAAACAAATCTGCGCATGCGCGAAAAGTACTATAAATAGCCAGAAGAGCGGTATTGTTGCTCAGTTTACCCTTGCAGTTCAAACCGGAAAGGTCGGTGAATTTGAAAATTGAAAACAACATCTACACATTCTCTAAAATTAATATAAATAGCCAGAAGAGCGGTTTTGTTGCTGAGTCTGTCTTCGCACTTCGAAGTGGAAAGGTCGGTAAATTTGAAAATTCAAAACAAAATCTATGCAAACGATAAAATTAATATAAATAGCCCGAAGAGCAGTTTTATTTCTCAGTATGTTTCAGCTTTTCGGAGCTGATTGGTCGGTGAATTTGAAAATTGAAAACAAATCTACGCATGCAAGAAAATTAATATAAATTAGCAGAACAGTGGTTTTGTTGCTCAGTATGTCGTCGCACTTCGAAGCGGAAAGGTCGTTGAATTTGAAAATCTAAAACAAAATCTATGCATGCGCGAAAATTAATATAAACAGCCAGAAGAGAGGTTTGGTTGCTCAGTCTGTCTTCGCACTTCGAAGTGGAAAGGTCGGTAAATTTGAAAATTCAAAACAAAATCTACGCAAGCGAGAAAATTAATATAACTAGTCAGAAGAGCAGTTTTATTTCTCAGTATGTTTTAGCTTTTCGGACCTGAATGGTCGGTGAATTGGAAAATTGAAAACAAAATCTACGCATATGCGAAAATTAATATGAATTGCCGGGAGATCGGTTTTGTTCCTCAGTCTGTCTTCGCTCTTTGAAGCGGAAAGGTCGATGAATTTGAAAATTCAAAACAAAATCTACGCATGCGTGAAAGTTAATATAAATAGCTAGAAGAGCGGTTCAGTTGCTCAATCTGTCTTCACACGTGGAAGCGGAAAGGTCGCGGAATTTGTAAATCGAAAACAAAATCTACGCATGCGCGAAAATTAATATAAACAGCCAGAAAATCGGTTTTGCTGCTCAGTCTCTCTTCGTACTTCGAAACGGAAAGTTCGGTGAATTTGAAAATTGAAAACAAAATTTACGCATGCGCGAAAATTAATATAAAAAGCCAGAAGAGCAGTTTTATTTCTCAATCTGTTTTAGCTTATCGAAGCGGAAAGGTCGGTGAATTTAAAAATTGAAAACAACATCTACACATTCTCTAAAATTAATGTAAATAGCCAGAAGAGCGGTTTTGTTGCTGAGTCTGTCTTCGCACTTCGAAGTGGAAAGGTCGGTAAATTTGAAAATACAAAACAAAATCTACGCAAACGATAAAATTAATATAAATAGCCCGAAGAGCAGTTTTATTTCTCAGTATGTTTCAGCTTTTCGGACCTGAATGGTCGGTGAATTGGAAAATTGAAAACAAAATCTACGCATATGCGAAAATTAATATGAATTGCCGGGAGATCGGTTTTGTTCCTCAGTCTGTCTTCGCTCTTTGAAGCGGAAAGGTCGATGAATTTGAAAATTCAAAACAAAATCTACGCATGCGTGAAAGTTAATATAAATAGCTAGAAGAGCGGTTCAGCTGCTCAATCTGTCTTCACACGTCGAAGCGGAAAGGTCGCTGAATTTGTAAATCGAAAACAAAATCTACGCATGCGCGAAAATTAATATAAATAGCCAGAAAATCGGTTTTGTTGCTCAGTCTCTCTTCGTACTTCGAAACGGAAAGTTCGGTGAATTTGAAAATTGAAAACAAAATCTACGCATGCGCGAAAATTAATATAAAAAGCCAGAAGAGCAGTTTTATTTCTCAATCTGTTTTAGCTTATCGAAGCGGAAAGGTCGGTGAATTGGAAAATTTAGAAACAAATCTGCGCATGCGCGAAAAGTACTATAAATAGCCAGAAGAGCGGTATTGTTGCTCAGTTTACCCTTGCAGTTCAAACCGGAAAGGTCGGTGAATTTAAAAATTGAAAACAACATCTACACATTCTCTAAAATTAATATAAATAGCCAGAAGAGCGGTTTTGTTGCTGAGTCTGTCTTCGCACTTCGAAGTGGAAAGGTCGGTAAATTTGAAAATTCAAAACAAAATCACCGCAAACGATAAAATTAATATAAATAGCCCGAAGAGCAGTTTTATTTCTCAGTATGTTTCAGCTTTTCGGAGCTGATTGGTCGGTGAATTTGAAAATTGAAAACAAATCTACGCATGCAAGAAAATTAATATAAATTAGCAGAACAGTGGTTTTGTTGCTCAGTATGTCGTCGCACTTCGAAGCGGAAAGGTCGTTGAATTTGAAAATCTAAAACAAAATCTATGCATGCGCGAAAATTAATATAAACAGCCAGAAGAGAGGTTTGGTTGCTCAGTCTGTCTTCGCACTTCGAAGTGGAAAGGTCGGTAAATTTGAAAATTCAAAACAAAATCTACGCAAGCGAGAAAATTAATATAACTAGTCAGAAGAGCAGTTTTATTTCTCAGTATGTTTTAGCTTTTCGGACCTGAATGGTCGGTGAATTGGAAAATTGAAAACAAAATCTACGCATATGCGAAAATTAATATGAATTGCCGGGAGATCGGTTTTGTTCCTCAGTCTGTCTTCGCTCTTTGAAGCGGAAAGGTCGATGAATTTGAAAATTCAAAACAAAATCTACGCATGCGTGAAAGTTAATATAAATAGCTAGAAGAGCGGTTCAGTTGCTCAATCTGTCTTCACACGTGGAAGCGGAAAGGTCGCGGAATTTGTAAATCGAAAACAAAATCTACGCATGCGCGAAAATTAATATAAACAGCCAGAAAATCGGTTTTGCTGCTCAGTCTCTCTTCGTACTTCGAAACGGAAAGTTCGGTGAATTTGAAAATTGAAAACAAAATTTACGCATGCGCGAAAATTAATATAAAAAGCCAGAAGAGCAGTTTTATTTCTCAATCTGTTTTAGCTTATCGAAGCGGAAAGGTCGGTGAATTGGAAAATTTAGAAATAAATCTGCGCATGCGCGAAAAGTACTATAAATAGCCAGAAGAGCGGTATTGTTGCTCAGTTTACCCTTGCAGTTCAAACCGGAAAGGTCGGTGAATTTAAAAATTGAAAACAACATCTACACATTCTCTAAAATTAATATAAATAGCCAGAAGAGCGGTTTTGTTGCTGAGTCTGTCTTCGCACTTCGAAGTGGAAAGGTCGGTAAATTTGAAAATACAAAACAAAATCTACGCAAACGATAAAATTAATATAAATAGCCCGAAGAGCAGTTTTATTTCTCAGTATGTTTCAGCTTTTCGGACCTGAATGGTCGGTGAATTGGAAAATTGAAAACAAAATCTACGCATATACGAAAATTAATATGAATTGCCGGGAGATCGGTTTTGTTCCTCAGTCTGTCTTCGCTCTTTGAAGCGGAAAGGTCGATGAATTTGAAAATTCAAAACAAAATCTACGCATGCGTGAAAGTTAATATAAATAGCTAGAAGAGCGGTTCAGCTGCTCAATCTGTCTTCACACGTCGAAGCGGAAAGGTCGCTGAATTTGTAAATCGAAAACAAAATCTACGCATGCGCGAAAATTAATATAAATAGCCAGAAAATCGGTTTTGTTGCTCAGTCTCTCTTCGTACTTCGAAACGGAAAGTTCGGTGAATTTGAAAATTGAAAACAAAATCTACGCATGCGCGAAAATTAATATAAAAAGCCAGAAGAGCAGTTTTATTTCTCAATCTGTTTTAGCTTATCGAAGCGGAAAGGTCGGTGAATTGGAAAATTTAGAAACAAATCTGCGCATGCGCGAAAAGTACTATAAATAGCCAGAAGAGCGGTATTGTTGCTCAGTTTACCCTTGCAGTTCAAACCGGAAAGGTCGGTGAATTTAAAAATTGAAAACAACATCTACACATTCTCTAAAATTAATATAAATAGCCAGAAGAGCGGTTTTGTTGCTGAGTCTGTCTTCGCACTTCGAAGTGGAAAGGTCGGTAAATTTGAAAATTCAAAACAAAATCACCGCAAACGATAAAATTAATATAAATAGCCCGAAGAGCAGTTTTATTTCTCAGTATGTTTCAGCTTTTCGGAGCTGATTGGTCGGTGAATTTGAAAATTGAAAACAAATCTACGCATGCAAGAAAATTAATATAAATTAGCAGAACAGTGGTTTTGTTGCTCAGTATGTCGTCGCACTTCGAAGCGGAAAGGTCGTTGAATTTGAAAATCTAAAACAAAATCTATGCATGCGCGAAAATTAATATAAACAGCCAGAAGAGAGGTTTGGTTGCTCAGTCTGTCTTCGCACTTCGAAGTGGAAAGGTCGGTAAATTTGAAAATTCAAAACAAAATCTACGCAAGCGAGAAAATTAATATAACTAGTCAGAAGAGCAGTTTTATTTCTCAGTATGTTTTAGCTTTTCGGACCTGAATGGTCGGTGAATTGGAAAATTGAAAACAAAATCTACGCATATGCGAAAATTAATATGAATTGCCGGGAGATCGGTTTTGTTCCTCAGTCTGTCTTCGCTCTTTGAAGCGGAAAGGTCGATGAATTTGAAAATTCAAAACAAAATCTACGCATGCGTGAAAGTTAATATAAATAGCTAGAAGAGCGGTTCAGTTGCTCAATCTGTCTTCACACGTGGAAGCGGAAAGGTCGCGGAATTTGTAAATCGAAAACAAAATCTACGCATGCGCGAAAATTAATATAAACAGCCAGAAAATCGGTTTTGCTGCTCAGTCTCTCTTCGTACTTCGAAACGGAAAGTTCGGTGAATTTGAAAATTGAAAACAAAATTTACGCATGCGCGAAAATTAATATAAAAAGCCAGAAGAGCAGTTTTATTTCTCAATCTGTTTTAGCTTATCGAAGCGGAAAGGTCGGTGAATTGGAAAATTTAGAAATAAATCTGCGCATGCGCGAAAAGTACTATAAATAGCCAGAAGAGCGGTATTGTTGCTCAGTTTACCCTTGCAGTTCAAACCGGAAAGGTCGGTGAATTTAAAAATTGAAAACAACATCTACACATTCTCTAAAATTAATATAAATAGCCAGAAGAGCGGTTTTGTTGCTGAGTCTGTCTTCGCACTTCGAAGTGGAAAGGTCGGTAAATTTGAAAATACAAAACAAAATCTACGCAAACGATAAAATTAATATAAATAGCCCGAAGAGCAGTTTTATTTCTCAGTATGTTTCAGCTTTTCGGACCTGAATGGTCGGTGAATTGGAAAATTGAAAACAAAATCTACGCATATGCGAAAATTAATATGAATTGCCGGGAGATCGGTTTTGTTCCTCAGTCTGTCTTCGCTCTTTGAAGCGGAAAGGTCGATGAATTTGAAAATTCAAAACAAAATCTACGCATGCGTGAAAGTTAATATAAATAGCTAGAAGAGCGGTTCAGCTGCTCAATCTGTCTTCACACGTCGAAGCGGAAAGGTCGCTGAATTTGTAAATCGAAAACAAAATCTACGCATGCGCGAAAATTAATATAAATAGCCAGAAAATCGGTTTTGTTGCTCAGTCTCTCTTCGTACTTCGAAACGGAAAGTTCGGTGAATTTGAAAATTGAAAACAAAATCTACGCATGCGCGAAAATTAATATAAAAAGCCAGAAGAGCAGTTTTATTTCTCAATCTGTTTTAGCTTATCGAAGCGGAAAGGTCGGTGAATTGGAAAATTTAGAAACAAATCTGCGCATGCGCGAAAAGTACTATAAATAGCCAGAAGAGCGGTATTGTTGCTCAGTTTACCCTTGCAGTTCAAACCGGAAAGGTCGGTGAATTTAAAAATTGAAAACAACATCTACACATTCTCTAAAATTAATATAAATAGCCAGAAGAGCGGTTTTGTTGCTGAGTCTGTCTTCGCACTTCGAAGTGGAAAGGTCGGTAAATTTGAAAATTCAAAACAAAATCTACGCAAACGATAAAATTAATATAAATAGCCCGAAGAGCAGTTTTATTTCTCAGTATGTTTCAGCTTTTCGGAGCTGATTGGTCGGTGAATTTGAAAATTGAAAACAAATCTACGCATGCAAGAAAATTAATATAAATTAGCAGAACAGTGGTTTTGTTGCTCAGTATGTCGTCGCACTTCGAAGCGGAAAGGTCGTTGAAGTTGAAAATCTAAAACAAAATCTATGCATGCGCGAAAATTAATATAAACAGCCAGAAGAGAGGTTTGGTTGCTCAGTCTGTCTTCGCACTTCGAAGTGGAAAGGTCGGTAAATTTGAAAATTCAAAACAAAATCTACGCAAGTGAGAAAATTAATATAACTAGTCAGAAGAGCAGTTTTATTTCTCAGTATGTTTTAGCTTTTCGGACCTGAATGGTCGGTGAATTGGAAAATTGAAAACAAAATCTACGCATATGCGAAAATTAATATGAATTGCCGGGAGATCGGTTTTGTTCCTCAGTCTGTCTTCGCTCTTTCAAGCGGAAAGGTCGATGAATTTGAAAATTCAAAACAAAATCTACGCATGCGTGATAGTTAATATAAATAGCTAGAAGAGCGGTTCAGTTGCTCAATCTGTCTTCACACGTCGAAGCGGAAAGGTCGCTGAATTTGTAAATCGAAAACAAAATCTACGCATGCGCGAAAATTAATATAAATAGCCAGAAAATCGGTTTTGTTGCTCAGTCTCTCTTCGTACTTCGAAACGGAAAGTTCGGTGAATTTGAAAATTGAAAACAAGATCTACGCATGCGCGAAAATTAATATAAAAAGCCAGAAGAGCAGTTTTATTTCTCAATCTGTTTTAGCTTATCGAAGCGGAAAGGTCGGTGAATTGGAAAATTTAGAAACAAATCTGCGCATGCGCGAAAAGTACTATAAATAGCCAGAAGAGCGGTATTGTTGCTCAGTTTACCCTTGCAGTTCAAACCGGAAAGGTCGGTGAATTTAAAAATTGAAAACAACATCTACACATTCTCTAAAATTAATATAAATAGCCAGAAGAGCGGTTTTGTTGCTGAGTCTGTCTTCGCACTTCGAAGTGGAAAGGTCGGTAAATTTGAAAATTCAAAACAAAATCACCGCAAACGATAAAATTAATATAAATAGCCCGAAGAGCAGTTTTATTTCTCAGTATGTTTCAGCTTTTCGGAGCTGATTGGTCGGTGCATTTGAAAATTGAAAACAAATCTACGCATGCAAGAAAATTAATATAAATTAGCAGAACAGTGGTTTTGTTGCTCAGTATGTCGTCGCACTTCGAAGCGGAAAGGTCGTTGAATTTGAAAATCTAAAACAAAATCTATGCATGCGCGAAAATTAATATAAACAGCCAGAAGAGAGGTTTGGTTGCTCAGTCTGTTTTCGCACTTCGAAGTGGAAAGGTCGGTAAATTTGAAAATTCAAAACAAAATCTACGCAAGCGAGAAAATTAATATAACTAGTCAGAAGAGCAGTTTTATTTCTCAGTATGTTTTAGCTTTTCGGACCTGAATGGTCGGTGAATTGGAAAATTGAAAACAAAATCTACGCATATGCGAAAATTAATATGAATTGCCGGGAGATCGGTTTTGTTCCTCAGTCTGTCTTCGCTCTTTGAAGCGGAAAGGTCGATGAATTTGAAAATTCAAAACAAAATCTACGCATGCGTGAAAGTTAATATAAATAGCTAGAACAGCGGTTCAGTTGCTCAATCTGTCTTCACACGTCGAAGCGGAAAGGTCGCTGAATTTGTAAATCGAAAACAAAATCTACGCATGCGCGAAAATTAATATAAACAGCCAGAAAATCGGTTTTGTTGCTCAGTCTCTCTTCGTACTTCGAAACGGAAAGTTCGGTGAATTTGAAAATTGAAAACAAAATCTACGCATGCGCGAAAATTAATATAAAAAGCCAGAAGAGCAGTTTTATTTCTCAATCTGTTTTAGCTTATCGAAGCGGAAAGGTCGGTGAATTGGAAAATTTAGAAACAAATCTGCGCATGCGCGAAAAGTACTATAAATATCCAGAAGAGCGGTATTGTTGCTCAGTTTACCCTTGCAGTTCAAACCGGAAAGGTCGGTGAATTTAAAAATTGAAAACAGAATCTACGCATGCAATAAAATTAATATAAATAACCAGAACAGTGGTTTTGTTGCTCAGTCTATCTTTGCAGTTCAAATCGGAAAGGTCGGTGAATTTGAAAATTGAAAACAACATCTACACATTCTCTAAAATTAATATAAATAGCCAGAAGAGCGGTATTGTTGCTCAGTTTATCCTTGCAGTTAGAAGTGGATTGGTCGGTAAATTTGAAAAAAAAAAAAAAAATCTACGCAAGCGAGAAAATTAATATAAATAGCACGAAGGGCAGTTTTATTTCTCAGTATGTTTTAGCATTTCGAAGCTGAATGGTCGGTGAATTTGAAAATTGAAAACCAATCTACGCATGCAAGAAAATTAATATAAATAACCAGAACAGTGGTTCTGTTGCTCAGTCTATCTTTGCAGTTCAAATAGGAAAGGTCGGTGAATTTGAAAATTTAAAACAACATCTAAACGTTCTCTAAAATTAATATAAACAGCCAGAAGAGCGGTATTGTTGCTCAGTTTATCCTTGCAGTTCGAAGTGGAATGGTCGGTAAATTTGAAAAAAAAAAAAAAAAATCTACGCAAGCGAGAAAATTAATATAAATAGCACGAAGAGCAGTTTTATTTCTCAGTATGTTTTAGCATTTCGGAGCTGAATGGTCGGTGAATTTGAAAATTGAAACCAAATCTACGCATGCAAGAAAATTAATATAAATAAGCAGAACAGTGGTTTTGTTGCTCAGTCTGTCGTCACACTTCGAAGCGGAAAGGTCGTTGAATTTGAAAATCGAAAACAAAATCTACTAATGCGCGAAAATTAATATAAATAGCCAGAAGAGCGGTTTGTTGCTGAGTCTGTCTTCGGACTTCGAAGTGGAAAGGTCGGTAAATTTGAAAATTCAAAACCCAATCTACGCAAACGATAAAATTAATATAAATAGCCCGAAGAGCAGTTTTATTTCTCAGTATGTTTTAGCTTTTCGGAGCTGATTGGTCGGTGAATTTGAAAATTGAAAACAAATCTACGCATGCAAGAAAATTAATATAAATTAGCAGAACAGTGGTTCTGTTGCTCAGTCTGTCGTCGCACTTCGAAGCGGAAAGGTCGTTGAATTTGAAAATCTAAAACAAAATCTATGCATGCGCGAAAATTAATATAAACAGCCAGAAGAGCGGTTTGGTTGCTCAGTCTGTCTTCGCACTTCGAAGTGGAAAGGTCGGTAAATTTGAAAATTGAAAACAAAATCTACGCAAGCGAGAAAATTAATATAAATAGCCCGAAGAGCGGTATTGTTGCTCAGTTTATCCTTGCAGTTAGAAGTGGATTGGTCGGTAAATTTGAAAAAAAAAAAAAAAATCTACGCAAGCGAGAAAATTAATATAAATAGCACGAAGGGCAGTTTTATTTCTCAGTATGTTTTAGCATTTCGAAGCTGAATGGTCGGTGAATTTGAAAATTGAAAACCAATCTACGCATGCAAGAAAATTAATATAAATAACCAGAACAGTGGTTCTGTTGCTCAGTCTATCTTTGCAGTTCAAATAAGAAAGGTCGGTGAATTTGAAAATTTAAAACAACATCTAAACGTTCTCTAAAATTAATATAAACAGCCAGAAGAGCGGTATTGTTGCTCAGTTTATCCTTGCAGTTCGAAGTGGACTGGTCGGTAAATTTGAAAAAAAAAAAAAAAAATCTACGCAAGCGAGAAAATTAATATAAATAGCACGAAGAGCAGTTTTATTTCTCAGTATGTTTTAGCATTTCGGAGCTGAATGGTCGGTGAATTTGAAAATTGAAACCAAATCTACGCATGCAAGAAAATTAATATAAATAAGCAGAACAGTGGTTTTGTTGCTCAGTCTGTCGTCACACTTCGAAGCGGAAAGGTCGTTGAATTTGAAAATCGAAAACAAAATCTACTAATGCGCGAAAATTAATATAAATAGCCAGAAGAGCGGTTTGTTGCTGAGTCTGTCTTCGGACTTCGAAGTGGAAAGGTCGGTAAATTTGAAAATTCAAAACCCAATCTACGCAAACGATAAAATTAATATAAATAGCCCGAAGAGCAGTTTTATTTCTCAGTATGTTTTAGCTTTTCGGAGCTGATTGGTCGGTGAATTTGAAAATTGAAAACAAATCTACGCATGCAAGAAAATTAATATAAATTAGCAGAACAGTGGTTCTGTTGCTCAGTCTGTCGTCGCACTTCGAAGCGGAAAGGTCGTTGAATTTGAAAATCTAAAACAAAATCTATGCATGCGCGAAAATTAATATAAACAGCCAGAAGAGCGGTTTGGTTGCTCAGTCTGTCTTCGCACTTCGAAGTGGAAAGGTCGGTAAATTTGAAAAAAAAAAAAAAAAAAATCTACGCAAGCGAGAAAATTAATATAAATAGCACGAAGAGCAGTTTTATTTCTCAGTATGTTTTAGCATTTCGGAGCTGAATGGTCGGTGAATTTGAAAATTGAAACCAAATCTACGCATGCAAGAAAATTAATATAAATAAGCAGAACAGTGGTTTTGTTGCTCAGTCTGTCGTCACACTTCGAAGCGGAAAGGTCGTTGAATTTGAAAATCGAAAACAAAATCTACTAATGCGCGAAAATTAATATAAATAGCCAGAAGAGCGGTTTGTTGCTGAGTCTGTCTTCGGACTTCGAAGTGGAAAGGTCGGTAAATTTGAAAATTCAAAACCCAATCTACGCAAACGATAAAATTAATATAAATAGCCCGAAGAGCAGTTTTATTTCTCAGTATGTTTTAGCTTTTCGGAGCTGATTGGTCGGTGAATTTGAAAATTGAAAACAAATCTACGCATGCAAGAAAATTAATATAAATTAGCAGAACAGTGGTTCTGTTGCTCAGTCTGTCGTCGCACTTCGAAGCGGAAAGGTCGTTGAATTTGAAAATCTAAAACAAAATCTATGCATGCGCGAAAATTAATATAAACAGCCAGAAGAGCGGTTTGGTTGCTCAGTCTGTCTTCGCACTTCGAAGTGGAAAGGTCGGTAAATTTGAAAATTGAAAACAAAATCTACGCAAGCGAGAAAATTAATATAAATAGCCCGAAGAGCAGTTTTATTTCTCAGTATGTTTTAGCTTTTCGGAGCTGAATGGTCGGTGAATTTGAAAATTGAAAACAAATCTACGCATGCAAGAAAATTAATATAAATAACCAGAACAGTGGTTTTGTTGCTCAGTCTATCTTTGCAGTTCAAATCGGAAAGGTCGGTGAATTTGAAAATTAAAAACAACATCTACACATGCAATAAAATTAATATAAATAACCAGAACAGTGGTTTTGTTGCTCAGTCTATCTTTGCAGTTCAAATCGGAAAGGTCGGTGAATTTGAAAATTGAAAACAACATCTACACATTCTCTAAAATTAATATAAATAGCCAAAAGAGCGGTATTGTTGCTCAGTTTATCCTTGCAGTTAGAAGTGGAATGGTCGGTAAATTTGAAAAAAAAAACAAAGTCTACGCAAGCGAGAAAATTAATATAAATAGCACGAAGGGCAGTTTTATTTCTCAGTATGTTTTAGCATTTCGAAGCTGAATGGTCGGTGAATTTGAAAATTGAAAACAAATCTACGCATGCAAGAAAATTAATATAAATAACCAGAACAGTGGTTCTGTTGCTCAGTCTATCTTTGCAGTTCAAATAGGAAAGGTCGGTGAATTTGAAAATTTAAAACAACATCTAAACGTTCTCTAAAATTAATATAAACAGCCAGAAGAGCGGTATTGTTGCTCAGTTTATCCTTGCAGTTCGAAGTGGAATGGTCGGTAAATTTGAAAAAAAAAACAAAATCTACGCAACCGAGAAAATTAATATAAATAGCACGAAGAGCAGTTTTATTTCTCAGTATGTTTTAGCATTTCGGAGCTGAATGGTCGGTGAATTGGAAAATTTAAAAACAAATCTACGCATGCGCGAAAAGTACTATAAATAGCCAGAAGAGCGGTTTTGATGCTCTGTCTGTCTTCGCACTTGCAAACGGAAAGGTCGGTGAATTTGAAAATGAAAACAACATCTACAAATTCTCTAAAATTCATATAAATAGCCAGAAGAGCGGTATTGTTGCTCAGTTTATCCTTGCAGTTCAAAGTGGAATGGTCGGTAAATTTGAAAAAAAAACAAAATCTATGCAAGCGAGAAAATTAATATAAATATAGCACGAAGAGCAGTTTTATTTCTCAGTATGTTTTAGTATTTCGGAGCTGAATGGTCGGTGAATTTGAAAATTGAAACCAAATCTACGCATGCAAGAAAATTAATATAAATAAGCAGAACAGTGGTTTTGTTGCTCATTCTGTCGTCACACTTCGAAGCGGAAAGGTCGTTGAATTTGAAAATCGAAAACAAAATCTACTCATGCCCGAAAATTAATATAAATAGCCAGAAGAGCGGTTTGTTGCTGAGTCTGTCTTCCGACTTCGAAGTGGAAAGGTCGGTAAATTTGAAAATTCAAAACCCAATCTACGCAAACGATAAAATTAATATAAATAGCCCGAAGAGCAGTTTTATTTCTCAGTATGTTTTAGCTTTTCTGAGCTGATTGGTCGGTGAATTTGAAAATTGAAAACAAATCTACGCATGCAAGAAAATTAATATAAATTAGCAGAACAGTGGTTCTGTTGCTCAGTCTGTCGTCGCACTTCGAAGCGGAAAGGTCGTTGAATTTGAAAATCTAAAACAAAATCTATGCATGCGCGAAAATTAATATAAACAGCCAGAAGAGCGGTATTGTTGCTCAGTTTATCCTTGCAGTTCGAAGTGGAATGGTCGGTAAATTTGAAAAAAAAAACAAAATCTACGCAAGCGAGAAAATTAATATAAATAGCACGAAGAGCAGTTTTATTTCTCAGTATGTTTTAGCATTTCGGAGCTGAATGGTCGGTGAATTGGAAAATTTAAAAACAAATCTACGCATGCGCGAAAAGTACTATAAATAGCCAGAAGAGCGGTTTTGATGCTCTGTCTGTCTTCGCACTTGCAAACGGAAAGGTCGGTGAATTTGAAAATGAAAACAACATCTACAAATTCTCTAAAATTCATATAAATAGCCAGAAGAGCGGTATTGTTGCTCAGTTTATCCTTGCAGTTCAAAGTGGAATGGTCGGTAAATTTGAAAAAAAAACAAAATCTATGCAAGCGAGAAAATTAATATAAATATAGCACGAAGAGCAGTTTTATTTCTCAGTATGTTTTAGTATTTCGGAGCTGAATGGTCGGTGAATTTGAAAATTGAAACCAAATCTACGCATGCAAGAAAATTAATATAAATAAGCAGAACAGTGGTTTTGTTGCTCATTCTGTCGTCACACTTCGAAGCGGAAAGGTCGTTGAATTTGAAAATCGAAAACAAAATCTACTCATGCCCGAAAATTAATATAAATAGCCAGAAGAGCGGTTTGTTGCTGAGTCTGTCTTCCGACTTCGAAGTGGAAAGGTCGGTAAATTTGAAAATTCAAAACACAATCTACGCAAACGATAAAATTAATATAAATAGCCCGAAGAGCAGTTTTATTTCTCAGTATGTTTTAGCTTTTCGGAGCTGATTGGTCGGTGAATTTGAAAATTGAAAACAAATCTACGCATGCAAGAAAATTAATATAAATTAGCAGAACAGTGGTTCTGTTGCTCAGTCTGTCGTCGTACTTCGATGCGGAAAGGTCGTTGAATTTGAAAATCTAAAACAAAATCTATGCATGCGCGAAAATTAATATAAACAGCCAGAAGAGCGGTATTGTTGCTCAGTTTATCCTTGCAGTTCGAAGTGGAATGGTCGGTAAATTTGAAAAAAAAAACAAAATCTACGCAAGCGAGAAAATTAATATAAATAGCACGAAGAGCAGTTTTATTTCTCAGTATGTTTTAGCATTTCGGAGCTGAATGGTCGGTGAATTGGAAAATTTAAAAACAAATCTACGCATGCGCGAAAAGTACTATAAATAGCCAGAAGAACGGTTTTGATGCTCTGTCTGTCTTCGCACTTGCAAACGGAAAGGTCGGTGAATTTGAAAATGAAAACAACATCTATAAATTCTCTAAAATTAATATAAATAGCCAGAAGAGCGGTATTGTTGCTCAGTTTATCCTTGCAGTTCAAAGTGGAATGGTCGGTAAATTTGAAAAAAAAAACAAAATCTATGCAAGCGAGAAAATTAATATAAATTGCACGAAGAGCAGTTTTATTTCTCAGTATGTTTTAGCATTTCGGAGCTGAATGGTCGGTGAATTTGAAAATTGAAAACTAATCTACGCATTCAAAAAAATTAATATAAATAACCAGAACAGTGGTTCTGTTGCTCAGTCTATCTTTGCAGTTCAAAGAGGAAAGGTGGGTGAATTTGAAAATTTAAAACAACATCTAAACGTTCTCTAAAATTAATATAAATAGCCAGAAGAGCGGAATTGTTGCTCAGTTTATCCTTGCAGTTCGAAGTGGAATGGTCGGTAAATTTGAAAAAAAAAAAACAAAATCTACGCAAGCGAGAAAATTAATATAAATAAGCAGAACAGTGGTTTTGTTGCTCAGTCTGTCGTCACACTTCGAAGCAGGAAGGTCATTGAATTTGAAAATCTAAAACAAAATCTATGCAAGCGAGAAAATTAATATAAATAGCACGAAGAGCAGTTTTATTTCTCAGTATGTTTTAGCATTTCGGAGCTGAATGGTCGGTGAATTGGAAAATTTAAAAACAAATCTACGCATGCGCGAAAAGTACTATAAATAGCCAGAAGAGCGGTTTTGATGCTCTGTCTGTCTTCGCACTTGCAAACGGAAAGGTCGGTGAATTTGAAAATGAAAACAACATCTACAAATTCTCTAAAATTAATATAAATAGCCAGAAGAGCGGTATTGTTGCTCAGTTTATCCTTGCAGTTCAAAGTGGAATGGTCGGTAAATTTGAAAAAAAAAACAAAATCTATGCAAGCGAGAAAATTAATATAAATAGCACGAAGAGCAGTTATATTTCTCAGTATGTTTTAGCTTTTCGGAGCTGATTGGTCGGTGAATTTGAAAATTGAAAACAAATCTACGCATGCAAGAAAATTAATATAAATTTGCAGAACAGTGGTTTTGTTGCTCAGTCTGTCGTCGCACTTCGAAGCGGAAAGGTCGTTGAATTTGAAAATCTAAAACAAAATCTATGCATGCGCGAAAATTAATATAAACAGCCAGAAGAGCGGTTTGGTTGCTCAGTCTGTCTTCGCACTTCGAAGTGGAAAGGTCGGTAAATTTGAAAATTGAAAACAAAATCTACGCAAGCGAGAAAATTAATATAAATAGCCCGAAGAGCAGTTTTATTTCTCAGTATGTTTTAGCTTTTCGGAGCTGAATGGTCGGTGAATTTGAAAATTGAAAACAAATCTACGCATGCGTGAAAATTAATATAACTAGTCAGAAGAGCAGTTTTATTTCTCAGTATGTTTTAGCTTTTCGGACCTGAATGGTCGGTGAATTGGAAAATTGAAAACAAAATCTACGCATATGCGAAAATTAATATGAATTGCCGGGAGATCGGTTTTGTTCCTCAGTCTGTCTTCGCTCTTTGAAGCGGAAAGGTCGATGAATTTGAAAATTGAAAACAACATCTACAAATTCTCTAAAATTAATATAAATAGCCAGAAGAGCGGTATTGTTGCTCAGTTTATCCTTGCAGTTCAAAGTGGAATGGTCGGTAAATTTGAAAAAAAAACAAAATCTATGCAAGCGAGATAATTAATATAAATAGCACGAAGAGCAGTTATATTTCTCAGTATGTTTTAGCATTTCGGAGCTGAATGGTCGGTGAATTTGAAAATTGAAAACAAATCTACGCATGCAAGAAAATTAATATAAATAAGCAGAACAGTGGTTTTGTTGCTCAGTCTGTCGTCACACTTCTAATAAAATTAGGAAATATAGAAATTGTGACTTCAGGAGACCGGAGAACCGGAGAACCGGAAAAAAATGGAGGCACTTTAATATAATATAAGATTTCTATGTATGGGTGCTGTGTGAGTAGATGTTGCTATTGCATTTTTGCCTGTGTTATTGCGTTTACTATTACTATTGTTGTTATTATTGATATTACTGTTAACATTACTATCTAGGTTTGTAGCGTGCAATTTAATTTGATTATAATTATTATTAGTGTTATATAATTTTTCTATTATCGATAAATCGGATGCAATGGTGAACGTATGAGCTCGTAGTCACTCCATCCATGGAACGAGAAACTTGGCATGTGTTTACCACACGAATTTAAAGCTAAGGTCCTTCGCTATTACTTTGAGACTTTTGAACTCTGAGTAAACTTGAGTACTCAAGAATTCATTAATGAAATTGTTCTTGTGGAACAGACTATCTGCCAGCCTCCCACCCAGACAAGAGAGTCTATATCAGCTGTGTTGAAGCGCGTCAATAAAGCTTTAGCGCGTATGATCTCGTTAACTAATCTGGTGCTCGTGAGACGGACAAGCAAAGGTGGTTGTCTTATGGGTGATTTATCATTAACACTTGCAACAACATTCGTTCCACGTTCGGCTTCCGCTCTGGCGGTGCAACCCCTCATCGTAGGGGGAGCTAGTGACCAAACATCAATACTATCATCTTTTGGGAGAGAAGACAGAACAGCGCTGAGAACAACGTGAGCCACGTCAATGGGATCAGCTTTAGCTCTAAAGCAGTTTACTATTCCTGAGACTATGAGCTCAGTGCTCCCGCACTGTTGCTACCTCCCCTTCTCTCTTGGCAATCGCTGATTTCTCCAAAGACAGACGCAGAGCAATGATTCGACGCAGGCTCATCAGCCGAATCTAAATTTGATTCAATGTTGTTATCGTCTTTATTACCACGAAGGTTGCGCGTTCGATGCCAATGAACCTGCGTGCGAATCCTTCCTGAAACAAAATTCCGTGGTTCTTCCAAACTACGGGAAACTGAATCAGTGGTCGCTGTAGAATTATTTACATTCAACTTATTTTCTATAACCTGAAATTTCTCGGTTAATTGTGAATTTTTATTTTCTAAGAAGGACCGTTATTTGTTCCATAACGCCTAAGCTAAATCTTAACACTCCAACATCTTTTATCAGCGCTGGAACTGATAGTAGTAAAGTCAGGTGTTCCTTGATCTCAGACTTTATGGATACAACCCTCTCCATAATAACCGAAATATTGCTGGTGCAGTCTTTAAGAGGTAGCACCACTCTTCGATTTAAAAAAAAATCGTATTTTTTTTCGGCTTAAACAATACTTTAGGGTGATTAAAACAATATCCAATTAGTCCTATGGTCAAAAAGAATTGTAGCTTTTCGGAGCTGATTGGTCGGTGAATTTGAAAATTGAAAACAAATCTACGCATGCAAGAAAATTAATATAAATTTGCAGAACAGTGGTTTTGTTGCTCAGTCTGTCGTCGCACTTCGAAGCGGAAAGGTCGTTGAATTTGAAAATCTAAAACAAAATCTATGCATGCGCGAAAATTAATATAAACAGCCAGAAGAGCGGTTTGGTTGCTCAGTCTGTCTTCGCACTTCGAAGTGGAAAGGTCGGTAAATTTGAAAATTGAAAACAAAATCTACGCAAGCGAGAAAATTAATATAAATAGCCCGAAGAGCAGTTTTATTTCTCAGTATGTTTTAGCTTTTCGGAGCTGAATGGTCGGTGAATTTGAAAATTGAAAACAAATCTACGCATGCGTGAAAATTAATATAACTAGTCAGAAGAGCAGTTTTATTTCTCAGTATGTTTTAGCTTTTCGGACCTGAATGGTCGGTGAATTGGAAAATTGAAAACAAAATCTACGCATATGCGAAAATTAATATGAATTGCCGGGAGATCGGTTTTGTTCCTCAGTCTGTCTTCGCTCTTTGAAGCGGAAAGGTCGATGAATTTGAAAATTGAAAACAACATCTACAAATTCTCTAAAATTAATATAAATAGCCAGAAGAGCGGTATTGTTGCTCAGTTTATCCTTGCAGTTCAAAGTGGAATGGTCGGTAAATTTGAAAAAAAAACAAAATCTATGCAAGCGAGATAATTAATATAAATAGCACGAAGAGCAGTTATATTTCTCAGTATGTTTTAGCATTTCGGAGCTGAATGGTCGGTGAATTTGAAAATTGAAAACAAATCTACGCATGCAAGAAAATTAATATAAATAAGCAGAACAGTGGTTTTGTTGCTCAGTCTGTCGTCACACTTCTAATAAAATTAGGAAATATAGAAATTGTGACTTCAGGAGACCGGAGAACCGGAGAACCGGAAAAAAATGGAGGCACTTTAATATAATATAAGATTTCTATGTATGGGTGCTGTGTGAGTAGATGTTGCTATTGCATTTTTGCCTGTGTTATTGCGTTTACTATTACTATTGTTGTTATTATTGATATTACTGTTAACATTACTATCTAGGTTTGTAGCGTGCAATTTAATTTGATTATAATTATTATTAGTGTTATATAATTTTTCTATTATCGATAAATCGGATGCAATGGTGAACGTATGAGCTCGTAGTCACTCCATCCATGGAACGAGAAACTTGGCATGTGTTTACCACACGAATTTAAAGCTAAGGTCCTTCGCTATTACTTTGAGACTTTTGAACTCTGAGTAAACTTGAGTACTCAAGAATTCATTAATGAAATTGTTCTTGTGGAACAGACTATCTGCCAGCCTCCCACCCAGACAAGAGAGTCTATATCAGCTGTGTTGAAGCGCGTCAATAAAGCTTTAGCGCGTATGATCTCGTTAACTAATCTGGTGCTCGTGAGACGGACAAGCAAAGGTGGTTGTCTTATGGGTGATTTATCATTAACACTTGCAACAACATTCGTTCCACGTTCGGCTTCCGCTCTGGCGGTGCAACCCCTCATCGTAGGGGGAGCTAGTGACCAAACATCAATACTATCATCTTTTGGGAGAGAAGACAGAACAGCGCTGAGAACAACGTGAGCCACGTCAATGGGATCAGCTTTAGCTCTAAAGCAGTTTACTATTCCTGAGACTATGAGCTCAGTGCTCCCGCACTGTTGCTACCTCCCCTTCTCTCTTGGCAATCGCTGATTTCTCCAAAGACAGACGCAGAGCAATGATTCGACGCAGGCTCATCAGCCGAATCTAAATTTGATTCAATGTTGTTATCGTCTTTATTACCACGAAGGTTGCGCGTTCGATGCCAATGAACCTGCGTGCGAATCCTTCCTGAAACAAAATTCCGTGGTTCTTCCAAACTACGGGAAACTGAATCAGTGGTCGCTGTAGAATTATTTACATTCAACTTATTTTCTATAACCTGAAATTTCTCGGTTAATTGTGAATTTTTATTTTCTAAGAAGGACCGTTATTTGTTCCATAACGCCTAAGCTAAATCTTAACACTCCAACATCTTTTATCAGCGCTGGAACTGATAGTAGTAAAGTCAGGTGTTCCTTGATCTCAGACTTTATGGACACAACCCTCTCCATAATAACCGAAATATTGCTGGTGCAGTCTTTAAGAGGTAGCACCACTCTTCGATTTAAAAAAAAAATCGTATTTTTTTTCGGCTTAAACAATACTTTAGGGTGATTAAAACAATATCCAATTAGTCCTATGGTCAAAAAGAATTGTAACAGCTTCAATTTACAATTTTACCGACGCGCCTCGGAGTGTGTGTTTAGATCATATGCGGTACCGCTCCGACTTTTTGCTTTTTCTTGGTGAAATATTAAATACCTGCCTTACTTACAAGATAAAAAGGTCATTAGGTTACCTTTCGTGGTCACCAGGGTACGCTGATACTATAATATACATATACATATATTACATGTATGCTATAATATACGTGTATGTGCGAGATAGTACAGCTGCGAAGTGACGCCGAGTCAAACGCTTCGATTTGTTTTTGCCGTTGATTTTTTTATATTTTATATAAATAATCATCAACATAAAGTTGTTTTATAATTAATTATCAATAATAATCCTACACTAAATAAAATGAGTGATAAAAACCTCAATACAGTGGAAAGAAGTACGGACGGGGAAGTACCTCCAATGCAAAAAAAAAACGGAGCAATTCGAACCGCGCTCTGCCACTGAAGGCAAAAGCTACTGGAGATTTATCAAAATACACGCACAAAGCACCGCTATCTCAATAAGTTTATGAAGCGATTTCTCCTGTTTATAAAGAGTTGAGCAGTGACGATCTTCTTACACGTTGCCTCGGCGGATTTACTCAAAATACGAATGAAAGCTTTGACCCTACCGTGTGGTTTATAGCACCAAAATGTTCCTCCAGTGGCAAACATGTACTTGATACAGCAATATACATCGCTGTAGGTATCTACAATAATGGTCTGTCAAGTATCATGTCTGATACCAAACTTGGGGATGCAAATAGGGCTGCAAAAAAGGCTCGGTTGGACGTAAAATTAGTCAGGAAGGAGAAAAAAGAAGAGAATATCAATTTAGATGACCAAATGTAGGGTGCAGGCATTGCAGATCAAAGGTAAAATTAAATTTTTGAAGAGTTAAGTACTTGTAAAACTTTAAACGCGTTTCTCTCAAAACTACTTTTTTCAAACTGGGCGGAAATGCTGCTCGAATACCGCTCGACGGATCGCTTTCAAATTTTTACTGTAGCTTGGCAATCATATTATCTAAAGAAGTACATAGCCGTTTTTTGATTAAACTAAATTTTTTTTTATAAACAATTTACTGCGACTTTGTACGTCGAAAAAATGAGAATTTTTTAAAACTTATGGCATTTTTTTAAAAATCGATTTAAAAAAACCCTATGTACTTCTATAGCTAATAACATATACTTTAAGAAAAAAATTTGTAAAAAAATTAATCGAAGTCGAGCTTGACTCTCGAAGGGCAACTTGCCCGTGACTCGCGACAGATTTGTAAAGCACAAACTCGCAGTTGAGCGTAACAGCTGAAGCGCAGCGGATCGTAATCAATCTTTCTGAATTTTTCTTGATTCGTTAGCTGAAATGGATCTCTACTATCGAATATGAATTCGCATCGAGATCCACGAGAGTTACGCAGGAGCCATTTTATGTTATATGGCTTCTTGCTTTGAGCTTGTGGAGCAATTTGGAAAATGATCGCAGTGCAGGCGAACGTGGCAACTGCTCGTCGACCGCCCATTCAATTGTCGCGCTCTTGTCGATCGCACGGCGCGCGTGACTCCATACTTCTTAACGCAGCGAACTGCTGCGGCGCGCGCCGGTTTCCCCCTTCCACCGGGGTAAGACGGTTAGCCTGGCGGGGGGAAATTTTCTGCTCCTATACGTGCGCTCTGATCGGCTACTTTCAATGGCTTTTCCTGAGCTCATTTTCATCGGAAAAATTTTCGGACAAACTTTCCTAAGCTCAGTTTTTCACGCTGATTACGGTGATATAAATATGTTGCATTGTTTCTGAATCACCCTGTATATATATATTTTTTATATATGATAAATGAAAATAATATCTATTGATTGCGACCACGAAGATAAAAAAAACGAACACACACTATTACTCTAGATTATCACAAAAGTATAATTTCAAGAATTAACGAAGATGGAATAACCGACATTATTAGTTTTCGCGACAGAGAATTTTCGCAGTTACTTTTGAGTAAAAATGTCAGCTAAAGGAATTAATAAGGAGACCTCAAGAAAATAAGTCATTTTCTTTGTTGTATCTTCTTTTGTCCCTTTATCAAAAGCACGGTAATCTTTAGTATAACACACACACACATATATATATATATATATATATATATATATATATATATATATATATATATATATATATATATATATATATATATATATATATATATATATATATATATATATATATATATATATATATTGTAACCTGTTGACCGATTTGAAGGTAGTAGTACAGGAAAAATAATATATATTTATATATATATATATATATATATATATATATATATATATATATATATTGTAACATGTGGGACAATTGTTAATAACAATTATCCGTGGCTGGCGTCCACTATTACTCCTACCTGAAGTAAGCCAGCGGCGCAACGCCGCTGAGCTTCTGCCTTGCTGCCGCTACTCTGCCCATCCTGCTGCAAAGTTCACTGAAACCCGGTGGATTCAGCTCCGTGCGGAGTCACCTCGACCGACTTTCGCGATCTGCAAGGAGCGCGAAAGCGCGGAAAGCTAATTGTCTCAACGCGCCAATGTAACGGCTTTTCGCGTTTGCCTAACTCGGTCGTGGAGCAGGCGGGTCGTGGGGAAAATTGACTCACGCGAGTTTAACTTTGAATAACAAAATAAATTATATTCAACAATAAATAAATTAACAATAATAGATTAACAATCGCGCGTTGCCCTCATGATGGGCCGTACGCGCGCCTGGTGTCACGGCACCTCGGTGTACTCTAGGGCGCGGTGCCTACGGTGAGCAGCCCTGTCTACCGCTCGCGGTTTATATGATATCTAAACGCGCAGGCTAGCCTTTACCTTAATTATATGTGCCTCGAGGACGATCACTCTATCTCTGTCTCTCTTTCTCTCTCTCTCTCTCTCTCTCTCTCTCTCTCTCACTCTATCTCCTTCTCTGCTTCGCTTCTCTTTCTCCTCCACTCTATTCTGGCTACTCGTGGGAAGCGCCTCCACACTTACAGCACAGTGGGGAGATATCTGCGTACGCACTGCACTCCAAATGCGGCGTCGCGGCAACAGGTCGCTCCGCGTGCACTCGTTTCTACGCGGGAAAATGTCGGCAAGACTGAAACGGCGTTGACGCGCGCGGATCGAACTCCGAATCGATAGTGACGCGCTCGAGGCTTCAGCGCGACCAGCGCCGCGCCCCCAGTCGCGTTCTCTTAGGGTAACTACCCTGCTGCGCGCGCGCGTCGCCTATAGTGCGAACTTACGCCGGTACATGGCCCTCATTTCGTTAAAATATATATATATATATATATATATATATATATATATATATATATATATATATATTATATCCGAAAAGCGCGACCAAACAATCGGATGGTCAGAGCACGGAGACGGTTTACAGTTAAGATGAGGGACATCAACCTACGGTACAGGTACCGTAAGTGGACAGGAGCAGAACCTCATCAGATTCAGATAGCGACAACAACAGAAGAACGAAAAGATGCAGACAAACCCGCAGTTGAAACCATTCGACATTAAGTAGCGACTCGGAGTACAGAGAGAGAAAGAAGAAACAGCACCATAAACAATCACGTTCAAACTCAAATAAAGCGAGTAAAAACGTCAAGACACTGCAGAGTTGGAACCTGAAGTTCAGCGGGGAAGATAAAGAGCCGGAGGAATTTCTCGATAGACTTCAGGCCAGCTTAGCCATGAGCGATAGGGAACTGTTAAATACTGTGCCATCGATATTTACTAGGACTGCCAGTAGATGGTATCACTCGAAGCGACAGGACCTTGACTCGTGGAAAGACTTCAAAAAGGCGTTCAAGAGGCAATACCTCCTCTCCAGAACAATAACCCATATCAGGGTAGAGGAGGTAACCAAATCCAAGGATTCACAGGCAAGAGAAATATAGACCAAGGGGGCCCTCCTGCCCAAGAGACATCGGTTTATGGTGCCTGCTATACCTGTCAGATGGTAGGGTACAGAGCGAAAGAATGTCCGCAACGGACATGCTATCTGTGCAGAGCCATGGGACATTATGCCAATGAATGGCGACTCATGAGGGAGCGAAGCAATTTAGCGATCAAAAGCAGAGCGGATCGATGATATGAGAGAAGTCCAGAAATATTAAGTCCATATTGTCAAATGTGGAGACTCACCAAGTAACGCTTCAAATAAAGTGGAATCAAGGAAAACCACATCGTTAGCGACCATTAGTAAGGAAATAGAGATTACAGTAAGTAATTTGAGCGAAAGTTAGAGCGACTATAGTGAAGAGAGAGAAATGATAGAAGATAAAGAATTTCAAGAGAGCCGGATAAATTAGAGAAGAGAGTGGAAATAGAAAAAATTTATCAAAAGATGAGAGTAGATTAGAGACAATGATCGAGAAGAGTGACGATATTGGAGCGAACGGTCAAGCCTACTCTCAATAAAGTATGCAACGACTCCTGCGGCAGGTTATCGATAGAGTGATGGTCCTACCGATTCTCGAATGATCCGACTTATCAGCGCTCAATCCTGAGGCTGACGAGCAGAAGCATTTTGAACGCCTAATTTTTTTAAAAGAGGCGGTTGACCTTCTAGAAGGATCATATGCATCAACTCCCCCGTTGATGGCCCCTCCTTCTCTGCTATAGACGTAGATGCTGACATGTCCAGCATCTAGTCTAGGGGGAAGAACAGCGTACTAAGTACGCCAGATGATGACCAATTGGAGGTTACGGCACCAGTTGAAGACGAAGTTGCAAGAATGAGCGCAGAGAACCGCATTTTTCAAAGGTAATAATTGGTGGCAGATCATACAAAGCCCTTATTGATGAAGGAGCCACGGTGTCCCAAGCAGGACCAGCGATAGCGGCTGATTTTATAAACCGATTGCAGTCAGCGAACTCTGTCATAAGAAGTGTATTAGGTGGGGCAAAGAAAATATTGGGATATCTCGATTTCAATATCGAATTGGACGGCAAATCAAGAAAATTGACTGTAAGAGCAATAGATCCTTGCGACCACGAGGTCCTACTAGGACAAGACTTTACCACTCCATGGGACATCGATGTAAAGTATGGCAGACGCATGTGGAGAACTAATAAGGGCCCGTAAAAGCAATATCGGGACGATGAGGAAACTGAAGCAACCCAAGCATACGTCGAATGCGCTGGCATTATTGAGGTAGATGACGAGCAGAGGAAAACCATAGAAGACCTAGTGACCAAATTATCGCCTCCGCTGTCGTACAAAGGCTCACTGTCAAAGTACTGGAGCCGAAACGCTATTATATAATTTTATCATTATTTCTTAATAAAAACTTATTCTTATCTTTTATTTACATTCAAAATAGATATTCTTTTTCTTTGCTCAAACATTCCTCTCTTTCGGATGTTATTTTCGCATTAATTCTCTTTCGCACGGTAAAAAACTGTAGAAAGCGGAACGACAAAAGTTCGTTTGAGTAGTGTATGGGTTTATAGCTCGTGGAGTTCAATAAATCCTCTTTAAAATAATTAAATACCCAACGAGAAATCAGTTTGCATTTTATGCTTTCTTGCCTATTGTCAATAAAGTGTAAACTGGAAATTTCTTTTCATAGTAATAAGATATATTCAGCATTTACAGTGCCGGACTCTGGATTGTGGCAATTCGTAAAAATGCCCTTCGGATTGACTAACTCGCTCATGACCTTCCAACGTCTGATCGACGCTCTTTTGGCGTCCAGTATGAACCACATGTGTTTGGATACCTAGATGACATCATCATAGCGACCGAGACCTTTGAGGAACATCTCTACTGGCTAGAGTTGTCCCTGAAGAAGCTGGTGGAAGCGAGATTAGTACTCAACCGGAAGAAATGCGAGTTCTGCTGCCATAGAGTAACCTACTTAGGGTTTCTGTTGGATAAAGATTGGTAAAGATATCTCCAGTTGCCGATTTATCCAGTACCGAATAATGTTAAGCAACTGAGGCGATTCGTGGGCATGGTAGCATGGTACTCTCGATTTATCGACCATGGCCCAGAGTTGAAAATCCAATTGGTAAAGTTACTGAGAAAAGGACAAGTGTGGACATGGAATAGTGACCAATAAGAGGCCTTAGCAGGTCTGAAGAAGGCGTTGACAGTAGCTCCGGCCCTGATGAGGCCAGACTTTAGTAATACATTCTCAGTCCAAAGTGCTACGAGCGGATTTGCCATTGGGGCGATTTTAACTCAGGAAGGGGATGATGGAAAGCACTCCATTGTATATGTGAGTTGAATATTCACTGCGACCGAGCGAAACTATACCACGTCAGAGAGAGAATGCTTGACGTTGTTATGGGTGATCAATAATTTGCGACCATATCTGGAAGGATATGAATTTATAGCAACAACCGACCATAGCTCCCTTTAATAGCTACAAAATTTAAAGGACCCTACTGATCGACTAGCCCGTTGGCCATTCGAAATGCAGCAGTGGAACTCCCAGGTAATCCTTTGAAGAGGCACTCTACTGAAAGTGCCTGATGCCTTTTCCAGGATATATGAGGATGGAGGAAAAATATCTGGATTTGAAGAAATACAAGATGAGCGATACCTAACGAGGATGGAGGAAGTACAAAAACACTCATATCGATTACCAAATTGGTGAATCGAAGATGGGATGATGTACAAATTTCGTAACGATCTCCTACTAGACCCAGTGACCTCTCGAGAAGAAGGATAAAGACTCGTCGTGCCAATGGAGCACAGTGAGAGGGTGATGACTGAGAGCCATTCTACCACCTCTGCAGTACACCTGGGATTTGAAAACACATACGACCGAGTATCCCGCGAGTACTACTGGCAAGAAATGTACTATGACGTGCGCCACTTCATTCAGTCTTGTCTTGAATGCCAGAAGCACAAAGTCTCTCAAATTGGACCAATAGGATACCAATAGGATTAACTTGAGTTGAAGCCGTTGAGAAAGGCCGATGGTAAGTCGGTGGCTCACGCCCTGGAGCCCCAAACTATGTGCTCACGGGTAATGGATAAGAATTTATCAATATGCACTTGATCGACACGCTGAAGGAGTATGGAGTGATCCATGTGACTACACCGTACCACCCTCAGGCCAATCCAGTGGAAACAAGCAACTAAACCCTAAAGACAACGATAGCGACCTTCGTGAAGCAGGATCATAGAAATTGGGATGCCCATCTTCCTGAATTCAGGTATGCAGTGAACGCTGCGATGCAAGCGACCAGAAGTATGTGACGTGGGCTGACGAGGTGGAGGAGGAGCCATCAGAGATCGTATGGAGAACCGGCTACAACAGCCAGAAGATCAATAAGTAGCCGAGATCCACACTTTTCCACCTACTGTGGGCCTGAGGGCCCAACTATTGGCGGCACAGGTCACGGGAGCCGTCTCTCGTCGCCTCGCCCAAGAAATGGAGCAACACCAACATCGGGAAGAGCCTTCTGGTCAACGGGCATGTACCCCGAACCTCGGAAGGCGCCAGTCAACCCGACGCCTCCGTCCATAGCTCTCAAGGTGGGTCTCAACAACACATCGTTGGCATGAGACCTCCCAGAGGAACGAACCAGGGTCGTTGAGCTAGCAGGTCTCAGGGAGGTTCTGAACTCTCCCCCCACTTCGGCCCGTCGCCACCGTTACAACCCTCGACGCCAGCCACAACTGGATGATTACGAGTCTCCAGTTGCAGAGAGAGTGGCGATCATGCACGCCCAGTTCCCGCCTCCAGGACCGTTCTCTCTATGCCGCAGACAGCCGGTGAGGCCAGCTGAATCGAATGAAGGTAAGAGGGTGAAACTAACGTGAATTAAGTTCAGTTACGGGTTGATTCCTATTCCGTCGGACCCGTTACTCGACCTTCCAGATGGCGCTTGTAACAACTGTTGAAAGAAAGGGCACATCTTGTCAATGTCTCAAAGACCCGCCAGTTCACCTGGTGCCGAAATTGTGGCAGGCGGGGCGTTAAGGTGACCACCTGCCCTAGATGTAAGAAGCCCCATCAGAAGTGGGTGAGGTGGAGATATGAGAAGGGACCAGTCCTACGGGACATAAATCCTCGGGATGAACCCTACAACCCCTTACTGAGAAGAACATCGTCGCTGTCGGCGACTGATGGTCCGCCATTGGCTTAAGCGTATACCGACCAGACGACAAAAAGATTGGCGGCACCGATCCCACCAACGCTTCACACCATGCCAGTGCAGCCTGACCGTCCACCACCGCCACCCTATCCAGTCGTCACTCCCAGGACACCAGTTCAAGACGAGGATATACTGGAGAGAGGACAGCGGTTGGCCGAGAGTCTAGCTGACTTGCCCTCCCTCCACCCCAGCCCTGCTACGTGCCACGCTGGAGGCGCACTGCCTGGAGAGGACGCATTGGTATGGCTGATAGGGGGTAGTGAAGGAACCCCACTAGCGACCACATTGATTTAGCGGCCATGACGACTGGTTATTCAGAAGAGAGACTGTAGCAAGTCACGGTTAGTTTTTGTTTTTCTTTGCAGTGGATGGTTTGCAAACTGAGGATTTGATTTATCTGTTATACTTCTATTAGCAGCAGCATACAACATCAATCCCGGATCTCTGGGAACTTCGTGGATTGAAAGAAAGAAGAATTTCTTCAAGGCACTTGCCCTCACTACGCAGATTTAAAGCGACAATTCGCGACTATTTGCTATGTAAGTCCAGGGACATGGACCATGTATATCTAATGTAGAATGACGCTAATCATACGAATGTTGACTATAATAGAAATTAAAGTTTGCTAGTCTCAAAAAAAAAATGTATTATTCGTAATGATAAGAATATGTGATAAGTGTAATGACGTGATTGATGTACGACAGATATAATATTGTGCAATATATGTAAGTTAATGACGAGCAATGTCGAGCTGTGATATGATTGACTATACCAATAATCTCTGTAAATATGTATTATTATTGAATGTAGTTTATTGTTTTTGTCCTGCACAAAATAAACATCTAATCTAATCTAATCTAATTGCAACCCATTTAGAGACCCCGAATAAACGGCGACTATGGGCCTTATCTCAGACCCCAATTAGCGACTAATAAGGGACGAACGAAGCCTACCCATGTCCTAATAAATTGCATTTATACCTTTGCCTGGAGTATGGTCTTTATATTCGTTACTAGTCGCGCGATCTATGATCGTTGTTGCTCTGTGATCGGATTGGGTGTAGTAAGGTGGAGGTACTAATTTCTGTATTTGATTTCAGCCAATTTATAGTTTCTATAAATTCATTTATTTGCGACAGCACTGGTGCCGAAGGTTGTTCGGAAATCGCGTTTGATGGGATGCAATGGCCCAATTAGCGTTCTATCCGTTATTTGAATAAGCAGTCCACTCCTAACGGTATGTACCACTTAGATGAGAAGAGCTTGTGATGCGTACTTCGCGTCAAAATATTCAATAATCGGGGTAGTCAATCGCGATCGATCAACCGCCGTCGACAGAGTCGAGGAACCCAAAATTTATTTAACATTCCTATTTTATTTTGTCGACCAATGGAAAATACGGACACTTACACACACACCATCAACGGACACAGCCGATCGGGCAGCAGATGTAACTGGCTGGAACGAGTAGCCGACAAGAAGACCCGCACACACGCGCGGGTCACGACTCTCTCCCGATGGACGCATACGCGGAAGGAGAGAGGATAAGCGTCAACCGTAGCAGCTTCTCCGAGGCTGAGCGCGCAATGGCTATAGTCATGAGAGAGAGAGAGAGAGAGAGAGAGAGAGAGAGGGAGAGAGAGAGAGAGAGAGGGAGAGAGAGAGAGAGAGACCGACGCAGCGACAGCTCATGGGACAGCGAGTAGACGCTCTCACCGCAAGCCGATTTGAGCTGCCTATCTTCGAGAGAGCCAGCCGGCTGCCAACTGTGATGGCTCGGTGGCAACAAAAGCCAAGCTGCCGCTATAGGTATTCATATGTCGCACACGCGTCGCACGCAGGGCTCGCGAACGAATCAAACATAGCAATTCATCCCGCATTAGACCTAGCCTTGATTTCATAATTTCAGGGAAATCAAGGCCAATCAAATAGGAGATAAGAAGAGGAGCAGCAAGTGTGTGCGGGCTGAATATACGAGTGTAAAAGCCGAATTTTTTAAAAGATTTCCAGCTTCCCGGAAATTTGCCATGGACTGCCCACGCATCTATCGAGTAGAACGTTATACAATATTGCGATTTTTATAGAATTGAGATTGTTAGTAAGAGTTTGTTTTTTTTTAATTATTGTTAACGTTATTGTTAATTCTTAGATTGTTAGATTTATTGAGTGGGCGAGTATTAAATTTAGTTGGGGTTTGTTTGAATATAGATGTTAAAGATTTGCGACTGGGCAAGCACGCGGCAGACATAGCGAGGAACGAGCTACTTAACGCCGGCATGAGGACATCGTGAAAACTGCGGTGTGTGGACTACGATTAAAATTGTCGAATGATTTTCGGCACCTAGTAATGTACGATTTTTTTTTTTTTTTAAAGGTGCCGGGGTGTTTAATACCTCAGGGACACTTAGTTTTCACCATTGTTATATTTTCACCATTGATATAGTTTTCTTTTTTTTTAAGATGAAAAGTTTTATATGTATATATGACGTTAAAGGTACGAGGGTAGTTCAATAAGTCTTTAGAATAAAGTATAAAAACAATTTTTTTTGGGTAAATTTTTTTTATTTTTTAACATAATTTCCTTGGAGCTTTATACACTTGGTCAATCGCTTTTTAAGTTTTTTTAATCCTTCAGAAAAGTGCGTTATCGGAAGTTCCTCAAAATAAACACTTACAGAGGCAATGACGTCTTCGTTGTCCGTAAATCTCTGTCCACCGAGCCATTTTTTCAAGTTTGGAAATAAGAAAAAGTCACTGGGGGCTAAATCTGGTGAATACGGTAGGTGTTCGACCAATTCGAATTTTAGTTCTTCAATTTTAGCCATTGAAACGAAGCATGTGTGAACTCGGGCGTTGTCGTGATGAAAGAGAATTTTTTTTCTCGCCAAATGTGGTCGTTTTTTTTTAATTTCTTCTGTCAGCTGCTCTAATAATGATGCATAATACTCACCAGTAATTGTTTTACCCTTTTCCAAGTAGTCAATAAGTATAATTCCACGTGCATCCCAAAAAACTGTAGCCATAACCTTACCAGCTGACTTTACGGTCTTTGCCTTCTTTGGAGCTGGTTCGCCTGTGGAAATCCACTGTTTGGATTGTTCCTTTGTCTCAGGAGTGTAGTGGTGTATCCATGTTTCATCCACAGTCACAAATCGACGAAAAAATTCCTCAGGATTCCGACTTATGCGCGCCAAAAGAGCCTCAGAGGCGATCACTCTATTGCGTTTATTCTCAGCTGAGAGCAAACGCGGCACCCATCTTGCCGATAGCTTTTTCATGCCTAATTTTTCATGTAGAATTGAAACAACTGCACCTATAGATATCCTTGTGGCCTCAGCTAACTCACGCACTTTTAATCTTCTATCCTTCAACACCATATCGTGGATTTTATTGATGATTTCGGGAGTAGTTGATTCTACGGGCCTTCCTGAACGTGGTTCGTCACTTATTGATGTACGACCACGCTTAAATTCATTTACCCAGTTATAAGCCGTTGCTAAGGCAGGGGCAGATGTGCCATGAACTGAGTCCAATTCATTTTTTATCTCATATGGAGTTAAACCCTTTAAATGAAAATGTTTAATTACCGCTCTGAACTCGTTTTTTTCCATTTTTCTTAACAAGCAATTTTTTTTTTCAATTGGTTATAAAAACACGTAAACTCAGAAGATGTGGACTGTGACTGCACCATATATCTAGTCGGAAGTGGTGCTGACTGAAAACAGATGATTTGGAGCGATTCGCGCGCCATCTGTTGGTCATTCTAAAGACTTATTGAACTACCCTCGTAAGATAACTTGACAGTAAATCAAGCGCCTGTCCCCTAATTTCAATACAGAATAGTTTATCCAATAATATTTTATGGTCCACTGTATAAAACGCCTTTGCTAAATCAAGGAAAGTTACTATTATAGGTTTACTGTTATCCAAATTACTATACAATATATTCGTTATATAATTCAACGCATTCTTTGTACCTATTTTCTTCATGAATCCAAATTGATGTTCAGATATTATATTATCTTTTTTAACAAAATCATGTATTCTATTATAAATAATTCTCTCAAAATTTTTCGAAACATTAGATATTAGTGAAATAGGTCTATAATTAGTGATATTATATTTATCACCTGTTTTATATATTGGTACAATTTCCGCCTTTTTTAGTGCATCAGGCCAGATGGCTTTCTCAATACAAGAATTAAAAATATGTGTTACAGGTTCGGCAATATGATTACATAATACTTTCAGGGTTCTAGCATTAATTTTGTCAACACCACCACTTTTCAATTTCAATGTATTAATTATACTTATTATTTCGCTCGCACTTGTTGGCATAAGAAAGATGGAATTAGCATTCATGTCAGGTAATTTGAGTTCAGCATTTGTAGGTTTAACAATATTTTCGCTCAAATTTTGACCTATTTCACAAAAAAATTTATTCATATTTTTAGCTATTTCAACTTTGACTGTAATCTTGTTATTATCAACTTCTATATAACTTATAGTATCTTTATATTTTGTTTTTTTTTTCCTATTTTTGAGTTAATAATTTCCACAGTTTTTTGGGGTTATTTACATTATTTTGAACTAGGTTTTTATCATATTTGATTTTAGCATCCTTAATTACCTTATCTAAAATTTTAGCATAGGTTTTGTATTGTGATTTATGTTGCTCATTATTTACATCCATTTGCCATAAATTATACAATAATTCTTTTGTTTCGCACGATTTTATTATAGCATCTGTAATCCAATTTTTCCTTCTATTCAGTTTATCTTTTTTTTGTTTTGATTTTGCTAATTCTATGTATTGTTTAATTTCGCTCAACAAATTATCAGTAGCTAAATAAGGATCATTTATCGACATAAATTTACTCCAGTTTTTTGTCTTAGCAATGTTTATTAATTTTTTATAGTTTAAAAATACTGTTGGTTCATTATATTCTGTTTTTATCGTATCTACAGCAATAAAAAATGGATAATGGTCTGTTAAAGAATGTTTAAGTATGTATGTAACTGTACTTAATCTATTAGTTTTAATGAATATGTTGTCGATACAAGATCCTTTAAATACGCCTACAGGAGGCTTAGTAATGCCAACAAAACCAGGGATATATCCTTTCTCCAAGAAATTACATAGGAATTCTTGACTCAAATTATCACATTCTTGTAAATCTATATTAAAATCTCCTATTACTAAGTGATTTTTAACATTTCTCTTATTAATTAAGTATTTATTCAGATCTAAAATGAACTCACTCTTTGGTATACCATGAGATCTATAAATAGCTGAAATTTCGAGACTACTATCATCATTAAGTTTAATACGTGTATTTATGATTTTGATCCATAAACTTCGAGCCGCGCTGAACCCGAATCCGAGGTCAGATTTTGAAAATGAATTTTTTACTCAAAAACTAAGAGAGATATCGAAAAAAACAACAAGAACAGTTTCTATTTGTGTTTTCACGTAGAATACGAAAACATTTTTTGTTTTTCAAAATCTCGATTTTTTTACTTTCCCGTCCGCCATATTGGATCCGCCATCTTGAATTTTCAAAATCTGACCTCGGATTCGGATTCAGCGCAGCTCGGGACCCTATGAAATGTGAACAGTTTCCCCGCACCATAGCTGTAACTCTTATGTGCACGAAAGGGTTAAAGTGTATTAAACGTTCGTTTAGTTCTTCCTTATAATTTTCTCAGGCTGTGTCCTTGGGATTTCTCTTGGGCTCACTCCACATTTTCTGGATTTTCATCCAGAAGGAGATGGTCCTATGATCTGACATAGATGGATCATCTTCCACTCTCCATCCATGTATATGGTTTCTAATGTTCATGCTGGCCAGGGTGAGGTCTAGAACCTCTCTTCTGCTACTGGTAACAAAAGTCGGCTCATCACCCTGATTCATTATGTCCATTTGTGTACTAGTAATATATTCCAGCAGAGTATTGCCCCTCTCGTTGATATCTGTACTACCCCATACTTCATGATGAGCATTGGCGTTGCAGCCGATAATCAGGTCGAGTTTTTTATCTCTGCAGTATTCTATTACTTTCTTCATACACATTGTTGGTATTTTCTCGTCATGAGGAAGGTATGCTGAAGTGATCACGATTGTTCTCCCTCGGCCTTCCTCATCCTTGATGTCCACTCTGGCGGTTGTGCAGTCCTTGGAGCTTAGTTCCTGTAACAAAAAAGCGTTAATACCCTCGATGCAAATGCACGCGCGTGCATTTCCATCATTAGTACCTACAAACACATCTCCGCTTGTATTTAGCCCGCTAACGCGTCCCTTCCATATCCAAGGTTCCTGTATTAATGTTATTAGGGCTGTATTTGTATGCACCTTAGCCATGCTCCTTGCTAAAACTGTACAGGCGCTTTTGCTATGGTGCAAATTAATTTGAGAGACGCGTATCTTAGTGGCAGCCATTTTATTTCGGTGCCACCTGAAGCTTCGCTTCCTCTTGAGCCGTCGTTACTTTCCCCATGGCGGTATTCTCGCGGTTCAGTGTCTTGAAAGTCACCGAACCGACACCCGCCGTGAGTCTGTAATTCCGACTCTTCAGTGTAGCAGCCAATGGTTCGTCTAGGCCCAGAAACAGATAGCCTTCCGGTGTCTAAATTTGGAACCGCCCACCTGGACGTGTCCACTCCCCCATTCTGTCGCCGGACCAGCTTCAGGAAATCCGGCGCAGTTTTAACCCCCTCGAGGAGCCGAGTCATCACCTTGGTGATTTTCAGCTCCTCCGGATTTACCACTCTAGCCTTCAGGTTCGAGTCCCCTAGGTCCAGTTTCTCTTCGCAAACGAAGACAAGGGTGACATTCCTCGAAAAAGTTTCTTTGAATCGGGGTACAAAGTCCCCCTCTTCCATCTTCAGGACTTGGTTCACCACCACCTCCTTGAATTTTCCTATCACGTCAGCAGGCATCTCCTTTCCGAGATAATCCCCACAAGTGAGGATGAGCCTCGGCAGGTTTGATGCCGTCGCCGCAAAACTCCCACTCTCCTTAGGGCGCTTAAGCAGTCTCGAAGCCTGATCCGGCGCCTCCAGACTAGAAGATGTCATCCTCTTGCCCCCCGAGGCCTCAGTGACAGGAGTTGAAGGTTGAGCGAGTGCGTTGGCCCTCCTCTCTTCCCTCTTCCTCTGCTGCCTGTTTGCCCCGAAAACGGGCACGGGTCGGCCCTCCTCTATCGTTTGTTGCTAGTCGTTACCCTCGCCCTCCCATCAAGGACAGGCAGGTAAATGTCCGGGATCCAGCAATACCCGTTTCGTACGATTAATAGATATTTATTTATAAATTCATTAGCGGTTTGGTGGCGTGATGGACACAAAATAAAATCAGTCCACGGTGGGGAAAAATCATAGTATTACAATCGAATAATTTAGAAGTATAGCTCTCTTGAGGTTGAAATTGTTGTAGAGCATTTCTGAAACTCGACTAAATAAGTGGAATAATTATTGTCAATAAAGTGTTAGATTAGGGAAGGTAATTAGTTTAATTGTGGGACGCTTGATGGTTCGGCCGTTGAAAGCATTGCGACCTTGCGATTTGTAGACGGAATGCGATAGAAAAATTTGTTAATAATATATAAACGTGACCACTATTTAATAAAGCCTAGGTAATTAAATGGTTGTAATTATAGAGTCATTATTTATAACAAATTATTCATCCTGATTTCCTATGCCTAATGCAACCTCCTTGAGGAGAAACTCATGCTAATCTAGCCATACTTAACCTGGTGCCCTTTATTAAAATAGATAAATACAAAATTTGGTAAGATAAATATAAGGGGTCTCCGAAGTGGAGCAGTAATCATTAATTGATTCAAATATATGTAACAAAATCCTATGTTACAATATATATACTTCGAGGAGCCTTACACGATGCCACCAGAGTACTTGTGATGGGCTCTATAAAGATAAAACGGTTGTAGCGCTTTAAATTCACGTTTGATAAAATAAAGCTAGTGACGGTTTATCCTTACCACAACGGAGCATATACTGCTTGTTGTGATTTTCACAATATTAGACTGATGAAGTAGTTCTTCAAGGAGAGTAGTTGGAGAGTAGTACTCCATTGGAGCTCAGAGAATCATCTACGGAGTGAAAGAGTATGGAGGAGGAGGAAGTTATCGGATATATATATATATATATATATATATATATATATATATATATATATGTGTGTGTGTGTATCCGTTATCTTCCTCCTCCTCTATACTCTATTCACTCCATATATATATATATATATATATATATATATATATATATATATATATATATGTGTGTGTGTGTATCCGTTATCTTCCTCCTCCTCTATACTCTATTCACTCCATATATATATATATATATATATATATATATATATATATATATATATATATATATTTATTAATTTTAAGTTTAAGTACAACTGGGGCATTAGCAGGAGGTGCTGCCCGAATAGCAAAAGCGATGAACGATGCGTCTGCTGCCAAACAATAATTATTGGAGAGACAGAGACATACTCAAGAGATGCAGGATATCTTCGTAAAGATCTATATATATATATATATATATATATATATATATATCCGATAACTTCCTCCCCCTCCATACTCTTTTAACTCCATGGGTGATTCTCTAAGCTCCAATGGAGTACTGCTGCCTTCATCGGAGCAGCAGGGATCTCCTGAATAACAATTCAATCCCGGACAGTTGTGCCTTAGGCATAAGTTCTCCTTTTTATATTTAGTAGTGATTTTGAGAGTAAGAGCTCTTTGAGTTAATTTTACTTTTGAGGACCTTTTTTCTATTTCTTAAACTACTACCGATATGAGGTTTCACATGGAGACCGAATCTCGTTTTATGGGGTTTCAAATAAAGATCTTTACGAAGATATCCTGCATCTCTTGAGTATGTCTCTGTCTCTCCAATAATTATTGTTTGGCAGCAGACGCATCGTTCATCGCTTTTGCTATTCGGGCAGCACCTCCTGCTAATGCCCCAGTTGTACTTAAACTGGCAAATATAGGTACGAGGAATCGTAAAATTCATACAACCTTTGATGGAATTGGTAGATTCCGCAGAACAATTACATTGCGCTGACCACTTGCCTTTTTGACAGTGTCGCGAGTACCTTTCAGAGCAGAAAATAACCTTGCGATCACATTTGCTGAAACAACAGACTTATAAGCAGCCTTCGCTATCTTACTAAATGTAGTGAATGACTTCTTTTTATTCCCATTACAAGCTAAGACTCTGTGACCACTGTTTCTAACCAGAATGTTCTCTCGATTTCTTGAATGAACTATATCGTGCTCCTTATAAGCCACGTCTATTGGATGGATATCAGAATGACTTCGAGCAAGTCGTTTTTGCGATTTGGTACCAGGAGCGTAGTACTAATAGCCTGGCAAATGAAGTTCAATTGGAAGCCTATTGATGAATTTGTTAAGTAAACCACGACCTCGTCGTCGCTGTCGCTTGTAAACGATCATGATACTTTGAAGCTCAGATTATAACTGGGGCTGAGGGTATATATGCACTCTATTTATACCTAACCAGGTTGTCACAATTGAGATATCGTACAGTACACATCAAATTCAAGGAGCAATCTGTCATACTACCGATAATAAATTTTGACACTATCGTAGAGCAGGATAAAAGAGTAAGGCGACATGGACACTTACTTCCAGATAACATAAGAGCCGTATTTTGCGGTCCCTCGAATTGTGGTTAATCGAACAGTCTACTAGCACTCATAATACATCCTAATGAAGTCCTGGGGTCAGTATCACCAACTGACTTTAAAATAAAATACATTATTCTTCTTTGAAAATAAGGAGACAAGTATTTTTTTATTTTTCGATTAGATTAAAAATGCACTTGCTATGCACTTCTGAATGCAAGACCTTAGAAAATTCATTTCGTAGAAATTAGCGAATGATTTACGTAAAACTGCTACAGCTTTGATGTTTTAGAACATGTATGACTGATTTTTGTTCTATGTTGAACCTTGTATGAAACTGCAGCAGCGTGCATACTATTGTTTTTTAAATGCACAAATAAAAAGATTAATGCACTTTTTTCAAAGAAAGTTCAAATGAATTTTTATAAGGAATACCAACTTCTTTTTAGCTAAGTGTTTTTTTAATATAACCCTAGAGTAGCTTACACGCTACGTTTAAGCAGTTTGTGATTTTTTACTTCCTCATAGAGGAAGTTTTGTGATCGTAAAAAAAAAATTTTGTTACATACATGATAGCAACACGTTTTGAGAGATTAGGAGTCAAATACACTATTTTTAGAAAAAGTCTGTATGGATGTGTGTCTATGTGTGTGTGTATGTGTGGAGAGATGTGGATGAAGGTTACTCTGAACATTCACGTTCAAAATTAATGTTTCAGGGCTCAATGATTTTGCTTTTTTTAAAGGAAGGGGGTTGTAAAATAATTTGTATTGTTTTCCGATGTTTATTTGTTTTTAGCAGTTTTTCGATTTTTGAGTTTTAGTTTTTTAGGTATTTTGGTATGTTTGAAATAATATCATCAATTAGTTCTCATTCATCAAATTACCTACTTTTTCCGATTTTAAATCTTCAATAAGCTATTTTCTTTTTTTTGTTATACATGAAAACGTCCTGTTTGTTTAAAAGGTGATATATGGGAAATATAATAAGAACATTTTTTGATAAATTTCAGGTGATTAGGAATATGGATAAGAATATTTGATAAAACTTTCAAGCCTTTATACTTATGTTTTTTCGAGAAAAAAATCATTTTGTAACAAAAACGTTTTCTTTTGCGAATGATAACTTAAGTAAAACGTCATTATTCATTCTGAAAATTTCCAGAAAGGTAGCTTTTTACTATCTCTTGAGACTGTTAGAAGCCTTGATAATACTGGCATTTACGTTCGAAGTTATTTGAGATTTTATTTTTTTTTTAATTTTTTTTAAACTTTTTATATCTCGAGAACGGCGTTATCATTTTTTGTAACCTAGCTCAATTTGTCGTTTTGTAATGAGAATTCTGAATTAAAAAAAAATTTTGAGATTCTTCGATCTTTTTTTATTTTACAATTATTACTTTAATTTACGATATTTTACGATATTCTGAAATCGATAAGGTAAATTACTTTAGATATAATATGTTTGTCTAATTTTTCATTCTTTGTATTTAATGGCCACGTGTCCCCTCTTTTTTGGAATACCGATATGTCATGATGCATGTGTGATTTTGTATTTTACATTTGTATTTTATATATTTGTTTGTTGTGTTGTGCGATGTCGGTAGAGCGAAACCCATCACCTGTTTACTAGCGTCTCAGATATTTTTGTGGAGACTATGTGGGCGAATACGTCCTAATCCAAAGTACAATGCATAGTCAGATAAATTTTCCAGACGAAGAACGCGAAGAAAAAGTTCTGGAAAATTTTCACCGGGAATCGAACTCTTAATAGCTTGAGCGTCTTGTATCGGTAGACAAACGTCTTACCCACAGATCGAAGGGGGGCTCTATGATCGTTTCATTTTGCATTTGAATGAGTGTAAAATATCTTATAAACGGTGATATTTCTGTTTATTATAACTATTCCATTGATATTTTGAAATATTGATTGAAAAGGTATTTGAAGATTAATGAAATAATGTATATCAGTATTTTTGATGTTTTATTTCATATAAATCGAGATAAAAATGATACGTATGAACGATCTAATTATGTGATTTTAGATGTTGTTGAATTAAAATTCGAGGTGAAATGTTATGACAATAATTTTAGCCATTAAAGCCAAGATTATTGCGCTGCAAATGCAGGCTTTAACATTATGGTTATTCGAGGCTTTAAATAGAGTATGATACAGGATATTAAGATAAAAACTTGAACACTTGAGGTTTATTAAAATTATATAACAAAGTCTTGAGCGTTAGCGGCGCGAACTCGCAGCACGATTTTACAAGTGTTCTATCGACATATATAATTATTTATAAAACAGAAACTAACTACGGTGAGCACGGCGATACGGTGGGAAACGTTATATGTTCGAGAGCGGAAGAAGTTAGTACTCAGACACGCGAATTGTACTGAATACACGGCGCTGAAATACGAATGCAAATGGAAGACACGCGGCGCGATTCTCGACAAACGCACGCAACGCTAGATTTCCAATATATATATATACTTAATAAGCACAATAGTAATCTGTGCAACTTACTCTTTTCTCAAAATCCGGTGTGGCCTCCTTCGAAAACGTAGAGTACAAGTTGGTTTGCACACTCGGAACGAGAAGATCGACGGGAAAATCGAAGTATGTAAGCTGATAGGAAAATGTTCGGAAATCGGAGCAAATTAACACAAAAGTTTTCGCAACGGAGCAAGAAGCACCACGTGCATCTGAGCGCGTCAGTACGAAGTGAGCGAATCTCTCGCTTCGTACTCGCGGTGCTGCACGCGTATTTCGGTTAGCGTTGACCGAGCCTGGACGAAGTAGCAGCGCATGCACCTGAAGAGGAGCGTCTGCTCGCGGTGGCGTCACGATATACGCGCGCAGTCGACGGCTCGCAGACGGTGTTTTGGGAGTCAGGACGAGGAAGTACAACGAGGGATTCAGCAGGAGGTGCACCTGGGCTACTGCAACGACGAAGGGGAACGAACAGCTGCCAGTCCCAGGACTGCGTACTTGCAGTAAAAGCAGTGGGACACGGTCAACATCGACGAGGTTATATTTACTTACCAGCCTGTTACGCTGCTCTCTTCAACTGTCACTACAGCTATCATGTGAAATCAGTGTTTTTATATACCACTGTCTGTTTACTGAGTGCTACTGTGACTGCTGCTGCTGTTAAGGAGAAGTAGGCCAGGAGATGGGCTACGATGCTGCTTCTGGGAGGCCATACCGCCTCTACAAACCTTCCAAACCAGGTAAGAGAGTTCCAGTTTGTTTTCCGTATCTTCTGTAGGCTAACCCCTCTTTATATTTTCTAAGGTGTATGCTGTAGGTCTCTAGAGTATCCGGAGAAGCAGTCATTCCGCCCAAGCTGGTCCCATATATGCCTTTCAGGACTCCAAACCAGGTGGGTATTATTCTAATACCATTCTGCTTACTTCCTAGGATAATAATACCCTTTGTATGTATTTTCAGGTTGGTTCGAGAGGAGGGAAGAAACGAAAGGGAACACGAGGACACGCTCAGCGCATCTCAGCCAGGACAGCCGACTCCAGCCTATGCGAGGCTCTATAGGATGACAGCTGTATGTCTTCTTCGACTGCTTCACGGTGATGAGGAGCTCGCTTGCTCTATGTCATTGAGGGAAAGTGTTGTGGCAGTGACTAATGTGTATGTGTATAGTTAGTAGGATAGTGTTGCGGAGCAGGAATTAGGTTACAGTGTTGTAGAGGGTAGTATGTGAAGCACCGTAGAGCCTATCTTCAATCTGCACTTTACATTCGGAATTAGGTTTTTCTAATGTATGTTTTGTCGAGCATCGGATCTGTACTGAACAGCTCGTTTCGACTATGCCTACAGGTTCGACCGACTGTTTAATGTGTAACATACACAAAATGTAGCGTTACAATGTATAGAATTGAAATTCTTAACTTAAAAATATAATGGTACCGAAAACTGCTTAAAACATATTGAATTTATATATAGATGTAAATTAAAAATTGTAATCTTGCTAACTTTACTCTTAAATACATAATGCCTGAACACGTTCGCGAAAACAATAAGCAAATTTAATTAGGACATCAGCTTATGCTACTACGCCTCAGCTTACGAGAGCTCCTCTCTTAGAGGAAGTTTCGACCGATCGAACACCGGCTCCTGGTGCAACCCTCGGCGACACCTGAAATCCCGAATACGTGGAAGGGAAGGTATAGGATCTTTCGTTTATTTGGAAAAAGCTAACTACTTACAAAACTTCTAACTAATCTGCGAGTTACTAGGAGCACGTGCATGCGTACGCGATCCTAACGCCCAAGTTGGGTAATTTTAGTCTTTACATAAATATAAAATTCGCAGCCCCGATAATAACGCGCCAGAGATACAAATTAACGCACTACTTCTCCCCTGATTCTCGTGCGAATTCACAGCTCGGCGGCCCGGCCGCTGCTTAAGCAGTTCTCTATCCTCTATCTGTCTTCCCCCACTAGGCTTCAGCCTTCACTTCGCCTCGCTTCTCTCTCTCTCTCTCTTCTTTCTTCTGACTCTTCTCGTTGTACGATCGGTAGGTGCTGCCGCAGCTGTTGTTGTCTGCTTTCCGCCGGCGTGATCTCGCTGAGTGCGGTCCATCTGACGCGCCGTCGCCCAGGAGCCGCTTTGATTCGGTTCTCCCGGTGTTAGTGGCGACTGCTACTACCTCGGCCGCTTCTACGTGCGTGCGCGAGGTGTCCTGGGCTAGTGCGAGTGCGCGTGTGTGTAGTTGGCACAGGCGCGGCTAGCGCGGTCACTTCTGTGTGTGTGTACCAGCTGCCTCTCCTCTAGCCTACGCCTCAGCTGTCGTCGGTTCTTGTGTTGGCTGTTACTTCGGCTCTTCCCCGGAGGATCCCCTGGTTGCTGGGGTTCCTGCTTCGTGGCGTGCTGGTGCGTGTGTCCGTGAAGTAGTACAGCGCAGTGCAAAGTGGACTATCAAGGCACTGAGTAGTGTGACACGGTGCAGTGCACGCTGCGCCGTCTACGCACCGTGTATCGTGCTTCGATGTGTGCGCGGCTCCTTCCTCTCGTGTACCTCGGAAAACCTGAAAATATCTCCCCGTTAGTACTAATTATAAATTGTTAAATTCCAGCCCGGGTGTAGTTAGGCTCGCGCGTGGACTTGTTGGCTGAGTTTCTTATAATGCGTGTTAGTATGCGTTAACTACTTTAAGTGACATTCCCTACGTCACAAAATTTAAATGTATAATAAAAATAAAATTATGACTACAGCTAGTTGAATTAACTGTTGAGAATTAAATCATCAATGATAAATCAGCACACATTTTTTGAGCTCCTTATTAAAAAGAGAAATATCAATTCAAAATTATTCAAAATTAATTTATTAGAACAAAAGATTTATATTGGAACAATTATTTTATATTGAGGAAGCTGAGTGCCCATGAATTGGCAGCGGTTTTTTATTTATGAAAAAAACGAGTTACAAAAATATTTGCACAATTTCTAAAATTTCTAAGTATGAATAACTAGTTAGATAGTAATTATACTTATTGTTAGTAAATTAAGATCTTTTTGATTTTTATGAATTTTCTTTAAAATATAATTGAATATATATGAATAAGTGTTATATTATATTATATTATATTATATTATATTATATTATATTATATTATATTATATTATATTATATTATATTATATTATATTATATTATATTATATTATATTATATTATATTATATTATATTATATTATATTATATTATATTATATTATATTATATTATATTATATTATATTATATTATATTATATTATATTATATTATATTATATTATATTATATTATATTATATTATATTATATTATATTATATTATATTATATTATATTATATTATATTATATTATATTATATTATATTATATTATATTATATTATATTATATTATATTATATTATATTATATTATATTATATTATATTATATTATATTATATTATATTATATTATATTATATTATATTATATTATATTATATTATATTATATTATATTATATTATATTATATTATATTATATTATATTATATTATATTATATTATATTATATTATATTATATTATATTATATTATATTATATTATATTATATTATATTATATTATATTATATTATATTATATTATATTATATTATATTATATTATATTATATTATATTATATTATATTATATTATATTATATTATATTATATTATATTATATTATATTATATTATATTATATTATATTATATTATATTATATTATATTATATTATATTATATTATATTATATTATATTATATTATATTATATTATATTATATTATATTATATTATATTATATTATATTATATTATATTATATTATATTATATTATATTATATTATATTATATTATATTATATTATATTATATTATATTATATTATATTATATTATATTATATTATATTATATTATATTATATTATATTATATTATATTATATTATATTATATTATATTATATTATATTATATTATATTATATTATATTATATATTATATTATATTATATTATATTATATTATATTATATATTATATTATATTATATTATATTATATTATATTATATTATATATTATATTATATTATATTATATTATATTATATATTATATTATATTATATTATATTATATTATATTATATTATATTATATTATATTATATTATATTATATTATATTATATTATATATTATATTATATTATATTATATTATATTATATTATATATTATATTATATTATATTATATTATATTATATTATATATTATATTATATTATATTATATTATATTATATTATATATTATATTATATTATATTATATTATATTATATTATATATTATATTATATTATATTATATTATATTATATTATATTATATATTATATTATATTATATTATATTATATTATATTATATATTATATTATATTATATTATATTATATTATATTATATTATATATTATATTATATTATATTATATTATATTATATTATATATTATATTATATTATATTATATTATATTATATTATATTATATATTATATTATATTATATTATATTATATTATATTATATTATATATTATATTATATTATATTATATTATATTATATTATATATTATATTATATTATATTATATTATATTATATTATATATTATATTATATTATATTATATTATATTATATATTATATTATATTATATTATATTATATTATATTATATATTATATTATATTATATTATATTATATTATATTATATATTATATTATATTATATTATATTATATTATATTATATATTATATTATATTATATTATATTATATTATATTATATATTATATTATATTATATTATATTATATTATATTATATATTATATTATATTATATTATATTATATTATATTATATTATATTATATTATATTATATTATATTATATTATATTATATTATATTATATTATATTATATTATATATTATATTATATTATATTATATTATATTATATTATATTATATTATATTATATTATATTATATTATATTATATTATATATTATATTATATTATATTATATTATATTATATTATATTATATTATATTATATATTATATTATATTATATATTATATTATATTATATTATATTATATTATATATTATATTATATTATATTATATTATATTATATTATATTATATATTATATTATATTATATTATATTATATTATATATTATATTATATTATATTATATATTATATTATATTATATTATATTATATTATATATTATATTATATTATATTATATTATATTATATATTATATTATATTATATTATATATTATATTATATTATATTATATTATATTATATATTATATTATATTATATTATATATTATATTATATTATATTATATTATATTATATTATATTATATTATATTATATATTATATTATATTATATTATATTATATATTATATTATATTATATTATATTATATATTATATTATATTATATTATATTATATATTATATTATATTATATTATATTATATATTATATTATATTATATTATATTATATTATATATTATATTATATTATATTATATTATATTATATTATATATTATATTATATTATATTATATTATATATTATATTATATTATATTATATTATATATTATATTATATTATATTATATATTATATTATATTATATATTATATTATATTATATTATATTATATTATATATTATATTATATTATATATTATATTATATTATATTATATTATATTATATTATATATTATATTATATTATATTATATTATATTATATGGGTGATTCTCTGGGAAATGGGTTCGAAAATTTTTTTTTCTGCAACTCCGATAAAACGGTTATATTTGGTACGTAGAATGCTCTTGAATTTTTTCAGATTTTCTTTTCAAACCCTTATATTAAAATACAAATTCGTCAAGAACTCTTGGAACCTTTGGATGGAATATAGTACATTCCCTTAATCGAGCATGATGCGGCCCTTCCGAACGTAATCATGATATTAGACGATGTGGCCTGTGCAAAATAAAGGAAGATCAGAGCATACTTTTCTATGGAGAGGCACAACAACGTCGACTGCTTCTATCTCTGTCAGTCTTACGCTCATATATCGAAACTTCTCGTGCGAGATAATTTCAATCTGTTGGTAATTTACCGACAGGATGACGTAAGTCTTCGACACTTGTACGATAACCATGTCAATTCTGACATGACTTTTATACAATTCAAGGTATCGCGTTCAAAGTGCTGAAGAGATAGTAAATATGGATTTCTTATGATTGACAGGATACTTCAATCAATGCTGGCATATATCACAAGGGTTTCTAGTGTTTTGCTATAAATATAGCGATTACATAGCATCATTCAGCAGTCTATTACTGTATGTTGAAGCGTCAAATTTGCTGGCATTCAACGAAAGAAGAATATACTCCACCAGTTTGTCAAAGCACCAAATGCTGTTAAACGAAAGTGCAATTTGATAAAGTTTGGAAAGAATAACTTTGAGAGAGCAGTGAGTGAGACTTTTAAACCAATAGTCGATCCTCTTCAAAAACTTGTTGCTACTACGTCAATAAATCATCAACCCTTTGCAATAAATTGCTTACCTTACAAATAGCCAAGAACAGAGGAGGATCTTAGTAGGAGTCTAGATACTACTTGCATGCCTAATGAGAGTCTCGATGACAGTTTTGATCAAACTTTAGAGAATGATACTGTACTAGCTCACGATACGTCGTTTAAAATTTCTGGTAGAGAAGCGGAAACAGAAGAAGATTCATATACCAACAAGTACATTCTCATGCTTAATCGAGGGGAGAATCTGAACAAAATATATGTAGTATGTAAAGAAAATGATAGTTTCATGATTGGTAACTCACCGATACCGTTTGAAGCTAATAAATTTCAGGTTAAAGATGTAAGGTATCCTAATACTTCCAGATTATTAGAACCACTCATCGCAAAACGACTTAATCGAAAACTTGTGAATTCTGATAATTTGCAACACTATCGTAGTATTCTCGAAACAACGAGTGTTTACAAGAGACGGGGATCTTCTTCGAGATATCGTTGTTGAGATGGAGATCTTTGTGGATGGTGTCGGTAGTCGCCTGGGAATCGTCTTCAAGAGTCGGCTTCATCCCAGATCCTCGACAGACACGTAATAAGCTTCCACAGGAGTTGTAACAATCAAGAGAGGAGGGGAGGCAGCAGACCAGTCACGGCATTCTCGATATATACACAGTCGGCATTCACAGATGTTGCACAGTCGTCTGCAGCGACGAGGCCAGTGGGCCCAAAAGCCAAAAAAATTTACAAAATTCTCGATTGAAACGAGATTACAATAATAAAAAAAATTTTTGAGAAAAAAAAGAACCGACTTCGAAAAATGGACTAAAAAGTGTGAAAGAATCCACTAAAAAGTGTAAAAGAATGTACTAAAAAGTGTGAAATAATTTATAAAAATGTTCTCGAAGTCGGCGCCGAATTACAAATTGACTTATACCGTCACCTCTTTTTGTTTCATTCGGAATCTTATTCTTAACTAATTGTTTGATAGCGTAGTTTGCGTACCACCGCTAGGTGGCGATGGCCTAAGCACATTAAGATTATCCCGGGGATAATACATAAAAGCTCGCGCCAGCAGTTACAATTGTAACAGTATTATTTGAATTATATGTGATAGATTAGCCGATGACTATCATTTGAAAAAGATTGTTGCACTGGAAGTTCTTTTTAAAAGCATTTTCTCTCAAACCAGTGTTTTCGATTATGAGTTATTAACTTTAAGTGGGATATACGATAGTGGGACACATATTTCGTTCCAGGTTTAACGAAATTGGACCCATTTCAATATTATTTATAAATTATATTCTTGAACAAGATACTACCGTCACGGGCCCTATTACGGATTAGTGCCTCTATTGTGAATCAGTTTATGTTAAAACTATATTGTGAAAGTTTTCCGTTACTTTTATTATTATTTTGAAAGCACTTATTCTTATGTATCAAAATAATTAAAGAAGTAATGCAAAACTTTTATAATGTCTATTTAGAAGTAAATGATTCGCAATAGAGGCACTGATCCACAATATGGTCTGTGACGGTATATATCAATTTGCAATTCGGCGCCGACTTCGAGAACATTTTTATGAATTATTTCACACTTTTTAGTGCATTCTTTCACACTTTTTAGTGCATTCTTTCACATTTTTTAGTGCATTTTTCAAAGTCGGTTCTTTTTCTTTTCAAAAGATTTTTTTATTTCAGACTTTTTAGTTATAAGGGCTGAGTTTCATTCAATTTATATTGTAATATGGGTCGACCAATAAAGGATGATGCACGTAAGAGAAAAGACCGTTTGCACGAAACGCAAGAGGCTAAATCTGAACGCCTTTCTCGAGCAAAGAAGAAAATGGCAGACATTCGTCGCGAGGAATCTCCTAGCAAATGCGTTGAAAGACTGTCCCGGATGCGAGAATATATGAGTTCAAAATTATCGAAAGAGAACATCAACTTAGCCGAGTATACAGAAGAGCGAACACACCGTATATCCTTGATCAAAAAACGCCTTTCAAACGAAACTCCCAAAGAACGGGAACATCGTCTGTCATTGATTCACAATCGGCTTGTAAACGAGACTCTCGAAGAACGAGAACAATCGTCTCTCCTTCATTCAAAATCGGCTTGCAAACGAGAGTTCCGAAGAAAGAAAACGTCACTTACAAATAACCCGTAACACAAAGTGCAAGAAAATAAGTTCATTTGATACGTCGGATTTTAAGAAGGCGATCAACATATTTTGCGGTGTGCCCTGTGCAATATGTAAAAAGACTATATCCACAACAATGGTGCAATCTGAATACAATTCAATTGTCATCTATCATACCTTCAGATCTAGTGGAATTGGGAACTGTTTTACCCTGTTCTCGATGTACAACTAATATTAAGAAATGAAAAATTCCACCTCAAGCCTTTTGGAATAAAATGGAAACATCATCTGTGCCTGAGGAATTGGTCAATTTATCGGATATTGAGCAAAGACTTCTCAGCCGAATTGTGCCTCATGTGAAAATCATCAATGTTCACAATCGATTCAGTCAATATTGGTGCAGAGAGCAAGTTATTCTATTTGCGCAAGACGTCGTTGAATTGGCTGAGCAGCTTCCGCTACAATTAAGTAAAGCTGGAATTGTTATAGTCGCAGAGAGTCTGGAAAATCTACAGCGCATAAGACGACTGAAAGTCGATATTGATAAATTAAAAGTAGCCTTGCAGTGGTTAATCAAGAACAATTCTCTGTATCATGATGTGATTCCATTCTTCCCCGATAATATTGACGTAGCTCAACTAGCACAAGTTGTTGATGATCCTGTAATTAGGAATCCAGAAAATGATTTTCAAGGGGTACCACTTGAACCACGAATAACTGGTGTGCAAGTGATATTCACTATGTACTCCTGTTGGGAGATAGGTTCTATCGAGAATGTGTAGCGAACCAAATCGCTCCTAATTCAGTGGAACCACATTCAGAATATTTGAGGGTGACAGAACTGCAATCTCATACTACGTATCACAATCGCAATGTTAATATCCATGTTTGTGATGCACTTGCTTCGAACGACCATCTAATTAATGATGATACTGATGCTGGATTCAGAAACTTGGAAAATACTCTAACCATTTTTTTCTTTGAACATTCTTATGGAATACTTACAGCTAACTTAACATCAATTGCTTTATATCGTAATAATCAAGCTGATGTTACTTATTTCTGGATGTTTGATTCTCATTCGACAGGACCCAAAGGCTACCAAGCACCAACAAGAGGAGTCTCTTGTTGTATGCGTTTTACAAATATTCGGAGTTTTTTTGAAACCTTCCGTCGAAACTTGTCCATGACAACTGGTAATCTGCATACTTTAAATATATATACCTTGACTCCGTTAGAGATAACACCAGGAAATAAACAGATTCAACAACGTGAAGAAGATACCTCATTTGAAACCCGGTTGACGGAAGATGGAAATCATCCCTTAATCGAAAAGGATGTTAATGAAGTAGATATTAGAGCAGCAGATTGTATTGGTGAAAACGCAGAAATCCAAGTTGTTTTCACTACAAATATTCTTCACTCGATAGATGATGGAATACCTAACGTCGAAAGTGTTATTACTATAGATAATGGTAATTTAGACGATGACCGATGTTCGAAGAAAAACAGCACCGCCTTTAAATATTGAGAGAGATCGACGCATGGAAGAGTTGGGTTGGTATTTTTTCTCCTGATGGTAAAAATGGGTTCGGAGAGCAGAGAGAAATCACCATAACCCCTTTAGATTATTTCCAAGCACGCGTTATGAGTAGTGACTGACGATTCCAGCGGACAGACTACCTTTTCATTGCTTTGTCTATTGACGAATACTTTCGTGCTAAAGCTAGTGTATCCGTATCATGCAGAATGCGACAAGGAGATCACACACCTCAGGGTTTGAAAAATAACATGCATCTCATTATGCGAAATAAAAGAGGATCTGCATCGTATTGGAGACGGGTATGCTCGAAATTAATTGCAATGGTCAGGAGCCTGGGAGCTCCTACATGGTTTCTAACCTTCTGTTGCAATGACTTGAATTGGTTGGATATGCTGGAAGCATTTCTTATTGCTGCTGACCGTAATCCGAACGAAGCCAAAAGCCTGACATTCTCTGAAAGACTGTCTTTGGTTCAACGTTACCCAGTAATTGTCGCAAGGCAATTTATGGTACGAGTGAATGCACTAATTCGATATTCCAAACTTAACTCTCACTATTTGGGTGGTGCTATAAAAGATTTCTGGTACAGAATAGAGTTTCAGAATAGTGGAAGCCCTCATTTGCATATGTTGGTCTGGTATGAAAATGTTCATGATTTTGCTACAAGACAGGGCATGGATGTGATTGACAAAGTTGTGTCTTGCTTATTGGATTCTGACGACGCAGTATTATGACATATAGTGGAAAGTATACAAATGCACAAACACACTGCTACTTGTTACAAATTCCGAATAATCGGCAGACAGAGTCGGCAGAGGCCGAAATGTACAGTAAATATATTCATAAAAAACTAAATTACTGACAAGATACTGGGCCAATAATCACAAAATTTGAATGGAACCACCGGAGGATAATTACCTTTCATATAAAAACATTTTATCCGAATCGGTCGAGTAATTTCGGAATAATCGCTGGACAAACATAAAACAAAAGCCATGTCAAATTGAGAACCTCCTCCTTTTTCGAAGTCGGTTAAAAAAAGCCATGTCGAAATGAGAACCTCCTCCTTTTTCGAAGTCGGTTAAAAAAAGCCATGTCGAATTGAGAACCTCCTCCTTTTTCGAAGTCGGTTAAAAAAAGCCATGTCGAATTGAGAACCTCCTCCTTTTTCGAAGTCGGTTAAAAATTAATAACTGAACGGTGAAAATATTCATTTTAATATGAACTTTATGAATTCCTTTCACTTCGAGTGCCTAAAATTAATATATCAATATATATAGGAGAAAAAACTATTATTTTATACGCATTATATATACTTGTATATTCACATTTATATAGCATATTTATAAAGTTTTATGATCAATATACGCCAAATATAATGTATATAAGTAACATATAATTTTTTGTATCTGTACATACACTCATTATGTGATATATATATATATATATATATATATATATATATATATATATATATATATATATATATATAACAGTTTTGCTAATAAGTTAAAATAAGATACAACAAATTATATGTTACTTATATACATTATATTTCGCGTTTATTGATTATAAAACTTTATAAATATGGCATGTAAATGAGAATTTATGGATGCGGAAGTATCTCCAAGTGGTGTTCTCGGATGTAAACCTGAGTCATTCTTGCGGAAATGGGAGGTGCATTATCTTGCATGAAAATGAAATTTGGACCTATGCGGCGACTCATTGGAAGCACGTGAGGCTCCAAAATTTCATCGATGTAGCGTATAGCTGTTAACCTGGAAGGTGGAACCACAATAAGATCAGTGCGATCGTTTAAAGAGATTCCTCCCCATACCATGACGGATCCACCGGAAAAAATCCTGGTCGGTTGAATATGGTTTGGCTCAAAACGCTCCCTCCTACGACGCCAAATTCGTATTCGAGCATCATTACCATACACGCAAAATCGTGACTCGTCTGTGAACAAGACGTTCCTCCACTGTCTAACCGTCCATTGTCCATAAGTTCTAGCATAGTGCAGACGAGATCTATGATATTTTGCTGTGAGAAAGGGTACTCTAGCACGAATTCGCGATCTTAAACCTGCAGGTAAGGTTGCTCGTATTATACGACGGTCCTCGCGAGCATTTGTTACGCGTCTCCTACCTTGCCCCGTCCTTCTGCGATAAGCATCTGTTTCATTGAATCGAGACAGAACTCGAGAAACAGTCGAAAAATGAACCCCCATTCGTCTTGCTACCTCACGTCGACAAAGTCCAGCTTCAGAAAGTGCAACAATTTGCGCGATTTGAACAGTTTTAAAATACTGCCGTAAGAATAAAAACCTGTAGCCCTTAACTGAAAAAATTTTACAATTTCGCAAACCGGTATTTTTTAAAGAATGGTAGATTTGTAAAAGAACCGTATTCGTTAAAATTTGGATACGGTCAGAGATGAAATTGAAATTTTTTTTACATTACTGATTTCAGGAAACAATATGCAACGGATGACAAATTTGATAAAATTGTTCCTATTTTTTAGGAGATCTTCAATGTAAGATAAAAGTTATAAAATAATAACGTTTACAAATTTTAAGAATTTGTTTTTTACATTTAACTTGAGTTAAATCTGATCGACTATCTCCTCGTGGTGCTAGTCCTCGTAGTGCTTATTGGACAACGCTAAAGTCGACGGTAATATTCGTGTCGCTTGGATACGAGTTTTCCATTTCGATTTGATAAGAATCAACCAAGAAATAACATTCGAACCCGTACATATGGCATTTTCAACCTGAGATATCAATCTACGAAGTTGAGTAATTCTACACCGCTGATTCAATCGTAGGGTGGATCGAAATTATCAAATTTTTCACGAAAAAACACGTTTTTTAATACAATTTTTAAAACGCAGTAAAGTCGTCAAAAAAATCGTAGCGGGTCGATTTTTCTTAAATTAAAGGGAAAGAGTTGTACTTTAAGATGCAATGATAAGAATTATTGAAAAAAAATCACCCACTCGCGGGCGCACTGCGAAAGTTTACGATTTTTCAGCTTTAAAAAATGTCCTTGAATTTCAAGGTCACGTAAGTAGGGGTTGCGTCAAATCGAAAATCGTATTCCACCATCTTAAAGTAGAGACTTCAACCTTTAATTTAAAAAAAAAATTACCCCTTTACGACATTTTTTACCTGAGATATCGATCTTCGAATTTGCGCCCTTTTTTAGTCGGAATTAGGTGTTGCGTTAACTTTGTTGTGGAGTGTATATTGATATATTAATTTTGGTCACTGGAAGTGAAAGGAATTCATAAAGTTCATATTATAATGAACACTTTCACCGTTCGGTTATTCATTTTTATTGTAATTTCGTTTTAATCAAGAATTTTGTCAATTTTTTATGAATATACTATATAAATGTGAATATACAAGTATATATAAAGCGTATAAAATAATAGTTTTTTGTCCTTAGTTTAGAATCTCAAATACATATATGTATATATGCATAGGGAGTTGATACAAATTTTTGATAATTTTTTATATGCAAGTATATGCCAGAAAGGGCCACCACAATGTCTTTCAGTCAGATTCATTCGGTTTGAGACCCCTTAGAATTTTTTTTAATTTTCTAAATAGACCTAATATATTATATATTCAAAAAATTCAACAGAGCTTTAATTTTAACCATTTAGAATAAACCAATAAAGAATTTCTTTGTCTTTTGGTTTACATTAAGAAAACAAATGTGTTCAGTAAAAAAAATATTGCTTTGGTTAATTTCTACAGCTCCTTAGCGATTGGGCAGTTTTTCGATTATTAGGTTATGTTTGATCCCTTGCGATTTATATAAGTAAAAATAATTATTGCTCCATCGGAACAGTTTTTTTAACTTCGACTGTATGAATCCTAATTGACATACTGAGTATTAGGAATTACACCCGTATATACGAATACAAGAATATATACTATAGTATATATTGAAAAATAAGAATGTTGAAAAATTTCTATTTTCTGATATGGGTGAATGTCAAAAAAGTCAGATGCATAGTGTCGTATGTATTTAAATACTTTTTAAGAAAATTAAACAAGGCGAAAAGATTCTACAGTATTACAATATTTTAAATAGAACATATGTCGTTTGATTAGAAAATATAAACGATCCAGTTATCTAAATAAATCATGTTTAATTGCCAAAATTTCCTTTTTTTGACATTTCTCTTGTAATTTTCATGGCATATCTAATTTACGAATTTATTAACGTTAACAGACTATTTAACCTTTCGGAACTAAAGATATATCTTCTATTTCATTATTTCTTAATAGTATCACTCAAAAAATCTTATCGCATGTTACATATGTAGTACAGATGCATCTTAATAACCCTTTCAATTAATTAAACTAATTTTAAAACTAAAGATCCTGAAATAGTGGGTTTAATCACTCAAACCATTACACCAAAAATCGTGAAGAGGTCGTAACCGACACTCACCAATAGGGACAAAAACAGAAACAAAAACATGAAATGCGATACACTAGTCAAGGTGTCTAAATATACACCTATATACATATATATATATATATATATATATATATATGGGTAATTTTCTGGGAAATTGAGATCAAAAAATTTTTTTTTTATTTTTTCGGTAAAAATGTTCCTCTTGGTATGTTGGAATGTTTTGTACTTGGAATATTTTGGAACCATTTTTTATGAAAAATTCAGAAGATTTGCTAAATAATCCTTTGTTGCTATGTTTTAAAGATATTTAATTTTGTTGAATAAATGGAAGTTAAAATTTGTTAAAAAATGTATAAAATGGCTACATGCTCATATTTAGCCTGGATCATCTTCAAACCTAAGAGCTTCAAAAAATATGAAAAAATTTATATACATTATACATACCAAGAGGAACATTTTTACCGGAGAAATAAAAAAAAATGTTTTTGATCTTGATTTCCCAGAGACTTACCCATATATATATATATATATATATATATATATATATATATATATATATATATATATATATATATATATATATATATATATATATATATATTGGTTATATACATATATATAGCCAAGAAATGCGATACACTAGTCAAGGTGTCTACATATACACCTATATAATATTATAAATAATATTTAAATAACTAATAAAATCCAAGTTAAAATAATCGTGCAACATACAAATTATACTTATTTATTAGTGTTCATTAAATAATTAAATAAATTGTAGGTTACTATTAGAATTTTAGCCAACACAGATATGCTCCAAAGATTGGTGTTATATTTTCACCCACTCTTATCACTAATGCAAAACGTCCCAGAAAATAACGTCAAATATTAACAAATAATGAAAGCTTTGGTACAAAATGAAAATGACTTCGACGAGATTTGAGACTCAGAGGATGAAAGCTATAGATATATATATATATTATTATTTATATGTATTTTACTATATATATTATTTTTGTATGTATTTTATATACAAGAAATAATGGTTTCAATGTATATTTATATATTATAAACTAAACGGATTTTGGTAAAGGTATCACGTCCTGAGTGTCGACCCACAACAACTTTTCGTCGACAAGATCCATATACGACAAAAGTGACTTACCACACATAAACTAACTTATCGACCTTCCCTATTCAGCCAGTATCCTATCTTGACTACATCATACTCCACGATGATACACTCATCCACCCCAATATTTCCTCCACTCCCTTCCGCGACTCCATACATTTGTCACAACCTCCTTGAGTACGCATAATTAATTCCTAATTTAGGCTAAGCATGGGACCCCCGCGAGGTTACATAAGTCATAGCCCCGCATGGCTCCGTGCCATTTTGCCCTCGACTTTTGCCTGCAATCTTTAGCCTTCTCCATTCGAACTCTGAACCGTAAGCAGGTACGCATCAGTTTGTTATTTGACATTTCACTTGTAAAAGGGACACGCCCTTATACTTAACTTTGTGCTTCTTATACAATAAACTTGATCTGAAACATATTTGCTCGCGCTTATTTATTCATTGTGCCTGTGCTCCTATTCATATCTCCCTCCACCATCTTCAGCACGAAATCGCCCACAGCGCAGCGCAGCCGAACCGAGCCGACTACAGAGAACCAAGGCCTACGCATGCGTATAACGTAAGACCCTAAATACATCAATATCCTCTCCTATCCTGTCGCAAATTCGCACTCCCTATTTTTACCGGTATTACATTAAATGTCATTTTCGCTATCCTGCATTTGCTAACGCCTCGATTCCCAGGTAAATTACGCAAGTATTGACCGAAATTGGAGACGAACGCGATTTAATTTCATATTAATTTCGCGCCATTTATTGCTTACGAGCGACGTAACAATCGTTGGGCCCACTCTCCAGGATATTTTAAAAGCAATTAGCGCAGATAGCAGATATTTTTTCGAAATTCAAAAATGGCCAACTTAGAGTCGGAAATGAAATTAAGAAATGAAGAGGCCACCGATGTTATAAACAAACATGTAAGGATAACTGATCTAAGTTTTTTAGCGGGCAATCACGAAACAAATTTAGTAGAATTATTAGCATTTTTACAGCAACGTAATCAAATCGCGAGCAAATCGATTCTGGGACGCGCCGAAGAAGTAAATAAAATTTTGGAATTTTTACAAGACAATATTGATATACCAAAAGTGCACGATGCGTGTCAAGATGCTTTGATGATAGACATACTTTCAGAATTAATTCATAATAATATTAGTTGCAAAGAAATTATAGAGACAATTGCAGATCAAAGACAATTAAAAAGTTTGATCGCGAAATACATACACTTTTAAACGGAAACGCAGAAATGAAGAAAAGAACTGCCTATCAATCTATTGTTGACTCAATAAATACGACAAACCCGTACAAAACTTATCCTAAAATTTCATTACAACATAACGACAACGCTAAAAAAACTGACATAGCAAAAACCTCTCCATTTTTTGTACACCAAGAATACACAGCACATCTTATGCAAACTCGGCAAATAATTATCGTAGACCACAAAACACTCTACAATCATTTCAAAGCATCATAAAAATGCGCTTATCCGGGCAAGTATTATAAAGTGCACAGCAAAGAATTTTATATGATATGGAGGAAATTATAATGTATTTTGATCGTACCTACGGTTCTGCAAACATTTACTCTTAAAATCATTACCCTACACTTACCACACGCACTACACTTAACAAAATACTCAAACATTTTCTCTCGGGCGGTACACTAGTCGTGGGCAGATGCACAGAAAACAACCCGACCCGATTGTTCTCGCGCCGGGACACGCTGGAAATGTCCGGACCCCTGCCAGTTGTTCCCATCGGCATGGGCGAAGGGCTGATTTGAGCCTAGCTCTGCCGAGGCGGTTAGTTTCGGTGCTGGATCAGAAGTCGGCCGCTTCGGACCCTGAACAGGAAGTGCGTATTGGGCAGGAGGATCGGAACCCCTCTTGCTCCAGCCCTGGTACGTCCGTGAATTCCGAGACCGGGAAAACGAAGGCTGGGTCTCAGGGAACTGGGGTAGGATTAAAGTATCTGAGAGTACACCCGTTCCCAGCTCTTTCGGCCCGCCTCCCTACGCACGATGCACCGGTTAAACAATCAAGAAAGAAAATGTCCCAATGCAATAAAGAGCTGAACCAGGAGGCACGTAAATCCTAAACCTGCCAGGAAGCAATGGTGGTAGTGGAGCAGCTTCCTTCACACACATTGCCGGGTGGCAAAAAACAGCCCAGCCGCCCGCAGATAGTAACAGTTCAGGAGTTCGTGAAGCAAGTGGACGAATTCCTCAAAAAGATGGGAAAAGTGTTGGAGAGGCAGCCTGGTATCAATACCGACATCAACCAGCTTACCCACCCTCGTCGAACTTTTCGACTATTAGAGGGAATTCCTGCTCACCAACACCGAAGAGCACAGCGCGACAGACCCTCTGGGAGCCGCGGCTATCTCAAGCCAGCGGCCTCAAAATAAGAGGGTGAGATCACGAGACGGTGACTCCGAAAATGATGAGTCTTGATGAACAGCTGCAGCGAAATCAACAACAGCGACAGTAGCTGCGATAACAACTGCAGCAGCAGCCACAACGAAAGAAGACCCCAACAGCCAGGACATCGGCGGACAAGAGGAGCGAGACTTCTCAAAAGAAGAAGAAGATGAAGAGAAGAACGCCTAGGAAGCGACCCAAGGGTTTTCTTATCCGACCGAGGGATGGAGTCACCTACGCGGACGTTCTCTCAAATGTCCGCGAAAAGGTCACAGCAGAGTGTCCAACGACTGACATTAAGTCTATCTGGAAAACCAGGGCTGGCGACGTCCTGGTAGCGATGGGCAAAAAGCAACAACCAGGAGCTAAGGACCATAGGAGACGCCGTCAGAAAGATATTGGGCACGTCGGGGGCTGTAAAGACCCTAACGCCCAAGGCAAACGTGAAAGTCAGAGACCTGGACAGCCTTACCACCAAAGAAGAAGTGGAAACGGTGGTCAAGAGGATCTTTGACGAAGCAGAAGTCTCAACGGGTGAGATCAGCGTTTTGCTGACCAAGCCCAATAGTAGGGAGCAGCGACTGGCCATCATAAAAAGTGATTTCTAAATTTGTTACAATGTCTTTAAAACCGGATTTTTGTTAAAAAATTCCTTTGTTTTATCAAGATTTCAAAAAGAATTTTGTGTTATTTTGGAGTTTATTAATGGATTTATTAATGGGCTTAATATTATGTTTATGTAAAATTTGGTTTATCTTAGGAGTGAGGTGTTTAACAAATGGAAGGACCATGAAATGTTTGTTTACTGTATGATTGTTGGTATTGTTGTTCGTATTATAGTTATTATTGTTAATATTGTTATTATTATTATTGTTACTAATATTAATATGTTCGGGACGTTTATGAATATATTTGTCAATGATGTTAGTAGGATAACCGTTGGCTAATAAAAGGTTTTTGGTTATCTTCATATTATTAGTGTGAAATGAAGGGTGTGAAAGGAGCATGCATTTATCTATTATGTTGTACATGATGGCTATTTTTTGTGAAAATGGGTGATGAGATAAGATAAGATGAGTATCGACCAGATGCTGTATCTTTCTAGTACCAATTAGTTAAAGGTGTATTATTTTCAATTCTAGTAATTTTAATATCTATAAAATTAATACTTTTATTACTTTCATGTTCTATAGAGAATTGTATAGAATTATTATAGCTATTAAATGTATGTAAAAAGTCATAGATTTTGTCAGTGTTTGCAATTAAAGAACAATCGTCAACGTACCTTTTATAGAGTTTAAGATTGTTACTTAATATTTTCAAACAATGTAATTCCAGTATTTCTAGTGCTACGTAGGCAAACCAAGGGCTCGTAGATAATCCCATTGGTGTATTACATATTTGTTTGTAATACTTTCTATTTAATAACAAAAAAGTGGAATCTAGTAACTCAATATCATGTAAAAATTCAAATTTAGATAAGTTTAATTTATTTCTTATATATTTCCATTTTGAGAAAATACTATCTAATATTAAATCTTTAGGAATAGTCGTAAAGAGAGATACAACATCAAGTGAGCATAGTGAATGATCGTCCGGGATTATGGTTTGATCAAGTATTTTTATAATGGCTGTACTATTTTTTATGCTGGAATTCGGTTTTGGAATTTGTTTATTAAATAAATTGCATATAGCTTTCACATGCAGAGGAGACTATTCGTATTGGAAAAAAAATTTTGGTGTATTTTTATCAAACCATATGCTGGGGGTAAATAAGTGGTTTCTAAATTTGTTTCGATGTCTTTAAAAACGGATTCTTGTTAAAAAATTCCTTTTGTTGTATCAAGATTTCAAAAACAATTTTGTGTTATATTGGAGACTTTGGAGAGGGTTTTTATTTAGTAATTGATAATAACCTTTGTCATTAAGTGCATTTTAAACTTTCTTTATATAAACATCCTTTTCTATAGCAACTGTTACGTTGAAAGATACAGCATCTGGTCGATACTCATCTTATCTTATCTCATCACCCATTTTCACAAAAAATAGCCATCATGAACAACCTAATAGATAAATGCATGCTCCTTTCACACCCTTCATTTCACACTAATAATATGAAGATAACCAAAAACCGTTTATTAGCCAACGGTTATCCTACTAACATCATTGACAAATATATTCATAAACGTCCCGAACATATTAATATTAGTAACAATAATAATAATAACAATATTAACAATAATAACCATAATACGAACAACAATACCAACAATCATACAGTAAACAAACATTTCATGGTCCTTCCATTTGTTAAACACCTCACTCCTAAGATAAACCAAATTTTACATAAACATAATATTAAGCCCATTAATAAATCCATTAATAAACTTAATAGCATGATTAAGTTAGGTAAAGATAAGTTGGAAAAATTTGAAATTAGTAATATGATTTACCAAATTGACTACAAAGGAGACAATAATAATGATTGCCCAGCGATTTGCATTGGTCTTAGCAAAAGAAAATTTAAAAAACGACACAATAAACACTGTTATGATGTTAAAAATTTAGAAACAAAATCAGCATTAGCCACACATGTTAAAAACACAGGTCACTCTATAGATTTTGATAATTTTCAGTTCTTATACTGCAAAAAAAATTCATATAAAATGGCATTTTCAGAAATGTTAAATATTTTTTACCATGACAACATAATCAATAAAAAAGAAGACTCCAGTAACCTACAGCACACGTATAAATATTCATTTAATATTCTAAAACGACACAATAAATGATTGAGTTTTACTATTTATTATTAACCCTCCGCTTTCACCTTGTTTGTTTACCCCTTCTATTATTTACATCTGTTCTGGCAGCTGTATTCATAACAGGAATATATACACACAGAACAGGTGGCAACGGCTGCCCTGGTTTTTCCACTGTTTCTCCCTTTGCAGTCTGTCTTTGGGGTCCGAGATGGCAGGGCGCGAATTTTTATATTTCCGTTCATGCACTCGGCTCCCGGAGGCAAAGGGTGTATAGGAGGGACTAATGGTCAGCATTATATACTCGTAGTATTTATTGATTTTTATTTTTTAATTAGATAAATTTAATTTAATTTTTAATAACTTTTTTAAAAAATTGACTTTTTTCTCGAGTTACATATAGTACTTTATGCCCATCTCAACTGTGGCCACTTTTTGATTCAGAAAGCGGGACTAATGGACTGTTAAAAGACAATATTGTTAAAAGACAATCGAACATCAGAGTTATTTGTAGAACTTTGAAATAAAGGAATTTGGACTAGTTTTTAGTGAAGTCACTTTTTCCCGCTAATCATTTTTGTTGGCAAAAAGTGTAATTTTGGTCTGGCTTTTCAGGGAAAAGAGTGGCCATTTTCGTTCTGATGGGCTTTTAAAAGATCTTCTTATGAGACGTTACAATATATATGTAAATTTGTTTATTAGATTGTTAAATATATTTTTTTTTATTCATTTTTTGTTTATTATATCCCTTGTTAAGGGATGTCAAAAAATACATCCGAAACGTTGGGTACAACGAAGTAAACTTACTCGTAGTGATCAATAAAGTCTACAATTATTAAAAATATTATTCATTGTAGAGAAAACTTATTTATGCGAAAAGATAATTATTTATTTTTCGTAAATTCCATAGGCCAACTACTAGATGAAGAAGCAATGCAATTATATGAAATCAATAAAATACCACGTCTCGATAATTTAATTGTTGGTGAACCTAAATTAATTAAAGTGGATACTAGATTCCATATAATATTGCCACTTAGAAGCGAGCAATGCGAAAGTTTAATAAATATCATAAATATTTTGTAAATTTTACTTAATAAATTGAGCTTTAATTTAATTGAAAAAGAGATTAATACATTTAGCATGGCAAAACGTAAAAATATTGAAAATGTTGAATTCAATTTAATAATAAACAGTATTAGATAATAATTATATTCAAGAAATATTAAAATCATTATCTGTCTCGGTCGTATACAACATCCTCCTTTTTCTGCACATGCAAAAATTATCGAAGAAATGCATTGCTCTACGATTGGTCGCCACAAAGGCGTCAATAAAACTTATAATAGAATCAGACATAAATATAAATTGGAAACTCTTAAGCAGGAAGTGCAAAAGTTCATTAAAAAATGCAAGCAATGCCAGTTATAAAAAGAATCAAAACCAAATAAAATTTAATTATTACTGATTATCCAACTATTCCGTTTGCTAAAATAGCTCTTGATATAGTCGGACCATTGCCTTAAACTAAAACTCAAGTTATATTAACAGATTAAGGGACTAATTTTCTTAGTAGATTAATGTCACGCGTAGCTAAAAGGTTTAAAATCAAGCAAATAAAAACTATCAATTTTCACCCGCATTCGAACGGTTCTCTTGAGCGAGCGCACGCACCGCTAAGTGAATTTCTTAAAATGTTTATTTCCAAAGAAGCGGAATGGGATGAATGGGTTAAGTTAGCCATGCTTAACCATAATTCCAGGCGGAATGAATCGACCATTTTCACACCTTACGAGCTTATGTTTGGGCGTCTAGCTCGATTACCATGAAGCAATCCTCCCGCCGCCCATGACCTCTTACCTGCGCACACCGACTACATGCGATATCTAATCTCAAACCTGAGCGCCCTAAGCGAAATAGCTGCCAAAAGAATTTCCCTAGCTAGGGAGAGAGCGAAGTGATATTACAACTTAACGACTAATCACGTAGACATAAAAGTAGATGACTGCGTTTGGTTGCAAAAGGGTCCCAAGTCTCATAAATTCGATGATCCTAATACTGGTCCTTATTTAGTGTTACACATTTGGGAAAATGAAAACGTAAAGATACAATTAAGATAAAATCAAACGAAGGTAGTGCATATGAACCGTCTACGCTTCTTATACATTCAACCGTAAGAATATGATCAAGTAATAATATATAATTCACTGATTTCAGATGCAATCTACACGCGACCTCCAGAAAGAAGCAGTTGATCTTAAACTTATTTAACTAATTATAATATGTAAACATTTGTATCAGACACTAGACCCGCAGTAATAGCATTATACGAGGTTCTTTTTACCATCAAATTTCAAGATAAAATAAAATTGTTAATAATTAAAGTATCAAAAAATCAAAGCGAAAGAGAATGACTGAAAATTTTATTCAGCATTGTTGCAGATGGATAACAGAATCTCGAAAACAAGCAAAGAACATTTAATTTGACAAAACTATATTTAGTAGATAATTTTATGTGTGATCATATAAAAATGCAAGTTAAGTAAAAATTAGTATTATGAATACATATTTATAGAGAAACAATCAATAGCTATATGACCATCAGAATCAATTTATTTTTGCCATGAACAAATAAATAGAAAATTATTTAATACGTAAATATTAATTTCGCTTTATAATTCAACTATTATATAATGTTTAGAATAACTCTCTTATAGCAACAAAGCAAACGAGTCAATTATTGCAGTGATATATAGCAAACAATGATACATTTTATAGATATAACATATTATATCAAGCGAAAGTGTCAGTTGTATTAAAATATACGATTAGAGTTTTTCAATTCAAAATATCTAGTTAGTAATTGAAAAACAAAAACAAATGTAAAGATATACTCCAAGTAAACGCAATCATTTATTTCGATTGACAATCAATACTACAATACAAGCGATTAAGTGAAATACTGCGGACAAAATATATTAGCATATCGACTTATATCCGCGAAAATTTGTATGTAGGCTACGAACAAAGCTAATAAAATAATTACAGTAGTTACAGTATTATAGTATATCATAGTATATTATATAGAATTTTTATAGATACCAATCAATAAATAGAAAGTATCATAAATATAATTGACGCAATAAGAGCATTTTTCGTACCGATAATAAACATAAATTTTCAACCTCAAATATTTTTAAGTAAACTTGTTATCACATCGAGTAACGCCAATTTTTACCATTTCCACACCTATTCAAAAGGTTCATTTTAATGTAATTCACGAACTCAACATAAATATTAAGTACTTAAATATTAAGTAAGTTTTAATAATCTTTTCTAAAACAAATTTATACCACAAGAAATTTTGACAAACTATTATAATACCCCGAATGTATCATAAAATATATAATGTACGAATGAAGTTACAATAAGGTATCCCAACAATATCAGTATTGTTAATTTTTTTTAACGATCTCATTGGTACATATATACACATATGTATTAATGTTTAAATAAGTATACTGACAGATAGTAAATAAATTGATATCATGCAAATAACTATATAGAAATAAATGTTCGCTAGCACAGCCATAGATATCCGAGTGATTTTCCATTATGCAGCGCACCAAACCATAAAGAACCTTTAAAAATACGAACAAGTACATTAACTGAAATATATATATATATATATATATATATATATAAGCAACATACGCTATACCTATAAATGTTAACAAAATTAAGCGAGAAGAATGATGTAATCAAAGACCACTTTTACGTATTTTATTATTTTAAATGAACGCAAACCCCATGTAACATACTGTGCCATTCGAAAGAAAATCATTGTAGAACTAGATATAAGACGAGGTTCAGCAATACAACAGAGGCTATCTATAGAACCGATCTCCAGGGTGTATACTAGCCAGACTCCACTAACACAAGTACGAACCCCATAAGCCTATCAGACTTTCTACTAAGTTATTAAAGTACAAAAAACATAAATATTTATCAAACCACGAAAATACGTAAAATTTATCTAGAACTACTTAGCTCGATCAAATGTCTATTTCTAAACATTCATATTTCTCAAATATCAAAAGTCACTATATTTAGCAAGCTTTGAAACATACCTAACACCTAAAGGTTAATTATACCTACCTTATATCGAAATAATGAATCATACCTATAAAATTACTCTTACCAACAAACAGAAAGTTAATATTGACTAACTACGTAGTAAATCATTTTATATAAAAATATCAACTATTTAAAGGGTAATTAATACACAATTATGAAAATCTATCAAATATATCTACCACCAACTATATGTAACGACATATAAATATATATATATAAAAAAAAAAAATATATATATATATATATATATATATATATATATATATATATATATTTATATATATAAATTAGATATAGATTTTTTATACTTATTAAAATTTGTACAGGTAACCAAAATTCGCTAAATTAATTTTAAAAATAATATGTATCTAAGTCAAAACGATATTTTATCTGTGTAATTAAATTTTATCATAATAATTAACTACTGTACGATGTACTAATGGAGTTAAAGCAGCATCTCAAAATATAATCATTGTTTCAATTTTAGAAAATCGCTCCCTTAGTACAATTCGTTTTATAAATGTATCGATGATTACATAATCATAATATTACATAACAAACTGGATTTAGTCACGAACATTATTCGAATAATTATTATCTGTAACTAAAATTATCGCATGCTGAGACAACACCATACCCTAACCCACTATCCTTATCCTTTCCGTTAAATAAAATCTTTCACAAATCACGAACTATGTATGAACTATGTACGATCAGTTTTGCAACTACTGGCGACCAACAAATTCGAAATTGTACGAACGTTTTGTCGTCCAACACTGTAATCTCCAACTATAAAGACTTCAACAAAAAGAAAGAATGCTATATCCAAAATCAAATGTTCTATGTCTAAGTAATGTATAAATCGGCATATTGTAAAAACACATTATACAAATGTAGTATACAGTCATATATATACAGTCATAGTATAACAAGAGAATTCGATATTTCCATGGATTTCTTTACCTGGATTAAACAGCCAACAGACATTTGCAAACATCCTGCACCGTTCAACAAGAGCAGCACGATGCAGGAAGACTTCGAAATCATCAACACTTGCAGAGCAAGTCAAATCCGCCACCAATTGCAATCGCACCGGCGACAAAAGTCTTCATGGGCAAGCCGGTCACATCCCAAGTATCGACCCACAACAACTTTTCATCGATAAGATCCATATACGACAAAAGTGACTTATCATACATAAACTAACGTATCCACCGTCCCTATTTATGCAGTATTCAACCGCGCCTACCTCATACTTCACAATAATACACTCATTCACCCCAATATTTCCTGAGCTCTATTCAGTGACTCCATACCTTTGTCACCCCCTCCTCGAGTGCGCATAATTAATTTCTAATTTAAGCTAAGCATGTGACCCCCGCGAGGTTATATAAGTCATAGCCCCAAATGGCTCCGTGCCATTTTGCCCTAGCATTTTGCTTTCAACCTTTAGCTTTCTGCATTCGAACTCTGAAACGTAAGCACGTACGCACCAGTTTGTTATTTCACATTTCACTTGTAAAAGGAACAGGCCCATATACATAACTTTGTTCTGCATATACAATAAACTTGATCTTAAACTTATTTGCTCTTGCTTATTTATTTTCTGTGCCTGTGCTCCTATTCATATCTCCCACCACCATCTCGAGCACGAGACGGCTCGCAGCGCAGCGCAGCCGAACCTACCCGACTACAGAGAAACAAGGCCTACGCACACATACAATGGAAGTCCCTAAATACATCATTATCCTCTCATATCATGTCGTAAATTTGCACTCGCAATTTTTACCGCTATCATATTCAATGTCATTTTCGATATCCTGCTTTTGCTAACGCCTCGACTACCAGGTAAATTACGCAAGTATTAATCGAAACTGGAGACGAACGCGATTTAATTTCATATTAACTTCGCGCAATTTATTGCATACGCGCGACGTAACAAAGGATGTAACTGCAAAAACTATATTTCCAGTTCAGCTTGAAGGTTTTGATTAATTTAAGAAAGAAATTAAATGGTTTCTAAGTTGAAAAAAATAAGTTTTGTTTTGATTAAAATTACTACATCCTATAGAAATGGCAGAGGATCAAGCATAACCAAATAATGGAAAAAATGCTCAACAAGCTATCGACATGACCAATAACAATATTTTTTAACTTGACACATATTTTTTCTTAATGTAAGCAAAAATACAAAGAAATCCTTTATTGGTTTATTCTAAATTAATTATAAATTATTTATTTCCCTTCAAATGCCCAAAATTAATATATATATATATATATATATATATATTGTTCTTGTCGACGAAAATTTGTTGTGAGTCGATACTCGGGACGTGACAGCAGTTTTGCTAATAAGTTAAAATAAGATAAAAGAAACTATATGTTACTTATACACGTTACATTTGGCGTGTATTGATCTTAAATCTTTATAAATATGTTATATAAATGTGAATATGTGAATATATAAGTATATATAATGCATATAAAATAATAGTTATTTGTCCTTAGTTTAGAATCGCAAATACATATATGTACATATGCGTAGGGAGTTGATAAAAATTCTTGATGATTTTTTATATAAAATAATATGCCGAAAAGGGCCATCAAAAAATCGTTCAGTCAGATTCATACAGTTTGAGACCCAACAGAATTTTTTTTAATTTTCTAAATCGGCCGATAAAACATATATTCAATAATTTTAACAAAGCTTTAATTTTAACAATTTAGAATAAAGTAATAAAGGATTTCTTTTTCTTTTGGATTACATTAAGAAAACAAATGTGTTTAGTTAAAAGATATTGCCTTATTTTCTCAATTATTAGGTTATGCTTGATCCCCTACCATTTCTATCAGATGTAGTAAATGTAATCAAAACAAAACTTATTTCTTTCAACTTAGAAAACATCTTTCTTAAATTAATCAAAACCTTCAAGCTGTATTTTACTGGAAGTATAGTTTTTGAAGTTATATCCTTTACCAAAATTCGCTTTGTTTATAATATATAAATATACATGGAAGACATTATTTCTTGTATATAAAATACGTTCAAAAATAATATATAATATCATTTTATTTAAATTTTAAAAATCATCCACCTCGCTCTATGTATCACTACCGTTTTCATCCTCTAACTCTCCAATCTCGTCGAAGTCATTTTCAATTTGTACCAAAGCTTTCATTTTTTTGTCAATGTTTGACGTTTTTTCTGGGAAATTTTGCAATAGTGATAAGACTGCCAAAACGGGTCACCAACAAGTCTTTCAGTCTGATTCATTGAGTTAGAGACCCCTTAGAATTTTTATATTTTTCTAAATAGGATGAAAGTAACATATATTCAAAAAATTCCACAAATCTTTAATTTTAACAATTTAGAATAAACCCATAAAGTATTTCTTTGTCTTTTGGCTTACATTAAGAAAAGAAATGTGCCCACTTAAAAAATACTGCTGTTGGTCATTTCTAAAGCTCATTAGGCAAAATCTTCAAGCTGAACTGGAGATATAGTTTTTACAGTTATATCCTTTACCAAAATTCGTTTTTTTTATAATATGTTGTTACGACCGGGTTCGGGATAGTTAAATAAAAACTCACTAATTATAAAAAGGAACGCAAAACTCAGACTCCATTCGTATATCCAAATAAAAGTATAAATACGACTATTCTCATTAACTGTCAACATCAGACTACTGTTTTTCGGGGTTAGAAGTCGTTGTCAAGCGCGGCGATTCATGTTGTTCTAATCTGATGCTTGGCTCGATCACAACATTACTCCCCTTTCTTTCAGATTGTCGTGCCGACAATCTTAGGTCTCGTCTACTTGAATTCTTCTCTTGAATTCGTCAGAGTTCAATTCTGCACTCGAATTCTTAAAACAAGCTGATTCTCTTCTTACTTACAATGATGACTTGCAGGATCCCACCAACGGCCTCTACCTTAGCCCATATCAGGCGTCAAGTTACCGAGTAGCGCTTCCAGAAACAGACTCCAATCATCACATTCAGGAATAAAAAGACGGACCCTTTTATTAACAAATCAATTTCTATTAGTTGAATCCAAACTTCAGGAGGTTGAATTCTCTTCAAATCCATGGAATCTCACTTCAAGTGTCTGCTCCGATATTTGTCTTCACGGTCACGGGAAAAACCATGACTCAAAAGAACCGTGATCAGAGTAGTTTTCATATATATAGGTCTCTCTTTCGGTGTAACTTCCAAGTCGATTGGTGTTGACAATCTTGGGTTTGTGTCTTGGTGAACGACGAATACAATAAACAACATAATTGATTTTCTTCACAACTTCCCAAGGTCCCATCCAATTCGATTGGAGTTATGGTGATTTTCTTTTGATTCTTCGAGGATTGAAAACCCAAACCTTTTGACCTTGAGAGTATTCAACGTGTCGTGCTCTTTTATCGTACCAAGACTTCGACTTTTCTGATTGTAAATTAATTTTGTATCGTGCCAATTCATGAATCTCCTTGAGTTTCCTCGGTAGTTGTTGTATATAGTTCCCATTATCTTCGATCTTAACCTCCTCTGGTGAGCATCCTCGAACCAAATCCAAAGGAAGTCGCAGATCGAATCCGGTGTACATCTCAGCTGGAGTAGCTCCGGTCGTTGCATGTTTAGAAGACCTGTAAGCTAACAAAAATAATGAAACCCAACGATCCCAGTCTTTTTGATTATCATTGATGTATTTGGTCACGTAGTTAAGTAGTGTTTGATATTGTCTTTCTACTTGACTATTTGATTATATGTGTAAAAGTGCTATTCTTGTCTTTTTGATCCCTAATAATTCTGATAATTTCTTAACTAATCTAGAATCAAAGTTTTGTCCTTGATCAGTATTTATATCTAAAGGTACTCCAGGCCTAAAAATAATCTGATTAACAAAAACCTCTGCAATAGTTTTGGTTCTCATATTTGGAAGAGGAAAAGCCTCAACCCATTTTGTGAAACTATCCGTCACTACGAGGAGGTATTTATTACCTAAAGATGAAACTGGGAATGGACCTAATATATCCATTTGAAGTCTTTATCTGAAGACCCTTTTTTTGAAATACAAAGCTTACATGCTCAACACCAATTTTATACATCTCTCTTACAAGTTGCCCAGTCGAATCTTTTCATAACTCTTTCTAGAGTCTTATTTATCCCAAAATGACCTCTAGAAGGAGAATCATGTGCTTATTCTAAAATCTCTTTAATCTTTTGTCTAGGATCCACTAACTGACGAATCTTATAACTTAAATCTGGTGTAATCTATTCCGTAAATAAGATTCCTTTATCTTCAACAAATGAGTCCCATTAAGAACAATAAATCTTCGTAAATTCGTCTATTGTTGAAATGTCTTGCCACACTGGTTTTCTTCCTTCTTTCTTACTCTGAATAATAAAAGAAATAGCCCTATCTTCTTTCTGATAGTCTCTTCACTTATGTGGCGTATTTTCGTCAAAGATGATTCGGCCAACAGTTCCTTCAATAACGTTAAATTTTTCTTCTAATTTTGAGCAGTACTTACAGGACGATTCTTTACATGGCCGTATTCAAAGTCCATCAGCGTTTTCACGAGAGTCTCTTTTCCTGTGTACAATTTTATAATTGTATTGATCTTATTATCATAACCAAGGAGCTAACTATCCATCTAATTCTTTAAATGACAACAACCAATACGAAGAAGCGTGGTCTGTTCTAATAAAAAATTGTTTACCACAAAGATAACGATGAAAATTTTCTAAAGAATCTATCACTGCTAACAGTTAACGACGAGTAATACAGTAGTTCTTTTCTGATTTAGAAATAACTCTACTATAATAACCTATAACTCTTTCTACTCCATCCTGAACATGTGAAAGAACCGATCCAATTCCATGGTCAGGAGCATATGTATCTAAAATAAATTCATGTTCAAGATTAGGAAAAGCAAAAATAGGAGGTGTAGTAAGTATTTCTTTTAATTTGGAAAAGGTTTTTTGGCATTCATCTGACGATATAAATTTAGTCGATTTTTCGATTAACTTATAATGAGGTTTAGCTGTAGAAGAAAATCATTTAATAAATCGTCTTTAATAGAAACCGAAACCTATGAAACTCCTAAGATTCTTCTTGTTCTTTGGAATAGGCCAATTTACTACTGTTTCAATCTTCTTCGGATCCGTGGCTACACCTTTTTCTGATACTATATGCCCAATATATTCAACTTCTTTCCTGAAGAAAACACATTTCTTCGTATTTAGTCGAAGATTTGCCTCTTTAAATCTTGTAAAGACTTTTTCTAAATTGCTCAACATTTTATCGAAAGTTCTAGCTATAACCATGACGTCATCAAGATAAATTAAAACGAAAAAGAAATCATGTAATAATTTTTCCATCAAACGTTGGAATGAAGCGGGTATGTTGCATAATCCAAATAGCATGAGTTTAAACTACCATAACCCTTTACCAATTGAAAATGCAGTTATTTCTCTACCTTAAAGTCGATTCTTAATTTGCCAATAACCACTCTTTAAATCTAAAGTACAAAACCCCGAATATCCTGCTAATTTGTCAAGCGTATCATCAATTCTGGGTAAAGGATAAGAATCCTTGACAGTGATATTATTCACTTCTAGAAGATCAACATAAAACCGCATAGAACTGTCTTTCTTTTGTTTTATAAAAACTGGAGAACACCATGAGCTTTCAGGTTTTTCTATAATATGCTTTTCTTTCATCGCAGTAATTGCCTTTCGACTTCTCTTTCTAGGTGTAATGGAACTTTTCGTAGAGGTTGTTTAATTGGTTGATGTTGACTGAGTTTTATTTTGTGTTCAACTAAATCACGTTTTCCAGCAACATCTCCATCTTGAAAAATATCTTCAAACTTGAGTAATAATTTAGCGAATTTTTCTTGTTGTTCTAAATTTAATTTTTCAATATTATTCTTCAAAACTTCTTTTAAAGTATCCGGCAAAATTATACTTAGATCAATTATCCTAGATACCTGAGAATTCTCACAACTGTTGACTGTACTTGGAGTATCAAAAATGTTTCTAATATGATTTGAAATACTATATCAAGAACATCACTTCCAAGTATACAGAGATCAGTCCTATTTCCTACGAATACGTCTATTTCAGCGGAATATCTACTTAGATTAATACAAGCTGGAATTACAAACTCAACTGGAACGTGTTCTCCAGTCGGATATTTGAGTATTTAAAAATTAATAGGAATTTTCGTATCATTAAAATTTACAAATTTCGAATTTAAAATAGTTTTTAAATTTTTAAACTTCAGTACCAAAGTCTATTTTAAAATTACAAGTTTTATTATTAATTATACCATTGAAATAACTTGCTCCAGAAAGTTCAACATAACCTAGTTTCATTGATCTAACTGATTCGGGCAATCTGATCTAAAATGGTCCTTTTACCCACATTGCCAACATTCAATATTCTTTACGAAATCTTGAAATCTTGAGTTCCTAGAAAATTGAGGCTGATTTGTCTTCTTTGATGAAACTGATGTATTTTGAATATTCTTCTGAATATTCATAGATGCAGAATTATTCTTTGAATATTGTGGTCTTCGATTCTGGTCGCGAATAACCTTGATTTCTATAGCTCGTGCAAGAGCTATGTTCAAAGAAGAAATCCTTTCTAACTGAAGAAGTTTCTTAATCGACGAATCAAAAATAGCAGATGAATTGAGCACATAGTATCTTGTCTTGAACTTCGTATGGACATTCGGAATATACTAGGATAACTAATCGCTCCAGATCAATGCCTGCACGACATTGGCTGTATTGGGGAATCAAATCGCGTATTAAAAATTAATTAGAAAAATGGGCGATACGGCAAACCGCTCAAACGAGGCGACAATCTAACAAACTTTAAGACACATATCACACCAACCCGCGGCGCGCTCCCTTTGATGTATAGAGACAACCATATGATGCAGTTTCAGCGCAATATCCATGCAGAGGCTTGAACATTTGGAAGAGGAGGCATCAAACAAAATACACAAAGTTTAAATAAACAAAAATTATACCGACGACGTAAAACTCAGCCAGAAACCAAACAGCCCAAATTAACTAGGACTTTCTAAAACTTCCCACACACCCTTCTAATACTTAAAACAACTAATTATATAATATACTAAAGTCGATTCACTACAGGAGTAACAATTGCTACATTGATAATTTGTAAATTGATTTTTCCCGGGGGGTCCCCTTTTTTGTAATATGCTCTAGGAAGTTTCAGACTCATCAGCAAAACGGATCGACATAAAAACCGAGTAAAGATTTTTAAAAAATAATCGGTGTGCAACAGCCTCTATAGCCGACGAAAGCTCCAGTGCATAGCTGTATTCCAGCGGAGGATCTGGCTTTCTTTCCAAGAAGGCCATTATCTGGAGCAGTGACACGAAACCGAGGAATGCACTTATGGAAGCGCCTTATCACCTGCAAGGTCGTATCGACGACAGCACCATACGCGGAAAATCATCAGCACCTCGCCAAAAGCATTTCGCACACAGGAGTGCACGGAAATTCAAGGGGACTGCCACAAATAAAGGCCTTACATTAACAAAAAGAAGAACTAATAAAAAGTAGACGCTACAATATGCGTCAATCAATCGACCAGGCACAGATTTTTAGAGCACGCAGAACCCCGCCGCTGCTGCCAAGCTCAAATAGAGCTCAGAAAACGTGCAAGCTTTTAACGCGACTAAATGGCCGCAACGACATCAAGGCAGATTCCAGAAATTTTCTAACAATCAAAATAAAAGAAGACAAACAACAACAAATTGAATATCGACAAAACTACAAAGCGCATATCAAAATGAGGAGAGAATCACTTATTATATAAACATCAACAAGCCTGCCTAGAAGAAAAAACCAAGTCATCATACACGAACGACGGAGCGCCAGGGCCATTGGCCGGCGTGACGCAAGACTCAGCCTTATCAAGGTGCCGCAAGACTAGTGCAGTGCAGTGAAATTAGTGCGCCCATGAGATTTCGCTCTGTCTGTACAAGGAATGATGAGAGAGCATGTAGAATGCAAGTATGATGTGCGGCTCAAAGTTCTTTTAATAAGTAAGGTATTGAAAATAATGATTTATTGCGACGTGTAGGATTAAAATTTTGAGGTTTTATTAGAGTAAAAGGTAAGATTTTATTGCGTTTTGATAGCACAAAATTTTTCAGAATGATTGCTTTTAAACGTACACAGTTTTATGAAATTTTAGCGTTTTTTGAGATTTCTACGTGAAACAATCGAAATTTTACATATCTAATCTCCGGATCAGATCAAAATGAACTATTTTCTATCTTGTATGGTGGGCCTAAATTACTTATAGTAGCAAAAAAATGGACTAACTACAAAAATTTAAAAAAAAAATTGGCTCAAAACACATTTCTAAATTATTTTGTGAAGTCTATTTTGATATTTTGAGGGTCTAGTCCTTAATTGGTTAGTAAAATAATTTGATGTCATAACATTCAAAAGTAGTCTATAATATTTAATGACATTTTAATGAGATATAATTTAACCAATATTAGAAAAAAAAATTAAGCTCTTCATGGCACCTTCGCTTGATGCGGCCCAAATGGATGCAGTCACCTTAAATAGAGCCTCACAATATTGTGTAATTACAAGCACTCAATCACACAGTTTACCTACAAACATACACGCACATATATGCGTACTTACTGTCCACGGTTTAAGCGCCATACGATATAAAATGGATAGGTTATTATGCACCAGAAATTGTATTCGGTTCATTATCTATTAATAATTTTATCAATACTTTTTGTCAATTATTATATTAAGTAACCTTTCTGTCAATCATCGTTAACACCATCTGAAACCATATTTCACACTGAAACATGAATACCTCGTAATTCAACTATTTGACGTTGTTTCAAGTTCGAACTAAATAACCTCATAGGTGAGATGACACTACTAAGCTGATGTACTCATTACAATACGATAAATTGAGCTGGGATTTTAAAACTCAAAAAATTGGCGACAACGTTCGTAACACTCCTGTATACAGATAAGTATAAAAAAGAATTCTGAATAAATTAGAACATATTGCACGTATGATGTACTTTAAAGTATCATAGGTTAAATATAATTGAATCCTAAAGTCATTGTCTAATAAATTCAGAATTACGCGAATTGTTCGATGGTGACAGGCCACGGTAATTACTTTTAGGCTATATATATATATATATATATATATATATATATATATATATATATATATATATATCACTTCTGTGTTAAACATAGCATAGTTGTCTTAGTTTTGTGTTTAAGATGTTCAAATGTATCGTTTTTAAAAACTTCAAATGTTTACCAGACCGTAATAATATTTCCTTTCTACTCAGTGTATTGGCGACACTAAAAATACCGTTTTTTTGACAATCACCCATACATGTATTCTGAAATACTACTAATGTTTGACCTGCTGCAAAATTACTTGTCTTTAACATTTTCGTAAATCTGACTAAGAGATTGTATTCTACATAAAAAAACCTTGAATTTTCGTTTTTGATACGTCCAAATAGGTTTAAAATGTCCAAGATACCGAGGTTTTAAGTTTGCCTATTATCGAAAAACACAGTGTTTAGCAATTTTCAAAACCTTCTGGTCACGTTCTAGAAAAAATTTTTTAGTTTAACCTATAAGAAAAGTTGTCTTGATTCATGTACAAAAATGTAACTGGAGTAGTGTGTCGGATATTGTTTTTTTCCACACTAATAAATCTGTTTACGCAAAAATGTCCGATGCCAACGAATTTTGAATGATAAAAATCGGATAACATTTACCTTATCAAAAAAGTGATCCACGTAATATCTGACTATTTTAGTATTGTAAAAGTATTTAGTAAATCTTATCCGATTTTCGTCATTCAAATTTGATTTTCTAGTCTATAAACTTCTTAAAAGAAAAACCCAATTGTAATCAAAGGATCGCACACAATTAACCGATTAGGTAGTTCAATACCTATTCAAGAATTATTCTCATGCCAGAAGATATACATATGAAATAATTACATAATAATTTTTATTTTATTTGAAGATAAAAAACTATTTAAACTATTTTCATAGAATTCTTTAGAATATTTTTTAACAAACTTTGCTTGAAATAGTACAAGTTTTTTCTAACGAAATTGCCAAGGTTTGTACTACCAAAACGAAAATATGCGACAAACCCACGAGGTGTCACAGCAAGAGGGTAGCTTTATGCAAAATATTATAATTGAAAACGCAAGAACAATCCTAAAGATGATTAAGTAGAAGCTTTAATAGTAGAAGATATAGTAGTTCATAAATATTTACTTTAAACGTGATTCAAGTGACATTATGTGCTCACTTCTAGAAGATACATATGTTCAAAGAAACCTTGATGATCCAAAGATTAAGGTGGCCTATCAATCTTTGCGAGGAAATGTAGAATATACACCAACCTTGTTGGCAAATTGGAAGTTATGTTTGTCTACACGAAAAGATTCTTTCGCAAATCACAGTACTCTAGAGTACTTTCAAGAAATACCAGGTCTAGTTTGCAGTACTGGATACAATTTGCTTTTGGACGATTTGGTTATTCTAAAGCAATAAATACATTATTTCAAGAATGGGCCAGTCTTTAAAAAAAATAGTTTTACTATGCGTTGAAAGAGATCTGATTAACATAAATTATCGTGCTAAAGGTATTGGTGAGAATCGCATGAGAAAAATTATTACAACTCTTTCATACTGATATTCCTTTTATATTTTAATAATTCTTACTTTTTTATACATTCTTTAGCTATGAGTTTTTCACCACTTATGTTTACTGCACCAACAAAAACGAAGAATCCTGAGCATCAGAATTTACTATTGTTATTATTAATACAATTATTATTATTATTATAATTATAATTATAATTATTATTATTATAATAATTATAATTATTATTATTATTATTATAATTATAATTATTATTATTATTATTATAATTATAATTATTATTATTATTATTATTATTTTTTTTTTTTAAGGATAAAAAACGGGTAAATTTGCTGTGACCAAACCATCAGTCGGGATCACCCTGGAGGCAGCAACCTGCAGGATATTCCCAACTGGAGTGTCGGGTTCCCAGGCTTCGCATCTACTCGGGCTGGGAAAGGAGACAAAAGATTCTTGCTCAATTTCCACCCAGAGCATCTACGACTGGGGGACCGAATAAACCCGCCTTCCCCTCATCAAGAACTGTTGACATGTAGCCAGCAGTGCCGGATCAGGGGAAGGTAACCCATTCCGTCCACCTGCAACGTGGAACTACGTTAGTATTACTTCACGTTGCAGGGTCTGTCCACTTTTCCTTCGTCTCGTATGGTCTGTCCGTCTATTTCATTCTTGTCAGTTTATGTGTCCTCACATTCATTCTTCATTCATTCTCAAAAAACATTCTTTCATGCATTCTTCCGTTTCTATTCTCTCTGTCATTTTCTTTCGCTCATTCCAAGCACCCATCGCCTTTCTTCCCTCTGAGTACTGTCTCGACGAACGTAGCTACTTCCGTCCAGCTGTCTGCGTCGCGTAGCATTCTCGGTATAATGTTCTCGGGCGTTATGTTTTCTGGTCCTAGTCTGCGTCTGGCCGTTGTCCATCTTTGGCATATGAAAAATGTATGTTCTGCGTAAACCCTGTCATGTCCGCAGTACTTACAGTTCGTGGTTTGTACCTTATCTCTTCTGAAAAGGTAGCATCTGAAGTAACCGTGTCCGGTGAGGAATTGGGTAAGGTAAAAGTTCACCTCGCCGAATCCCCGCTCCGTCCACGGTCTCAGATCCCCTAATAGGCGTCGGGTCCATTTTGCTGTCTTGTCTTCCGTCCATCGTTCGTACCATTCCGTCATTGTCCTTTTTCTTTCGGTTATGGCCGCGTCAGCCCGTCCTGTTGCGGCGCTTAGTTCATAGATCCTCTTGCGTTCCTTTGCGAGAGGATCTATAGGGATCACGCCCGCCACGACCAAGATAGCCTCCTGGGAGACCGTCCTGTAGGCGTACACAATCCTCAGCGCCCCCCGTTTTTGTACGTTCATTAGTCGCTTGCAGTACTTTTTTACCCTGAGCGTATCGGCCCAAATTTCCGCGCCGTATAGCAGGATCGAGTGGGTCGTTGACACGAGTAACCGTCTTTTTCCCTGCCTTGGTCTGTACGTGTTTGCCATCAGGCGGCTTAGGGAGGTGACTCTTTCAGCCGCCTTATTGGCAGTCTTTCCTATGTGTGTCCAGAAGGTCAGCTTTGTATCCAGGGTTATCCCCAGATACTTTACCGATTTCTTCGTCTCTGTCAGTTCGGTGTCGACGTTCATCGGAATAACTTTCGATATTCGTTGTCCTGTGAGCAAAACCAGTTCTGTCTTGTGTATTGCCAGTTGTAGTCCGTGTTCTGTCATCCATGGGCTAGTTCTGGGTTCCGTTGTACAATAACCACCGCGATGTCGTCCGCGTAGGCTACCAGAAAGGCGCCTTCTGGCATTTCTAGTCTTAGCAGACTGTCGTATATCACGTTCCAGAAGTCTGGTCCTAGTATGGATCCCTGAGCGACTCCCGCGGTTATGTTCCTGGTTGTCCATCCCTCGGTCGTTTCGTATGTTATTTTGCGGTCCTGTCGATAGTCTCTTATAACCCGCATCAGATAGGGAGGCACCCTGAAAGTTTCTAGGGCTCTCAAGATGTCCACCCACCTGACCGAGTTGAAAGCGTTTTTCACGTCTAGCAGTCCCGCGAGAACTAATGGTCTGGCCCCGTAGCAGGTTTGTCTTGTCTTTCGAGAGGCCTCGACTACCTCTCGAATTGCCCCTGTCGTGGATCGGCCCCTGCGAAAGCCGTGCTGGTTGTCGGAGAACCCTCCGGCGGCTTCAATCGCGTCTGTCAGTCGTGGTCTAAGTAGTAATTCGAAAAACTTGCCCGCGGTGTCCAGTAGGCTCAGTGGTCTATAGGAGGACGGCGCATCCGGTTCTCCTTTTCCATTCTACAGAAGAACCAACCTAGCCGTCTTCCATCGCTTGCTGAAAGTCCCTGTACGTAAACTGTCGTTGTACATGTCCAGGAGCATCTCCGGCTTGTGGCAAGCCACTTGCCGAAGAATTTCTCCTGGGATGCCGTCTGGTCCTGGTGCCTTCCCAGGTTTCAACGATGAGGTGGCTCTCAAGAGCTCCTCCTCGCTGAACTCCGGGACGGTTAGCATTTGATCGTCGATGTACTCCCCCCTTACCTTGTGGGTTGGGAAGAGCCCGTTCACGATCGCGTCCATTGTGGTTCTGTCCTTCAGTTCTGGTGAGCCAAAGGCCCCTGGTCTCTGCGTTACTATCTTGTAACCCAGACCCCAGGGGTCCCGCTCCACGTCGTCACATAACTGTTTCCAGCAGCGTATTTTTGAGTCTTTGATTGCATTTACTAGTGCTTTCCGTGCTGTCCTGTATTCCGCCGAGAGGGCCTCCTCATTAGGGTTGCGTTTTTTTCTCGAGCGGCACATTTTTCTTCGACTTTTTATGCACTCCCTTCGCAGGTGGCCGATTTTGTCTGTCCACCAGTTCACTTCACGTCTGTTCCGTACTGTACCTTTTCGGGGCATGGTCACGTTGCATAGCTATTTTATCTGTCGCAACGTCTCGTCCACGAGTCGGTCTGTCCTGTGTCTGTCTGTCAGTTAGTGCGGAACGATCTTAGAGGGTGGTGGTAGTTCCCGTAGTAGTGTGAAGAATCGATCCTTGTCCTGTCTCTTCAGGTTCCAACGCGGGGGTCGCTCAGGTGCGTTCCGTTGCGTCTCTGTATGGTTCGTCACATCAATGACAATGATCGTTGGCTGTAAAGTCCTCGATCATCCGCCATTGCTTCATCTTTGGTAGGAGGCGGTCCGTTACAAAAGTGACATCTGGTATCGAGTCTCCGAAGCCCGGTCTTCTGTATGTAGGTGTCTGTCCAAGGTTGGCTACAACTAGTCCCAGCCTTGCGGCCATTTCCAGCAGCAGCCTTCCTCTTTTGTTCGTCTTTGTCATTCCCCACTCGATCGCTCTGGAGTTAAAATCGCCCGCGACGACTAAGTCTCCCGGGAGATCTCTTGGGGCGTCCTCCAATTTCTCTACTTTACTGTCAAAAGCATTAGCCGTACAGTTTGGGGTAAGGTAGACGCTGACGTAAGTGCCAGTGCCGACCCTGACCCAAACGTAGTCATTCCCCGCGCCAAAGTCAGTGACCCTAGTCCTCTGCTTACCCCGTATCCAGATGGCCGATGTGCCCGAGGTGTTTGAGTACCACGTTTTCTGTAAGTCCCTGTATTGTTCGCTAATTATTAGTATGTCAGCCTCTCATTCTTTCGCGATTTGGGTCAGTAAAAGGTCTGCTGCCTCGCATCTGTGCATATTTCCTTGGAGAATAGCCGTCATGTCTGAAGCTGCCGCCTGCGCTCCTCCAACGCGGCTCTGTAAACCGCACACTTACCGGAGCCCGGCAGGTGAGCGGTCTCTTCGCGCTCATTTTCAGAGCACAGGAAACACGCCAGTGTTGAGGTCGGGCAGCCTTTCCCGACATGGCCGCCAGATCGCACTTCCAGCAACACTGACTTCTGTCCGTACCTTTACAGTCTGTCCGTCTTTGTCCGTATCCGAAGCTCCTGTAGCACCTCGTTACTACCGTTCACAGTTTGACGCGGCAATTCATCCATCCAATTTTTATGCGGCCTTTGCGAAGCAGCGTTTGAGCAACGCTATCCTCTACATCGCAGACCGCCATGCACGTGTCATATTGATTCGGACCGAAAATGTGTACGCCCGGAACCGACCTGTCCTCCGTCTCTCTATACAGTGCATCTGTCACATCCTTCGGTGTTGTTACACAGTCTATGGCAAGAATCTCCAGTCTTACCTTGGAGGTGAGGTTCTTGACTTCTCCATTCTCTCCTAGGATTTCCTGGAGTTTCTTTTGGAAGTCGCGTCTGTTCTCCGCCTCACTGCGCAGTCGTATAAGCAGTCCTCCGTCTTTAGTTTTGCGGTAAATCTGTATCTGCACGTTTGCGGATTCGGGGTCCACGTTCGTCTTAAGCTGTCTTAGTGTTTCGGCGTAGGTCATCGTCCCCTTAGGCCTGATGAGGACAGCACCGCTGTTAGCCCTATGATGCCGCTTGCCCCTACCATGTCCGTCGCCGAATCTAGTCCTGGTCTGTTGCGTGGCTCTTCCCTCTTCTTTAGCCACGTCGCCAGTCCTGTCTTGTTTCGGGGTGTTCTGTGCTTTGTGTAGTGTCGTCTTTTTCTTCTGTTTTCGATTCGCCACCTTCACGAAACCCGAGCCGTCTTCCACCCTTTGGAAGGCTTCCGCCTGCTCAGGGCTTGATCCGGTGGGCTCACGTCCCCTCTTGTTCTGTGGCGTTTCCGTGGCGTCGTTCGTATCGTCGTCTTTCTTCGGAGCCTCTCAGAGGGCTGTCAGACGGTCGCATTCATACTATACGATCTCGGAACATTCTTCTATTACAGCCATTCCGTTCGTGATTTCCATGCTCAGTCCTTTCTGTTTATTTTTTCGTGCGTACATCGTCTGTTGGGTCTTGTCTATGCGCTTGAGTTGAGCTCTTATTGCCTGCTCAACTCCCCTTAGTCCAGTATCCTGTCTTAAGTCAGTCCGCGTTTGTCTTGGGGTTATTGTCTCGTTTGTGGTTTCTTTGGAAATTATATTAAACATACCTTGTTTCTGATACTCTAGAGTGCGGGACCGTCTCCGAACGCGGCTACCTCAGGATGCGAGAGGGAAATCACGCCCGCAGTTACCCTCATGACTGTAGGCGCTTTTGACTATGATGCAGGATGGGCATCCGGATCAGCCGTGCTCTTTCACCCATCATTGGCATTTCCCACACTCCCGCGGGAGCGGCGCGTAGACGCCGGGAGCCATCACGGAGACGTACGCTGCGACGATAATCCACATATCCCTTGCGAGCAGTGTCACAACACCCGCTGCGCCCCGTGACCCTTCGTTTGCATGCGTGTAGTTTGTATATGTTAGTTTTTTGTATGTAATGCTCTTCAATTGGCAGTGTCCACCAGAGTCGAGCTTCTTGACGTTTCGATCGACTTCTGAATTTAATGATCGACATCTTCCAGAGAAGTGCCCGTTTAATAGATCCCTCGGGAATAAGTCGATCTGTATCCCCCCCCCCCCGGTCGATACTCGTTTATAGAGTCACCGGGCGAAAAAAGAAAAATTTCGTTTCGATTCGCTCGCGAAACTTGTCGGAAAATGCCCGTTTATAGAGCCTCCGACCAATCGTACCCGGAAAATTGTGTCTTTCGTCTTTGTCCTGCTCGTCTGGGTGGTACTGCCGATGGAAGGATTCTTTTTGTACATGTAGTGTGTGTTAACGTATTTTAGTATCATGCTTGATTGTGTTTTTTTGTCTGCGTTTGTACTTGTGGAGTGTTGAGTTGGTGTTTATTATTATTATTATTATTATTATTATTATTATTATTATTATTATTATTATTATTATTATTATTATTATCATCATCATCATCATCATCATCATCATCATCATCATCATCATCATCATCATCATCATCATCATCATCATTATTATTATTATTATTATTATTATTATTATTATTATTATTATATTACTATTATATTACTATTTCTATTCTTGTTAAAATTACAGGATATTACCGAAGTGCAAAGTAAAGTTAAGCACAAAACTGAATTACAGAAAGAATCTAAAGTATTGCAGCCTTTTATGATTGATGTACATGGCATTGATAGACTTGGCGGAATTTACGTAGCCATTAACGATGTTCTGTATACTGCGAACAAAAACCTACTGAAAGAGCTCAGAAGATAATCGTGTGAGAAACACGTGATAATCGTGTGAATATCATATGTCAAAATTGTATGATTCTCAAATGATTATCACCTGATTTTCACCTGAAAATCAGATTGATACTTTTTATTAAATAAAATGTAATTCCAAAAAGAAAATTGTATATTTATCAGAATCTGTATGGAAATCATGTAGAATTCTATATTGAAATCCTTACGAAATCTGTCGTGTATGTGAACAGAATCTCTACCGCATTTGCACAAAATATGTACACACACACCCTAGTGAAAATTTCAAAATATGAAAAACTGTGACAAATCTGTAAGAAAGTGCGTAGAACCATGAGAATTACGTGAAAAACTGTGGAATTGGTGTTACACTTGGCACAGGGTTTAAAAAAATATTACAGAATGTTTCACACAAACACATTATGGCACAGTTTCTCAGTTTTTCACAGTTTCTCACATTTTATCACAGTTTCACAACAGTTGTAATTTCCTTTATATAAGAGAATGCAACGTGAATAAATGCGAAAAATTATGGAAATCTGAAAAATTGTGCAAGTTTTATTATATAAATGTTTTTTATAAGTATGAGAAACTGTGAAAAACTAAGAAAAAAGTGTTAAATAATGATCACAATTGTCTGTAACAGATGTTCCAAATGTAATTTCCATTAGGGCAGCACTGAAATCTTGATTTATTAAAAAAAATACCCTGGATAGAATACTAAAACAAAAATAAAGTTTTGAAAAATTTTGTGAGAAAAGGGACTTACCGTCGCGAACTCAGTTCCTTATCAGTTAAGGCGCATCGTCACGTTATTTGCTGTGTCAAATCGTAAAAATGAGGTATTCATGGAAAATAACATTTCTAGTAACAAATATAGCTCTTAATCTTTAATATGAAATTTAAAATATACATAAATAATCAAAATAAAGTTAAATATAAAGCCTCAAAGGGAAAAAGCTGTGGGAGAAATTCCTGGCCACTTAAGATTTGTATTGAAGTAGTTTCTGATCACATCAAGACCCAATTCCTGATCTGTTGGAGGCTTCGTGTCTCGCAGAGGGCACTGCCTGTTAGCGCGGGGCCACGGGGACCAATAAGTACGGCTGTGAGCCGACTTCCCCCATTCTGCGTGTTACGCTCTGTGCTTTTTGAAGTAGTACTGCCCGAGCCGCCTGACGAGCAACAGCACGAGCGCCTACAAGCAACTTACTTTGTGCCTAGAGAATTAAATTAGAGGAATACCATTTTGTGTATTATAAAATAAATAGCAGAGAGCGCAGTTGGACCTTTTTATATATTCATATAAAATCGGGTGTTGTTCTTGGCGGTTCCAGGATCCCTGTCCTGTTCCCGCGGAGTCAACTCCAACAGGTTATCGGCCCGGCGCGCAGAGGACAGGATCTGAGGCGGTATTTTAGAGGAAAAAGAGCAAACAGAGTTCATTAATAGTAAGTAATAGTGTATAAGAGAAACGGGTAAAAGGTGCAAAGGAGGGTCGCGTCTAAGAGATCGCGGGTGGGAAATTCGACAGTTCGAAAAAGTCGAATGACGGACATCTTGAATACCGTTTGAAAAAGAAACGGTCTAGTGCGCGTAGATGGACCGCGCCGAGATTTGTATATAAGAGGTCGCGGCGCACATGTAAAAGGCGCAATGCTCGTGAGCCGCAAAGCGCGGTGCGTGTAATGGCAAAATACGAGCGCGGTGACGTGTAGCACGCAAAACCGCGAATATACGAAGTTTTTTAGAGAAAGAGAAAGAGAGAGTGCGAGCGCGCGTATCTACACATCGCCGAACCGACGGACCGCGTGCTTCACAGTGTTTCTAGAGAGAGACAGAGAGGGAGAGACTTGCCCGGCATGACGGTTGGACATCTCTCTCAAAATTTTTGGTAACACAGAGCTCGCGCACGTGGCGAAGTATTCGAGCAGTCGCGCACGAGCTCGACCACATAGACGCCAGCGCCAGCGGGAATTTTTTGGCGCCGGCGGTCATTTTTTAAGAGCACGTTGACGCAACGGTGCAGTGAGGTACGTAAATGTATATGCGCATCTAAGTCTGTCTCTTTCTCAAACGGGACACCGAATGTGAGAGAGCCACAAAAGGCAGTGAATGGAGTGGATTAAGACTTGACGAAGCATTGCACAACGCGCGCATAATCACGTGCCAGCTAAGACATCTCTTATTTTTTATGATATAATTTTTTTTAAATAAGAGTTATTACAAAGAGAAACAGAGGCAAAGAGATTAATATACATTTTTTAAGAGTCATATTTCCTTTGTAAATCAAATGGCGTAATAACTCTTGTTTATATACAAGAATTTTATGAGTTGACTGTACTTGTGTAAGCGATCGCCTTCCACCCATAAAGTAACGACAAAATGATGGTACGACTAGTCGGTTTGGGAGGGAGTACACAAATGCAGGCTGCAAATACACAAAATCCTAGTATTACTTTGTGGTACAAATTAATACCAGTCTGATCACAGAGTAAAAGAATAATGTTTGGCAGATATAACACCAGAGTCAGAGATGAGTCAACCAGAGATTAACAACCAGTCCACCTAGACCACCAGGGAGACTGGAAAAGAACCAGAGGCCGAAAACCAGTCTTCCCATATCACCAGGGAGACTGGAAGTCAAACAGAGACAGTGGACATGTCATGCAGTTACATGCCAATAACAAGCAACAATTTAGGTATATATATATATATATATATATATATATATATATATATATATATATATATATATATATATATATATATATAGATACATACATATATACAAATAAATAAATAAAGAAATGTATTAAATTCATACAAAGATTAAAGATCACACATAAAATACATTGAAAAGAGAAAAAGTCAAAATCAGAATATAGATCTATTAGTATGTGATTGAGCACCCCTATATGCACAACATATACGCCAACAGATAAGACCAAACATTAAATTTTTAAACTAATTACAAATAAAAATTTCAGAGGAAAGGAACAGAGAATTGGCCATCAACGTGATCGAATTATTAAAGGTCTTGATGCAGAAAACTGCTGCTACTGAAAACGTGTCGAAGGCTCGTGAGAAGGTTAGCGAAAGCCAAGAAACACTACAGAAGCAGGCCAAGGAGCAGAATAAAGATCATATGAGAGGCATGAAAACCTGCCTGGCGGAATTAAGAGTCCTGTCAGAGAAAATAAAGGAGGTATTTATAGAGGAAGAGGAACCCCAATTACACTCTACCGTATAAAACATTAACACGAAAAATAAAGAAGTAACAGAGATAGAGAAAAACAATATGTCTTTAGAGGATATTAATTTAACATTTATGAGATTAAATAAAACCTTAGAGTCCAACATTCAAAATAAAATTAATATAAAAAGAGATTACAAATTAACAAGTAAAATCAATTTTGAAATTTGGCTAGATTCATTAAAATCAGAGTTGGCATCGAATGATTTATCAGAAATATTAGAAAATCCTGATAAGTTTAAAAATGATTGTTCAGATAAAACATTAAAATCAAAAAGATTAGTAAGAGACATTATGATAAATCATCTCGATACAAACTACCATAAAAAAAATCTTAAATATTACAGAACCAGAGAAAATATTATTAAAAATTAAAGAAATTAGGAGAATAGAGACAAACACAACACACACAACAGTTAGACAAAGACTTTATGACATTAAAAAATCTAACAAAGAAAAAGTCTCAGACTTCTGTGACAGATTCGACAAAATAATAAGAGAATATGAGAACTGTAACACAACAGTCCTACTAACAGAGGAAGAAATAAGGTCTGCTTTTTACCACGCGGTGTGTGATACGAGCCCGGAGCTAAGATCCGCCTGCCTGGTGAGAAGTCAGACAGGGACAGCAATGGCCAAAGAGGACATGAAAAACTGTTTGTTACAGATCGAAGCAGAGGGAGAGAGGCAACCAGAGGCCAGAGCTAACCTAGTTAAGAAAAATGAGGACAACCCTGATAAGAGTGTAAAATGCTACAGGTGCAACAAGTTTGGGTACTGGAAATCCGAGTGCCCCCTGATTGCGTACAATACATGGTATTGCTACTGGTGTAGCGAGGTCAGGGGTCACAAGGGTGACCAGTGTCCCAATAAAGAAAAAAGGTTAGACCAAAAACAAAGTAATAATCAGAACACTAACACTAACACAAACATCAACAACAATGGTACACGTGGAGGTAGAGGAAAATTTAGAGGCAGAGTCTTTTCGAACAAAAATAGGAACAAACCTTACACCAGAGAGAAGCCCAACCAGACAAAGGCTAATATAGCAGATAAACAAAATGATACAAATAAGGATAAAACTAGTATAACTTTTATAGCCAACTTAAGAGCAACTGAGCACATAATAAATAAAGGGTTGCTTCTAAAAAATTATAGTAAGAGTAATGTTGGAGAGATTAGATGCGCCAATAAGAATAAGAGCGCAAATACTAAAATAGATGGTGGCAAACTATTTCTAAAATCAATTACAGCAAATGAAAATGTTTATCTGTCCAACGTAATATCAGCACCAGACATATCGGACAACCTGCTTTCGCTAAGAAAATTTGCGGAAGCTGCTTGTGGGATATATCTGGATGACAGAGTTCTAAAAATTGTTGACAAGGTAACAGAGGATAATTACATTACCGCATTTCTCGTTTTCATTGAAGATTTCCTTACACAATCACAGACGGAATTTACACAACCAGAAGACACCAATTAGAGGCCGTCTGAGTTTGGGAGGGAGGTAGAAAACGAAATTTCAAAAGGAAACGAAAACAATGAAGAAGTTTCAAGTACAAGCAAACAGGAATTAAAAAGAAAGATTTTGGACCTAAACAATGAATTACCAGACTCAGAGACAGAAAATATCTTCCGAAACTACCAGAAAAATTCCATAGACATAATAACCAGGAAACCAAGTGAAGGTATGCTGTGGCATATGAGACTAGGCCACACATCGCTAGAATACATGAAAGAGATGCAAAAATATGAAACGAAGATCCAAAAGGTAAAGTTAAACAAAGAAATACAAGACTGTGAGATCTGTGTTCTAGTGAAAATGGAAAATCTTTCATTTAAAAACATGAAAAGAGAAGACATCAGTAGTGATTTCGTCCCACCACATACTCCTCAATTAAATGGTACAGCAGAAAGATTCAACAAGACGCTTCAAAATAAAATCAGAGCACTGATGCTTGACTCCGGTCTACCAGCTACAATGTGGGTACTTGCGACAGAAGCAGCTACACACATTTACAACAGAACACCGCACAAGGGAATCAACTTCAAGACACCCTTATCATTAGTAAACCCAGAGAAAAACAGCCACTTAGAGGAATTAAAGAGATTTGGGTGTGTGTCGTACGTAAAAATACCCAAATCAGAGAATAAATTCTCAGAGAGAGCAGTAAAAGCCATCATGGTGGGATATACTCCTACAGGCTATTTACTATGGCATCCGCAAACACTGAAGTTGCTGAACTCCAGGCATGTAAAGTGCAATGAGAAGATTGTATATAAAGATACAACAGAGAGTTCAGAAAATCAAGAGTTACAATTTGAAGAAATGATAGAAAGTGAGTTAACAGATCAGCCAGAGGAAGAAAATAAAACTTACACGGAGAATATCGAAACAGGAGAAGAAGTTAACACAAAATCTCAACAAGAAAAACTACTAAAGAGGAAAATTACAAATCAACCAGAGGAAACAGAAAAAGAAACAAAAATAAGAAAATTACCTAGCAGAAAAGCAAAAGAAAATCCACAAAGAGATCCAGATTTTGTGTACAGAACAAAAAATGCATATATAGAGTCAGTTGACAGAGATAAATGGCTGGAAGCCATATAAGAAGAATTAAAATCTATGAAAGAAAATGATGTCTGGGAAATTGTAGACAGACCAACCACTGGACAAAACAAAATAAAACCGAACATCATAGATTCTAGATGGATATTTAAGAGGAAAATTGAAGAAAATGGACAGGAAAAGTTCAAAGCCAGATTGGTTATCAGAGGATTCAAAGATAAAAATCAATATGAACTCATGAATAAGTTTGTTTATTACAAGTTAATAAATTTACATGGAGATTCCGGAGGGAGTCGAGCTAAATGTAAATACTAGAGGAAAACAAGTATGCAGACTGAGAAAAGCTTTGTACGGACTAAAAGTCAGTTCAAAGAAGTGGAATCAGAGGTTCACAGAGGAAGCCAAGAAACTTGGATTAGAAAGAGACATAAATGATCCATGTTTATTCACGTAGAGAATGAATGGAAAAATGGCATTGCTAGTATTGTACGTAGATGATATAATACTAGCAAGTAATAACAAAGAAAAATTAATTGAGATTAAGACGAGCTTGTGCAACACATTCAAAATGAAAGATCTAGAAGAGCCTACGATGTATTTAGGTATGAAAATTCAAAGAAACAGAAAGAGTAAAATAATGACTCTAGATCAGTCAGAGTACACAGAGAAAATACTAGAGAGATTTCAGATGAAAGAATGTAAAGCTCGAAACTCACCAATGGTAACTCGACAAGTGAAAAACAGAGAAGACAAGTCAACAGAAAAATCAGAGGAAAGTAATGCTCCATGTAGAGCACCTTACAGAGAAGCTATAGGGTGTTAACTCTATTTGGCAGGAGTCACACGACCTGATATAGCTTTTGCAGTAAACTACTTGTCTCGCAAACAAACTTCGCCGACAGAGAACGACTGGAAAGATGTAAAAAGGATTTTTCGGTACTTGAGAGGAATCACCAAAATGGGATTAACTTTTAGAGCATCGGGCGATCAGCTGGAAGCTTACACCGACGCAAGCTTTAGAGATTGTGAAGATTCTTCGTCAACAGGAGGATATATAATTAAACTGTATGGAGATACAGTCTCATGGAGAAGTCACAAGCTATCGTATATAACTTTATCAACATGCCAAGCAGAGTATCTTGCCATGAGTGAGGCATGCCAAGAGTTGATATCTTTAGACAAAGCCATCAGAGATAACACAGGTGAAACCTTGAATCCTGTAATAATTTGGTGTGATAATAAGTCAGCAGGTAACTGCACACAAATGGATGGCTCACATAAGTTGAAAAACTTTGACCAGGATGTTTCCGAAATTCAGAGAAAACTAAAAGAAAGAGAAATTAGAGGAAGTAAGAGTTACATGGCTGAAACCCATGGAGACTATATTAAGAGTTGTGTGTTGGAACATAAGTCTTGGTTAAGTGGATTGCCAGTAAAGAAAATGTAGCTGACATTGTGACCAAGCCTCTACCTGCACAAAATCACATATACTTCAGAGACAAAATTCTACACGTATAATACAAAACATAATAAAATTGAGTCAGAGGCAGAGGAAATTTTTGTGTGTTTCTATTTTCTGTTTCAGGTCCGCATAGAAGTAAGTAAGAAGGCACGAAGGGAGGGAGTGTTGGAGGCTTCGTATCTCACAGAGGGCACTGCCTGTTAGCGCGGGGCCCCGAGAGCCAATAAGTACGGCTGTGAGCCGACTTCCCCCACTCTGCGTGTTACTTTTTGTGCCTTTTGAAGTAGTACTGCCCGAGCCGCCTGACGAGCAACAGCATGAGCGCCCACAAGCAACTTACTTTATGCCTAGATAATTAAATTAGAGGAATACCATTTCGTGTATTATAAAATAAATAGCAGAGAGCGCAGTTGCGCCTTTTTATATATTCATATAAAATCGGGTGTTGTTCTTGGCGGTTCCAGGATTCCTGTCCTGTTCCCGCGGACCCAACTCCAACATGATCACATATATTAATGACACATAAGTATTTTATATGATAAATAAAAACTTATTAAGCAATACTAATACAGTAGATATACTAAATATATAACATTTTTCGGTTGTGTGATTATAAATGTGAAACTTAGGCGAGGTAAAAGTGTTTAGTTATTCATGCTCTCTCGACTGCACGATATAGACTCATGCACTCTATATAGGTTAATATATAGAGCATATATTAACCTATAAAGTGCACATAGTGTTGTGATTTATTTTCACGTTTTATACGACTTTTGTCTGATAAATTACTTACGTATGGATTAAAACTACTTATAGAATTGTGTTGTTATAAATATTTGTGTATTTTAAGATTTTTAAACACACATATAACATATTATTAATACTGATCAGGAATTGGGTAAACGATAAGAATATGAACCTTATTTCTAATCACACGTTTTATCAAATAAAAATAATATTTTATATGAATGTTTTAGGTGATTCATACAAATAAACTGTTACATAACTTAATTACATAAGGTTTCTACGATCTGTTATAAAATTTTAAAGCAATGATGTAAATTTCTTTGCATGCTCACTTGTAGACAACTAGAGTAAGATGGTATCAACCATGACGTTGCCGACAAGTCCAACTTTAACATTTTTTATGATAAAAATGTATTTTACTAGAGACTTTTAAAGTTTCTATATGACTGTGAAATAGTTTACTATTACTAATTATTTTTTAAAACAAATGTTGTATACATTAAAGTCAAAATATAAATAAATGTAATCAAATGATCAGGAACTCGGTACTGATCAGGAACTGGGTCCGTGATGGTACATATTCGCATTCATAACATATCATATTTACTAAGAAATATAAAATGTTACCAACCTAAATCACTGTAGACTGTATATGAACAGCTGGATAAAGTGTAGAAATACTGAATCATATCCGTAAGAATTATTATTATTAAGATAATTTTTTATAATAAATAGCTGCAGTTTACCAATATTTATACAAAGTAATTATTACTATTTTGTCATTTTCACTTTGTTCGATGAAGTAATAATGTAGACTTTAATAGCAAGTCTTCGATGACTGATATTTTGGTGATTGAATTAAAATTTCAGTATGCACAGTGAACATTTCTTGATGCACTTTACTTTGGGGTTATATTTGCATGAGTATATTGCAAAGTTTAAATAGACTTCATAATCTTCCAGTAATTTAATCTTGAGTACAGATGTTTATGAGTACAGAGAAAGCAAAATTTACATCAGCGCAAGCATCTAAAATAATAAATAAACAAATTTAGTCACAATTATAAATCAAAATCTATTAAATTTTTAAAAACGAATCATTAAAACAATTATTATTTCACACAAATGAAACAATTGGTTTTAAATCGATGTATTAAGTCATTGATAAAAATGTTAAGTTGATCCAGTTTATGTTCACTGAGTACTTCGATAACACCATTAACTGAAAAGCATCAAATAGCTTCAAACTCATTCTAAATGGAATAGATATAATTCAGCATCTACCATAAGTATAATATTGTACAATACAATACCTTTCTGTATAAAACTTGAAAAAAATATTGATATTATTGATAATCTAAGAATATGCAATAGAATAGTTGTTATCCAAATGGAAATCTAATTATTTCCAAACTTTATTCTTTATCTTATGTTAAATATCTAAATTCGTAAAAAAATTATTAATCCAAATCTATAACATTGTTATGAACAGAAATCTAATACAATTAGTTTACCACAAAAATTCACAATTGTTTTTCAGATTGACATATCAAGTCTCTGAACAAAATGTCACGTACTTAAATTCCACCTATTCACGTAATTGTAATAACGATACGCGTAATAATTTTTTATACAAGCCATCCAGACAAGAATCCAGACAAGAAGAACTTTCATCACATACATCAGTTTCATTAGTCGAAATAAATACCAGATGTTTATACAAACATTCTACAAACTTTATACATAGAAAGTCATGTTGTTTTGTCACATTAATTTTGACAGAAAAGATACTTTATATTTGACTATTCCCTAATTATCGGCAAAGCGAATTTTTTCTTTACACTTATAACAGTTATAGCTCATATGGCCAGCTGACAACTGCGTTACTCGTAAATTCAACATGGCATCACGGTAGTCAGCTGGGTGCATGAACCGCGCGAATAACGCAGGTATCAGTTAGCCGTACGAGCTAGCGTAAATAAAAAATTCGCTTTGCCGAAAATTAGTGAATAGTCGAATGTAAAGTAACATTTCTATCAAAATTAACGTGACAAAACAAGTTGACTTTCTATGTATAAAGTTTCTAGAATGTTTGTATAAATATGTGATATTCATGCACTATACATAACCTATAGGATCTATAAATATCAATTTATTTAATATCTGATTTACGTGAACCAAGTTTTTTTACATATCTCGACTAGTGAAACTGATGTATGTGATGAAAGTTCCTGTCTGGATGTCAGATTTCTTTTAATTTTAATTTAATTTAATTAATATATGTCTGAACCCATTTAACATTTTTTATCAATGACTTAACATACCTCTTTAAAATAAACTGTTTTATTTCTGTGAAATAAATTATTATTATTATTATTAATAGATTTTGATGTATAACTGTGTTTAAATTTGTTTTTTATATTATTTCAGATGCTTTCGCTGATGTAAATTTTGCTTTTTCCTAACTCATAAATATCTGTACTCAAAATTAGATTGCTGGAAGATTACGAAGTCAGATAAGTTATATCCAGTTTTGTATTTATCTAGTATGTGAGAAGAATTATTTCTTTAGATATTATTTTTTTATTCCAGATCAGTAATAAAATATCAACAGGCTGATTTTGATAAGATAATATTATTATGTTACAAATATTGGTATTATTTTGTACAGTAATTTATAATTGAAGATAAAATTTATTATTCACTTATATCTTTTTATAACTTTGTAATATACTTATGTAAATATAACCCAAAAGTAAAGTATATTGAGGAATGTTCACTGCGCATACTGAAATTTTAATTCAATCGCCATAATATCAGTCATCGAAGACTTTCTATCAAAGTCTGCATTGCTTCATCGAACAAAGTGAAAATTACAAAACAGTTATAATTACTGTGTATAAATATTTGTAAACTACTCTTTATTATAAAAAATTATCTTATTAATAATAATACTTACGCAGCATCTGTACACATTCTCCAGCTGTGCGTATACAGTCTAGAATTATTTAGGTTGGTAACATTTCTTAGAAAATATGAGGTGTAAGATTGAAAGTGAGTAAATAAAAGTCCCTTAATTTTCTTAAAAATTTTATCTACAATATTCTTTAGTATTCTATGTAGGCCATTTTTTTAATTAGTTCAAGATTTCAGTGCTGCCGTTGTGGAAATGACAACTGTAAAAAACTGTGAAAATACACGCATTTGGAACAGTTGTTCCAAACAAATGTGCACTTTTTCACATGTTTTTCTTAATTTTTCACAGTTTCTCACACTTATAAAAAACACGTATTTTATTTAATAAAACTTGTCCAATTTTTCATAGTTTTTCACAGTTTTTTTACTTTGCATTAAAGTGAGAATTCACGTTGCATTCTCTTATATAAAGGAAATTACAACTGATGTGAAACTGTGGTAAAATGTTAGTAACTATGGAAAACTGAGAAACTGTGACAAACTGTGTTTATGTGTGAAATATTCTATAATATTTTTTTAAACCTTGTTCCAAATGTAACACCAATTTCACAGTTTTTCACGAAATTCTCATGGTTCTACATGTTTTCACAGATTTGTCACAGCTTTTCACATTTTGAAATTTCTGCTAGGATGTGTGTGTATAGATTTTGTGCAAGTTCTGTAGAGATTCTGTCCGCATACACCACAGATTTCGTAAGGATTTAAATATAGTATTCTGCATGATTTCCATACAGATTCTGATAAATATACAATTTTCTCTTTGGAAATACAGAAAATAATACATTTTATTTAATAAAAAATATCAACAGGATTTTCAGGTGACAATCAGGTGAGAATAATTTGCGAATCGTATACGATTTTGGCATATGATTTTCACAATATGATTAACACCTACTTATCATCTGAGCTTTTTAAGTAGGGTGTGTATGCGTGCGCGCTTGTGTATGTGTGTGTGTTTGTGTGTGTGGGTGTGTATGTTTAGTGATCAATGCATAAATAGTGTGTTATTTAAGAGAGAATAAGAAAAGGAGTAAGTTATATGGGACAGCACATATAAGGTCGAACAAGTTACAATTTATATATGAAAAAAATATCAGTCTGCATAGATACGAACCATTCCACTAGAGCATTCCACTGCATTGTCCGCACAAAACCTTTCAGATTAATAAACCCATCAACTTTCAGAGTAAACCTCTCGAGTCTTGGACACAACAACTTTCAAAGTTAACTTTCAATTTTTGAAAGTGAACACTCAACTTTGACAGTTAATTCTCAGTCATTGAGAGTAAAGCACACAACTTTTAGAGTTTAATCTCAAGCATTGAGAGTAAACACCTAACTCTCACTTGTTGAGAGTACACACCCAACTTTCAGAGTTAACTCTTAATTTTTTAGTGTGAACTCTCAACCTTGAGAGTTCACTCTCAACTTTGAGAGTTTACTCTCAAGAATTGAGAGTAAAAACTGATCTTTCAGAGTTAACTCTCAGTTTTTGAGAGTAAACACCCAACTTTGCGAGTTGACACTCAAACTTGAGAGTTTATTCTCAATATTAAGTGTTTTTGCATCAATTTTGAGAGTTCTTTCCGTAAGGTTAACTTTGAATCTTCTCTTGTAGACTGACATTTTTTTCAATCACTCTAAATAAAGCATTAAAATCTATTAAAAATTAAATGTTTAATTGATTTTAGTTTACCAAGTATTAACAAGACTATATATTTGAAAAACTTGTAACCAATTATTTTTTAAATTTAAATTCCAAAGAAATTTAAATGCTGAAAACTTAGTTTTTTTTTCTCAATAGTCAATAATATTCGGGTTTCAAAGACTTCTTTACTTGCGCTTATGACTTTTTTACAAGCAAATTTAACCGAACATATTAAACGGGAAAAATAAATTTTTGACTTCATTTACGATCTTCATTAAGCAGTAGGCCTGGGTTTAACCCAAAACAAGACTTTTTTATACGAGTCTAAAAAAATTTTTATGTTTAAATGCAATCATTCTGAAAATATTTATGCTATCAAAACACAATAATATCTTAAATTTTGCCGTTCTACAACCTCAAAATCTTGACCCAGCACGTCACAATAAATCACTGTTTTAAATACTATATTTATTAAAGGAATTTGGATTCTCACACAATTCGGGGTGACACGATGAACCAAAAAATTTATTTTACTGTTATTCCACTCCTGTTTTTTTTTTATTTTCTTTTGGAGATCCAGTAGATTTTTTGAAATATATTTGTTAATATTTTTAAAAAAATTGATTTGATCTCCAAAAAAAATAATAACAAAAATTTTACCGAAAAAGGGAGTCGAATAACAGTTGAAAGAAATATTTCCGTTCATCATGTCACCTTCAATCGTCTGAGGAACACAACAACTTTAATAAATATGGTATTGAAAATAGTGATTTATTCTGACGTGTAGGATCAAGATTTCCAGGCTATACAACGGTAAAATATAAGATATTGCTAAGTATATATAGCACAAAAATTTTCAGAATGATTGCTTTTAAACGTAAAATGTTTCCTGAAGAAAAATTATTTTTTTGGGTTTAACCCAGGCCTGCCTCCATGGAGTCCTATCTATTTAAATTCCTTTTAAGTAAATGAAAGAAGGCGAAAAGATTTTAGAGTATTACAATATATTAAATAGAAAATATGTCTTTTGTTTCGAAAGTATAAACGATCCAGTTATCTAAATAAATCATGTTTAATTGCCAAAATTGACTTTTTTGCATTTTTCTTGTAGTTTTCGTGGCATATCTAATTTGCGAATTTATCAACGTTAACAGAATATTTAGATTTTCGGAACCAAAGATATATCTTCTATTTCATTATTTCTTAATAATATCCTTGGTCAAAAAGTTTGAATGAATTCAGATAGAACTGGGTAGTTTTACTTTCCGGTACTGTAAGATTTCATCCAAAATCGCTTCAGTCGTTTTGCGAAACCGTCCAATTCTATCCAGCCGCATAAAATTTTGTACGAATTCATAAATAATTGTGAAACTGAGTAAATTTTACTTGGTTCAATTCTTTCCGGTTTCGTCCGAAATTTTAAACTGAAATCCAGGGATTCTTTATTGTCAAATGATATTTACTATGACGAATACGTATAGAAAGTCCAGGATTGAAAAAATATTCAAAAAATCAGAATTTATCCGATTCTATCCAGTTTTGTTCAAAACATTAAATTACAATCGAGAGCTTGTCAATCGGTAAATTAGTTTTGTTGTATGTGTTGTTACGCCGTGCGTAAGCAATAAATGGCGCGAAGTTAATATGGAATTGGAGAGCTTGTCAATCGGTAAATTAGTTTTGTTGTATGTGTTGTTACGCCGTGCGTAAGCAATAAATGGCGCGAAGTTAATATGGAATTAAATCGCGTTCGCCTCTGATTTTGGTCAATACTTGCGTAATTTACCTGGCAGTCGAGACATTAGCAAAAGCAGGATAGCGAAGATGATATTTAGTATGATAGTAGTGAAAATAGGAAGTGCGAGTTTACGATAGGATCACAAAGACTTAGCAAGTATTTTTGGGGCTTACGTTGTGTGCGTGTGTAGTCCTTGGTTCCTCGTAGTCGGATTGGCTGAGCTGCGCTGCGCTGCAGGCGGTGTCGTACTCGAGATAGTGGCGGGAGATATGAATAGGAGCGCAGGTACAGCGAATAAATAAGCGCGAGCAAATAAGTTTAAGAGCAAATTTATTATATAAGAAGTACAAAGTTAAGTATAAGGGTGTGTCCCTTTTACAAGTGAGAAGTCAAATAACAAACTGGTGCGTACGTGCTTACGGCTCAAAGTTCGAATGCAGAAGGCTTTATGCTGAAGGCAAAAGTGTGAGGGCAAATAGCTAGGAGCCATGGGAAGCTATGCCATTTATAACCATACGTGGGCCGCATGCTTAGCCTAAACTAGGAATTGGTTATGCGTACTCAAGGAGGGGGCGACAACGGTATAGAGTCGCGGAAGGGAATTTGGGAAATATTGGAGTGGATGAGTGTGTCATCGTGGAGTATGAGGTACATAATGTAGGATACTCGTTATATAGCGTAGGTCGATAAGTAGGATTCAGTATGGTAAGATACATATAGCTTGACGACGAGAAGGTGTATATTAGGCGATGATCTAGACGTAACAGGCCCGCCCCTGCAGACACGCGTCGAAGGTGCAATGCAATTCGAATCACAGCCTACTCGCTCCTGCGAGTGCAGATTTCGAGGCTTTTATTCTGCCGTTGAGTGCTCAGTTCGTGCGGGCTGTTGAGATACCTTTTTAGCCTGCTTGAGTCTTGGCGTTGCAAATATCTGCTGCGAATCCAGCTTTCTTGATGCAATTTTTATCTGATTACGACATATATATAACATTTGATTGACATTATATCATAAAATTACTACATATGTATATAGATATGGCATTCACTTTCTTTTTTGCCTTTAATATTGGATGTTCGCAGTTACGAAGATTTTTTAATGAATTTTCTTATGAACTCCAGTAACATGCAGGCTGGTCATATGTAGTGAATATGCAGTTAGTGTTCTTCTGGTAGGTATTTTTATTTCAAAGAAAAGATTAGGAGTAGTTCGATGGATATGTTGGATTATAGGTTAAACATGCGGTTATTAAATTTAGGATAATAGTTATTACAATTTGTTTTTGAGTTGACCCAGTTTCCTACGTAACATTCTGCTTAATTTAAATATAGATACATTAATAAACCATTAGTACTAAGGGAGTGATTAGTCAAAGTTCACGTTTGCGTTTGATTTGGTTCCTTTAGTACATTACATATTGACAGATTATAATTTATTAAAATTTTTCTAATCGAAGTACATAAAGTTTTTTGTATTAGTTTTTGTGAATTTCGTTGCCTTCTTGTTGTGTTGTTCTTTTGATATTCGCCTCGTCTGTTCTTGATAGAAAGTTTTTAGAAGTGGGCCTTGCGTCTCTGCGGAGCCTCCTCTTCTTTCTTCAAAATTGGGACTTTTCATGGTCATGGTTTACTTTCGTATTTCGAGTTAGTGGAGTTTGTCTTGTATACCCCTTAAAGATCGGTTCGATAGCCTCCGTTAACAGTGCTTGTAGTTGGAGTGAATCTTCTTCCTTAGTCGCTCTCTTGTGGCGTCTCGGCAGTACCTCTGTTGTCTTGATGTACCTCGCATTATATCTAGTTCTACAATAATTCTTTTTCAAATGACACAATCCATTACATGGGAATTGCGTTCCCTTAAATTAATATATACGAAAAAGTAGCCTTGTTTACATACTTATTACTTAATTCTGTTAACATTTATGTGTGTAGTGTAAGTTGTTTAAATTGTTCACATGCATATGTCATATATTTCATTTAATTTACTTGTTCGCATTTTTACAAGGTTGTTTATAGTTCTGTATGATTAATAAGGGAATATCACTCGGTTGTATAAATATAATATATCATTAATTACATGATTTCAATTTGTTTACTATCTTTCATCACTCTTATACGAAATTTTATAACAAAGCTTATTATTACTTATTTAATATTTAACGATATATTATAGTTATTTTTTGCTTCTGTTGGGACGGTGAGTTGTCGTAAAATGGACCCTTTTGCATCTGTGTGGAAATGGTCAAAATTGACATTACTCGATGTGTTAACAAATTTACTTAAAAATCTTCAACGTTTAGAATTTATATTTATTATCAGTACGAAAAATGCTTTCATTGCACCGAATACATTTATGGTACTAGTCTATTTATTGATTGATAGCTATAATACTACTATAATATACTATGATATAATAGCATGCTATAAGTACTGTAAGTATTTTTTAGCTTTGTTCGTACCTTACATACAACATTTTCGCGAATATAAATCGATATGCTAATTAAATATATAAATCATAAATACATTTAATCAATCAAGTATTTCTTTCAATCATTTGTATGGTAGTAGTGATTGTCAATCACAATAATCTATTACGTTTACTTAGAGTATATCTTTACATTTGTTTTGGTTTTCAATTACTGACTAGATATTTAGCATTACAAAATGCTAGTGGTATTTTAATAGAAAGGGGAACAAAAATTATGAATTTCGAAAATTGATCTTGCATGCTAAGTATGTATTCATTACCCATTTTAGTTTTAGGCAATGGTCCGACTATATCAAGAGCTCCTTTAGCAAACGGTATTGCTGGATAATCAGTAATAATTAAATTTTGCTTGGTATTGACTCTAACTAATTTTTTTAATTCACATTGCTTGCATTTTTTAATGAACTTTTGTACTTCCTGCTTAAGATTTTTCCAATTATATTTATGTCTAATTCTATTGTAGGTTTTATAGACGCCTTTGTGTCCACCTATCGTAGAACAATTATCGTAGAACATTTCTTCGACAATTTTTGCACGTGCAGAAAAGGGAGGATATTGTATATGGCCAAGACATATAATGATTTTGATGTTTGTTGACTTCTTTTTTAATACTGTTTAATATTAAATTGAATTCAATGTTTTCAATATTTTAAAACTCAATTTATTAAGTAAAATTTGCAAAATATTTATGATATTTATTAAACGTTCGCGTTGCTCGCTTCTAAGTGGCATTACTATATGGAATCTAGTATTGACTTTGATTAATTTAGGTTCACCAACAGTTAAATTATCAAGATGTGGTAGTTTATTGATTTCATATAATTGCTTTGCTCCTTCATCAAGTGGCTGGCCTATGGAATTGACGAAATATAAATAATTGTCTTAAATAATTTTTCGCATAAATAATTTTTCTCTACAATGAATAATATTTCTACTAGGGAGTTCGTTTGCGTGTGAGTCACTATGTGTGAGCTCCGAATTCAGTAGTTCATTAGACTCGCTTGAATTTTCATTTAAAAGAGTAGTTACATTAAGATCTATATCAAATTCCACAGTTTTATTGGCAGCTGTATTGTAGTGACGGGGTTGCGTGCGCGACTTTCCTGCCTTTCTTCAGGGTGCGTGCTTTCATTGTCCCCCCTTGAAAATTTCCGCGCGGCGCGGCTGCGAGTGAGGGCATTTCTACTATCTCTATAGCTGCAGTGGCCGTGTCATGTGTCTCCGGCCTCTCTTCGTCAAACGATAGGTCGGCGACGTTTGGTCCTACCTGCCTTTCCGATGCTTGAGTATTCATTTCTCTGTCTAGTTCACTATGGTTGTTAGCTTGCTCATGCTCAATTGCTAACAAATTGCTATTTGTGGTATCGTTAATGATTAATATTTGTGATTCTACTGGATTTCGCGAAAGTGCATCGGCATTAGTATTTATGACACCAGGTTTATATTTAATTTCTAAGTTGTAATCTGCCAATTTTAATCTCCATCTCGTTACTCTAGAGCTTGGATCTTCGTGCGAGTTTAGCCAGACTAATGGTCTATGGTCTGTAATAAGAGTGAATTTTCTGCAATATAAGTACGGTCTGAATCGAGTTATACAAAATACTATAGCTAAAGCTTTTTTCAAAAAAATGCCATAATTTACCTCAGCTGGGGTGAGGCCTCATGACACAAAAGCTATGGGAAGTTCTTGTTGCGAAATCACTCCACCGATAGCGTACCCGCTAGCGTCGTTTTTAACAGTAAATTGTTTATCAAAATTAGGATGTATTAAGATTGGCGGTTCACATAATCGATCTCTCAAATTTTCGAAAGCTTCCTGAGAATTCTTCTACCAGATAAATCGTTGATTTTTCTTTAGTAAAAGGTTTCAGGGTCTGGCCATTTTTGCAAAACCAGGTATAAAACGTCTATAATAATTAGCATGTCCCAGGAATTGTTTAATATTTTTTTATGTTTTGGGCACTGGACATTTTTTTACTGCTTCTATTTTTTTTGGATCGGGCTTTAAACTATTACTGCTTATAATGTGCCCAAGGTAATTAATTTCTTCTTTTAAAAATTTGCGTTTGTCAGGTTGCAATGTCAGGTTAGCTTTTATTAATCTTTTTAATAACTCAGCTATTATTTCCCAATGTTCTTTGATGGTTTCAGAGAAAATACAAATATCATCAAAAAATGCTACTACACCTTTCGTACCTGCGATTAGTGCCGTGATAAGAGCAAGAAAAACTGATGCACTTGTTTTTAGTCCAAACGAGCTCCTGCGGAAATGAAAAGCGCCTAAATTACAATGAAAGGCTGTTTTGTGTCTATCTTCTTTTTTTATAAAAATTTTATGGTAACCGGAAGCTAAATCGAATACCGAAAAAAATTTTGGGCGCCCCAATTTGTCTAAAATATCAGTTATATTGGGTACCGAATGATTGTAATCAGGTATAATTGCATTAAGCTTTCTGAAATCTACCACCATTCTATAACGTTTGTTGCCTTTTGAATCGGGCTTTTTATCGACGAAAAATACTGGTGCTGAGTAAGAGCTGATCCAGGGCTCGATTATATGGTTGTCTAGCGGAATTATTTAATTCAAATGGATACATTACTAGTGAGGGGGATTTCGTGATCGAGCACAGTTGTTACCGGCAACTTATCTCTCATTAGATAAAATCTATCCGCATATTGGTTTATGAGCCGCTCTACCGAAACTCTCTGTTTGCCGGTCAGATGGTCGAGGCGCAAGAGTACTTTCACCTTGTGTGCTCTGCTGTCGTTACCCTTCGCATTCTTATCAGAAATGGGCATTATCTTACTTTTCTTAATTTCATTTGCTTTTTTTATGATTTTCTTTCCTTTTATGTGACTTTTGGCTGCGTTAATTTTATTGCTTAAAAGCAGAAATAAGTAATCGCAGCTGTTATTTTTAGACCACGCGTGAACTGTATACTACAAGTATACTGTATACTAGTTTTTTCAGCTGCATAATTAATTTCTGAATTTCATTAACTTTCTCATATTTTAGCATATTTAGTATTACTAGTATATGCTTACAAATTATTTGAAGATTTTCAAATTGTTCGGTAAGAGTTTATTTATTTGTTGACTTTCTTTAATAACTTTCAATAAGTAATTCAATTTTTCTAAAAGTTAATTTTCAAGGTCACTTTTATCGCAATTTTTAATTTAATCATATCCAAGTTTATGTTCTTCCAAAAATACGTTGTAATTAATGTCCGAATTCGATTTTTTGTTTGCTTCTAACAGTGATGTTGTATCAGCTTTTTGAAGCAATTTTTCATTGGATTCTAACAGCGTTATTTCTGTTTTTCTAAAACAAGAGCTAAAAATATTATTTTTTGTTGTTTTATTTTCTATTTTCGGAATGCGAATTTTGGTAGATTTTTGCGGTAGTTTGCTAGAAATGGCCGGTTCCTGCTCCTGCCACGATTTCGGTTTGCGAATTTCGGAGTTCGATTGGTTTTCTAATTTTAAATTATTATGATTTCGCTTTTGTGCACTTAATTTACTATTTTCGAATTTTGGATCTCGATTTTCGGGACTTCGAATCTCGGGTTTATAAGTAAAATTTTCGTTTTTCGAATATCGGATTTCGGATTTCAGATTGGAAGTGATTTGCGTATACGTTTTTTGACTTTGCGAATTTCGATCTTCTAAGTTTGAATTTGGTAAATGTTCGGATTTTGATTGCACGCGCTGTTCTGCGTTTTCGGTAAAAGTAGCGGTTAAAAACTTATGTACTTTTTAATTTTTACTTGTCGGCAATTTTATAGGCATTTTATAATTATCGATTATAAAACATTGTTCCCTATAATTGATATCTGCATAATAATTAATAAATATTTCATTGCCGAGCAGACCGTTTTCCTCAATAAGAAAAATCATCTGGTACTAAGTGAAAGTAAAATGTTAAATCATGAAATTGCATTAGAATTTTGCCATAAGTATTTATGCTACTTTTTGTTATACCGGTTAGTTCTAAAATTGCGTTAGCATCGACTCGAACATTACGCGGCTTTTTTGAAAGTGCTGGCCCAGCGCCGGTGTCTAGCATTAGTGACAACGGTTGCGGACAGCAATTTGTTTTTAGCAAAATAGTTGGTGAACAATTACACAGCCCCTAAAAAAAAATTGTAAGTCCCAAAAACTTGACCACGGTACTTATATGTTTTTGGGATCGCTGAATCCGAATCCAGGGTTAGTTTAACCCCATCAGATCTTTCTCAAGGTCAGTTGAAGGTCAAATTATCGAAATACATGAAAAATACACTAAAACCATGGTATCATGGGGTTTTTGGGGTCCCTGAATCCGAATCCGGGGTCAGTTTAACCCCATCAGAACTTTCTCAAGGTCAGTTGAAGGTCAAATTATCGAAATACATGAAAAATACACTAAAACCATGGTATCTTGGGGTTTTTGGGGTCGCTGAATCCGAATCCGGGGTCAGATTAAACAATCAGATCTTTCTCAAGGTCAGTTGAAGGTCAAATTATCGAAATACATGAAAAATACACTAAAACCATGGTATCTTGGGTTTTTTTGGGGCGCTGTATCTGAATCCGGGCTTATTACAACCCTATCAGGTCATGGTCAAGGTCAGTTGAAGGTCAAATCAGAAAGATTCATAAAAAGTAGAGTCAAACCATGACATTTAGGGGTTTTTGGGGTCGCTGAATCCGAATCCAGGGTCAGTATAGTCCCATAAGGTTATATTTATGGTCAGTTCAAGGTTAGTTCAAGGTCATGGACGTAAAGAGAGTGAAAAAATTAGTTATAAACTGAAACAATGCAAAAGGTAATGTAAACCATAAAGCAAAGAACAATGTATATGCAAGTACAATCGTATCCTTTAAAACTATATCATAGTTTGCTGCTCTTTCATTTACTTTAAATTTGTTAGAAGTATATGCAATTCAATAAAATACCCGTAAAAATATTAAGCCCATTACTCTTTTTTATGGTAACGAACTATTTTATTGTCAAATGATCTACGAAGTGGATTACGCTTCCACTTCTCCGATGTTGATGGTAGATCTCTTTTTAACGACCAACAGTAATCTGCTAACATATTTACGTCCCATCTTCCTTGGTACCTGCGCTCCATTTCCTTGATATCTTGGTGAAATCTCTCTCCCTGCTCTTCGCTTTATTAATCACCTAGGTTTTCTGGAAATTCATCAACATGCGAATATAAAAAGTGTAATTTTAGATTCATTAGGCAGCCTTGATTTTTGTAACTATTTACTAAATTTAAAACTATTTGTTGGTAATTTGGGCTCTTATGATTTCCAAGAAAGTTTTTAATTACGTCCTTGAAACATAACCATGCTTCTTTCTCTGTATGATTCATTTTCGTAACAAAAATTTCATCATTTATCATCTTACGAATCTGAGGGCCATCGAAAATTCCTTCATTTACTTTAGCATCACTTAATTTGGGAAACTGATTTCGCAGATACTTAAAGCAGCTACCATCTTTGTCTAAAGATTTTACCCATTGTTTCATAAGTCCCAATTTAATGTGCAGAGGTGGAATAAGAATTTTTGATGGATCAACAAGTGGCTTATCTTTTATATTCTTAGAACCCGGTTCGAACTTTTGTCTAAGGGGCCAGACACTATTTATGTAATGATTCTTTCTATCCCTACTATCCCATTCACATAAATAGCAAGGATATTTTGTGAATCCCGATTGTTGCCCCAGAAGTATTGTTATGATTTTAAGATCCCCACATATTTGCCATTTATGATCATTGTATTTTATTCGGTCTAATATTACTTTCATGTTACAGTACTCTTCATTCAGTATTACCGAATATCCTATGGGAATGACTGCATAAACATTTGTATTGTGTAACAGAACGGCTTTTAAACTTCTCGTTGACGAATCGATGAACAATCTCCACTCGTTAGGGTTGTAACATCCATGTTTAAAGCAATTCATCAACCCAACTATATCTTTGCAGTAAACTAAGGAAAATTCTTCATCTTTAGCGAAATAATCACGATATTTCTTATCTCTGTCTCGGTAGTAAGAAACTTTAATTTTTCCAGCTTCATTAGTATTTTCTTTTAGCCATGAAGCCAAGTACTCCGCCCCATCCTTTGATAGGCCCAAATCGCGTATGAGATCATTCACTTTTTCCTGTGTAAGTGGACCTTTCTCCTTCTTAGTATTATAGGGGATGTATTCTTCGTCACTTCTATCACTTGTACTAGCAACGTCATTGTCTTCATCAGGCGCTATTTCTTCTTCCGCAATAATATCTCCTTCCTCCATTTCTTCTTCTAAGATTTCATCTTCATCATGTCTTTCTAAATTTTCCTCAAGATCCATACTTCCACTTGCGTACATACCCAGTGGATCTTCTCTTTTATCAATTGACGATTCATATATAGGTTTCGTGACACTTTCAACGTTAGCGTAATTAATTTGCGACTTGTTTTTACTATTAACTCCATGCAAATTCGTATTACAAAAATAACAGTCTTCTTTTCTTAAAGGTTCCTTCCATGTCGTAGGCACTTTCATTTTTACTTCAGTTTTACCATTTTTGTCTTTCTGTAGCATTTTCCTACATATTGCGCATATGATTTTAGGAACCCAATCAAATTCATCAATTTTCATGTCTAAATCAAACATGTTCTTGTACTGCTCTTTAATATTATGATTGATTGAACAATGTCCACTCGTTAGGGTTGTAACATCCATGTTTAAAACCACAGCTCAAAAGAACCGTGAGCAGAGCTGTCTTCATTATCGGGTTTCTCTCTCGGTGTAAGTCCCAAGACGATTATGTTTGATTTAGACATGAAAATTGATGAATTTGATTGGGTTCCTAAAATCATATGCGCAATATGTAGGAAAATGCTACAGAAAGACAAAAATGGTAAAACTGAAGTAAAAATGAAAGTGCCTACGATATGGAAGGAACCTTTAAGAAAAGAAGACTGTTATTTTTGTAATACGAATTTAGAAGAGTACTGTAACATGAAAGTAATATTAGACCGAATAAAATACAATGATCATAAATGGCAAATATGTGGGGATCTTAAAATCATAACAATACTTCTGGGGCAACAATCGGGATTCACAAAATATCCTTGCTATTTATGTGAATGGGATAGTAGGGAAAGAAAGAATCATTACATAAATAGTGTCTGGCCCCTTAGACAAAAGTTCGAACCGGGTTCTAAGAATATAAAAGATAAGCCACTTGTTGATCCATCAAAAATTCTTATTCCACCTCTGCACATTAAATTGGGACTTATGAAACCATGGGTAAAATCTTTAGACAAAGATGGTAGCTGCTTTAAGTATCTGCGAAATCAGTTTCCCAAATTAAGTGATGCTAAAGTAAATGAAGGAATTTTCGATGGCCCTCAGATTCGTAAGATGATAAATGATGAAATTTTTGTTACGAAAATGAATCATACAGAGAGAGAAGCATGGTTATGTTTCAAGGACGTAATTAAAAACTTTCTTGGAAATCATAAGAGCCCAAATTACCAACAAATAGTTTTAAATTTAGTAAATAGTTACAAAAATCAAGGCTGCCTAATGAATCTAAAATTACACTTTTTATATTCGTATGTTGATGAATTTCCAGAAAACCTAGGTGATTACAGCGAAGAGCAGGGAGAGAGATTTCACCAAGATATCAAGGAAATGGAGCGCAGGTACCAAGGAAGATGGGACGTAAATATGTTAGCAGATTACTGTTGGTCGTTAAAAAGAGATCTACCATCAACATCGGAGAAGTGGAAGAGTAATCCACTTCGTAGATCATTTGACAATAAAATAGTTCGTTACCATAAAAAAGAGTAATGGGCTTAATATTTTTACGGGTATTTTATTGAATTGCACATACTTCTAACAAATTTAAAGTAAATGAAGGAGCAGCAAACTATGATATAGTTTTAAAGGATACGATTGTACTTGCATATACATTGTTCTTTGCTTTATGGTTTACATTACCTTTTGCATTGTTTCAGTTTATAACTAATTTTTTCACTCTCTTTACGTCCATGACCTTGAACTAACCTTGAACTGACCATAAATATAACCTTATGGGACTATACTGACCCTGGATTCGGATTCAGCGACCCCAAAAACCCCTAAATGTCATGGTTTGACTCTACTTTTTATGAATCTTTCTGATTTGACCTTCAACTGACCTTGACCATGACCTGATAGGGTTGTAATAAGCCCGGATTCAGATACAGCGCCCCAAAAAAACCCAAGATACCATGGTTTTAGTGTATTTTTCATGTATTTCGATAATTTGACCTTCAACTGACCTTGAGAAAGATCTGATTGTTTAATCTGACCCCGGATTCGGATTCAACGACCCCAAAAACCCCAAGATACCATGGTCTTAGTGTATTTTTCATGTATTTCGATAATTTGACCTTCAACTGACCTTGAGAAAGTTATGATGGGGTTAAACTGACTCCGGATTCGGATTCAGCGACCCCAAAAACCCCAAGATACCATGGTTTTAGTGTATTTTTCATGTATTTCGATAATTTGACCTTCAACTGACCTTGAGAAAGATCTGATGGGGTTAAACTAACCCTGGATTCGGATTCAGCGATCCCAAAAACATATAAGTACCGTGGTCAAGTTTTTGGAGCTTACAATTTTTTTTTGTAGGGCTGTGTAATTGTTCACCAACTATTTTGCTAAAAACAAATGCTGCCCGCAACCGTTGTCACTAATGCTAGACACCGGCGCTGGGCCAGCACTTTTGAAAATTTCAAAAAAGCCGCGTAATGTTCGAGTCGATGCTAACGCAATTTTAGAACTAACCGGTATAACAAAAAGTAGCATAAATACTTATGGCAAAATTCTAATGCAATTTCATGATTTAACATTTTACTTTCACTTAGTACCAGATGATTTTTCTTATTGAGGAAAACGGTCTGCTCGGCAATGAAATATTTATTAATTATTATGCAGATATCAATTATAGGGAACAATGTTTTATAATCGATAATTATAAAATGCCTATAAAATTGCCGACAAGTAAAAATTAAAAAGTACATAAGTTTTTAACCGCTACTTTTACCGAAAACGCAGAACAGCGCGTGCAATCAAAATCCGAACATTTACCAAATTCAAACTTAGAAGATCGAAATTCGCAAAGTCAAAAAACGTATACGCAAATCACTTCCAATCTGAAATCCGAAATCCGATATTCGAAAAACGAAAATTTTACTTATAAACCCGAGATTCGAAGTCCCGAAAATCGAGATCCAAAATTCGAAAATAGTAAATTAAGTGCACAAAAGCGAAATCATAATAATTTAAAATTAGAAAACCAATCGAACTCCGAAATTCGCAAACCGAAATCGTGGCAGGAGCAGGAACCGGCCATTTCTAGCAAACTACCGCAAAAATCTACCAAAATTCGCATTCCGAAAATAGAAAATAAAACAACAAAAAATAATATTTTTAGCTCTTGTTTTAGAAAAACAGAAATAACGCTGTTAGAATCCAATGAAAAATTGCTTCAAAAAGCTGATACAACATCACTGTTAGAAGCAAACAAAAAATCGAATTCGGACATTAATTACAACGTATTTTTGGAAGAACATAAACTTGGATATGATTAAATTAAAAATTGCGATAAAAGTGACCTTGAAAATTAACTTTTAGAAAAATTGAATTACTTATTGAAAGTTATTAAAGAAAGTCAACAAATAAATAAACTCTTACCGAACAATTTGAAAATCTTCAAATAATTTGTAAGCATATACTAGTAATACTAAATATGCTAAAATATGAGAAAGTTAATGAAATTCAGAAATTAATTATGCAGCTGAAAAAACTAGTATACAGTATACTTGTAGTATACAGTTCACGCGTGGTCTAAAAATAACAGCTGCGATTACTTATTTCTGCTTTTAAGCAATAAAATTAACGCAGCCAAAAGTCACATAAAAGGAAAGAAAATCATAAAAAAAGCAAATGAAATTAAGAAAAGTAAGATAATGCCCATTTCTGATAAGAATGCGAAGGGTAACGACAGCAGAGCACACAAGGTGAAAGTACTCTTGCGCCTCGACCATCTGACCGGCAAACAGAGAGTTTCGGTAGAGCGGCTCATAAACCAATATGCGGATAGATTTTATCTAATGAGAGATAAGTTGCCGGTAACAACTGTGCTCGATCACGAAATCCCCCTCACTAGTAATGTATCCATTTGAATTAAATAATTCCGCCACCCCCTGTACTAAATGAGGAAAGAAATAGGCAAGTGCAAGAATTACTAGACAACCATATAATCGAGCCCTGGATCAGCTCTTACTCAGCACCAGTATTTTTCGTCGATAAAAAGCCCGATTCAAAAGGCAACAAACGTTATAGAATGGTGGTAAAAATGCTAATAATTCTCCTTAATTTGTTTCGCGATCGCCTGCTGGAATTTTGGGTCAGTTGCCGTTACATGTTTTTTTATAATGTCGGTGACCTCTTCATTTCTTAATTTCTTTTTCGATTCTACGTTGACCATGTTTGAATTTCGGAAAAAAAAATTTGCTAGCCGCGCTAATTGCTATTAGAATATCCCGGAAAGTGGGCCCCCAATTGTTACGCCGCGCGTAAGCAATAAATGGCACGAAGTTAAGGGATTATTCTGGTTTAGACGCTCGAAAAAAAAGGCTTTTTTGTGAATTTTTTCTGACAGTTCACCTAAAAAAAAAATCAAAGAGTTATAGATTAAGTGTAATAGGGGTTATCCAGCATAGTAGAATTATAAATATTTATTGAAAAAAAAACAGGATTGCGTCAAAAATAATAATAATAAAAAAAACGTGTTATTTTTCACTGTTTTTTTTGTAAGAAAAGCATAGTAAAAATCAATATTTCAAGGAGATCCTAGTACATTGGAGAACTATATATATCTAGAATATGTGGTTAAAATTTCATAAGGATCGGTTCAGTGGTTTCTGAGAAATCACACTCGCCGACCGAAAAAACATTGTTTCGAGAAAATCTCGTATAAAGTTTTCTTTAATTAAAAATCGTGAAAAAGTCTTGCTTACATTTAATCAGCGATACCTGCACAATACAAAACGTCTTTTTCTTGTTCAAAGTTCTCATTTTCTTCTAATCTGGCCTGTCTCTGCTTGGTCCTTGTCTCTTTAGACGATTCAGAGCTACGACGTTTCGCTAAACATTTACGTCCATCGTCGCGGTTTCTGGTGAAGTCGACGGCTGTCTGTCCGAGTTTGATGCCCATAACGCCCATTATTTTTATTACTGGCTCGAATCCCTCGTTAAAAATGCAGGCGGCTGTTTTTCTTGCAATCTCAACGATTTGTTTACCATTGAAAATATGTTTGGGGCCATACTCCAAACGCATTTGCTAAAACTTTCGTTTTTATTCTGGGTATGGCCACCCAAACATCTTTCGAGCAACTCGGTCTTAGTTAAATCGTCATATATTGGCTTTAAAACTTCTTGTAAATAGGCAGAAAGAGCAGGTTTATGTTTATAAATAGTTTTATTCTCCTTGGCTTTTAGATATTTACACCATTTAACAGAACAGTACGAGTGCTGTGCATTTTCGTCAGTCGAAATTTTGTAATAGTAACCAGCCCAAATTTCAGTCGTCCTATTCTCGATGGAATCTTTGTTTCTTCGAACAGCTAAACTATAGTTAGTTGATAGTTCATTCATCACCTTTATAGTTAGCCCTTGAGTTTTTTCAACGGGGACTTTTTTAGCAGGAGTGTTTTTAGCAGACTTTTTCGCTACAGTTTTTTTGTAGGTTTTTTCACTGGAGTTTTTTTGTTTTCAGCTTGTTTTAGAACCTTCTTCTTTTGAATAAGTGCTTTCCTTGCCTCATTAGCACGTTTAAAAATTCGTTTTGCAACGTGCAAAGCGCACTCTAACTTTTTTACAGTGAAATTCTCACCATACGGAAAAAGGCTAAGCAGCATCTTGAACGTCTTCGAGTCGCCGTCCCCAATGTAAAACCCGTACTTTACGGCAAACTTTTCTAGCGATCGAAGAAACATTTCCACAATGCCATCAACTTCCATCTTCTGGCACTACCATCGTGGTTTGCATTGCAGTTTTCTCGATGTTTTTCATACCAAGCCAAATACTCCACTTCATGCTCTCTCCCTTTCCATTTTTCACAACCTTTACAGTAGCTAGATCTTACTGCAATGTCTATAACTTTTCCAGAGTACTTGAATCTAAGAGAAACTATTCCGATCAATTAAGGAAAACCTCTTTTCGACCAAGATCCATCACCGGAGACACTCAAAATATCTTCTGGTTCTCCTCTCTTTTTATTTTCAAGTTTTTCTTCAGCGAGAGCTCTGAGCTGCACTAGGTTGAAAACTGCCTCGACAGCAATCAAGATGGTATCAACAATTCTATAATAAGCAGATATACTTAAACCTTTGCCTAAATCCATGAGATTGCAAAACATGTTTATGCCGTGAACACCAACTCCAAGCAAACGCATAACAAATACTAAACGACGATTCACTTCATAGCCCGTCCCAATCATTGGGCACGAGTCAATAAATTTTTCTCCGCATCCACAAGTTATAAGCAGTTTAAAACCTAATCCTCGCTGACTGTATTTATTAAACAAAACGTTTCCGTCACAAACTTTACACTTCAAATAACTTGACAGCATGGAAAACACAAGAAAAAAATTTATAATACAGTAACCAGCCATTTGCTCGACAGGCACATCGAAAGTCGCGTCTTCAGTTTTTCTCAATTTTTCAGCTGATTTGCTGGTTGACTGCGAATCAACTGCGTCAGTATGTCGTTTGCCTTGAAATTTACGCGTTTTACCGGGTTTGCCGGGACGTTTGTACTGAATTTAGACGATTTTTTATCCATAGTAAAATATCAAACACGTGCTGTTACTCGTTCAAAGTCAAAGACGAGACTGCTACTGATCGCTCAAAAGCGAAGCAAAAACTTCTCGTATAAGGTACATATAGCCAAACATTTGAAAATCTTTACCTGCAGAATACTTCTACACATGCTTCATTCTAAGAAAAACATCAAAGCGTAGGATACATGACTCCCAAGCAGCTGCTTGAAGGTACAAAGGGGGAGTAGTCGAAACGTGGGTCGAGCGCGCGCGCTCAGGTATTAAAGGTAACGGTGCAAAAGTGTAAAAATAACATAGTTAGAGTGCTCGGATCGTTCTAAAATTTTTACACACCACTTCTACATACATCTACTTTCGAAAAATGAACAAAAAAAATTCGATTTTTTGAAACTGATAAACCAGAATAATCCCTGAATATAGAATTAAATCGGAGTTCGCCTCTGGTTTTGGTCAATACTTGCGTAATTTACATGGGAGTCGAGGCATTAGCAAAGGCAGAATAGCGAAGATGATATTTAATATGATAGTAGTGAAAATAGGAAATGCAAGTTTACAATACGATCACAAAGACTTAGCAAGGTATTTTGGGGCTTACGTTGTGTGCGTGTGTAGGCCTTGGTTCCTCGTAGTCGGGTTGGCTGAGCTGCGCTGCGTTGTGGGCGGGGTCGTACTCGAGATACTGGCGGGATATATGAATAGGAGCGCAGGTACAGCGAATAAATAAGCGCGAGCAAATAAGTTTAAGAGCAAATTTATTATATAAGAAGTACAAAGTTAAGTATAAGGGCGTGCCCCTTTTACAAGTGAGAAGTCAAATAACAAACTGGTTCGTACGTGCTTACGGCTCAAAGTTAGAATGCAGAAGGCTTTATGCTGAAGGCAAAAGTGTGAGCTCAAATGGCTAGGAGCAACGGGAAGTTATGCCTTTTATAACCACGCGGGGGTCGCGTGCTTAGCCTAAACTAGGAATTGATTATGCGTACTCGAGGAGGGGGCGACAAAGGTATAGAGTCGCGGAAGGGAATTCGGGAAATATTGGGGTGGATGAGTGTGTCATCGTGGAGTATGAGGTACACAAGGTAGAATACTCGTTATATAGCGTAGGTCGATAAGTTGGATTCAGTATGGTAATATACGTATACCTTGATGACGAGAAGGTGTATGTTAGGCGATGATCTAGACCGAACGGTGTACAAACATAAATTAAGTGTGACTTATGTTTTCTTTTATTTTCCGATTTTTTCCGATTCTATAAAATTATGTCCGATTCTGTTCAAAACTTTCCATATTCGTCCAAAATCAGTAAACCAATCAGAAAATCAGAATTTATGCGATTCTGTCCGGTTTTGTCGAAAATTTTATGTTACATTCGAGGGCTATTCAATCGATAAATAACCTTATTTGTATGTGTACATAGGTAAATAAAGTGTAACATATTTTTACTTTACGATTCTATTCCATCTATCAAATTCAACCCTATTATGTCCAATACTTTTCAAATTCGTCTGGAATGGTAAAACACTTAGAAAATAAGAACTTATCCTATTTTGTCCGGTTTCGCCCAAAATTTTAAATTACATTCTAGGACTTTTTAATTGTCAAATTACTTTGATTGTATATATATACATATATAAATGAAGTGTAACTCAGTTATATTTGCTTTTTGGTTCTGTCCGGTTCTATCAAACCAAACGGGGCCCGGAAATTCTAGAACGTGATTGGTTGAGACATCAACATGGCGCATAAAAGCCCGAAATTATGTGTACTGTATATAGTGGACACGCCCTCGTGTCAGATCCGAATATTGCATCAATATATTACAATGTAATTATGTATGTTCAGAGAATATAAGATGGCAATGTATCACGACTAAAAATTCGAGCAATATTTATGTAACATAAAAGATAAAAATTAAACTTTTTATTTTAACATTTATATTTTTTGTAATAGAAAAATGATTTTTTATTGAACTAAATTATTAATGGTTTACAGGCGGAGTTTACAAAGAGCGTAAAATAGTTTTTGTTACTTGCAATGAAACGGAGAATATAATTGTGTAATTAGCAAAAGTCATATCAGTTTAATATTAGTAAAACCACAATTAATATACTGCTGAATTTTGTAAACATTATTTAATATTATTCTTGAACTTAAAATTAATATTAGGTTGCGCATTTCAAAAATATTATTTTCATATGTAAGTTTAATTATATAATATTATGATATTATCTTTAAGGATATGTGAGATATCGATCCGATTCCTACCTTACCGGCTTTTTACTTTTATATGTAATTTTTTCAAGATAATATATAAAAATTTCGTAAACTCTTCAAATTTACGTTAGAAAACTGCAGTTGAAATTCAATTGCGTATACTTAAAGTGAATATCGAGGGTATAAAATGGCGATTTTTATGAAATATATATTATTTATAACCGAGTAAAAATTATAAAATTAATTAAAAACAATTTGAATAGTTTAGCATAAACCATAAACCCTAGACCCAATAAACTCAAACTTGAACAATTGTCAATAAAAAGGTTTAAGGAGATGTGAATTTTTTTATATTTTAAATAACTTTTAAAATAATTTTTAAATAAAATGTGAAATATTTTTTAAGTAACTTTTGAAATATTTATTTAGAAAAAACTTTATATCAGACCCTTTCTTTGTCAATAAATCATAACCACAATTTTTTCAAGCAATTCCATTATTTCTATTACTCCGATCAGTTTGTTCTCAATGCCGAATACCGTTGTTTAAAACGAGAACGAAAAGATCGGAGTAATAAAAATAATTAAATTCCATGAATAAATTTTTGGTTATTGTTTATTGATAAAAGAACGGCCTGATGTGAAGTTAAAAAAACATTTTAAAAGACATTTAAAAAATAAAAAACATAGAGTCGATAACATACGAATCTTCCCTTCCATTTCATATCCCCATAAGAGGATGTAAAATATTAAAACGATTCCTACCTCACCGACTCTAGAATATTGCTGCAATAATACTATAATATCATGGCGCATCACGAAGTAGCATACTGAAAAATGTCACTTGAATGTCGTATAAATTATCCAAAAGTAATATACATTGATATATTTATTTAAAAACTGTTTTAAACTTACACGCTTAATATTGTAGTAACTAAGAGGTAGTCGAATATTAGGATAGATGGGTTTTGAATTCAGCGTTAATAGTTTTATTATTTGAACATTGTTCGCGCACTAGCCGGCCAAAATTTTAATTGTTACAACAGAACATTAACAACCCTTAAAATGTTTGACGCGGTTGTAGTGTTGAGCGAATGTAGCTGGGCACTGTAATATCCCACAGCACGTGCTCGTGGAACAGGCAATAGACGTGAAGGAGAGTAATACGGTTTAACTCGGATTTAATTAACAATAACTGAGTATTTATTCACTCTAAAAAAATAAACGATAAATATGTACAGGTATAACTTGCTTGTGTGTGTATGTGTGTGTGTCTGAATTTAATAACTAAAAAGTCGACCGGGTGTGTGCCGCCTTGCACGTGGCGATGGATAATTGTGAAGACGCACGGCTGGTACCTGGACTGTACGATTGAGGCCGCGGTCAGAGCGGAAAGAGGCCGAAATTTCCCGGCACTCGCAGTTTTGTTTCAGCTATAACGCCGTGCAATTTCGGAGAAAGGGAAAAAATCCTTTTTGGTACTCTCGCAGCGACCCCCTGCGTAGTTCCTGGAAGGTATCGCTGCAAGAGTGGCGCGCATATTTGAATGCGACCTTAACATACCGCACGCCTCGTTGACAGGTGGCAACGAGATTTCGACGTGCGAAAAAAAAATAGGAAAGAAAGACCTGAAAAGGATAGCTGTGATTACTGTTTGAAGTTTGACGTTAAAAAAATAATTGTAATTTGAGAAATAATGAGATTTGAATTAAAAAAAAGATAGAAAGTTAAATAGCGTAGTCGTGTGTAGGAGTATAGTTGTCCATCTTGCTGTGGAAAGTCGTGGGTTAATTGGCAGCGTGGGTGCCGCCCGCCGTGGCTTGATTCCGGGCATCATTGGCAGGACGTATGTCATCGGCACCGCCCGCCGTCGCATGATTCCGATTGTTGGCTGGATCCGAGGCGCTGGGCAGATCGGGCTATTGCTCGATAGGCAGGCGAATAATTTTCGCCAAGGGCCGCTGCAGCGTTGTGTTAGTCGTCTTTAGGGTAAGGACTCGCGTGAGCCCGTCTGACCCAGGGTGGCAGCGCTGGACGCGTACCAATGGCCACTTAGTAGGTAGCAGTAGCTCGTCCGTCAGCAACGCCAGATCTCCTTCCTGAATGGTGGTATTGGGCTCGAGCCAATTCGAGCGCTGCTGTAGGTGCTGAAGAACCTCCCCCTGCCAGCGCTTCCAGAAATGGTATAGGGCTCTGGTAGAGTCGTCAGTGAAGAGCCGATGAGGAAGGGGTCTGAAGTGAGGACTGCTACATCGTCAGGGTTGCTGCTCATCGGGCTGAAGGGCCTTGAGTTAAGGCAAGCCTCAATTTGTGTTGCGAGGGTAGCAAACTCCTCGAAGGTAAGCGTACAATCGCCTAGAACTCGGCGGAGGTGGTGCTTGAAGGCCTTGACCGCGGCCTCCCACAGTTCCTCAAAGTGAGGGGTACGTGGAGGAATGAAACGCCATGCCACTCCATCCTTCGCTACGGCATCTGTGATGGTCTGTCCGAAGTCCGACAACCGACTGAAAAGCCTTTGCAGCTCGACGCTGGCACCTTCAAAGGTGGTGCGGTTGTCGTTGAAGAGCATGTGTGGCAGACCTTGTCGCGAGATAAAGCGACGAAAGACTAAAAGAAAGACTTGGGTGCTGTAGTCGGACACGATTTCGATGTGCACGGCTCGGGTGACCATGCACACAAAAATGGCGACGTATCCTTTGTACGCCTTATGGCCTCGTCCCTTGGTTGTTCGAAGATGGTCCAGTCCGGTGGCTGCAAATGGCCGTATGGGAGTTACACGAGCGCTCGGAAGCGGCGCCATCTGCTGGACCTGCACCTGCCCTCGAAAGCGTATGCATTTTATGCACTGTGCCATGAGGCGCGGGATGCCGTTTCTAGCCCGCGCGATCCAGTAGGCGCGAGCTAGATGACTGGCTACCAGTTGCGGCCCTCCGTGCAGCGTGTGCAGATGAACGTCACGGATAAGAATTTAAATTGAAACGCCCATTCCACTTTTAATGGCCCCTAATTTGTTTGCTCTCCTAATATGATTCCCTTTCTATGCCTGTCTTCCATAATTTATAATAACCCCAAAAATTAGAGTTATTAATTTTTTCCCAATCTAACTGGAATTCCTAATCTATCTTCGTCTCTATATTTTTTTGTAAATTTCCAAAAAAATTTCTCCGCTCCCTACCTTCCGTTATAAGTTGTATGGTTATCCATCCCCTACGTCTATCAGCGCATTATACCACTCCTTTCCCCAAATAGAGGGTTCATTATTTCTAATGCTTCTTACTTCCTCCTTTAGACTTTTCCATTTGTAATACTTTTCTTATGTATCTCGCTGCTATCTTCCTTGCGTCTAATCCTATACTTCTTAACCCCGATTCCATTCGCCAAATATATGCTGGCGAATTTCGATTCAAACCTAAAGTCATTTTCACTAATTTTGCCTCAATTTTTTCTATTCAAACTTTGAACCATACAAACACCCGAGTTTAGGCCATCGCGTTCATAAGGAGAAGCTTAGTACTTAACCTGTTTACTTTTGCTTTCTTTACCAAACCCCACGTCGCGTTGATGTTTCTTCGCGCTGTCCCAACCAATTTTCTTAGACGTACGTTGGGTCCCCCCTTCGCAGTAAAGCAATGTCCTAGATACTTAAAGTTATTGACTATTTCTAGCGTTTCTCCTTTGAAGGTCCACTTTTCTTCCTTTTTAACTTCCCTCCCCTTCTTGCAACCATAATTTTTGTTTTATTCTTATTCACTACCATTTTGTTCTTGTCACTATATATTTCCAGCCATTTCAACATATCTCTTAGTCCTATTGCCGAATCCAAAATTAATCACACGTCGTCCGCAAATTTAAGCCCATAAATTTTTGTATTTCCAATAACCGTACCGTCCTCCTTTCGTTTGATTTAATCGTCATCCATAACATTAATAACTACTCCGAATAGTATAGGGTTTAACAGACATCCTTGACGGACCCCTTTACACGTTCTAAAACTATCTGTAATTCCCTCACTAGTTATTACTTCCTTTTCTAACTTTCGATATATTTCTCCTATCATTCTTAGCATCCTTCCATTCACCTCAATTTTCCTGAGCTTTTCTATTAGAAGCCCCCTGTCGATTTCATCGAAGGCCGTTTTGAAGTCAACGAAAGCTAAATACAATTTTTGCCTTTTTCATCTCAATCTATTCCCTATCAAGCTATTTAGTACAAATATATGATTCCTCGTGGCCCTACTTTTTCGAAATCCCGTTTGAATTTCTGTAAGAATATTTTTTTCCTCTAACCACCCTCTTAATCTCATATCCATTATACTCGTTAAAATTTTGTACCCTATGTCAAGCAATGAAACTTCTCTATAATTGCTTATTGAATCTGCATCCCCGGCCTTGTAGATTGGAAAAATTCTTACTGTCCTCCACCTTTCAGAAATCTCCCCCATTATCCACAAATCGTTCAATACTTGTGTGATAATTAGTTTCCAATTATTTGTTAAATTTTTTATAAACTCTCCTGATATACCATCTTCCCCTGCTGCTTTCTTATTTTTCAATTTTTCTAATGCTAATTCTACTCCGCCCAGACTTATATTCCTATTTAAATCTATTTCCGTTGTGACATGTATTTCGCGTCCCAATGTTATTAAAACACGGGCAGTCAATCTTGACCAAATCACAGGTCACCAGAGCCGAGCATTTTTTATTAAATAGTTATTGTTATTAGTGAGGGGGAATCGTTAATTTATTTGTTGAGGAAATGAGGATAAGGAGAGTCGCGACCGAGGAAAGTCACAGACCGACACACACACACACACACCCATACCAGCGGCACCAGCTGATGCCGCCGCAGAGACGACCAATCGGAGCGAGCAACGACGACGAGCCTATACACACACACGCACGGCACCAACACCAACACACATGTCTGCGCGACCCTCTCTCTCTCGCTGGCTCTTTCTCCCTCGCCTCTCGAGGATGATGAGCCACTGCCCGCGCGCACACACACACGCGCGCGCGACCTCCCTCTCTTCCGATGCACGCAGACGCGGGAGGAGAGAGGATTCACAGCGGCAGCGGCTGCTTCCTCAAGTCACACCATCTCGGCTGTAGCCACGAGAGAGAGAGAGAGAGAGAGAGATACCGACACGGCTGTCGACAGCATAGGAAGAGCTAGCAGCCGTCGCGCCGCGAGCCGCCTGAAGCTGCCGGTCTACCTTAGCGTAAACCCGATATATACCTGGGTTGCCCGCGCGTGTATATTTAGCGATTCATATTACCCGCGCTTTGTGGGCAGGGCGGTAATCGCGGAGCGGACCAATGGAAATTAGCGACTCAAACTGCCGCAGACTTAGCCTTGATTTTCGCATTTAGGGAAAATCAAGGCCAATCACCAAGAAGAAAGGGGCGGAAGCAACAAGTGTGTGGGCTGAAGGTAGTCAAGAAGAAGAGCTGAAAATTTGGAAGAGATTTCCGCCCTTTCCGATTTTGGGCACTGCCTGCCCGCCCGTTAGAGAATACAGACGTACGTTGCGAGCACCTCTCGAGTCTTATTATCAAATCGGCGGACATATAGTTAGCGAGGGTAGAATCGGCGAAACCAGGAGTACAAGGAGCACCGCTAGGCGACCATAATTAGCGACGGTGAGTGGACTGTAATTGTCGAGCTTCCCTCGGCACTTATAGATAGAGTTATAATTTAATATATAGCATATTGCCGCCATGTGCTCGGGGCATTGGCGTAAACTCGTTGGTGGTGTGACGCCGTCGTTTTAGAATCAGTCCGCGCCGGGCCCGTTTGAAGATTACGAATATTAGTGTGGGAAAAGGGGGATATTACGCGATATTCGGAAAACTCGGGAAACGCGGTGATTTGGTCATCGCGGGAGACGTGTGCGTGGGCTAGCGTAGCCATATTGTTTAGCGACCGGTAAATTGTTCGAAACTTGTAAATTTGGCGACCGTCACATATGGTGATTAATAATAAAGCCTAGGTACTTAAAGAGTGAGATTTGTGTAATTGTTATTTGATTATATATATTCCTGATTTTCCACTTCACGGTACTTCCTCTGGGGAAAGGGTCTCGTGCAGGGCTAGCCGCGCTTTACCTGGCGCCCATTATATAAATATATTTGATAAATTCGGTAATGTGCTGAGCAAAGTTAATAAATAAATAGAGTAACAAAATTCCACGTTACACCGTTCAAGTTACTGCTGTACTTGTATTATCTGTCATATTGTAAATTATTTTCTTCCCGTCCCCCTCCCCCTTCTTCTAAGTTTAGCAGTTTATTAAAATGCTCCGCCCATTCTGCTTTCTTTATATTCCCCCTTGTATTATTACGCTTTGATCTAAAAATATTTATAGCTTTGCAAAAATCATCATCATTTCTAGCATTACTCACCCTATTTAACTTATATTCAGCTGCTTCTCTTTTTCTAGTAATAATCAAATATTTCGATTTTGCTCTTTCTCGATTTAATCTAATCTTATCATTTAAACTTTTCGATTTTAAATACTCCTTAAGGCATCGACAAACCAGTTTTTTCTATTTTCTAGCTTATTCGCCATTTTCCCAGTCATAACGGACCTTTGTCCCTTTTTCCTTTATCATTTTTTTTCTCTCCTATTTCCCAAATCTTATTGGTTATTTCTTGGTTCATGTTATCACATTGTAATATGTCTATATTAAAATCACATATTACTAAATGATTTTTAATATTTTTCTTTTTGATTAGGTATCTATTTATAACAACCTCAATTTGATGGATGCGATTAAGCAAAAACGTAAGCTGTTGGTTCAAAATCAGGAAGAACCAATACTTAATTATGTTGAGTCACAAGAAAAACTGTTGACCAATGCGACAATAAACCTTGAGAATTCAAAAGCTAGAATTAGTAAATCCAATCGAAGTTCTATGTCCGATCTCCCCGATCAATCTAAGAAATTTGAGGAATCTTTAGTTAAAGCTTCTATACAAGTCTCACGCAGCAGTATGTCAATGATTATATAATTACTTCCTCTCCAAAATCACAATCGATTTATAGTTCAGGCTGCAAAAGCCAATCAAATAAAAAAGGACTATATGAAAATTGGGGATCAGAATTATGGATTCAATCATAACATGTTGGATTCAATATCAGCTAAGTGGATAATAACTCCTAGAACTTCAAAAGCTAAAGTTTACATTTGTAATAAAAATTGTAACACTTCCGATATAATTAGTGAGGAAGATGCAAAATCTCCGGTTAGCAAGGAGTTCGGAGAATCTCTGGGTACCAATTCTCTATATGACATTGATAGTAGTACCGATGAAGATATTCCATCGACTTATAATAGGAATCATATGTTTGCTATTTTATCAAAATTACAATCAAACTTAGGTTATCGTTTCCAAGCACAATCACATATGGACGATTCATATATGACAATAATTTTGGCTACTTTAACCAATATTATTGCGCCGCACATGCAGGCTTCAACATTGTATTTATTCGAGGGTAAAAAGAAATGATACACGGGATTTAGGATAAAACTGTGAACACTTGTGGTTTATTCTACTAATTTTACAAAGGTTGAGCGCCAGCTGCTCGAATTCGCAGCACGATTTTACAATTATTATCCGACCGATAAAATAAGGTTACTTATACGATACACTAGCTACGGTGAGCACGCGGTACGGTGGGAACGGTAAAAGGGTAGAATGGGGAAGAAGCTACTCCTCAGGGACGCGAATTCCTTTAATATCCGGCGAGAAACATACGATGAAAACGGCGGCGACGCGACGCTCGACACGCACGCGGCGCAAGCTTGAAGAAATTATTATCGGGTATATATATATATATATATCAAGCTTGCGCCGCGTGCGTGTCGAGCGTCGCGTCGCCGCCGTTTTCATCGTATGTTTCTCGCCGGATATTAAAGGAATTCGCGTCCCTGAGGAGTAGCTTCTTCCCCATTCTACCCTTTTACCGTTATATATATATATATATATATATATATATATGATTATGTACCCGCACTAAGCACGAAAGTAATCTGTGCAACTTACTCTTTCTAATCGAGTGTGGCCTTCTTCGATGTCGCAGTTGTGTAGGCTCACACGATGGACGCAAGATACGATATTGGTAATCACCACGAGGCGTTCTGAACTATCGAGGGTTCGTACGGAGCTATTCGGAAAAGCGAAGCGTCGGTGTGCGTAGCTCAGTACGAAGTGGCCGCGTCGTCCTTCGTCACCGCGGCGCTCAAGTTTCATTGGTGTGGACAGAGCCCGCCTGGGGGCGCAGTGCGTGCTTTGGCGAGGGGGAAAGAGAAGTGCGAAGGAGGAAAGGGAAGCGTCTGCTCGCGGTGGCGTCATGCCATGCGGCATGCGGCCGACGGCTTGCGGACGGAGTTGGAGAGGACGAGGAGGGACGAGTGGCTAGGGCTAGGAAGTACGACGAGGGTGTTGAGCAGGAAGGACATCCAGACGATAGTGCCCACGAAGGGCACGATGGCGATAGCTCCAGGACCCCGGACGGCGTATGTGCAGCAGGGGCAGTGTGCACGATTAACCTCTAAGAGGTTATGTTTATATGCAGCTTCCACTGCATTCACCCACTGCTATTATTACCAGGTGAGATCAGTGTTTAGTATTTTTCCAATATAACTGTGATCTCCCTTTTCTAACGAGGTGTTGTTTCCAGGTGTCTAAATTGAGTGCTTCGGAGGCTGTTGCTGCTGCTGTTATGTGGGGAGCGGCCCACGTGTTGAGCTGCATTACTGTATCCGTGGAACCACCCTGCCTCTGCAAACCCTCCAGGCCAGGTAAGCGCGTTCCTTTTTGATGTACATGTATTCTGTAAACTAATCCTCGTTTATATTTTCAGGATGTATGCTGCAGGCCTCCTTTACGTCTACAGAAGCTGCCGCTCCGTCCAAGGGGGATCTCTCTATGCTCTTCAAGATATACAATCAGGTGGGTATCCTTCCAATACTTTCTACTTCTCTTCTTAATTTCTAATCTTTTGTGTGTCTTTTTAGGTTGGTTCGAGGGGACAGGAGTGAGGATAGGAGACGCCAGAGCGTGCTCAGCGTACCCCAGCTGAGGTCAGCCAGCTTATGCCTGTGCGAGGCTTAATGGGGAGGCCGCTTGCTCTGTGTCGTCCGAGGGGATAGTGTTTGTGTATGTGAATGTGTAAGTGAGTGAAGTTGGTAGGTCGTGTAATCTCAATCACTTTTTGTAACACGCACAAAATGTGGTGTTACAAACTCCCCGCTACTAAAACATAGCGCGGTTACGCGGTTCGCGGTTTACTATGGGCGTGCTCACTCAGTACGCAACTAACTAACTTATGTGCTAACCTAATCTATGCTAAGCATTCTTTACGCTTCTAACTAGATAAATACTTAACCTACGCAAAGTATATAATTTAGCTTAAATATTTCGTTTATTCTCTTTTCTTCTCGTTCTCTTGTTGAACACGATCTGTAAATGATACATTTAAATACCGATAATTACTTACATTATGCTGTACACGTGGTTATATTGTGAGTCGTACGGTTGAGTCTTAAAAAAAAACTAATACATAGGTATATACAAAGTTATTCTTATCAACTATATTCTTAAAGTCTAGATTTCCTCACTTAGTAAGGGAGACTTCATACTTGTGCTTAGTAGAATAATATTCTATATAATCGTTAATACCAAATTTTTGTGCATGTAGCTGGCACTAAGGTACATTCCGATTTTACTACTAGTTACTTGTATCCAGTGAGTGGATGCTCGGTGCGTTCGCGTAACGAACCCACACCCTAATATACGATTGAAGTCCCTTAGCAAGGTAGTTAGAATCAGTCTTGGCAATCACATCTGTCAGTTTTTTTTTTTTTTATATATACCTTAATTTACTTTATACTACTTTATACCATTTTATACCATGCACTCCATTTTACGTATGCACAATCCCTTACATTTTTAGGTTACGAAATATGATTGCAATATTTACCAAGAAGGTTCGGTATTACGATAGGGGAGAACTAGTTTGATAGGGCATTATTGCCGATAAGAAAAAGAAACAGGGTTGGTACTTCGATAACAGGTGTCCGGTATTGTCGATAGGAGGGGATCCGTATTGCGGAAGGGGAGAAGGTTGGTATTTCGACAAAGGGTTGTTCGGTATTGGCGATAGGAGGGGATCCGTATTTCGGAAGGGGAAAAGGTTGGTATTTCGATAACGGGTTGCTCGGTAGTGGCGATAGGATGGGATCCGTACTGCGGAAGGGGGGAAGTATTTCGATAAAAGGTGTTCGGTGTTGGCGATAGTTCGGTCCGACGACCTCCGATAGTCCGACGGTGGTGGTCCTGTGCACCGCAGGCAAGTGTGCACGTCGACATTTGGTTGGCCAGATCGGAAGCAGAACTTATAGTCCCTCCGGCTTTTACAATGCGAATATATATGACCTTCCTTCTTACAATTCCAGCAGGACCCTTGCGAAGAGACGGAGGCAGTATCATCCGATCGGTACGGAGCTGGAGGCTGGATCTTTAAGTCCATCAAGCTGGGAATGGTCTTTCCCCCGACGAACGAGGTCGGTGCAAGTGGTATCGGGCTGCATCGCTCTCCCCTAACGAAATTCATCGGGCCCGTCGCATATATAGGGTGTACCGACTCTACCCCGACTCGTTCTCTGAGGCTCCGCCCTCACTCAATTAGCATTTCCCTTTCCGACTTCGTCTGCGTCGTAGCCGTCTTAGTTAAGGTAATTGAGTCCCCCGTTATAATGCGTACTCGTTCCCCATTCGGGTCGCTTACCACATTAATAATGGGGTGAGTTTTAGATCTTTTTGGTTTTGCCAGTTTACGATAGGAGGGGTGGTTGGATGGGGATCGGACGGTAGGGGAATGGATAATATTTAAGCCAATCACCGCGGGCGGGGATGTCACACCCCCCCCCCCCCCCGGAAGCGAAGCCGTGACCCCGAGGTCTAGAAGAGGTTCTACTAATGCGGCTGAGACATCCATTTGCGAGTTATCGGTTGCAATACGAAATTTTGCGAAGTTTGTAGCGACGCCTTCGAATCTTTTAAAAGAATGGCGAAACTTACAAAAAGAACACGTATTAACGTCCTCGTCTTTCTTCCCACAACGATAACAAAATCGTTTATCACGTGGTTCTTTGCAATCACGATAACAATGTCCCGAACATTTACAATTCCAACATACTCGGTCAGTTTTATTGCGAGTGACTGCCGATGCGGGCTCTGATTTCCGCGACGACTCTGCAGAGTTTTCCCGATCGCTTGTCTTCGAATTTCTCCGCTTAGCGGTGTTATTTTTAGGCTTCGATGGCGGTAAACATTGAACCGACACCCGCTCAGGCTTCCGAGGCGAAGGCTGAGTTCCCGACGGTGTACTCATGTTTACCGGTACCGCAATGGTCTTTCTTACCGGGGAGTGTCTTATCTTTTTATTTCGAGGTGGGTTGCAGTTAGGACAGTTGGGAATTATGTGGCCACTCCTAGGTGGCCACATTTGTAGCATAAAATCCCAAATTTATTAAGGCAGAACTTTGCCTGGTGTCCGGTAAGGTGACAGGCCCAGCAAGCATATAAAGATTTGCTATACGCCGGTTTGTCTATATACAATGAGTTCGACGAATTCGAATTATTCTTACGATTTTGGTAAGAAATTAATTTTTCTACTGGTGATTTCCAGGAAAAGGATTTGACTTCCCGAGTTTTCGAAGTTCTATTCGATTGACTCCATGTCAATCGATCTAACATTCCGATTCATTCGGGATTTTACGAGTTCTGTTCGACGATTTACGATTGGTGGTTTCGAGTGACTCATTCGTCAATGAATCAACAATACGATGATTTTTCGGGCTACGAACCCGCTGTTCCGAAAGTGAACAGTTGGGTGTGTGGCTATTTCGATTTTCGGATCTTTCAGCTAATTTCGATTCTACTATGTTCGAGTTTTTATTATTCGAAGACCGATATGATTGATCCGACGATGAACAATCCGACCTGCGGGCACTATTCAAAGTTTTCGATGAATTTTTCAAACGTTTAGTCCGATTCGAGTTACGATTACTCCTTACAGGTTTTTTCGAACGATTTGTTGCAGATTTACTCGCGGTAGCTACGATTGGGAAATTTTCCGTAACTCCGTCTGCGATTCCATAACCTGGGAGTGTGGAAAGGTGATTCGACTGAGATTCGTTTAACGCAGTTGTATTTTGAGCTTCGATGTTGTTCACAGCCGATGAATAATGCTCTACTGCAGTTTCCTCCGAAGTGAGAACCGACGATTTCTCTTCACTCTTTCCTAATGAATTCGAATTTTCGGGGGTAAATGCCGATACAATTGTTGTCGCTAATTCCACAGAAGAATCAATTGCGAAAGTCGCGCGAGATAGCGACGAATTTTCATTCTCCGTCTTATCAACTGCGTTAGGAGATACCGTTAGATCCGGCGAAGGTGGTTCGATGACTAGCGACGACAATGGTCCTTGTGCGGGATACGATTCGAGACGTTTTTGCAATTCGATGGGGTTCCGTTGTCCGGTAATTTGCGATATGGGGGAATGATACTGGTATGGGTGGGGATTAGGGAATGGTGCAGCGGTGCGGTAGGTATTTGATGCGATACTGTATGTTGGGATTTCGGGTATTGTGTTGTATTGTGGTGTATAATAGTTACAATGTTGTGGGCAAGGAGGGGTTTGTATGTTAGGGTATTGTGTATGAAGATTTTGTGTAGTAGCGTAGGATTGTATTGATATGGGGTGTGTGGGTTGTGCGATAGGGGCGTGTTGTACTTGTAAAGGTTGTGAGGTTTGTACTGTAGGGTAGGTTGGTATTTGTGGAGTAAGTGTAGGTTGTGGGGCGAAACATTTATACGGTTCTATTAGGTGGATCGGTATTTGCGAGACATTATCAGATTGTACAGTAGGTTTTTGTTCAATTGTCGCTCCGATATGATTTTCAATTGCTTTAATCTCATAACTCGTATCAACGACGTTATTTTGAGCTTTTGTCGAGATTTCAACTAATCGATTAAGTATCTCGTCGTAAGTCCCTTCTGCACTAATCTGAAAATATTTCGCGCTATTCGAAAGAGTATTTATACTATGTGTTGCGAATACAGATCGTACAATCTCTTGTTTGTTCGCGGTATTAGACAAATATCTTTGCATTGAGTTAGAATTAAGACATAAACAAGGTTTTTCTTTACATGCGATTTGATCATCCTTGCACGGAACCCATGGCACAACATTAGATCCAAAAATCAATTTAAGCTGATATCTAACTACTCGATCCAGCATCTCGATATTGGTTCCTAATGTACTAATTTTGTTTATATTGGCATGACGCAATACATAATCTAATCCACGGGCTGAGTAAAGGAGTTCGACATTTGCTTTTCTAGCCACTATCGCTTCTTCGATAACTTTCAATTGGTCAGCCGTCGACATTTTCAGGTAAAGGGATGTTACGTTTCTTTAATTCGAAGTTAGCATGACTGACTTTAGCTCACTTATGCTTGCTCACTAGAAAGTGCGATTTGGTATTACAAAAGGTATATAAGAGAAAAAGAAAAATAAAATACTAAAAAAAAACTTAATTTAGATCAAGAAAAAAAAAATGAAAAACAATGAAGTTCTTAAAGAAAAATCACAGAAGAAGTATTGCAGAGAGTACAAAAAGAAATGAATGAGCAAAAGCAATCAACGATAGGTAAAATAAATTTTTTTAATAAGCAGTGTGTAAAGCAAACAAAAGTTGAAGCGAAGTATTACGATTGTCTAAGCGTAAGTGGGTATGAGGTGTGCAAGCAGGGATATATTGGGTAAAAAGGTAGATGGTGGGTTTCGATCAAATACGATATTGGGTGAAGGGGTTCAAAACTAATGCTACGAAGAAAATTCAAGTTGTTTTCCTAAAAAAAAATCTTTTACGAGGGAAAAATAAAAAATTTTTGCTTTCTTATGATTTTGATCGAAATAAAAAACAATAAATATTACTAGGAGTTTTTTCTTTAAATGGACAAAAATAAATCCAGACGAACTTTATTAATTTAATATATTTATAACAACCACAATGATAATGTTTTTGTTCGTACAAATTTTCAACTTAATATTATTTAAGAAATCTGGAACTTTTTGTTAACTGGGATCGAAGATGCGAACAACGAAAAAAATTTAAAATGGTATTGAGGATGCGAACAAGCAAAAAAAAATAATATAATTAACAAGCAAAAGCAAGGTCGCTAAGCGGAAATTCCATACAAGTATTTCTGCGTGCATGCGGTAGGGATACACAAGGTAAAACTCAACTACTGGCAATTTGTAGTCGGGTGGGGATCGATAGGGTCTCGTGATGTTGTTTACGTTTGATATGGGCTGAGGAATGTGTGTTCGATAGGTGGAATATTACTAATTCGAAATAATATTGTACACTTATTTTAACGAAGGTGGATTATTGTAAGCTAGCGTTGTTTACAAAAAAAATAAAAATGTATTGCAAAATTAAAGAATATTGCAAATGAAATAAAGGGTTTCTAACTAATTACGAAATAATAAAAAAATTTTGTAGGCAATAACAAAAAAACAAAATGATCAAAGTTTTAATTTAAATTTATCATTAATTACCATAAAAGCAGAAAATTTTATAATTCCTTTAGTCAGGTCCAAATAGTAAATTAAACTTTTATACGAAGTATTTATTCAACTATACGAGGTAAATAGAAGGTATTTATACCAAGTATTTATCCGACTATACGAGGTAACGAGAAAATATTTATACTAAATATTTATTCGACTATACGAGGTACCGAGAAAATATTCATAGTAAATATTTATTTCGAATTTTAATACGAATACTACAAATAATATACTATACAAATTTCAATTTCCAAGATTTTGAACTGAATAGAGAAAACTGATTAGAGAAAAAGTTTTATACGAAATTTTATTCAAAGTGTACGAACTAGATTGGGTATTATCTATTCGTAACAAAACGAACAAAATTTATCGAAGGGGAAACTATTCACTTATTTTTGATAAATCCACTTTGCAACGATTAAATCACTACAGTGATTATAAGATTTATGGGAAATAGGTGTAAAATATTATTGATCGGAAGGTGGGAGGTTTTTGTAGTGATAGGCGGAGAAAATAAATATTATATATTACAAAATTGTGCATAAAATACATAAAATAGGGTACATGTGCATAAAATATAAAATTATGAACATATAATAGTAATAAAAATGTTACCTTTTATTTTCGAGTGAGTGAGGTTTTTTAACTTTATGCTTTTATTCAAGTTCCAGAAAAATTTTTGTAACCTCGTGGCAATTTACGAATATACTATTATTATGTGAGTATACTATTATTATAAGAATATACTAGTATTATGTGAATATACTATTATTATAAGAATATACTAGTATTGTGTGAATATACTATTATTATAGTAATGATGATGAATATTAATTTTATTAAATTTATGTTGTGAATATTCTAATTTTAAAATAAAAAATAAAAATAAAAGTATCTATTCAACGTCTATTTAATTGAAAATAATTTCCACTGCGTGTATTTATAAGAAAAATGTATTTAAATCTGAATATAATTGCTCCAGTTATGTACCATTGCTAATCACATTTACTAATTTCTGTAAATATTTTTAATCAAAACAAAATTTTATTTGTTATACTATTATTTAAAATCGTTAAACAAATGGAATAACAATTAATCACAAAAAGATTTTAACTAAACTGATTTTTTTTTTTAAATAAAAAAATGTTGAAGTAGATTGTAGAGTCTATACTGTATTTAACGAACACGTGTTGCCAAAACTTATTTTCACTATCTTCTAAAATTATCGTTTTGATATTACACAAAAATTTTCGAAATTGTTGATAAATATCACGAATTTTATTTAAATATTTTTATCAATACTCGAAGAAAATTTTTCGAAACTTCACCACGCACTCACTCTCTGTTTAATATACTAAATTTTGTATTTATACAATCCTAATTATTTAGGATATACGTATAAATTTTGGGGATATATTTTTGTATTTATGCCGATGTGCAAAATTCAAAATCATCAGCATAAACTACTAATGCCAAGTAATGCTAGCGTGGCCTACCGCCTGACGCCAACGACAAAAGATAGCTGCCTGCGAGACGAACTCGCGGCGCACATGCAAAAATGGCCAGCTACAAGCCGTCGCGGCGTTGTCGAGCGTTTCAATTGAATCGAAAATTGCAACGATATATTACAGGTGCCACTATATGTTTAATTACACCTGCACTGTCGTATTCTACGAATTATTATTCACGAATTAATTTCCTTTTAATTTTAATTTAGTTTAATAATATAATTCAAATTTCACCGGAATTTTTTTCTTCGACCCCACGTTACTGCGTTAATTTTATAACACGTTGGGCGTCAATTTTATGACACTAATTTTGGCTACTTTAACCAATATTATTGCGCCGCACATGCAGGCTTTAACATTGTATTTATTCGAGGGTAAAAAGAAATGATACACGGGGTTTAGGATAAAACTGTGAACACTTGTGGTTTATTCTACTAATTTTACAAAGGTTGAGCGCCAGCTGCTCGAATTCGCAGCACGATTTTACAATTATTATCCGACCGATACAATAAGGTTACTTATACGATACACTAGCTACGGTGAGCACGCGGTACGGTGGGAACGGTAAAAGGGTAGAATGGGGAAGAAGCTACTCCTCAGGGACGCGAATTCCTTTAATGTCGAGAAACATACGATGAAAAAGGCGGCGACGCGACGCTCGACACGCACGCGGCGCAAGCTTGAAGAAATTATTATTGGATATATATATATATATATATATATATATATATATATATATATATATATATATATATATGATTATCTACCCGCACTAAGCACGAAAGTAATCTGTGCAACTTACTCTTTCTAATCGAGTGTGGCCTCCTTCGATATCGCAGTTGTGTAGGCTCACACGATGGACGCAAGATACGATATTGGTAATCACCACGAGGCGTTCTGAACTAGCGAGGGTTCGTACGGAGCTATTCGGAAAAGCGAAGTGTCGGTATGCGTAGCTCAGTACGAAGTGGCCGCGTCGTCCTTCGTCACCGCGGCGCTCAAGTTGCATTGGTGTGGACAGAGCCCGCCTGGGGGCGCAGTGCGTGCTTTGGCGAGGGGGAAAGAGAAGTGCGAAGGAGGAAAGGGAAGCGTCTGCTCGCGGTGGCGTCATGCCATGCGGCATGCGGCCGACGGCTTGCGGACGGAGTTGGAGAGGACGAGGAGGGACGAGTGGCTAGGGCTAGGAAGTGCGACGAGGGTGTTGAGCAGGAAGGACATCGAGACGATAGTGCCGACGAAGGGTACGATGGCGATAGCTCCAGGACCCCGGACGGCGTATGTGCAGTAGGAGTAGTGTGCACGATTAACCTCTAAGAGGTTATGTTTATATGCAGCTTCCACTGTATTCACCCACTGCTATTATTACCAGGTGAGATCAGTGTTTAGTATTTTTCCAATATAACTGTGATCTCCCTTTTCTAACGAGGTGTTGTTTCCAGGTGTCTAAATTGAGTGCTTCGAAGGCTGTTGCTGCTGCTGTTATGTAGGGAGCGGCCCACGAGTTGAGCTGCATTACTGTATCCGTGGGACCACCCTGCCTCTGCAAACCCTCCAGGCCAGGTAAGCGAGTTCCTTTTTGATGTACATGTATTCTGTAAACTAATCCTCGTTTATATTTTCAGGATGTATGCTGCAGGCCTCCTTTACGTCTACAGAAGCTGCCGCTCCGTCCAAGGGGGATCTCTCTATGCTCTTCAAGGTATACAATCAGGTGGGTATCCTTCCAATACTTTCTACTTCTCTTCTTAATTTCTAATCTTTTGTGTGTCTTTTTAGGTTGGTTCGAGGGGACAGGAGTGAGGATAGGAGACGCCAGAGCGTGCTCAGCGTACCCCAGCTGAGGTCAGCCAGCTTATGCCTGTGCGAGGCTTAATGGGGAGGCCGCTACACGTCTTCTTCAGCTGCTCCAGGGCATGAGAGCTCGCTTGCTCTGTGTCGTCCGAGGAGGTAGTGTTTGTGTATGTGTATGTGTAAGTGAGTGAAGTTGGTAGGTCGTGTGATCTCAATCACTTTGTGTAACACGCACAAAATGTGGTGTTACACATATGAGAATAGGAGAAGAAAAAAAGATCAGAATTACAGATTGGATGATTCTGGTGATCCTAATGTGTTAGTCGATCGACTCCGAGTAATTGTTTCTACGTATCCATTTGGGATGGACGATAATGAGGTCGACTTTAACATCAACGAGTTACGTAATTCTGGTAACGGGTATTGATGTATTTGAATTATTCTAAACAATCAATACTATATCTAGTATAGTCCAGTACAACCCTGTGAGTAAAGATGTGAAGAAACTTGTCTAATCTTGTTTAGATAAGGTGGTGGGAGTAATGCTGGAGGTGGTGGCAATAAAGGAATGCGTTTCATGGAAAAATATCATTCGTTTTCAAGATGGAGACCTTTGTAGGCTTGCAGGGCTTCAAGCAGTCTATCGAAGACTTCATGCTCAATAAGTTGGTGATAGTTCCTCTCAACGATTACACAAGCAAACCTCTTGTGCATCTCTCCAAAGCGCCTTATTCTTGGTGCAAACTCACTACCAAGTATAAATGCAGAACTTGTTGTAAAATACAACTATCACGGATTAAATTGGAATTCAAGAGATTATCCCTATTCCGATGTAGGCAGCATACTTCGAGGAGCCTTGCCGATGCCATCAGAGTACTTTTGATGGACTCTACAAAGACGAAATGGTTGGAGCGCTTCATATTCAAGTTTGATGTTTGTAATATAACAAATGTGGGCTTTCCTTCGCAAGATAAAATAAAGCTAGTGACGGTTTGTCCTCACCACAATAGAGCATATAGGGCTTGTTGTGATCTTCACAATGTTAGACTGATGAAGCAGTTCTTCAAGGAGAACAGTACTCCATTGATGCTCGCAGATTTACCTATAGAGTGAAAAGAGTATAGAGGAAATTAACAGAGAGATATATATCCTACTGGTGAAAGTGAAGTCTGGGGCTCTCACCCTTCCTCATGACCCTTAATACTTACGACCGATAAGGTAGATTTCTACATTATCGACTGTCAGTAACTTCAAGTAATGTCCTGAAAGAAGGTGGTTAAAACATAAAAGGTGGATACGTCTTACCCATAATCTATGATAACCTGCAGGGTAAACCAGAATCGGTATAACCTGGGTCGGGCCAGAACCGGCCTACACTCTAGCTCGGATGAGCCAGAACCAGTCTAACGTGGGTGAGCCAGAACCGGCCTAGCTTGGGTGAGTAAGGTGGTCTAAAATTTTAAAAGTTTCGATTTTCCTTCTTGTAACCCTTTCAAAAGTTGACAAAAGTGAAAAAAATAACTCTCCTGCAAGGCAGGTGCTAGACGCTGAGATTGAAAGGTTCTTACCTCGATTTCAACGTTTTCTAAGTGCATTTATACACTTTTTTTAATAAGTATGATAAAGAAATGATTAAAACTTTATAAATCAAAGCAAAAGACCGCTGCCAATTCATTGACACTTAGCTTCCTCAAACTTTAAAAAATGTTTCAATATGAAATTATTTATTCTATTTAATACTGGGGTGAAAAATACAAATGAGAAATCAATTGCTTTTTAATACGTCGGCATATATATATATATATATATATATATATATATATATATATATATATATATATATATATATATATATATATATATATATATGTATATACACAATTTATATATATATAAATTGTGCAATTTTCCTCTTTCTCAATACGTCGAGCGCTGAGCCTGGGAGGTTGGCCGTCGGATGGCGCCTCCCCGCTTGGCGGTCGACTAGCCGCTCGTCGCGGTCTGTCCGACTTCAACCAGCGACACAGCCGAAGCCCCGCCGCTCTCACCCGCAGCTCGAGGAGATTCAGCTTCGTGTCCCGAACCAGCGGCGTCCATCGGAGTGGCGTTCTTGGAGCGGCGATCAGACGCGTTACGCCAGTGTTCTTCTCAAAGTTGTCCTCGTTCAGGGCTTGTCGCGCACCAACGTTAGAATATTTACTTGTGAAATTTGGGTACATGTGAGTCTTCTTCTTTTGTCATTAAATAAAGTGTCGTTAAAGTCTATCCAGTGTTTCATTGGACCGCCTCCTCGCCTCTAATTATTCCTCTTCGACATTAAATTTAACAATGGTCCATCCGAGCCGGATGAGGAGGTCGTGTCCAAGCCACACTGGGTAATGACGCGGAGTGATAGCGCACAACAACAACGGAACACACGAGTTCTTTGCACACGCGGACAACGGTTTTTGCTTCCACGCGCGCGTTCTATTGGTCGAGTTGTTGCCTCTGCCCGCGCAACCGTCATGTTGCTTCCAGTGCGTCTCTCTCTCTCTCTCGCTCTCTCACGCGCGATCCCATTCAGGGCTCCTGTTGCCGTCCAGCTCGCGCTGCAGCCATGTCGCATTCGACGCGTTCTCTATGGTTCTCTCTCGTGCGCGGGCTGGGGCGCGAGGCGCGCGTCCTCGCGATGCATCGCTGCCATGCTGTGTTCGGCGCGTCTCTCTCGCTCTCTCTCTCTCTCTCTCTTGCTGTTCAATTCGACGCGTTCTCTACGGCTCTCGCGCGCGCGAGCTGGGGCGCGGGGCGCGCGTCCTCACAGCGCATCGCTGCCATGCTGCATTCGGCGCATCCCCCCCCCTCTCTCTATCGCTCTCTCGCGCGCGATCCCATTCAGGGCTCGCGTTGCCGTCCGGCTCGCGCTGCAGCCATGTCGAATTCGACGCGTTCTCTATTGCTCTCTCTCGTGCGCGGGCTGGGGCGCGGGGCGCGCGTCTTCGCGATGCATCGCCGCCATGCTGTGTTCGGCGTGTCTCTCTCGCTCTCTCTCTCTCTCTCTCGCCGTTCAATTCGACGCGTTCTCTACGGCTCTCTCGCGCGCGAGCTGGGGCACGGGGCGCTCGTCCTCCCAGCGCATCGCTGCCATGCTGCATTCAGCGCGTCTCTTCTCCCCCCCTCTCTCTCTCTCTCTCTCTCTACCCACGGGGCAGTGTCAGAACCCTCAATAACACGTCTCGTGTTCAGGCGTCGTGACGGGGTCCACGAATCGCAGGGTCACTAGCGTGACCACACCACTGCCCCATCGAAACGAATACTGCTTCGATCGATGTCCGGCATTTCTCTATCACGTCTCGTTTTCGCACGTCGTGTTTACCATGCAAGGTCACGTAGGCTTCTCGACTGACTCCGTCTCGCTCACAAGCGTCAGATGAGTTATAAGCAGTCTCGTTCATTTCAGAGAAATGGAGTTGATCGCAGCACAGCGCGTACTACTTCAAGTGATCGAGCATTCAGCGCTCACCATCAGCCAGATGCCCCCAGAAGACTGGACGGAGGGTCTTATTCGAAGCCGTCTAGAGCTGCTGGAGGCTTACTGGGAAGATTTCCAGGCCAACCACGTGGGACTCCTGCAGTACGCAGATCAAGCAGACAGCTCCTACTTCCAGGGTCAAGATTATCTAACGGCTGAGGCCAATTACATCACGGCCAGGGACCGCCTATACGATGCCCGAGCCCGCTTCAATCCCGCTGCCGTTGAGGTTACTCAACCTGCCTCTTTGACCAGTCGTGGTACTACCCGCCTCCCGAGAATCGTCCTTCCAGTGTTCGATGGACGTCGACAGAGCTGGGAGTCATTCAGAGACTTGTTCCGCTCGCTGATCCATGAAGATGCATCTCTCACTGAGGTCGACAAGCTATATTACCTGAAGACCCATGTGCAAGGTGAGGCAAATACCTCACTAGATAATGTACAAGTGACTGGACCAAATTACGCCATCGCCTGGTCAATTTTGGAATCCCATTATGGTCACCATCACCTGTTGGTCCAAGACCACCTAAAAGCCTTGGAGCATCTTCGATCATTGAAAGAGGAATCCTCGGAAGGCCTGCAGACTCTGATCGACGCATTAGGACGACATCGAGACCAGTTGCAGATTCTTGGCCGACCGGTGACTAGCTGGGACGACTGGTTCATTTCGGACGCTCTAGACCCAGTCACTAGACGGGACTGGGAGGAGGAGCTGGAGAACCTCGACCGGGTCGCGGAAGGTGAGCAGAGTCCTACACCTAGCTTTGCCATGCTGATCACCTTCCTCCAACGCCGATGTCGCACATTGAAACTGCTGGAAACTGGTCGCCAGGCAAAAGCCGCGACTAGCCTCGCAAAGGGGATCGCTCCCTCATTCTCAGGGGCTCGTCAAAATCGAACTCTTGCAGCTGCTACAGTCAACTCTTTTCGCTGCGGCACATGCAGAGGCCCTCATTACATGGGACACTGCAACCAGTTCAAGAGACTCAATACAGCTGAGCGCAGGAACTTTGTTGTGAAAGAGAAGCTTTGCTTCAATTGCCTACGGGACGGCCACTCCGCCAGAAACTGTCCGCCTCCAACGCAGTGCCAACTCTGCGGTGCCCGCCATCACAATCTGATCCATGAGGGACCTCTCAAACGATCCGCGGCGCCCGTTGATTCCGGGATCCCAGCCAAGATGTCGAGGGATGCCACTGCCATGCTCGCTGCTGCCACGTCATTGGGCAATGAGGCTCCCTAGCCACCATCGTCTTGACTAAGCCTGTTCCCCACGGCAATGGTCGAATTGGGCCATAGAGGGAAGGCACGAGCGAGGATAAGAGCACTGCTCGATCCATGCTCCGAATCTACGTTGGTCACTCTACGTCTGACTCGCCGGTTCGGACGAGACTTGAAGAGAGTCAAGGTTGGAGTTACAGGCATTGTTGGTGACATCATGGGCTCCACGCTTATTCGAACTCACCTGCCATTGTTCATTCCAGGCTCCACCTGCCCTCTCAGGATAGAAGCTCACGGGCTCCAGCGCATCCGAGTGAAGACGCCCTCTCGCCGTCCGAGCATTGAGGTGGCCAGGCTGTGCGAAGGGCTGCCGCTAGCACATCCCGATCTTATAACGCCGCGTGGAGTCGACATGATTATAGGAGCCAACGTCTATGGCGCACTGATGCTCCCTGGTGTGGATCACCGTGGCAGCCTCCTGATCCAGAAAACGGTTTTCGGCTGGATAATCACAGGTACACTCGAGGACGAATCTCCGAGATCCATCATCTTGGCCTGTACCACGGTCCCTGAGCCTCAAGAGGAACTCTGGCATGAACAGCTCATTGAACTAATGCAGAGATTCTGGTCGCTGTAAGAAGTCCCTGAAGTCATAAGACGATCACCGACCGACATGGACTGTGAGCGCATCTACGCGACCAAACACACTCGCGACTCGAGTGGACGTTACCTAGTTTCTCTGCCCATCAAACAAGGTGGCCACAACCTGCTCGGCTCAAGTCTAGGACAAGCTCGCAGAGCTCTCTCCACGATCCATCGCAGAATGAAACAGGATGACGCATTCCGAGATGAATATGAGCAGTTCATGGAAAACTACCAACGGTCAGGCCACATGCGTCCACTTACTCAACAGGAAATGAACCAGTCCTCCCAGAACATCAACTACCTTCCTCATCACGGAATCTGGCAGCGGAGTGACGATGGACGGAAGCTCCGCGTCGTCTTCAATACCTCTTGTCCGACGTCATCTGGCAGAAGCCTTAATGATACGCTTTATTCAGGTCCAAAACTGTAGAACGACCTCGCCTCTGTTATTACGCGGTGGAGGAGATGGCGAATAGCGTTCTGCGCAGATATAAAAATGATGTTTCGGCAAATTTTGGTCAATGCAGAAAACACACGCCTACAAGGGATTCTCTACCTGACCCATTGGGCATTGGTCAGAGGAATGCGCGACCACTTCTGGCACAGATGGAGCCGTGAATATCTCAACACTTTGCAGCAGAGAAGCAAGTGGACACGACCTCGAGACAACCTCACAGTGGGAGACCTGGTTCTGATCACGGACCCAGCTCTCCTCAAACCTAATGGACGATGGCCTCTCGGCCGCGTCATCCGCGTCTACCCAGGCCAAGATGGTTTCATTCGAGTCGTGCAGGTAAAAACTGCAGACAGCGACTTCACCCGGCCTGTGACCAGGCTCCTGCGCCTCCCCGTGACATTTCCAGCCACAAGTGCGGGCTGAACGCCCGACCTGGATCGGCTGAGACGGTGAACCACGGCGGGCGGAGACTTTAAGTTTCATCGTTCCAGGAACGAGGCGGGCGGCTTTGTGCAATGTTCCTCTTTCTCAATACGTCAATCGCTGAGCCTGGGAGGTTGGCCGTCGGATGGCGCTCAGCGCGCCTCTCTCGGGGCGCCTCCCCGCTTGGCGGCCGACTAGCCACTCGTCGCGGTCTGTCCGACTTCAACCAGCGAAACAGCCGGAGCCTCGCAGCTCTCACCAGCAGCTCGAGGAGATTCAGCTTCGTGTCCCGAACCAGCAGCGTCCATCGGAGTGGCGTTCGTGGAGCGGCGATCGGACGCGCTACGCCAGTGTTCTTCTCAAGGTTGTCCTCGTTCAGGGATTGTCGCGCACCAACGTTAGAATATTTACTGGTGAAATTTGGGTACATGTGAGTTTTCTTCTGTTGTCATTAAATAAAGTGTCGTTAAAGTTTACTCAGTGTTCCATTGGACCGCCTCCTCGCCTCTAATTATTCCTCTTCGATATTAAATTTAACATATATATATTTGTATTTTGTAATTTAGTAATTTAAACTTATTCAAAAACATAGCATAAATTATGGAAAAGTATTGTTGTTTAAAATATTCTTTAATATATATAATACATACCATTCTGGCCCCTCGGTGACATAGTGGGTAGAGTGTCGGGCTGCCGCGCGGCGGGCCAGGGTTCGAGTTCCACTGCCAGCACCTCTGACTCTTTTCGCAAGAAAATTTTGTTAAGTGATTAATACCTTGGTGACAGGTAGCCGGCACCAGTGCTGGTGTCAGTGGTTACATGGGGGGTCGCTTGAATGGGTGACCGCTCGTACAACCAAGGGCAACCGTGAAGGTTGCCTTGTCTGGTAGGAAAGAAAGAATACTTGACTAGCAAATTAACTTTCTTACCGCCTCGCGTCCTGGTGGAGGTTTTTGCCTACGGGTTTTCCCTCCGTCACAGGTTGCCGACATGGGTAGAAACCTGCCAGTGCGGGGAAGGGGGATGGTTAAAAAACCGAAAGGGTATGCTATTTTAAAAATATTTATTCGCTATATTTAGCGGTTGTGTTTTTATCAGCTGTTTTATTTTTCTATCTATTTCTATCTAAATCAAAATGCTTTCCCCAAATCTATTGCTATCTGTGTGAACACTGCTAGACTAGTCTTCAAATGTGTTCTTAATAACGAGAGGAATTCCTCTTTTATGATATTATAAATAAGTTGTATTTGTGCTCTTTTCGGTGATGTAATTGGTAATTTCTTATACTATATCCGTATTGCATTTATATAGTTGTGAACAGGTTCGTCATCGCGCTTTTTACGTTGTATTATTTTATCTTCTAATCTCTCCGCGAATAGTTCATCTTAATATTGATCGAGTAAATCTCTCTTAACGTCATTCCACGATTTCCATTTGTGTCCGATCACCCTATATAGATTTAACGCTGACATAGTTAACAACATTGGTATCGCGGGTAATAAATCGCTATCCGATACGGATGTTATTTGTCGGTATTCGTTTATACGTATGAAAAAATAATCCACGATTATCCCGGATTCTCAGCTAAATTTTAAATTTCATACGGCTATTATTTGCGTTAAGTCTCCTGGGTTACTATTACTCCGGTTCACTACCTCGTGATTTTCGTCTGCACGGCGTTGACCTTGCGTACCTGCGTCTATGTTCTGTTCGTTTGCTACTGGTCGCATACTCTACGTCTGTCCGAATTCGTTCATCGGCCTACGTATAGTTTCGTTTATTAAATCTTTTTCCGCTGCTTCATCGTGTGCTTTTTCCCAGAATTCTATCACGGATTTTGGTACATGGATTCAACTCGCCTCAAACTTGAGACGCCGGTGGAAAAGACGAATAGTGGTGCAATTATAGCATGCCTGGTGTTAAAACTTATAGTGATGCCGGCTTGCGAAAAAGCGCCTTTAAGAGTCCTACTATAAAACACCCGAAGGTACAGCGACGGCAGAAACAATGTCCAAAGCGAGAGTGCTACAACAAGTGCGTGCACGTAGCGCTCATATCGCGAGGTAGCAAGAACAAAAGCAATAAGAAAAGGAGAGTATGTGAAAGTTAGAGAGAAAGAGAGAGTGAGAACACGAAAAGGAAAAACATTAATTATGTTGTTCTTATATATACAATCATTGATTGTGGTACCAAACACACCCCAGTAGCCATGCACTCCATTATCTACGCACCCCACCATCCACAAAAACTCTACTATCCACAGATATTTAAAAAAAAGAAAAATAAGTTTATCTTAAATGAAGAATCAGAGTAAAAACACGTAATTGAGAAATCATGTTTTGATATTGAAAATCATAAAATTTCTAATTAATAGTATTTGTAACTTCCGTATACTTGGGGTATGCTATATTAATGCTATTATAATCTAGCAGTACCACTATGACATACTTGGTTTATAAATATGTTTTCAGGCTCAGTGTACCCTCGATAACTCATCACACCTCCCATTAAGAGATCATTATAATAATTAGAACAAAATTAATATCTAAAGAATATTTTAAGTGCAAATATAATATTTGGAGGTTATAGATTCTTAATGATATAAAAAATTATTTTTAAAAATGACTCTACGCTCAATATCAAACTGATCTCGTTATAAAGAGTGTGAAGCGTTATCGAGAGTTTACTGTAGATAATCGGATTCTATGTTAATTTATTAAAATAGTTCACATAAGAAATCAAGTGAGAAAAAGTGCTAAAATTTTAGGTGATTTTTTACATCATTTAGCAGTTACAGGCACCTGCATTTTTTAATGCTTTAGTTAAAATTATATGAGATCACTAAGATCACCTAAAAAGGATCGGAGCGCAATGCAAATAATGTTAAACTTTACAAAAACTGATGTTATTTCTGAGTGTAGTTAAAAAGAAAAAAAAATTATTACCCGCAATGAAACATACTGCACAGTAACGTATGATATCTCTGTATTGATTAAATCAAGCCATTCAAGTTATAACCACAGCGTATGTGTGCATATGAAACTGTATATGGAAGTGGATATGCGCACGTGTGCGTATGGGTGTAAGTGGGTGAGTGTGTGAGTGTATATATGCGTATGTGTGAGTGTGTATGTAAGTATGTAGAAGAGTCTGTATGCGAGTATGCTTTTAGGGTATGTGTGAGTGTGTACATGTGCGTGATAGCGTGTTAACGTATGAGAGTGTAAGTGCTTATGTGTGGGTGCACGTGATTGTGTATTTAACTTTATTTGTGAATGTGCGAGTGTGTGGGTCACCTGCAGTTAACATTAAGAGATCTCTAACCTTCTCAAATATATTTTAAAATTGGATTTTTCACACATTTTATGTAATATCCTGAAAAAAATGACTAAAAATTATTTAATAAATTTAACCAGAATATTGCTTTCTCAAATAGTAAAAAAACAGTTTTGCTAAATACAGTTAGAAACGCAGTAGCTAGGCTATAGGCATACCAGCTCACACGGATCCTGGTTCACCCCCTCCCTTTCACAAATGAGTCAGAATCCGAAGTGTCTATAAGTCCCATCTGTGCCTCTCCTTCCCTTCTCTGAGTGATCCAAAAATAAGTGGTAGGATTTGCCACTCCTCCAGTATCACCCGACTCCAAGTGAGCTAGAATCCGTAGTATGTAAAAGTCCATCCTCCTCTTCCTTTTACTATATGTTCCACAAATCTATGGGGTTATGCCCTTTTCTCCTAGAGAGAAAATCTATTGGCCGATTTTTTCGAGAAAAAGGGCGGCCTTCCTTTTTTTATGTGAAACATCTTATGGCGCGGTTGGCGGGTAACAACGACTGTTCATGCCGAGATGTGTGATGCGAAAACTTCGGGCAACCCCGTACCTATTCGGCTCTCTCCGCCGCTCTGGCTCCGCCTATTCGGCTCTTTGTCGCCGCTCCGGCGCTCCGGCGCTCGGGCAGTCCCGTAACTACTCGGCTCTCTCCGCTGCTCCGAGTACTCGGCTTTCTCTCGCCGCTCCAGCGCTTTCCTCTCTACTCTCTACCGCTTTCCTTGTATATGAAGCGTGATGCGAACACTCCGAGTAGCCTGGTCCTGTATTTCTCCTCTACTTTCTACAGCTTTACTTGTGTGTACACTCTCCTCTATCCCTTATACTTTTGTATATGCGTGTATTCATCTGTTACCGGTATACTGGAACGCATTTCAAAACGCAGCGTTTTCGTTCTCGTAAGTGTGTATTTTGTACCGTTTCTCATAAATTTTTATTTAAAAAATGAGTGACAGGAATAGTGAAAATGACAGAATCGGATGATCAAAATCCGGGTCCAAGAGAAATGCCTCCGCTACTGTACTTTAACAGTTTCGTGCACGCTACGCAATCAACTTCTACAAGTCAAAGGTTAGTTCAGAATTATTATTTATTCGTTTATCTCTTGCACATGCTCATGCATGCACACACACGAAGAGATAGATAGATAGATAGATATAATATTTATTTGTAAATATTTACAAAAATTTTACATAGAATTTTACATTTTAATGTCACACGTTATCAGTTTCTTAAAATTACATAACAGGTCGTTACTTAACTAAAATAAATTGCACATATGTGAAGTCAGGTACATAAAATATTGCACTTTGTTGTCAGTTATAAAATTTGTGTTTTCTAAATCGTACTTATTATACCTATCAGTCGCTTGAATAAAAGTACATACATACATTAACAATCGCTTCCATTCATACTAATAAATACATGCATACTTTTTTAAAATTGCTTTGTAAAATTAATAATTAAAAGAAAATATAAATAAAATACACAAATACATCAATAAATTAGAATTTTAAAAGATACAAAATAAATTAACACAAATGAATTAAACAAATGAAAAGAAGGGGAAAAAATGAACGTCAACAAAACAATTAATCTAAGCATACTAGGTATTTATTGACCACCACCTTAAAGGCCATTAATGATGATAGCGTACGAATGGGAAGAGGGAGTGAATTCCACAAATGCGCACCTTGCACTTGGAAAGATCTTCGTCCCGTTTCAGTGCGCATGTGTGTTACTGAGAGTTCTTTTGCATCACCCCTTACAGGACGCTTCGATTTGTTCTTCATAAAAAGTGACTCGAGATAGACTGGCTTTTTAACCCGTAGGATTTTATATATTGTTATAGCCACGAAAACGGCTTTTCGAGAGTCCAGCCGAGTCCATTCTAATTGTTCCCTGTAGGGGGTGATGTGTTCGTCCCTCCTAGCACCTAAAACGTATCGCACACATGAGTTTTGCAGTCTTTGCAGCCGGCTACGAAGTTCAAGTGATACATCCAGATACATCAGAGAGCAGTAGTCGACATGCGGGAAAACAAGGGCCATTGCTAAGTGCTTGCGCAGGTCCTGAGTGATATACCTTCTAAAAAATCTCAAGTTATACAACACTCTGTTGACCTTTTTAGCAACCATGTCAACGTGTTTTGTCCACGTCAGTTGAGAATCAAGTATAACACCCAGGCTTGTAACGGTCTGCGAGAATGGGACAAAGACGCTATCACCCAGATTGATCTTCGGCATCCCTTGTGACACAAGACTGTTTATATATTTACAGGAGCCGAAAATAATAGCTTTAGTCTTGGTCTTATTCAGTCTGAGTGATGCGCCATCCGCCCACCCAGCAACCGCTTGAAAAGCACGACCCAGGATCTCCACTCTCTCGTTCACGCTATCAGGGTGTATCTGGATGTAGATATGAAGGACGTCTGCATATAGTATATGTTTAACACGTTGCGGGTCGTCCTTTTTGAATTCTTTATTAAGCTCAAGAAACAATTCTTTTATGTCGTTGATGTAAAGACAGAAAAGCAAGGGCCCTAACACGGACCCCTGGGGCACTCCAAGGTTTGTTGACAACCAAGGTGACTTGGTGTCAGAGCGTTCAATAACAGCTTGCTTTCTACTCAAAATGTATGATTTAATCCAAATGAATGCATGTCTGGAGAACCCCAGAGCTCGCAGCTTTGCTAAGAGCTTAGCTGGCGAGATCGTGTCAAAAGCCTTGCTATAGTCAAACAGTAACAGTAAAGTCACAAGTCTCTTGTCAATTCCTGTCCTCACATCTTCCGTCAGTTTTAGTAAAGCAGTCTGCGTCGAGTTATTCTTCTTGTAGCCAGACTGCATAGGGTCAAGTTGTTTGGCTTCAGTCATGTGCTTTAGAATCTGGTCATGAGCAATTTTTTCCAGGACCTTAGAAAGAAAGCACAGTAGTGCAATAGGACGAAAGTCCGACGTCGACGATGGTGTAGTACACTTGCCTAACGGCACCACTCTTGCTTTCTTCCATAGGTCTGGGAATACACCAGTTTCCAGAGAAGAATTGAACAAGTTCACTACATGTTGCCGAATGACCGGCAATGACTTCGCTACCACACTCTGCGGGATGTCATCCTCGCCCCTCGCTTGCGAGGAGAAATGCGCGACCGCAAGTATAACATCCGCCAACCCTATAGGTTCAAATTTAAAACCCTCATCACTGGCTGATGTCACTAAGTTCTCGATTACGGCACTATCCTCATCAGTTGATATTGAAACTCCCGCAAAGTGGGTATTAAGTTCCTCCGTCGTGAACCCGTGCAAACCTCCTCTGGATTTAGGTAGGAGACCCAAATTACGCAATTCCTTCCAGATGTCACTCTGCTGTTTGCCTAGTAGCTTTCCTTGGTATGATATCCTGGCCTGTTCGGTCATTGATAAAGATGTATTGCGCAATTCTATGAACTCACTATGAAATTTCTCATGAGCAGTTCTCTTGTACCGACTATAAGTTGCGTCTCGTTTTTTATTTAACTGATCAATTTCATCATTTATCCAGGGTAGACTGCCTATGCGAGGCGTAACTCGCTTTAATGGTGCTAAGTTGTTAATCGCATCTAATAGGTTGGAGTTGAGGCAGTACAACGGTATATTTAAGTCAATGTGATGTTCATTAAAGACTGACCAATCATAACCTGACAAAAGGGACTGCAATTCTAAAGGATCTATTTCTTTGTAGTCCCTATTTGTAAAGGGATGATTGTACAGATTAGGAGCTTGAACGTTTATGCTCAAGTCAATGATGTTGTGTTTGCTTGGCCAAGTTGGTGTAAAGTTATTGTAGTCTACTACTGTGTCATGAATGTCCACTAGTATGGTGTCGACGTGCCGGTGTGCGACGTGTCGGTGTGATGAGTCGCTCCGTGCTGGACGATTTGAAGTGACAGTTCAGCTGCAAGCTTGCAAACAAACTTTGCATCATCACCATTGGCCAATAAATCTGCATTCAAATCACCCATTATAATCTTATGACTGTAAGAGTCACAATATTCTCTCAACTGGTCGACAAGATCCGAATGTTTTAGAAATGCAATGGCAGAGGCCCTGTAAATGACCGCGACGAAGACAGGCTCCAGTTCTTCATACTGTATCTCGCACATAATGTACTCTGACATTTTCGGTTTGTCCAGTCCATCAGTGTTTGATTTCATTGTTAATATTATTATTAAGGTTATTGTTGTGATTGTTACTATTACTAAGTTCCGTACATGACGATGCTTGGTTGCAATTTGTTTTATGAAGATTAGCTATTGTTGAGAAATCGGACACAGAGGTGAAAGCGTGAACTTTTTCTCCCTCTCCCATTCGAACGAGGACTTTGCCGTGCCTGTGCCACACGAGCTTAAATCCGAGACTTTTAGCTATTAACTTGAGGCTTTTAAACTCGGTATAAGCTGAAACACTCAAGACTTCATTAATAAAGATATTCGTGTGGAACAAGTTTTTAGACATCTCACTCAAACGAGAGAGATCAATATCGGTGGTGTTAAATCGTGTGAATGTAGTTTTTGCCTGCGTAATTTCCTTAGCTAATATATTGCTCGCGAGACGGATAATTAAAGGTGGCGGTCTAATGGACTTTCTAGCATTCGTACATGTTTTTTCACTCATTCCATTGTCTTCAACATCTGTTTTGGAAGTTCGACCCCTCATCGCAAGTGGCCTAACGTTAATAATGTCATCTTTGAGAACAGAAGGCAGAACGGTACTGAGAACGATGTAAGCAACGTCTACTAGATCAGCCTTTGCTTTAGAGCACTCGACTATTCCAGAAACTATTAGCTCAGCGCTCTCTGCACTGCTACTGCATCCCCTCCTATCTTGGCTATTACTGCTTCCTCCAGAGGCAGATGTTTAACCTCGTCTCGACGCGGACTCATTAACTGAGTCTAAAAAAATATCTAAGTTTTTAATATTATGACGACATCCCCGCGACCTACGTAAATGAGCCCGCGTTCGATTCCTTGCGGAGAAAGGTACGCAGGGCTTTTCAGAGCCCAGCGAGTCAATCTCTGGAACCGCCGGAGGGTTGTTATTTACATTGTGCTTATAATCTATCTTATTCTCTAGATTGAGCAATCTATCGGTTAATTCTTTGTTCTTGTTTTCTAGTAAGGCCTAGTTTTAACGCAGCGGTACTTGTATGTTTTGCCTTTACTAGGAAGCAAACCACATTCAGCACAGCTTTGAGTGCTGGCTTCCATAGCGCAACGCTCTCGCTGAGTCACGTCGTTTCGCTTGCTGCGGTGTTAATATTCGCACGTACCTGTCGCTCTTGTGACTTGGGGCATGTGCAGGTGCTATTTACTGGCGTACGGAAGATGTTGATCGCCTAACCTCAAATTCAAAGCACCGGTTAAGTTGATTAATTATACTGCAAGCACAATGCACCTGATATTGAAAACTGCAATTGTGCTGGCTTGCAGAACGGTGACTTCACTAGTCCTGTCACAATACACCCGACAGGTACGGCTGCGGCAAAAAAAAAGCTCAAAGCGAGAGCGAGATAGGATGTATGTCTACAGTACGAGAGCGCGCGATTGAGAGATAGAGAGAGAGAGAGAGAGCGCATACGCTCTCTGTTTATATACTCAGCCTCAAACTTAAAACGCGGGAAAACTCACGTGTAAACACACACACATACACACACACACACACACACATACACACACACAAACACACATACACACTATATTTATATACATAAATACGAATCTTTCTTTGTCTCTCCCTATTTTTTACTAAGCTCAATATAGCCCTACTTTATATTAAGTTTTAGCAATAATTACATTTATATATTTTCAAGTGCTCAAGAATCGCAAGAGATATGGGATATTATAATTGAAGCGAGAAATTAACTAAATACATCAAATCAAATACCAATCGTATCAGTCAGGTTAATTTACTTTAAAACAGATTTATTTATACAACTATTTATGACTTGATTTTCTTTACTAAATTAATTGTTATGTTTGTAGTATATATTTCACCTAATCAAAGATATCATCTTTCTTTACAGTATCAGTAGTTTAAGGATTTTAAACGAAAATTTACACGAACTACCTATGATTTTAGCTGGAGACTTTAATGTAAATTTCGCTAAAGATGAGTCAGCATAATTAATTACGTTCCTTCAAGAAGAATTTTAATTTTCCAATAACCTTCAATTTACCTTCAATTCACCTATGTTTCACATCTGCCAGGCGTCCCGTGACGGTTCATTTTATTTTTAGAAACTATTAGAGTGTCAGGGAAAAAATCTTGCGTTCTGTTATGAATAAATAATAAATCTTAATAAAGAAGCATAGGCTTGGTCACTTTCTCAGAAAAAAGTGTACATGAGCCGATATATTGATCACGCAAAACCTCGCACAGCTGCCCTTACGCAGGCACTGAAATAAGGTTCTTTCCATCAAATAGGGCACTACTAGAGTGAATTTATTGCCGAGATGTTTGTGCGTTTCTCGGCTCGTACGGATAATAAATCTTAAAGTAGCAAAGGCTTGGCCGCTATCTCCGAAAAAGTGAAAACGAGCCAATGCATTGACCACGCAAAAAAAGCCTCGCGCAGCATCACGGTCTTAGAGAAAGGGTGCATGCAGGTAGAAAAAAAAATCTTAGCAAGAAACTGCTGTGGATGCGCGCAGGTAGCAAATAAATATCAGCAGTAAATGACCTTAGAGAATAGTTTCGTGTACATTGTAGGTCCTCGCGCGCAGGTGAAAGCAAATGCTTTTAGCAATAAACTCCCTTTAAAGAAAGGCTTACTGCGCGCCGGTATTTAAAAATTCTTGTAAACCGATACGCTCGCAGTTTTTCCGCTGTAACGATTTATGATAGTAAGACTTCTTATGCGTTGAAGGTCCTCGCGCGCAGGTGAAAGCAAATGGTTTCATCAATAAACGCCCTTTAAAGAAAGGCTTACTGCGTGCAGGTATTTGAAAACTCTTTTTCAGGTCGATACTCTCAGTCGTCCTGCACGCAAGTATATACATTGGCCGTGCGTATCAGATTGTCGAAAATATTTTTCCAGTAATAAACGTCCCACAGAGAAAGGCTTACTGTGTGTTAAAGATTTTCGCAAATTGATTTATTATTAGTTATAAATCTCTGTTAGAAATGAATATTTTCACGAAACGCAGGGCTTTTTTTAAAAAAAGGGTGGAGGGGGAGGACAGTTTTCGTGAATAAATTGCAGTCCGTTAGTTTTAGAAGTATCTTCGATATTTCTGCTACCTCAAGAAAAGTAAAGCAAGTGACGAAGATGGCTTCAGAACGTAGAGATAATATTGAGAATGTGCAAGAGCGCATTCGATGGATAATAGCTAACGCTCCAGCATTGCTCATGAGACTTGAGCATGCATCGCAGGCGATGATGGCTATTGAGTCGTGTGAGTTTTTTTCTTTTTTTCGATTCAAAAAAAAAATATTTTATAATCTAATTGTTTTTTGTTTACTTTTCTTTTACCACCACTACCTCCTATTTCTGCGATGCAGAATCTTTACAAGGGAGTGAAGCCGCCCATACCGTCTTCAAGGCCAGGATCCCAGCGATCACGATCGAGAGTGAGCATCTCCAGTTTTTCGAGCTCGAGCTCCTCAGGCATTAGCCGCACATCGTCAAGCTGCTTGTCGTGCAAAGCAACGCGGAAAAAAAATATTAATGAGTTGGGACGCATACCCAAAATAAATTCATGAACAAATGGGGAAAGAGTAAAAAAAGGAAAGCAGATAATGCATATTGTTTTTTTTTTCTTTATTTTTTAATTAAAATTATTATTCTTAGTTTTTTAATTAATACTATTTTTTCTTCTTTTTTTGTAGATGAAGAAGAAACACAAAGCAAAAAGGCGTCGCTGCTGAAAACGGAAGTGGCATCAGAAATTTCAAGACTCACTAATGATGCCGAAAATACGAAACAAGAAACCCCAGACCAATCGAAAACTGGTAAGTTATTTTTTAATATTATCTGCCCATATTACATAAAATAAAATAAATAATGTTGACACTATTAATAATTTTTCTTTTTTCAGTGAAAAAAAAAGGATAGCCGATCGGCTTCTAAGGAGATCAATCGGTACGAAAGCACACGAGACTCAGTCAGCGGGTTAAACAAAAGCCTTAAGAAAAAAGAAGAGAAGAAGAAAAAGCTATCTCTTCAACTGAACACGACAGCACCACCGCAGCGAGAGAAACCAAAAATAATTGTAGATTTACATTTGATAGATCAGGATGTTTTAGTGATAAAAGAATTCAAGCAACATGAATAATATAATTTTATGTAATATCATATTGTGAATAATGTATAATTTTCGTTTCAATGATTTAATATATTTTCATTTAATAAATACAAGAAAAAATTATGCTACATAGATTTAATATATTTTCGTTTATTTCCATAAGTACAGTGCGTCTTATAACTATAGAAACATCACAAATTTTCACGTTTAAATGTGTATATTATACCTTTTTTTAAAGAACCTGTAACTTTGGAAGCAAAAATCCGAGGATAATTTTGCAAAAAGCCAATGAATGGAAAATATATTTTCTTTAAAACATTACTAGAATATTTCTTTCGCATCAACATTAAAGAAGTTATCGTTGTTTCATAACTATAGAAACACTTTAAATTTTTAGACCCATTTAAATCAATGTAAATTTTTTATCTAGTATTCAAGTTTTGTTTAAACCGTCCGTGAATTTTTCATAAGTTAATGTAGACACAATATTTTGGTAACGTCTTAAAGAGAATAAAATTGCCTTTTATTTGCTATTTTTTAAATTATCCTTGGTTTTTTGCTTCGAAAGTTGCAGGTTTTTTAAGAAAAGGTATAATACACAGATTTAAATGTAAAAATTTTTGGTGTTTCTATAGTTATGAGACGCACTGTATATACATTTACATCTACTTCATCTTGGCTATATGTATTTTGAATATAATTTTGCAGCCAAGCGCGTATAGTCAAAACATTTTGGACTGCGCACGTAGGTTTTCTTCGTATGCACATGTTGTGATTGAAGTAATTATATTTTGCAACAAATTAATTAGATGTTGTAGAATTGCACATCCTAAGTCTTCAATATTAGAAACAGATCTGAAAAACAAACAAAAATAGAATGTAAACAGTATAATAAAGTATAGCTTAAGTATAAAAATAGTATAATAAAGCCTAGCTTAAATATAAAAAAAAAGTTTAAAAAAGTATAGCTTAAGTATAAAAAAGTATAATAAAGTATAGCTTAAGTATAAAAAAGTATAATAAAGTATAGCTGAAGTATAAAAAAAGTATAAAAAAGTAAAGCTAAAGTATAAAAAAAGTATAGCTAAAGTATAAAAAAGTAAAGCAAAAAAAAAACAATAATTTACACATTGGGAATAAGATTTGTTAACCATTGGGTTTTCTGCTCTCCCTTGACAAATAACTTCTGCATGCCTTGTGTACAGATATGCAAAACGTTTTGCAAACGATGATAAGGAATATCTCCAGCGTCCCATGCAATTCCATGATGATACTTTTCCAGCCAGTCAGTCATACATTTTTCTTCTGCAGAGAGTTCTTCCCATGACATTGGAAGTTTAAAGTGATAGATAGTTGATAAAGCAGTCTTCCTTAAATTTAGAAAACTGACTTGTTTAAAAATAAAAGAATCTTCAGTGATTCTTTGATATCCTTGAATATTACATATGTAAGTGTTCTCTTCTTGACACTGCAATATGGGATTTTTTAATAATGTTTCGTAGTCGCTGGTTCTAGCCATCATGCTCACCAGTTATTTCAGTAAGAAATTAACTTGGAGAATGTGTATGAGAATTCACTCACATCGGAATTTAAAGTAAAAACTCCGTCCTTTTCCCTACCTTTCCGTCTTCATTTTATTATTCTTGGAGAAAAAATGCGTTGGAAAATATGCAACTATAGCTAAATTTTTAAAACACATTCCAAAAGTCTTGAACATTTCAAAATGGATCTGAAATAGAGAAAGAAGAGTGTAAGAATTTGAATACAGTAAAGTATGAAAACATATGAAAGAAAGTATGAAAAAATATGAAAAAGAATGAAAAAGCATGAAAAAGCATGAAAAAGTATGAAAAAATATGAAAAAGCATGAAAAAGTATGAAAAAATATGAAAAAAGTATATAAAAGTATGACAAAAGTATAAGAAGTATGAAAAAGTTTGAAAAAGAATGAAAAAAGTATGAAAAAGTATAAAACAGTATGAAAGAGAATGAAAAAAGTATGAAACAGTATGAAAAAGTATGAAAAAGTATGAAAAAGAATGAAAGAAAATATGAAATAGTATAAAAAAGTATGAAAAAGAATGAAAAAAGTATGAAAAAATATGAAAAAGTATGAAAAAATTATAGAAAAGTATGAAAAAAAGTAAGAAAAAGTATGAGAAAGAGTGAAAAAGCATGAGAAAGTATGAAAAAGTATGAAAAAGAATGAAAAAGAATGAAAATGTATGAAAAAGTACGAAAAGTCCTTGCGATGATAAAAGATTCTTATTGCCTTATAGTACAGACAGTTTACCTTGGGAACATTACAGAACTATGGAAGAACAGATGGCGCAAGCGTCACTTTAAGTAGAGGGTATTCAAAGGAAAAAAATGGGTGCTGAAAATCAAGAAAGATAGGTGGGAAAGGAAACGTAGATGGGGTGTGAAGTAACAAATGATAATAAAGTAATCTTCATGCAAGCATATGTGAGCATTTTAATAGAACGCTCAAAAGTGCAATGTGAGTAGAGTTCAGTATACAACTATAAATGGTTAGATATCCTGCCTGTGTTGATCAAAGCTTATAATTCAAGAAAACATCGGGCAATAGGAATTGAGCCTAAAAATGTTACGCAGGCAAATGAAAGAGAGGTCAAGAAACATTTTCTCAATGAAAAGTTACCTGTGAATAAACCGAAATTCAAAGTGGGAGATAAAATGTGAATAAGCAAGATAAAACATGTTTTTGAAAAAGGTTATACGCCAAACTTGTCCACTGAAATTTTCACAATCAGACGAGTCGTAAAAATCATCCCGGTAACTTATCACCTGAAAGATTATTATGACAAACCCGTCTCTGGAGGCTTCTATGAAACAAATTCACAAAACTATGTATCCCGAAATTTATTTAGTAGATAAAGTTGTGAAGAAAGTGGTAACCGCGTATATGTTAAATGGTTAGGTTTCAGTAGCGAGCATATTAGTTGGATAAATAAAAATGAAAATGTATGAATTATTTAAGGAACAAATAAATAAGAAATCATTTGTATTATATTTAATACTATATTTTGTTTTAGTTTTTCGTGGTTTTTCGTACGTTAGAAATAATATCATCGATCCAGTGAAAATGCATTTGAAAGAGCATATAATTAATTTCCTATCTTTTACCACCTAAAATTTCGGATGAGGTGTTTCCTTTCTTCTGTTATACACGGAAACGTCATGTTTTGTTTGACCTGTGATTTCTCTGAAATATATATTGGCAACTTTATGAAAAAAATTTAGGTAATTAGGACAATGGAGAAAATTATTCTATGAAATTTATAAGACATTTTATTTTTCTATGATTCAGAAAAAAATAATTTTGTATAAAAATCGAGTTCCTATGACAAACGATAACTTCAGTAAAACGGTATTATTCCTTCTGAAAACTTCCAAAAAGGTAGCTTGTTCCTATCTCTCGGCTAAGTTCTTGGCTCAGATCATGACTTTCATTTTTCGAGAAATTCAAAGTAATAATTTTTCAAAAATTATTTGATTGCTTATTTCTTGGGTATTACAAGGTAATTTTTTATCGCTGAACACTTATTCTTTTCGTCTTTTAATCAAGAATTTAAATCAAAAAGAATTTTGAAGAATTATCGAATCGTTTTTGTTTTATAATGTTTTTTTCATTTTTTATTAAATTTTCTTTTTCAATAATTTTTTTATCGTAGATTTCTAGCGTATTACGCAGTAATGTTTGACCAAAAAAGGCTCATTTTATACAATTTTTAATGAATAATTGAAATCAAGACATTTTTTTAGATTTATCGATTCGTTTTTGTTTTATAACTTATATTTTTATGATAATCATTATTTTTTCAAAAAAAATTTAATATCTTTTTTATTGAGTATTAAGAGGTAATTTTTTGTCATTGTAAGATTATTGTTTACGTTCTTTGATGAAGATTTAAAATGAACAAGAATTTTTAAGATTTATCGATTGATTTTTTATAACGTTTTGTTCATTTTGATGATAAACATTTTTTTAAACCAATTTTTAATAACATTTTTCTTGAGTATTATGCGGTAATTTTTGACCATTCAAAGCTCTCTTTTTATTTTTTTTATGTAGATTTGAAATAAAAATAATTTAAGATTGATCGATTTGATTTTGTTTATACCGTTTTTTCATTTTTATGATATTTTTGTAATAAATGAATCCGTTGTTCATAAACTCGAACAAAATTACGAACAAATTTTATTTTTAAAAGTAGATAGGATTTAATCTACAATAGTGTTGCAAAATTTATTATTGTCAATTGGAAAAAAATGTAACTTTATATGCTAAACTTTTTAAGTTGCTTTTTAAATACTATACTTTGGCGTAGGATGACTTATAGTTTGAAAAATTTTCTTGAAGTTTTTAACATAAATTTTGTTTTTATCAAAAAATAAACTTGTTTTTATCAAAAAATACACTTTTACTTATAGTCTTGTTTTTATCAAAAAATACACTTTTACTTCAATAAGTTGTCCAAAAAATTGTATTCAATAGTTTCAAAATAAAAGAAGACTGTAGAGCATTTTTTAGTTAATCAATATATTTTTGATGTTTTCTTTTCAAATAAAATACGTTACGAATAAAATTTAATAGAGATAAAATTTGAGTTCACAGTTAAAATGCGTTTTAATAAACCATTTTGAATATTTAACTCGAATAATTACACTTAATGAACATTTTAAAGATATTCTTGGTTAAATATTATTATCGCGTCTTAAATTTGTTTGTATATATGGTATGGATTATATATACTTAAGACTATTTTGAGCAACAATACTTTTTCATAATTTATGCTATATTTTTGTATAAATTTTTGTATAAATTATTAAATTAAAAAGCAATAGATTTGTTATTCTTATTTTTCAGCCCAGCATTAAATAGAATAAATAATTTCATATTGAGATAAATCGTGACCTATAACCAGCTATATTTGAACATTTTTCATCAGGGCAGTATTTGATCATTTTTGAAAAACGAAAATTATTTTTAATCTTTGTATGGAATAGGATCTGCAAAAAAATTGGCAAACATCAAGATACCTAAGGGGATATACCAGTGATGCGACTGTCACCGAAGTCGGAAGACGGTCATGTGATGACCATGGGACCATAAAGCCGGCGCTCCCTACCGCAGCATCGGATTGGCTACCTTTTTTTCTACCTTACCGACACCTGATTCCCTACACACTGTTTCGCAATTCTTGTTTCCCAACTATCAAAATTCGTCGAATTTCGTTACCGAACTTTTTCAGGATACTCTAACAACCAAATATTTAAAAAAAACTCAATAAAATAAATTTGAATTTTCTGTAGCGGACACATAAGAATAACTCCTTATTTGTAATTTTGTGGCAAGAAATACTTGTTTTTTAAAACATTATTGCAAGTACTGTTATAAAACACTACAGCACTATAAACTGTGACTAGTTTTGTAATATTCCAAAATAGAATAATTATACCTGACCAAACAAAAAATGACCGTCATTTTGCGTTTAATATTTTGGAATGGTCACGTCACAAAGCGTGATGGGTCACAATGACGGTCATGTTCTCGGAAATATGACTATTTTCAAAATGACGGTCATTTCGCATCACTGAGGCACACCACCTTTAAACACAAAAACCAAACTTATCGGTATGAATATGTTTTCAAATTTCTCCAGGTTTGGGGATATTACTTTTCAACACATTAATTATGGTATGAATACAGAAAATTAATTTATTATTTAGAAATTTTTTTACATACATATATATGGTATAATTAATTAATAATATTAAATAATTAATTGAAAAATCAATAATATGTATGTAAAAAAATTTTCTACGTAATTACAATTAATTTCCTGTATTCATACCATAACTAATGTATTGAAAAGCAATATCTCCAAAAGTGGCGAAATTTAGTCAACGGGAACATTTGGAATCCCGTGGGCAGTAGATTAGGAGCTTAAGGAGCATATTTCGCTAGATATAGGGCATAAAACAAAAAATCGTGTGAGAGTTTATAAAGGTCCTATGATAAAACTAATGATATGAACTTAATAATAGTCCAAAACTAAATGAAAAAAAAATTGTTCTAAAAAAATCTTAACGTGACAAGTATAAATATTGTCAATTTAAAAAATATTTAGTTAAACTCCGATTTTTTCTTTATTTCTTGACCAATTTTAATGTTTTGTGGCTAATTTTTTTCCTGACACATTTATCTCCAAAGTTAACGAAAGAAAGTTTTAAAATAATATATCTGTAATAAGAAAAAGCTAATTATTTATAAGGTAACGCATAAAATTTTATAAACAATTGGCTTTACTATTACAAAGCTTATTTTAGGAGGAAGCAAATAGTTTAATGAGAGGTTCTTATACCTCCGGCCCACTGTATTTTAGCACAATATTTATTTTTTAATTAAAATGGTTTTCAATATTACAAATAATGTTTTTGTAATATTTGTGCAATACGTCAAGAATTGCATATTAATATATCCTAAAAAATACTTATTTTTTGTTTTCAGATGATTGAACTCTATGCAGCAGTAGTCACTATCAAACGTCTTTAATACTGATGCTTCTAGGACGAATGGCGATATCTTGCTTTATTTATATTCTAACTTAAAATAAAATAATTTTTTGTAAGTTAAAAGCTTTCAATATACCATAACTTTCATTCAGTAAAGTAGAATTTCTTTATTAAATATGTTTAACACAATTGGTTACCTCTTAGTCGCATATCGCGAACAAATGATATTTGTATGGCATTTGATACCTTACATATATTCCTTTACATATCCTACCTTATTATTATTACTGCACGCATCCTAGAAGAGCTGCTTTAAGGGGAGAGCGCTATATAAAAAGTAATTTTTTCTTTTATTCCGAAAATCAAAATGCCGTAGCCGGATATGATTCTAGATGTTGCCTTAATGGGGTAAAAAGGTGTCTACGCCGGTAAAATAAAGAAAAAATTAATATTGTTCATGTGTAACATAGTATCAAATTGATTAAAAAAAACTAGTTCTGTATTTAACAATATACTTTTAATGAAACATTGTATACTTATTAGTGCTCTATATCTTGCACATAACTCAAATTAGCAGTGGTCGAAGTCCAATGCATCACTTTTAATTCAAAATAAGTTTTCCATCGGTTTTTCCTGCAAGGGATAATACAAATAAGTTTATGCATCAATAATAATATTATTTATGAGTAGTGACTTGTTCAAAATAACGGTTTTCATCACTGTGACCATTAATATGTGCAAATATTTAAGCGCAAAGCTAAGAACGTTATAAATTCCTGCAAAAATAATAAGATTTTATTAAAATTGAATTCAACTTTTTATACTTTAATAAAAAAAAACGCTGCCAGTTCATTGTCAGTGAGCTTCCCCAAACTCAATTAATTAGAATAGAATTGAATAGAATAAAACATATAATTTATTTGATTGCTCAAAAAATATCAAGTACACTGGAAGAATATCAAATATAATAATATAACACTCTCGTATAATAAGCATATATAGATATTTGTATAAATACAGGGTACAGTCTTTCAGAATAAATGAGTGCAGTCTTATAGAACGCTTTTCGTAAAGTTTTCTGAATACAGAATATTATCACAAGTCATTGTTATAAATTATATCACTGTTATCACATATCGTAAAACTTAAAACTATAAAATATTGTACTTAAATTAGTACCCAAATACGGTGCAGTACCAGAGAAATAATAACATGCCATCTCCTTTCCTCTTATGTTTGTCATTGTTGGTCACCGTGGTTTTGAGCCACGTATCTGTGCAGCTATGTTTTCATGAGCCACTCCTTTCTTTGTATCCATATTAATGACATCGCAGCTAACTTAAAATATGTTAAGGTTCTTTTATATACAGATGACATTAAGCTATACTCCATTGTTCAATCTCATAATGATGCTGAACTGATTCAGAGGGATTTATGTGAGGTGGTCAAATGGTCCATGAATAATTGTTTGGAAGTCAATATTTCTAAATGTTTTATTATCACTTCTAGTAAACACTGTGCACCAATGAAATTTGACTACCTTATAAATTATCAACTTTTGCTCAGAACAGATACAATAAAATATTTAGGTGTGATGTTTGATTTCGGCCTCACATTTGATAAACACATAGATTATGTTATATCGATAATTTCGAAATTGGTGGGGTTTTTAAAAAGAACAATAGCTTCATTCTTGAATACTAACTCTATAATGCATCTTTACAAATTAATTGTTTTATCAATCTTTACGCATGCTTCATCAATATGGTCGCCGCACAACCTCTAACAGAAGCAACACCTGGAGTCAGTACAACATAGATTCTTGCGGCATTTAGATTTAAAATGCATCGCCCGTTACATAGCTTTGATCATGTAACGTCTCGAGCCTCATCTATGCGCCATCTCTAGGACTATGTATACACTCAAAAACTTAGCCTTATTTTCCTAATCTACCAAACAATATCGATCCCATCCATTTATGCATAGAATAACATTCTGACACACCTACATTTTTATGTTCTTTCAATCATTGAGGAACACCTATTCTCTTATAGCTATCTCCTTTCCCCACAAAAATACCATCCACCTTCATAGAAGTAAGGGTATATAAGGCCACTCGATAAGCCGCTCGTGGCCTTCTGCTGTCAACTTTTGTATAAGCGATAACTAACTTAGTTGAGTTAGCAGCAGACTCGACGCAGAGATAAACGAAATACTAAATTCACCGATGGGTAAGGATTAACGTTATCTTCACTTTAAGGACGCTGATAGTGCCGAAAAGAGAGAGATTTATAAGAACTATGAAAGAGAGAATGTGGCGGTATTTTACTCACAAAAACATGCGACGTTATATCGACGTTTTTCCTAAAATCGTGGAATCGTACAACAACAGTAAACATTCAGCTATAAACAGGACACCTGACTCGGTAACGCTGTACAATGTAGCCAAAGTTCGCAAAAATTTAGAACATCGATATGGTAATTATGCTTTTCGACAACCTAAATACAGTGTTGGTGATTAGGTTCGAGTCAGTCATGCAAAGAACGTTTTTGCCAAAGGTCACGAGAGCGGGTGGATGTTGGAACTATTCAAGATTATGCGAATCTCTTTGATACGTCAGCCACGGGTATACTGTTTGAGAGACTTGGCAGACGAAGACATTGATTGCTTTATTTACGCAGAAGAGTTGAGCAGAATGCGAAAACATTTAAATATAGGCATTTTTGAGATTGAAAAAGTTTTAAAGAGTAGAGGTAAAGGTCACTACAAGAAATATTTTGTTAGTTGGAAAGGTTACCCCGATAAGTTTAACTCTTGGGTTAAGACGAATCATTTAAAAGAGAGATAAAATGAAGGACCAATTTTATATCAATTTTCTCAGCGACAGCAGCCTCCAATATTTTAGCGACAATACTACAACGCACTTTATTACGCAGTTACCACAGCAAATACGACTACAGGGGTCATGGTCAGTCACACTTACGGAGGTTCAAATTCCTCTGACGTTTCAGCATGTGTCATCGGATAAAGAAGAAGAAGATGGAAAAGTTTTGTTAAACAGCATACCACACACGCATCTTGAGACAAACAAATTAAGAGTGGAAAGTTACAGCAGTGCCCTACCACTGATTCAGTCAGAAATTTACAAAGATGTCTAGAGTCTGATACACGAAATGAATAATTTAGACTGTACGAAGGATCATCTGGAGTTTAAAGTCGTGCGTGGTGGATACGTGACGATTAATAGAGTTTATGCAAAGACGATTTGTACCGAATTTAGTCACGAGCTTTGTCTGCCCAAGAAATTGCAAAAAATTTTGGGGCTTGAAAATATACACAGCATTCTTATTAAAAATCAAAATCCGATAGAGGGCGCTAGACCAGCTCATCTTTCCAACGACTTACCATCCATGATCGAGATTTACACCAACATTTGTGAAGCTTACGTAACGGGTGACGTTCAATCACGACTGTTGCGAGCAGTATCGCTAAATATAGATGATTACACATACGGCGGCACCAGAGACTATCGAAATTGATATAAGGGACCAGCTTGGCCATCCAATACCATTCGATTTCGGTAAGTTGGCGGTGACGCTTCATTTTAAAAGAACAGACTAAAGTGATTGTGTAATTCACAAAAATAAATGGATCGTAATGAAGAATATTTCAATATGCAAGTTAGCAGTGGTGATCGGGGTACCATTGGTGGAGGTCCGCACATTGGTAGGGTGGGCCGCATTTACATTGGCTCCTCCTACCAACGAGGTCATGGTGACATTGGTTCATTCCTGGCTGGTATATTTCGACGGGTTTTCCAACTCTTTACCCGTGGAGCCAAGGATGTTAGGAAGGAGGATGCACGTGCTGGAATAAACATTATGTCTGACATCGGCACGCGAAATACACCAATCAGAGAATCATTCCGCAACCGTATGAGAGAATCTGGTGAAACTCTGAAGAGAAAGGCTGAGAAAAAACTAGATAAGCTGATGGAGGGGTCAGTATATAAAATACCTCGCCACGTGGATCCTCTTCAGTTGCAATTGCTCGGCGAACCTGTTACACTCCGCAAAGGCAGAAAAACAGTAAAAAAAGAGAAAAAAGGTATAAAGACGCAAGTCATCCGGTATGAAAAAAGGTAAAGTTAAGAAGAAGAAGAAGAAGCTAGCAAAAAAGAAGAGGAAGACTAATAAAATAACAACGAGAGCTATTTTTGATAGTTAAAGAGGGCCTTTTTACACACCCATTCATGTGAATGTCTAAAGTCGGAGTTACTCTTGTTTGAAATTCCTCCGACTCAAACGATGATCGAAGGCTCTCACTGGATAAATTATAAACCAATATCATCGTTAACAGATGACTCGCCAATAGAATTCGTCTACCCATATTTGTCTACCCTGTGATATCCCTACAGCTGTCTTTTTCAATAAAAATCCTTTATCACCACCAACCAATTCATACGCTTACAGAGCATACATTGAGACGCTACTTAACTATGGACCTGCTGCAAAACAATCTCACTTGACGACTGTCTTATGGTGTGAAGATACTCCTGTGAAAATTGACGATGTGGCAGATGCTAACAAGGGACTTGTGCAACGACGAAAATTTCTATCAGCGGGGAGAGCTATCGACTTAAAAGGTCACATTCACGGTAGCGTTTTTAACCAAGAAAAGTTGCTAATAAACGGTGTTCACGTAAGAGTACCTTTAGTAAAAGCTCGCAATAATTTTACCTTCATGGATCCTACAGGATATTTTTCCATATCGAGTAAGCTAATCTTTTAGTTAAACCCGTAAAAATTAGTCCGGTTGTATTACTCGTGCACGCTAAACCCTTTCAAAGACAACTGCTAAATATCCTTTTACGAGAATATAAGTCAAGGTTATTACCATGCATAGTGTCATACACGGTGAAACGTTGGATAACGTTATATTAGGTCAGATACCAAAATAAATTATTATTGGTTTTGTTAATAATAAAGCTTTTAATGGGGATCGAGAACTTAACCCCCTTTTAATTTTCAACATTTTAATAGCAATTTTCTATGCTTATACGTTGACGGTGTACAAGTACCTTCGAAACTTTTACAACCCGATTTTAGTACAACAAATAAGTTGTTCGTTAACGCTTATCACACCTTATTTTCGGGGACAGGTATACATTTTCTCAACGAGGGTAATCAAATCACGCATGAAGCATATCCTAACCGTAATTATCTATTTTCTTTTGATTTGACACCTGACTTATCGGTTAACGATTCCACTCACTGGAATTTGATTAAACACGTTAGTATTAGAATAAACGTAAGGTTTGATAATCCTTTGACTGACACAGTAAATTGCATCTTTTACGCAGAATACGACAATATTTTAGAGATAGATGCGTCACGTCAAGTTATCGTTGACTTAAGCAGCTGAAATTGTGACATGTAGATGTCGCTTTTGCTTGCATATAAGTTCGCCTCCGTCGTTCACGCGTAAGTCAGTTTCAAATCTTGATCGCCGACACAAGCTATAAAAGACAATGGACTTAGTTATAGATATTCAGTGTTTTAAGGGTATTAAAAATACCACTGTACCGAAGGAAGTTGACATGGTTGCTGTAAACGGTGATTTTTTCTGGTCATTGGTTAGTAGCACCAACAGCTCCTATACATAATTTAAGTGATAATATTCGGAAACGTAATAACTGGTTAACTCAAAATCATCATGGTTTTGACTATTTTGTAGGTGAAGTGTCTTTGAAAGTGCTTTATAAGATTCTGCACGATATTACAAAAAATGCACAAAATTATACGTAAGAGGAAACGATAAATGGCTAATATTACACAGAATTATAGCTCCTGAAATTATTAATTTGGAATACGATGTCAATTGTTCGATTTTTAATAATTTATCGTCCGATACGTACTGTATTCATCACACTGTAAAACCTTTCTACCAAAAATATCGCTACGCTTTAAATAATGTATATCGTTTAAAATCTTAGTTGTGTACATGGAGTTCTGAAAATTGTGAAAACAAGGTTGAATTTTGTACTAGACAGTCTGCAAATCTTGAAGAGCGTTTCGGCAATTCGATCGCATACTGTAGGTGTATTCCCAGCAGACCAAACGTCACGTCGGTGGATGGAACCTACAACGTTTGTGGTAAACACTGATAGTCACGAGAAATCTGGTATGCACTGGATCGCTATATACGTTGATAAATCTTGAAATGATTTGTATTTTGGTAGTTTTAGATCACTACCATTTGTACTAGACCATATAGATCGCTTACGAAAAAATTGTAAACAATTTCGTTGGAATGTAACGCCATTACAGAGTGACACGTCCGATGTATGTGGCCAATTTTGTATCATGTCCTTGTATTACATGAGCGCGGGTTTGGGTTTCCAAAAATATCTAAATAATTTTTCTACCGACTTGAAGAAAAATGATAGTATAGCCAGACGCTTTGTAGAATATTAAAAAAATGCTGATAGAAATTTTATTGGCAGAGGTGGCTGTATTGTCAGATGTTTCCAAAACTGTAGCTCTAAAATGTCATTATTGTAACATGATATCATTTTTCTGATGCAACATTCTTTCGTTCGTATCATGTGTCAAGAAGTTTCTCATTGTTGCTTTATCTCGACACGTCGTCTGACGCAACATTCCTCAGACTTCTCGGAATGTCAGTATTTATTGGTATCTGATACCCCCTCCCTCCTTTTAGAATATTTACACTTTCCACCTCTACTCCTAGTTTGAAAGATATATCAAGAGCTGGTATGATGACACTTTTACAAAAGTCATTTCTAACCACTTGAAGAAAAACGACAACATGGCTGACCAACCACGAACCACTCGTCATCCACATCAGATATTCAGCACGTTATATGAACTAAACAAGTCCTTCACCAAGAAGATTATCGTTGTCTTAGAATACGATAGTTACACAAAGGAATATTACCGACCAACTGTACGACTGTTGTCTTCTGACTTTGATGGAATAGCGTTCTCAATCAGTGATTGGCAAGAATTTAAAGGTAATTTTGTTGATATTGTCAAGTATTTCCGTGGGGACGCTGATGAATGAAGGGATCACAAGATTTACGGTAATGGTTGGATTTTAAAATTCACACATAGTCATTAAGGTAAAGCTATCGCAAATAGAGGAGGATCGGATAACTGGAAATTCTATTGTATGTAAACGTTTTCGGCATAGTTGTATTATGAAGAAAGTTACTTTTGAAATTGTATTGACGCTCGCCTCGAATATTTAAATTCTTTAGCGGGTAGTATAAGCTGCGTTGCGGATGAAGTTATTGAATATATTATGAATAAAAGTAGTCTTATGCATGAAGCGCCATTACAAGTGTTTGTACCTAGTATTGTTAAAGACGTTGTAAATACAATTGCCGATAATGTAATTAGTTTTATAACCACCAGCGTTCAAAGACGTTCAAAGGAATTGCATAAGCAAATTCCTCTTTGCAAACATGATGTAATAGATGTATTTTATCAACTCGTATCGCTACATATGTATAATATAATAGATGTATTAAATAATCGATTATCATCAAATTTATAAAAAATTTAATTGCACTTACCTTCTTTTTATTAACCAGATTATCTGTCCTTTTTCCTCTTAAAACCATTTATAATTATATATTTTAATGTTTAAAGTATTTTATAAGAAAAATAAATTTTTCATACTTTCATTAAGATATTACAATTTAATTACGTTAATTTTTTTCTTTAAATAATAAAAGTAATGTAAAAGAGAAAAAAATTATTTAGAATCATGCGTTACTCATATAATAGATGATGAATCAACAAAGTATCAGATGTCACCCCGCTGACGCTATGTGTCGCTCACTGGCGATAGTTGGGGTCATCTAAGGTCTAGGTCAAGTTTGTTTCGATGGCCTATAGTAAGGTTACAACTACTAACATTATTTGCATATATATATGAACCCACACATGTACAAGCATACAGAATACATGAATGTTGTTAATCGCAGTATTCGAGATGCGTGATTTAGTTACGGGCACTTTCTGGGACTTCGGAAGGTGTCTGTAACATCCCAGAAAACTTAAATGTCTAACTGCACTTTAGACAATAAACAATACATGTATTTTATATTACTTTTATTATTTGAAGAAAAAAATTAACGTGATTAAATTATAATTCTTCCCACACACACGCGCACAAAGACATACTCTCACCCACCTATATCAGCACGCGCTCATATACGCATACGCCATCACACATACATATGGAGCCACGCAGACACACACAAACATAAATACTATATATATATATATATATATATATATATATATATATATATATATATATATATATATATATATATATGTATGCACACACATACACTCATAATCTCGCACACATAAACACACACTCACACGTACATATCCACCGCACAAACAGGTATTCATAAATACACACACATATCAGCGTATGCAGATACAAATTCACATATACATCCACACCTACCTACACAGATGCACACATTCATAAACACACACACACACACACACACACACACACACACATATACAAGGGCAAGTAATTCAATGATTATCGACAGTTCAGAGCAAGACTTTGGAACTGACTTAACAACTACTGATACAAAATCTGAAAATTTGCAATAGATAATATTCTCATCTTCATAATGATTAATCAACAACTCAAAATATTTTATTGGAATACTTGAAGTGTCTCCAGATGCAAAGATGATTTACCGAATCTTCTCTCTACAGCGGATATCTTTGTGTGTGTTGAAACTTGCCTCCCAAATAGCTAAAATATAGATATTGAATTTAGATTGCCTAGATTCAAAATATTAAGAAAAGATCGCACGGATACCAAGGGATGAGGCATTTTAATAGCCGTAAGAAATTACAGTTTGCTCAGAAAAGGATGGAAATTTGCGGAATTAAAATTCAAAATATATCACCTCTACTTTATATTATCGCCTGCTACAGACCTTCTCATAACAATTTTACTCAAGAAAATCACTGCACTCTACTAAACGACTTCAACACTCACCATCAAACCTGAAACTGCATGTTAGATAGTGCAAACGGAAAAAAAATTGATAAAAAAGAACGTTTTATACACAATACAGCGACTCCCATGCATACCAATGCTAAGTCTGGCTCAAAATCTAACATAGATTTAATACTTTTCACGATGAATTTAGTTGATAAGATTAGCATCTGTGTTTATGATGAGACATACGGATCTGACCATTACCTTATTATAACCACGTTATCTACTACATTAAAAATCCTTTAAAATCAAGTGCACTGGCAGAGCTTACTAATAATTACACTAAATTTGTTGACTCCGAATTTTGTAATTCTCCAGCAAGTATTAAATATAAAATGTTCCTGGATGAAATTACGTCCTCCATTATTTCAACCACTCCGAAAAATAATTACAAGAAACTCCTGAAACATAATAACCCAGTAATTTGGTGGGCCTCTAAATGTGATAGTGATTCGAATAAGAAAAGCCGCCTTTAAAATGTGGAATTTCTAAAAAAAACTGAGGACCACATACATTAGAAAAAAGCAAGCTACAATTGCCCAGAAAACATTCAAAAACAAAAAAAAAGAAAGCTTCAAATCCTTTGCCAGATCAATCAATTTAAGAACTATTCAAACACGTGTATGTAATACAATAAAAGTTTTAAAAAGTAAGTGGGTTCAAATAAATCCCCCTTCCATAAATACTAACAGCGAAGAAAAGACCGATCCCGAATGGATGCCTGAATGTGAGGAAAATAATTTCTTTAGTAAGACCTTCCAGTTTACTAAGTTTAACACAGCCTTAGAAGCCAGAAAAACGTAATATTCTCCTGGTTTCGACGGTATTGACTACGAGATCCTTAAAGCTCTTCCAATCAATTATAAACTGATTCTGCTACGAATTTTCAATGAAATGTATAGCAATAACGAATATCCAAGTGATTGGAAAAAACAGTACATGTATTTCATTACAAAATCTGATGGCGTATGTTTTCGACCCATGGCTCTCGCTTTCTTAAGGACTAGTCGAACGTTGACAATCTTACTAACATGACACTCCTCCTTATAGAAGAAGGTTTCAGGGCTAAGCAACACGTTTTCGGTACATTCTTAAATATTACCGGCGCATTTGACAATGTAAACTGTGAAATACTTCTTAGAAGGGGCTAACGGGGTAATGTCGGTTACTGGCTAATTTTGGTCACCCTTATTTTCAATAATTTAAACATTTTTAGGTAATAATTATAATAGTATATGAAACACAACATAAAATTAAATTAATCTAATGTCCAAACAACCTTCTATTCAGTTTTATTAAGGATTAATACACAATCAAAGTGTAGGCCTACATTTCTTATAAGAAATCTGGTCTATAAAATAAACTTTTATGCATATTATTTGTTACTTTATGCAGTTATTTCTTGTAACTTTATTAATTTGAACAATCTAAGAATACGAAGTAGTGATGAAAAAAGAGTTTTTAACACACCCAGCCATAAAGTACGTACTTTTTCACCACCGAGCCGGGAATAAAGCGCTACATTAAATTCCTACCCCCACTCTAGTCTCCGCCGCGACACGCATGTGCCCTCGCCTTCGGCTCGGGCATAAACAGCTCGTGGCGGCGGGCACTGGCGTGAGGTTAGGAAATTAATATGTAGCACTATTTGCCCTCTTCGGCGGTGGACGAGTACGAACTTTTTGGTAGGTACGTTAAAAAATTGTATATTGCACGCGTGAATAAGGCGAACCAGCGATTGCAAGCGTGTGTGACGTCATCGCTCCGCTCGGACGCCAAATTACACGCAGGCATTTAATGGCTCACTTTAGTCCCTAGGTGCATAATATATTAATAAACCTATTGCTTTTTTGTCATTTCAATTTAAATTACTAAGCAGAATTGGGTCAATCCCGCTCACAGCGCTCTCAGGTATGGCACCTTTGCTTAAGTGTTTTTGATTGAACAGTGGTTATGTTATTACATATTTCACTGTGTAAGTTCCAATAATAATGCGACGGATCATATGAAAGTTCATATAATTGAATTAAAGAAATTTTTCACTCACAAAAGTAATAGTGACCGGAATTATACCAAGGCTGATCGGTATTACCCTTTAATGTGGGGTAAATCCGGTCAAAATGATTTTTTTTTATTTTAATTTATAACTTCGATATCTTAAAGTTTTATATTAAACGAATAAGAAATACTTAAAGTCAATGGTTGGAACTAACATAATAATTATTGTTTGGGCCGTTTGCACTTGCAGCGGCCCTATTATATTTCATATTTTCGCGCGCACTCTGTTTCTCTCTCTTGCAAGATTTGAAACGCTCGCTCGCACGATTTCTTGCGAGAAAGGACACAGGTGCGCTCGTACTCCCACTCTTCTTCCTTCCTGATTTCGGCGAAGCGAGAGAAAAAACTAATTGTTCTCGCTGAGCTAGCTCTCTTCCGGCTTGACCGCGACTATGGCAGGTTCGGAGCCCTTACTCGCATCGCGGCGCCTGTTTTCGCGACCGAGTGTGAAACTTTTACTTACACTCTTCTAACACCACACACGTAAACCTTATAAATAGTTATTTTTAAGAGCAACTATAAATGCTCGTTTTATTATATTGATTTCTTAATATATATATCAGTGTAAAACCTATTTACTCTCCTACAGACTCCGCATCCCTTTACCCGCCAAACGTGTTCCGGGCTATCTAGTTTAATCGCCCTAAAGCTGCAATTTTTCGCACGATGCTATTACCGCGCTTATAAGCAAATTTAAGCTCTATTTGAATTCCTGTGTTTTGGCCGGCTAGCGCACGATCAATTATTTACAGTTAAAAAAGTCCATTTGAAAGTGGAAATAACAAGCACGTTTGCTTAGGTGACCGGCAGTATCCCGTGTTCCCCTACATTAGCCGAACTGGATGTTCCGCTTAATTTGTTAAAGTTTGTGAAATTTCTTATCAAAATGTACACAAGGGGGTTCGTCAGGGGGCGTGCTCAGCCAACTGTTATTTACACTCTACATTCATTTAATAAAAAAAATCTACCTGAAAGTGGTATAATCTCTATATTTGCAGATGTTATCGCAATACTAATAAAGAGAAAGCTCAGAAAATCCTGCATATCTCTCATAGAAAAATCTATAAATGCTATAAAACAAATCTAGAAAATCTTGCACTAGAGCTCGCCTCTCAGACAGCCAAATTGATACATTTCAATAACTAAGGAATTAAGCCCAAGAAAACGAAAATAAAAATAGGGTAACAATGCGATTGAATCGAGCGAAACAGCTCGTTGTTTGGGAATACTCCTAGACTATAAATTGTCGTTTCAACCCCATGTATCGCTCGTTCTAAGAAATGTTTAAAAGCCTTAAACATATTGAAATTTCTTAGGAGGACTTGGTGGGAGGCGGATCCAAGTACCGTTCTGATGATATACAAAAGTCACATACGCTCACTGCTAGATTATCGAAGTTTCATATATTTCCCTCACAAAATTTCAAATAGAAACAATTGAAAAAATTCAATATGCTGCCATAAGATACGCACTGGGTTATCGGATCAGCACCTCCACGAATATACTCATCGCAGAATCGAAACTAGACTACCTTTACGATAGAAGTATAGAAGTAAATATCTGTGTTTAACCTATTTATCAAAAGTAATCTCAAATAAAAGCTTACCGGCTTGTAAATCGGTTAACCGCAACTATTTTACTCACAAAAAAGCTAAAGAATGTGATCGTCTCCTCATTAAGTGTATCCACGATATAATCACGTTTAAAAATGTGATTGATACTCAAAAACATTATACCGCATATTTACATGAGTACGAAACTCTCACAACATCTATTAAATTTGACTGTAAAATAGGAACACGCTTAAAGAATAGTGAAAATTCTAACAAGATTATAATTGCCTTCATAGCAGCGAGAAAAGTCATTGCTATTTACACAGTTGACAGCAAGGTTAGCGGTGCTCAATCTGAAGGTTCAGAATGCATTAGTAATAATCTAGTATTTACACTCAAACGCAGTATTTGCAATCTTGCTTGAATTTTTACAGCTGAAATCATTGCAATAAATGACACGCTTGAGTTCGATCTTAGAAACACCGCCTGTAACGTTCTCGCCTTCATTGATTCCCTTACCGAAATTCCCTACAAAAACTCAAGTCCACAAATCTACATGTAAAGACTAACAACTTAATTTATCAAATTAAAGAAAAAGTTCTGGAATTTCGTAAACAAAGCTCAAATAGTAGCCTAATTGAATTCTTTGGGATTCCCTCCCACCAGGGAATTCTTGGAAATTAGTAAAATCTGTAACAAATCAAGATCATGATGAAAGTATCCGTATTCCCATTCCTATTCTACGCGATAAATTCAAAGAAGCAGTCAAAAAGAACACTGGTAAGTCTACACGAAAAATCAAGTTAGAAAAGGGAATTGAATATTTTCAATATTTTTACACAAACAATTCCGAGTCTTGGTTTTCGAAAGTAAACTTTAACAGACAAAAAATTGTAATCATGTTGACATATGCAATTGAGGCCGCGAGATTGTAATGATTTGTTAGACAGCGATGTATTGTTATAATTTTTTGTCTGTTAAAGTTTACTTTCGAAAACCAAGACTCGGAATTGTTTGTGCAAAAATATTATAATTTATATATATATATATATATATATATATATATATATATACATGTATACAAAGGCACATTCACATAATATATACATACATAAATATTACTTATATACACAAATGAACCCACACATATAAAAGCATACATAACACATGAATGTGGTTAATAGCAGTATCCGATATGCGTGATTTAGTGTCGGTAACTTTCTGGGACTTCGGAAGGTTTCTAGGACGTCCTAGAAAACTTAAATGTCTCACTCACATCCACCTATATAAACAAGCGTACACATACGGTGATTGTCAAAAAAATGGAGTTGTTGGTGTTTTGTTTTTAGCTATCCCTTTAAATGTACTTCAGAACATATGACAGAGCTAACAAAAATTTCTACCGTTATAATATACCATGAAAAAGATATTCCTTTAGTTTTGAAAGTCAAAATATTCGGTTAATCTGAATAAATCATGTCAGCAACGGAACTATTTATTAATAAATACCTTTTATTTATCAATAAATAAGAATATTTATTAAATTCCAGCGCACGTCTAGTGCACGCTGGGAGTGATTTTTCGCCCGACTCCTTCCGTTAATGCGAGCGCAGCCAAAGCTCTGCATGAGTTACGGCGGTGTATCCAGCTAGTCAGTGGCGACTGTTCCCATGCAAGTGGGGGGTAAGAGGAAATAAGTATTCGCGAGGGTGTGCAGCATGCAAAAATGATACTACGCGTTTAAACCGGAACAAGACGTATATTGTGAGAAAACCAAATAGCGATATACATATAAATACAAGGGGCGCGTGGCCCTTAGATTTGCGAGCGAGAGAACGCGAAAATCGGAGGGTGCCGCTGCGTGTGTACAATTATCAGTACCGCTGTACTGAAGCGCGCATCACACTTACTTCTGCGAAACCGCTCCGCCGCACGCAGTTCGTCACCATTGTTCACTCGCGGTTACTCTCTCTCTCTCTCTCTATCTCTCTCTGTCTCTCTCTCTCTCTCTCTCTCTCTCTATGTCTCTCTAGCTCTCTCTCTCCCCTCTCTCTCTCTCTCTCTCTCTCTCGCTATCTCTTTTTCCTCGTTCATTCTTCGTGCTCCTGCCTCTCCAGCCTTTACTTCTTGGACAAGATGGGAATCGTCGCATTATCAACTCAAACAAAATTTCGCAGAACTCTGAAAATTCCGCCGTTTCCGTGCTCTCTCTCTCTCTCTCTTTCTATATTTATCTCTTTTGTCCATTTGTCTCGACGCTGACGCTAAGTCAAGCTTGAGCTTCCGCACAATTCGTTCTCGCACTTTCGCAACTGTCACACATGCACACGCAGACATCCATTTAAATAAACGAAGAGACTCCGACCGCAAGAATCCGAGCACCGAGGCGCACCTGAGTAAATCCAACTTACAGTGTAGATCTTTCTCCCTCGCACATGCGCAGCTTCGGCTTCCTGAACCTCCTCTCACCCTGGAGATGATGATCCAAAGCCGCCGGCCCTGGATAGCACCTGCTTGGTAGTCGGGACCTCCCGACGCTCGTTCACAGTTGTCGACTCTCCGTTTATCGCTGCCGTGGGACACTCCGAGCAAAGATGGCTAACCGTCGAATCCGCCGCGCACGTTCCGATCTTTCCTATCACCTCTCTCACCTCTCTCCATTTATACTGTCTCTAATTGCCCAAACTACTAGGTATCTAACAGGTTTAAGATGGTTTTCAATCATAATGGAAGAACTCGCGATGGCTTCAAAATTTCGCAAGTGCACACGGCTCTGCAGTCTAGTGAAACGATGTTTTCTCCAGGAACCTACGATGCGACTCGGTACATCGAGGACAGGATGACAAGTCAGTGCCTTAGCGACCACAATTATTGCAGTAGACCCTCATCACTGGCCTAGGGTAGCACGCTCAGCAGTGACCAGACTGCCAGCAGTTAAAGCACCGATGAGGAGGTGGCTCGAGGTCTGGATTGATTGGAACAGGGACACGATTGCGAAACACTATACCCTTTGGTTTTACGGGGTACGTTGGTTTTTCCCCTGCACCTCTCTTTTCCTCGGATCTACCGCTGCGGCCTCCTAATGTGGCATCGTAGATTAGATGACGATCTTGTGGCCTAGGAGGCGGAGTAGATGACCTCGGAGCTCACGGAAAGAATCTTGGGAAATAATCATCCTTTCTGAGCTGCCTCCACGGGTTTTCCTTACTTTTTCACTTCCAAGGTCCCTACGGCACAGAAGCGGGTTCTTGGCCGGGCAGTGCGGTGGCTGCACTGGCTGAGGGTGTTGCTGCTTCTCGGTCCCAATGACCGTCATTCCATTCCATTGGTTATAGATAGATAGATAGATTAAGATTTATTTTGCACAAGTCAAAAATATACATCAAATATACATAGTTGCGATACATTAAATTAAATTTGTATCCATATCACAGATTCATCGTTAGATTTCATCACATAGGCTTATTATAAATGCACAGTTTATGTCAGTAGTCTTAACTATCACGTCACAATATACCTTAATTAATTAATTACTTAGCAGTATAACACAGTTAATTTTTATCACAGAACACATTTCGTTCGTCGCAGGTTTCAATAATATGCCGACGTATTGCCGTTTTAAATTTATTTAGAGACGGAAGATGCCTAATAGCGCGGGGGAGCGAATTCCAGAGGCGAGCACCTTGGGCTCTGAAGGAGTACAGGCCAACATCAGTACGCGACCCTGGAATTTTTATTTCCTTGGGATCCCTACCTGAGGTTCTAGACTGATTTTGTTCAAAAAGGGCCGCAAGGTACGGAGGCTGTCCCATGACAACTGCTTTATAAAGCATTACCGCCGCAAAATACTCCCTTCTTATCTCCACAGTCAACCAGCCCAGTTTCCTCCTGTAGGGAGAGACATGCTCATCCTTTCTAACACCACATATATATCTCACACAGGAATTTTGCAACCTTTGAAGCCTGGTCTGCAGCTCACCTGATACGTCGAGGTATACAAGAGAGCAATAATCTAAGTGAGAGACAACAAGAGCACCTGCGAGCTGTTTGCGCAACGCTTCGGTGGTGCAGGATCTAAAAGATCTGAGTCCATATAAGGCTCTGTTAACCTTCCGACTAACTGCATCCACTTGCGGTTTCCATGTTAATTTAGAATCCATAACAACACCGAGGTTAGTTACAGTATCGGCAAAGGGAATAAAAACGTTATTCTGCACCTCAATGCCTGGAAGGTGCAATTCCTGCAATTTATTAATATTGTAGTCCGACCCAAAAATTATAGCTTTAGTCTTCCCGACATTAAGGTGAAGGGCATTTTCAGAAGCCCAAGCCGACACTGCTCGCGCCACAGTTGACAGGCGATCAATGCCTATCTGAAGATCGTCTCTCGCAACCTGCGTATAGGTTTGTAAATCATCAGCATAAAGCAAATGCTCGACACCTTCCGATAATTCACCCTGGGGATTTTTGAAAGCAGCTAGTATGTCTCCAAGATCATTAATATAAAGGCTGAACAGAAGGGGCCCAAGAACCGAGCCCTGTGGAACGCCAAGATTGGTTGTGTACCAATCAGATTCCCCATTAGATTTTGTAACCACTCGCTGGTTACGATCTGTAATATATGACTTGATCCACAGGACTATGGACCTAGAAAACCCCATTCTGATCAGCTTACGAAGTAATTTAGAGGGCGAAATAGTGTCGAACGCCTTACTGAAATCAAACATTAGGAGTATGGTAAGCAGCTGTTTCTTGCTATTAATACCATCACGAATCTCCTCTGACAGACTCAGTAGTGCTGTTTGCGTACTATGATGCTGTCGAAAGCCAGTTTGACGTGGATCAAGGATTTTCTTGGATGATATGAACTCTGAAATCTGCTCGTGGACGATCTTTTCCAAGACCTTGGAGAGAAAACTCAATAGGGCTATTGGACGGAAGTCTGAGACGGCAGATGGAATTGTCGTCTTCTTTAGAGGCACCAGATGAGCCTTCTTACAGGTCCCGGGAAAAACCCCACTAGACAGAGAAGAGTTGAAAATCTTAGCCAAATGATGGCCCAAAACCGGAAGAGACTTTGCGATGACGTTTTGGGGTATTCCGTCTTCGCCCTTTGCCTGCGACGAGAAATGAGCAACGGCCAGAACAACGTCCGAGAAGATAACTTCACGAAAAGTGAAGCCATCATCGCTGGCCGTCGATAAGATGTTATCTAGATTTTCGTCATGCTCCGTTTGAGAGACAGAGACCCCAGCAAAGTGGATGTTTAATTCATCCGGAGTGAAGCCATGCAGCTCCTCTTTAGCCTTTGGTAACAGTCCAAGGTGTCGAAGTTCTTTCCAGATATTTTTGTTATTATCCAGAGCGTCAAAGATTCTGCTCTGAATAAAAGCCTCTCGCATTTCAACTGTGCGCTGTTCTGCTTGAGCTGCGAGAGACTGGAACTCCTGCCACAACTTATTGTCCCGAGTCCGTTTGTAGCGCCGTCGAACAGCATCACGCTGATTATAAAGTTCTTTCAGCTCGACATCCACCCAATGAGGGAGACATTTCTTCTTCAGTGTGAACTGTTTCAGAGGGGCAAGTTCGTCGATGATCGCCAAGATGTTGTGGGTAAGATGTTCTAACTTACTATCAACATTCTTATCTGGGCAACTGATGGGCGACCAATCACAAGCAGTAAGGAGGGATAGAAGTTCCTCCTGCGTAATAGACTTAAAATCCCTATATGAAAAGTTATTGAGAGTTGGGGACTTTGAAGTTTGGATGTCGATTGTGACATCAATTATATTATGTTTACTCGGAAAGGTCGCCATCATGTTATTCGCATCCAGCACCACATCATTGTCGTCAGTGAAGATCATATCAATCCAAGTGTGAGATTCTCCGACGTGGTGAGTCGTGCCATGATCAACTAATTTAAGGTTTAATTCACATATTAACTCTCTAACAAACGACGCTTCCTCCCATTACAATCCGGTGATCGTACCCTACCGAATAAGTCGTCAGGTTCTGTATTAGGTCAGAATCGTCAGTAAATGAAATCCCTGGAGGTCGATATATGACGGCCACGAAAATTGGCGGATGGTTGCCTTGCTGAATTTTACACAGTTCGATGCACTCAGACACTACTCGTGGTACCGGAAGCCATTTCTTCTGGACCTCTATTTGTCGTGGGGTTGGTGCGACTCGTAGAGTTCTAGAAACTCCTCCCTTCATCAAGTCCTCTAACAACCCGTCTATCTCGTCGCTCCCGCTAGCTGTTGTAGAAGTCACGATGGCCCGAGTATGCTGTAGGTATACGTCCAGTTCTTGTTGGCCGGCTCTACTCTGGGTTCGGAGACAGAGAACGAATTTCCATCACGTTGATCTCTGCCACCTACTACCCCGACCGGAGACGGCTATTCTTCGAGAAGCTGCGCTCTGTCTTCCTCTGTTGCTTCCCCTCCTCCACACTCGCTAAGACCACCTCTCCTACGTCTTGCTGTTTCCTCAACTCAGCAGCAGGTCTACCTAGCTGCTCTCTCTCTCTCTCTCCTTGGCTGCTATGCTTCCTTCAAGCAGCATATGTCTCGGGGCTCTTGATACTCTGGGTATGTCGCATGTCGACCCATGAAGCGTTCGCCACTCTTCTGCCAAGCTCTGGTCATCGCTGCTGTTATCTGGAAGTAGAGAAAAATGTCAGGCTCGCCTCAGTAACGCGGTTTATTGCGGGGACGGAGGTATCTTTTAGTCTCAGGAACACCCGTTCCCACGATTTCCCGATCCGATTTCTCACTTGTCAGTTCGGCGTCATAACTAAAATTGTTTTGTTATGCGGAGGAATGTATTTTTTTAGCTAGGTGATATCTACCTTAGCGATTCCCAGGCTCAATCCACATCCTTCCCCCAATACGTAAACTGTTGGTGACAAAACTTTAATTATTTCATATGGTCCCTCGCATTTAGGCACTAGTTTCGCGGAAATTTTCTTCGCCGCTTCTGAAAGTACGTGAGATTTTTTCACCACTGTATCCCCAACTTGAAATTGCATGTTCTTTCGCTCCATATTATATTGTTTCTCTTGGTTTTCCGCAGCTTGGTCTATATGTTTCGTAAATAAATCGCGCAGCGCATCTAATCTCTTTATCCTTTACTTCGTAAGCTCGCTACAGGTCTCGAATGCTGTCCGAAGTTTAAGAATGCAGGTGAAATTTTTGTTGACGATTGGACCGCTGTGTTTACATCTAGTCTATACTTGTGTATATGCACGTCCCAATTACGATGATCATTTTTCACAAACCTTTCGATCATAGATTTCAAAGTTCTATCGCTTCTTTCTACTGGATTTGCCTGCAGATGATACGTGCTTGACCTCATATTCCATGAGCAGATCTGTTAAGTGTTTATTATCAAATTCTTTCCCATTATCTGACAAGAAATAATCAGATGTTTCCCACCTAAATAATATTAACTCCTCTAACGCGCTACTGATTTTCCATCTGCTTTTCTGATGCTTTTTCCATCTGAAAAAGGTTTGACTTCCATCCACTGCGTGAATAAATCTTGAAAAACCACGAGATATTTATGCTGCGTTTTACTCAGCGGAAATTCCATTAGGTGAGCGGCAACGACTGCCCAGGGTCGTTCGACTATTCTTTTACCCATAAGCTGCTGTTTCCCTGCCTGTGGTACTTTATACATATGATACGTTTTACACTTCTTCACAAAGATACATACATCCTAATGTACCCCCTTCCAGTAATACTCACGCGCTATCCGATCGTATGTCTTATCTATACCTAAATGACCCGACGAAGGCGCACAGTGTGCATCTATCAAAACTCTTTCTCTATATTCTACAGGAACCACTAAGCACCAGCCTACTTCTCTTGTCGCTATAGGATCTATCAATGGATCATTTCTAAATCTATATAAACAGCCGGTCTCTACTTTCCAGCTCGGATATTTATTCGGTGTTCTGTCTACATCTTTTATTAATTCCCGCTCTTTCGATTCATACATCCAAGATAATGCATCCGGAAACTGATTTAATGCGCCCTTTCTATGTATAAACTAAAAATTCCAATATTGTAGTTCTAAAGCCCATCGCGCCATTGTACCCGTTGGATCTTTTAAATTACACAGCCACTGTAACGCACTATGATCAGTTATTACGGTGAATTTATAACCCACCAAATACGGTCACAGTTTTTTTATTGACCATAAAACGGCTAAATGTTTCTGTTGGCTCATAGTATAGTTTTTCTCGGCCGACGTTATCATTGTACTCACATACAAAATCGGGTGCTCCCCATCTTCGCTTTCCTGAGCTAAAACTCCGGCCACTGCTATACTACTGCTATCGTATTGTAGTTTAAAAGGTTTACTAAAATCGGGTTTCGCTAGCACCGGTGCTTCTGTTCAAGCCTTTTTAAACATCTCGAGCGATTCCTGCTATTCGCTACTCCACTACCACGGTTGTCCCTTTTTTAAAAATTTTACCAAAGATATTTTCCACTCGGAGTTTTTCTCTATAAATCGTGCATATCAGCCTACCATACCCAAAAATCGTCTCTACCCAATATAAGTGTTCTGCAAAAGTTTCCATCACAATTACTAAGTCATCAAAATACCCGGATATGTACGGTTCCAACTCAGAACCGAATAAAATGTCTAACAAACGTTGCAGAGTCATTGACGCGTTAGAAACGCCAAACGGCATGCGTGTAAATTTCCAAAGACCAGATCCCGGCAATCCAAAGGCCGTGTATTTATTACTCTCCGGCGCCATTGTAATTTCAAAATAAACCTGCCTTAGATCAATTTTCGTAAGATATCGCACGTTCTGCAATCTATCTTAAATTGAATCCATATTTTCCACAGGGTACGCATCTTTTCTCGTTACTTTATTTAAATCGCGATAATCTACACAAAACCTATACGTTCCATCAGGTTTCTTAATGATTACCGGGGCGCTACTGTAATCGATCGCTGATCGTTCGATTATCCCCTCATTAAAAAGCCTTTTCACTTCATCAGTCGCGATTTTCATCATATGCGGCGACGTTCGGCGAAGTTTTAACTTAATTGGTCTAAGATCCGTAGCGACGATGTGATGTTCGGCGAGTGACGTGAACCCTGGACCCTGTGACTTCTCTACTAAAATCAGATCTATCAATGTATCTACCTGCTCGCGTTGACTTGCATCGGGCTCCGAAATCCCGGCGCGTTCTGCGATTCGTTTTTTACATACTCATGCCACTCACCCCCGAATACTCGCCATAACCTTTTACGGTGTCGCGTATCTAGGTCAATCTCTTCGCAATAATCCATTCCTAAAATATCGTCGTACTCTAGATCTGGCACTACGGTCACGTATTTCTACTTGCACTCGTATTACACCTTGTACCTTACTTATCTTTCTCGTGACCGTACTGACACGCATCTTAATCGACATAAGCTTATCCTTCAACCGCTCTGCTACATTAGGACCTATCATAGATAGAGTTGCGCCCGGATCAACCAAAATTTATATAATTGCTCCCCTAAATTTATAAAAACAAAATTCCTATTATCTACACTTATGTCTCTACAACTAATTAGATTGTTTTTTTCGAATACTCATCCTCGCTCCAAGCGGGAAGCCCGTCGACGAATGGAACTATTTCAGCATACGCGTTCTCCTGGTACGGCTGCCACAGTCCTCGCCGTCTAAGCCTTTGCTTAAGCACTTGTGGGTCTTCCGCTACCCCGTGCTCTTCCACTGTCTGCACGTTCATCGTGAGTAGCGGCTGTGTACTCAATCTCGCGCATCCCACAAACACCCCTCTCACTCCTCTAGTTACACTACTCTTATTAGCGACTTTTTCACCAACACTAACTTCTCGTTCTCGACGCTACTCACGCGTAACTCCTCTTTTCTCTTTGTTTCCGTCGTACCCAACTTTACCGATTTCAATACAACAAAATGAGGAACAAAATCTATTTCTGTGCCCCGCCCTGCTGGTTTCCCCAGTTTGTACGTAATGGAACACACTTCCGACAAGAGCGGAAAGTTACGTCAGGCGTATTGCAGACTTGGCAGTACACAGTACGAGGTCTGCTTTGATTTTCTCGATACTTTTTATCGGTGTAACGTTCCAGGCATTCTCGTCTCGTGTGCCCTTTCTCCTATACGCATAACCTACGATTTCAGTTCACTCCGACGCACGGTGACCGACTGTCTTGGTACGTATAGCACGCTCTTAAAAATGCGCCACCACTCGTTCCAGCTGACGCACTCGCTCCTCTCGAATTTTGGAAATTATTTACATCTATTAAATTTCCATTATCGCCGTATGCCTGGATGGCCTGCGCTTTTTTCGGACCCCAGCCCTGATCTTCCTGCATTGATCACTTGCTTTTTCCATTACTCGCGTTTCTCCGATACTCCTGATTATTAATTTACTGCGGCACTGACTGAGTGGTCATTAGAGGTACGAGTGTCTTCGAGCCCTGCACAGCTGCAGCTTAAGTCGTCGGGATCTCTGGCTCTGTTGTGGCTTTAACCTCAGATTCTTTGTCGCTGTTTCCCCCTTTGTTATCCGCCTTATTATTATTGCCCCATTTATTTGCTTGATTCGGCTTCTTAAATTTACCCCCGCTCGCTGCTGTTGCAATTTTCTCCTCTTTGACTTCCGTTACCTTCTGTTTATGCGGCCCCGTATACGCTGCGGCTGGGACTCGTATTTTATCTGCAATAGGGTGTGGAATATACCGGCTGTCGAGATCTTTCTTACGATCATAAATTCTCCCATATCGTTCGATATCATCTCAGGTTTCTATAATTTGATCTCCGTCGCATCTCGATAATTTGTTTTCTATTAAATCTTTGCGATCATATTCCCTCATAAATTGGTTTCTAACTGCTCTGTGGAACGCGGCGCACGTCGGTATCTGCCCTTTCACGTTCGAAACTATCTGCTGGCTTTCTTAAGTAATATACACGGCAGTGCGGTGAGTAAATCAACGTCCGACATATCAGAGCCCCATCTGCAATCGTCGATTTGTTCGAGAAATGCTTCCAGGTCCTCGGTTTTATCTCCCCCCGTAAATCTAATGCCACTTTTTCTGAAACTTGATAGCTTGCACTGTCTTGCTATCTGATTGCTTATCGTCCCTAGAAGGTGCAAAATTGGTTTCGCGCGTTCGATCCGTTCCTCTGTGCCGGGAGTCTATTGCATATCGATAAATGAGCGAATCTCATTGTCCGAGTGGCTATCGTGGCTATCTTGATTTCGAAACTGTGCTGTGTCCCGCTCTCTACGCCCCTACCTTTCTCCACGTTCTTGCTCTTCTATGACTTTCTTGTTTGAATTAATGCAATGCTAGACAGCACTAAATTTGTAAATTATAGAAGTTTAAGAACACAAGCAAAAACACTACGATTTAAGTATGTATGGCACAGAGGAGGTAACTTCTTGGTCAAGATGCGAGACGGTGGAATGTCTCACATTTTTACAAAATGACGTAGTGCTTGACACCTGTCATCAGATGGCGCCCTTTTGCAGCAACCATAACATCATCAGTGTTGAAATTGCTTTTGGAGCCAGTAAAGTCCCTAAAAATGGAGTGTTTAAGTACATTAAGAGACTTTAAGTCAGTTACTCAGGAAGACGTTCTGTCACCTGACAAGCTGTGACTGCTCGCCGTTAGATTGCACGGTCAATAATAATGTGGACGGTCTGCTTGAATGTCTCAGTGTCAACCGATTGGAGGCTATGGATACATTGGCTCCAGTAAAGCAGTTTAAATCAAATAACAATGCAAATCCTCCATGGGCTGATGCTGAGCTAGCATACCTCTTCAAAAAACGTGACGCTGTACGGAGACGTTATGCACGGACCAAAGACGAAAATTTCCGGCAGGAGTACCCGGTTCTCGCGGCCAAAGCAGAACAACGCTTGAAAAGTGAACGGGAAGCTTACATACAAAGCGGGATTTTCGGTGTTCTTTACAACAAAAAAGACATTTGGAACGAACTAAAGGGTCTGGGGCTCCTGCCAAGGGCACGTGAGAAACTTGAATGTTTTATACCGGAGGAGCTTAACTCCCACTTTGCGGGAATATCGGTCTCCCTGAGCGAGGGTCAAGTAGATTTGGGCAGCATTCTGGACTCAGCCGGTGATGACGGCTTCGTATTTAAAGAGGTGACACTTTTAGATGTAGTCCTGGCTGTTGCTCATTTCACATCACAAGCAAGAGGTGAGGACGGTATTCCCCAAAGTGTGATAGTTAAGGGTCTTCCACTTATTAGCGATTACATCGTGCGAATTTTCAACTACTCTCGGTTCTCAGGCATTTCCCCAGCTACCTGGAGGAGAGATGACGTAGTACTCCTTAAAAATACTTCTGTACCATCCTCAGTCTCGGATTTTCGCCCGATAGCACTACTGAGCTTTCTCTCCAAGGTGCTGGAGAAGATAGTCCACGATCAGATTACGGAGTTTTTGCAAACAAGACTATTTGACCCAATGCATACAGGTTTCCGACAGCATCACAGTACACAAACAGCACTGCTAAAACTAACTGAGGACATTCGCACTGGCATAAATAGCAACAAAAAACTCTTAACGATACTGCTATTATTCGACTTTAGCAAAACGTTCGACACCAATTCACTTTCAAAACTTTTACGAAAATTATTACGTTTGGGTTTCTCCAGGGGTGTTCCACTGTGGCCAAAGCCATATATGATTAGTCGAAGACAAACGGTTATTACTAATAATGGAGACTCAGATTAGCTGACCACCAATCTGGGTGTGCCGCAGGATTCAGTCCTGCGACCTCTACTGTTTAGTTTATATATTAATGACTTAAGGGAGACTCTGGTTGGTGCTGGTGTCGAGCACTTGCTATACGCTGACGATCTGCAAACCTACACTCAAGTGACCTGGCGCAATCTTCTGAGGGGCATCAGGCGCATGTCGACTATAGCGCAGGCAGTGTCTAAGTGGGCCACAGAGACGGGCCTACGACTCAATGTCGATAAAACCAAAGCCATTATCTTTGGTTCTGACCATAATCTAACACGGTTGCAGGAGCTTGGTTTGTCGGGCATTGAGTTTAAGAACGACATCTGTGTGTCCTTTGCTGACACAGTCACAAACCTCGGTGTTGTCATGGACTCAAAGCTATCATCGAAACCGCGAATTGATGCGGTAAGTAAAAAAGCGAATAGAGCTCTATAGTTTACTATGCGTTCATTCGTGCACCACCGAGACGCTGCGTAAGCAGCTTGCATGTACTTTGGTAGTGCCTCAATTAGATTACTGTTCCGTGGTCTACCTGGACATGTCGGAAGAGCTTGAAATTAAATTACAAAGGCTTCAAAACTCGTATGTGAGATATATATGCGGTGTTAGGAGGGATGAGCACATCACCCTGTACAGGAAGAGTGTATTTTGCGGGGTTGTTATTGTATAAGCTCTTTTCAAGAAAAACAAATCGAGATCTTCCAGTATGATGGTGTGAAAGAGCTCTCAGTTCCGGGATCGCGCACTAACACGTGCCTCTAGTCATTTAGAGCGCAAGGTCCACGTTTCTGGAACTCTCTCACCTGCGGTGTGAGATATCTGCCCTCGTTATGTAAATTCAAAACAGCTCTAAATAGATATCTCAGACAGCAGAACGGTGGCCAATTAAATTAAGTATTGGGACACATATGTTTTTGTTATGTATCTGTCCTAATTTATTATGTCCTATGTATCGTATCTGTACTAATTTATTTAATTTATATAATTTTATTGTTTTTGACGTCATTTTAAAGCAAAGCACTGTTGTCTTCTCCTCGTAGCGTTCCTGTGCCCCAGCTCCCTCTATTTTCCATAATTCGATTATCCATCTCTATCTCGCCCAGCTGTTGATATAGACCCAAACTCGATTTTCACTGCAGTAGTAACTGGAGGTTAAGTAGAACTCGAGTTTTTCTTAATCAATATAACCCCGACTCGACGCGCCTAATTTGAATATTGAACGAGCGCCCTGTATACTTCGTCGATTTTCCTATAAGAATCTACCCTCCACTCGATAAATTGATACGATATTGGCCGCTATAATACTGTGACACAGTCAACTATGCGCTCCATATGCATATGTGCCTGTTTCCTCCGTAGACAATGTGCGCTCTTCTCGTTCCGCTCGTTCCTTACCGTTCATACAGGTAGACCCGTGCGCGTACTCGACTGCGCGCTGCGTCAATGATGAAACGCGCCCGGTCCCCTACTCCACCGCGTACGCGCTTGCTTCTCTACTAGCATCGCGCGCCAGCTGGGTTACAGCTACATGGCCGTTGCATCTTCTCCACTCTCGACTCGATTTCGGCTTTTAGCCACATCCTCTCGCTACGATTGCGCTCCTCCGGTCACTCATGACTCTAGTGTGTTAGTGTGTGTGTATGAGTTGTCATCGTTTGCTGTGCAGCTGCAGGAGCATAACAACGTCTCCGTTTTCTTGGCTTCCTGGAGCTGTCCAGCTTTGGCTGGGGCTTCTTTCTCCGCCTGCTGAGTCGTTCTGCCCCGCGAAACATACCAATATATATATATATATATATATATATGCGCGATTAATATTACTCGTTATTGTTAATTAATAAACATGTGTTCGGTGCCGTTGTGCATGCGTGATTCTGCTTCGTTCCTTTATTCCCTTTGTTTATTGCATAAATGATAAATAATGCTACCTATCTGTCTCTTTTCAGCAATGCTTCTTTTCAGCATATGTTTATTTACAGGTGCTGCTTTTATTTACAGGCGCTGCTTTTATTATACTCTTGTGGCAATTTTAAATGTCACAATATATATATATATATATATATATATATATATATAAAAAGCATTGAAAAGAAGCATTGCTGAAAAGAGACAGATAGGTAGCATTATTTATCATTTATGCAATAAACAAAGGGAATAAAGGAACGAAGCAGAATCACGCATGCACAACGTGTATTTATATATATATATATATATATATATATATATATATATATATATATATATATATATATATATATATATATATATATATATATATATATATATATATACACGTTGTGCATGCGTGATATATATATATATATATATATATATATATATGTACACACATAAATACACGCTCACGCGTACATATCCAGCACACATCCAGGTATTCACAAATACACACACCTACAGATACTATTTTGTTCTTTAGAACATAATGTAATAAATAATTAGACGCAGTTAGTGCTTATTATTGGTGGTGATTTATTAATATAAGATGAGCGGGAGATCAACTATTACATGCTAGTGCATGCCTCAGTCAACGCTCCCAGCGAGACTGACTATTTGAGGCGTTGGGTGCAGAAACAACTTAACCCGGGTTAAATTTTTGGAAAAAGAAGACGTTTAAAGTTTATATATTGTTGTATCTTAATATATATTAAGATTAAGTAAACCAAACGGCTTTTTGTGTTTAGTTTATTAGTCCTACTATTAGAGCATATAGTTACATGTGTTAGAGCATTTATTTATCAATAATATTTATATATCATAAATTATTTAAATAACTAAAAGAAGATTATCTAAGTTAAGTTGTTGTTGCATAGAACATGTATTTTTAGCTTTCATCGAGCTTATTTTCATCAAATAAATCTCAGAACATGTCTTTTATTCATTAAAATAATGTTCATACGTGAATTCTTTCATCAAAAATTTAGTATAACTATATTTTTAAATTTATAAGTATTTCTTTATTTAAATTTGAACTTAAACTTATATATCCTTTTGATCTGTTATTTACTACTCGGAACAGTCATTTTCGATACTTTAGAACTAATATTTTCAAGCCATTCTTGGTTGTACTCCGTTAGAAATTGTAAGTTTGAAACTTTCGTCTTTAATCGTAGCAATGTAGGTAAACAGTTTGCGTAGTTCGCGCGCGCGAAATTTGGCTGTATATACAGCGCAGCTGGAGAGGCAGCGGCTATGGTCTTCGGTCGCGGCCGCGGCATAGGTATAGGAAAATACAGCAGGAGGCCCGAAGCGGTGCGAGAGATGTCGATATATTCTACTGAATACGTTGTAAAAACTTGTTTGATGTACTACATTTGTAAATCCGTCGTTGATTAGAGCCAAATGGGAGCACAAATATTGCGACGCTAAAAGAATGTATTCAAGAGGTTCATGATCACTTTCTACTTTTACTTTTTTATCAATTAGATAATGGTTAAATCTGATACAACCAAATAATAATGCTAGAGTTTCTAATTCAATTAAAACATAGTTTTTTTGTTATGTTTTTATTTTTATTCGATAATTCCCTGATAAAAAATGTTTCATTATCCATTTGCTTGTCCTGAACTGAATGCACTTCTTTACTTTTTGATAAGCAGCATTTTTTAAAATGCCCTTTTTTCTTAAAGGAATTGTATACTTGATTATACACTGGACAATTTCCGAATACATGTGTACTACCACATCTTATACACTGCTTACGCTGCTCATTATTTCCAGTGTTGACGTTTTCCTTCTCGGAATTGTTTTCGGCTCGACCGCTTTGTTTACGTGCGCAAGTATTCTCCCGTCGCTTGACTTGATGCACGTCCGCGTTGTCTATACGTTTGAGCTGCTGTTGCGCTGCTTCTGTTGCTCGGCAGATAGTCGTCGCTTTCTCCGGCGTTAGCGTATCTTCTCTCAACAGCCTCTGCTTTACTTGCGGATCTTTTATGCTACACACTATTCTATCACGAATTAAATCGTCATTCATCGTACCGAAGTCGCAATTCACTGCTAACTTTTTTAGATCGTTGAAAAATGTATTGAAATCTTCACTTGTAGACTGATTTCTCGTATGAAAATTATGTCCATCCACTGTGACATTAGCCTTTGGCAAGAAATCATCTTCCAAAGCTTTCAACGAATCGTCATAATTGGCATTTTTTTTGTCAAGCGTGTTGAAAATGCCCAGAATTTCTTCACCTACACGGTGCAGTCATATGGCTTTCTTTATACCATCACTTTTCTTATCACTTTCCGATGATATGATATATAATTGAAACCATTGTTTCCACTGTTTCCATTTGGATTTCACGTCCCCTTTTACTACAAAAGATTTAGGTGGACTTAGCGAAAGTGACGTTTGGACGGAGATTTTAGCTTCGTTCTGATCTGCCAGTTTTCGTTTTAACGCGATTCAGAAGATAAACAAAAATGCGGTACTCTATTACGATACTCACCGATACGATTCTATTTCTCTACTGCAATGAGATTCTGTCCGCAGCGCCATGTTATGTTCTTTAGAACATAATGATATAATAAATAATAAGACACATATTATTGTAGGTGATTTATTAATATAAGTAGAGCGGGAGATCAACTGTTACATGCTGGTACGTGTCTCGGTCAACGCTTGCAGCGGGACTAACTATATGTAAATGCCTACGCGGTTAAGCTACTGGGTAGCAGGCGGCGCTGCACGTACTCATATATACATAACACATACCAGCGTACACAACTACAAATTCACAATAACATATAATATGTAACAGTTACACCTACTAACACAGATGCACACATAAATAAACACATAAACATTACTTACATAGGTAAATGAACTCACACATATACAAGCATACATAATACATGAATGTATTTAATGGCAGTATCCGGGATGCGTGATTTGGTGACGGGTACTTTCTGGAACTTCGAAAGGTTTCTGGGACGTCCCAGAAAACTTAAATGTAGACATTAGTTAGAACTGCAGTTTCTGGAAAGAAATAGTATATTGTGTATCAAGGGCGGATAGTAGGCGATTACGGCAACGGCGTTGCAAGGGCTGCAAACAGCGTGAGCGTTAATCGACTTCCGTCCGTGGTGCATACGATATTTTTTATTGTACCTGAACTGAAAGGATGATTTTTCGTGCATATATGAAGCGGGCGGAAAAGTAGCGCACTTTCCGTCGAGGGTTGGATTAGGTTTTATTTTCCGCCCGAGTGCGGAAAAGAACCACTTTCCGCGCGCTTTATATGCACAAAAAAGTATACTTTCGGTGCAGGTATAACAAAGAAATATATACATCGGCAGTTCATAGGGCTCTCAAATTTTTCTGTGATGAAAAAATTATACCCAACGACAGTTTCTGGGGCTACGGCTCAGTATCTTCCATTGTGGGTGTTTATACACATATATATACACATACTCTTATACAGACATACATACACATATGCGTACACGCATGTTCAGGCACACATACACACTAACGTGCACAGAATGAATGTAAAAATTTCAATTCAATCTAAATGAAATCTAAATTAAACTATTATATGTATTCTTATTAAACAAACCATATATTAAGCAAGCGCTTTGTCCCATTTGCCTGCACAGAGAAAGAACCGCTGCCAATACATTGGCACTTAGCTTCTTAAAACTAGATAAATTGTTCTAATATAAATTTCTTCATTCTAATACATTTTTTTTAATTTCCCTATTTCTTTCTTACTAATATCTCAAAAAGGTATGTTTTAATCATTTATTATTGTCAAAAATTATACGCTTATGATAAAAAATTACGTTATTGATTTAAAAATATTGTAAATATAAAAATCATTATAAAACAAAAACGAATCGGGAATATTTTTTTTATTTAATAAATAAATAATTATTTTTCAATTTAATTATATAAATATATGGATTATTTACACTGAAGCAATCATATTATTTCTACATACCAGATTAATTTACCTAAGTGATTTCGGAATAACGTAAAATAGAGAAATCGTTGTCAAACAAAAGCTAGTCGATGAATCTCAAAATTTCTTTTTGATTCCGAATCCTCATTAATGGGGTACATACACCTTAAATCTAAAATAATACTTATTATTTTTAGTGCTTGTTTAAAAAAAATTTAAAGAAAATGTATAGTTAAGTAAAAAATGTATTGTATACTTACGCATAAAATGTACTATTTCACCAGAGGATAAGGCCGAAATATCGATTATAGTAGCAGAAGTCGAACGTCTAAGATTTAATGAAAAATTCACTGATATGATCCAGTGGTCGTAAAGTATAGCATCTTCCTACGGATGTCAATATTTTAAGTTTTTCTTACTTTATTTTGCCACTGGCTACCTGTAATATCAAAATCTCGAAGATAAAAAACGTTCAACTACTATAATCATTCATTTAAACGCAGAACACCATTACATTTTTATTATTAATAAGCATTCAAATTGAATATTTCACGCGAAAAGCATCTCAGAATCGATATTTCTTAAATATTTTGGTACTGTAGGTACCCAGTGTCCAAACAAAGTGAAAAAGCTTGAAAAATTGACATCCGCTTACAATGAGATGCTATACTTTACGACCACTGCACTATATCAGTGAATTTTCCATGAAAAGTTAGACGCTCGGCTTCTGAACCTGTACTCGATATTTGGGCCTCTTTCTCCGGTGAATTAGTACATTATTTTTTTTCATAGTGTTAAACATGTCAAATTTCATGCCAAAAACGGAGTATTTGCGGGGAATTTCACTGCACTACATTATTAAAAAAAATCTGAAGCTGAAACACACAGAATTCTTGTTGAGACTGACGGTGACCATGCTTTATCGGAAATAACATGCAGAGATTGATTTAGACGCTTCAACAATAATGATTTTTATATTGAAGATAAAGAACGCTCTGGTGAATCGAAAAAGTTTGAGGATGAAAAATTGGAGGCATTACTTTGTGAAGACTTATGTCAGATGCTAGCTGAACTTGTAGAATCATTAGGAGTTGATTACACAACAATTTCGAAGCGTTTGAAAGCATTAGGAATGATTCAGAAGCAAGGACATTCGGTGCCGTACGAGTTGAAGCCGAGGGACGTCGAACGGCGTCGTTTCACATGTGAACAGCGGCTTCAACGGCAAAAAAGAAAAGGTTTCTTGCATCGTATCGTAACGGGGGATGAGAAATTGATACACTACGATAACTCTAAGCGTAGAAAATCGTGGGATAAACCCGACCATGTATCAACATCGTCGGCAAAGCTGAATATCCATGGTTTCAAGCTTCTGCTCTGCATTTGGTAGGATCAGCTGGGTGTAGTTTATTATGAGCTTCTCAAACCGGATGAAACTATCACAGGAGATCGCTATCGATTATAATTGATGCGTTTGATCCAAGCATTGAAGGAAAAGCGTCCGCTATACGCGGAGAGACACGACAAAGTTATTTTGCTTCATGACAACGCTCGGCCACATGTTGCAAACCGGTGAACACCTAATTGGAAATGCTTAAATGGGAAGTCCAACCCCACCCGCCGTATTCACCAGACATTGTCCCTTCTGATTATCACTTGTTCCGATCGATGGCACGTGGCCTGGCTGAGCAGAACTTTCATTCGTATGAAGACGACAAAAAATGGGTCGACTCTTGGATAACCTCAAAAGATGTGTCGCTTCACCTACGTGGAATTCAAATGCTGCCAGAAAGATGGGAAAACGTAGTGACTAGTGATGAACAATACTTTGGGTGACATGTTTTTTTACTAATTTTCTTAAATAAAGCATTCATTTTTATGAATAAACAACGTTGTATTCAGCATCCCAATAAAAAATGAGCTCTAGTTTTCAAAAAATTACTGCACCGTTTTCGCGATATAAGCAATCAAAAAAGTTTGAAAAAAAACATAACCTCAAATATCTTGAAAAATAAAAGTCCTCATGATCTGGGCAAATAAATTTGCCAAGAGATAGTTAAAAGATACCGTTTCGGAAATTTTCAAAAATAGTAATGCCGTTTTACTCAAGTTATCGTTTGACATAGAAAATCGACTTTTTTACAAAATGATTTTCTCTTGGCAAAAGAAGAAACCTAGAAAAAACAAAGAAATGAGCCCTGAAAAATTAAATTTAAACGTGGATTAGTCGAGAAATAGAGAGATACATACATTCACACACACACAAGCACACGCATACACCCGACCCCACACACACGCGCGCGTACTCACACACACACGTATACGCACACACACACACACACACACACGTACGCATACAGACATACACACACGGACACGCAGGCATATTCTAAAAATAGTGTTTTATTATTCCTTTCCATCACAAAGCTTTCTCTATGAGGAAGCAAAACATATGTATGACCTATTTTACACAAATCAGGCTACTAATATGTTTAGGCGCCCCGGTGGTATCATACAGATGGTATCCCATGTTTATGGGGGCCTAAACACCATTTGACTAAAGTTTTGTCTTGTTTGTTCAGCGAGCGAAAAGGCTCTAATCAGGCTCGAAAGCCTTTTTACGTAACCCTTTTCGCCAGTCGCAAATCGATCACTTTAGACCCGCTTTATATGTAAGAAAATAGCTCAGATCGTGCGTGTGTTACAAAATAGTACATTATGCAAAGAGGGAATAAAGTCGAAGATTATTCCCGAGGGTAGATTTACTAAAAACACTCGAGAGAATAGTCGACTGTATTCCCGTGTTGCATACAGCACTTTATTTCCAACTCTATAGAGAAAGAATTTGCAGAAAATAAAAAAATGCAGTTGCAGGACATTTTCTTTTATAAAATAATCCGTTTAAAAAAAATGTTAAAAAACAAAAAAAAATTGTAATTTTTATTCAAGATATATAAAAGATAGACACAAATTCTTAAAGTGCGTATGATTTTCTTTGGATTTATGTCTTTTAAAACTATTTTAAGCTATTTTTAAGAAATAAACCTGCGTTTTTATGTGTGTGTATCAATGTGTGAAACCAAAATTTCTTTGCACTATAAGCAGACAAGCATGTTGCAAGCTGAAATTTTGCAGATATATTAGGTATATTTAAACTTAGATCTTATAGAAATTTGGATTTAAATGGATAATATTTAGGACGATTTTGATAAAATAATCACTTTTCATAAAATGTTAAAAAAGGAAACTATTTATGACAGTTTTTATTCAAGATATATAAAAGTTCGACACAAATTCTTAAAGTGCGCATGATTCCTTACGATTTATGGCTTTTAACACTATTCTTAAGCCATCTATAAGAAGTAAACGTGAATTTGAAGATTTTTTAAAAGGTCGCTATTTTATCAAATTACAAATGATTTTTTCAGCAGTTTTTATTGAAGATATATTATAAATAGACATTAATCCTGAAAACAGATACGATTTTCCTTTAATTTATGTGTTTCGAAACTGTTCTTAATCTATTTTTAAAAAGAAACTAGAATTTAAAGAATTTTTTAAACGTGGCTATTTTAGTGTGAGTTTCTTTTAATTTACCTATAAAAACTATATTTAAGCTACTTACAATAAAAAAAACGTGAATTTGAAGAAGGTGTAATTTTCTTCTAAAATAGCTATTTTAGCAAATCGAATTTTTTTTAGCATTGCTTACTAATATATATCTATACACAGTGGGCCATTTTAATCTCTTTTAATCTAAATTTCTCCGTTCCTAAGCGTGGTATCGAAAAAAAGTTCATTCAAAAGTTGACAAGGGCAAAGGGAGTCAAACATTGGAGACCTTGAACTTAACCTTGAACTTGATCTTCAAGGTTATTTCAAGGTCTCAACTTGATATTTTTAAATAGAAACCCATAATTTTTATCCCGGAATTGAACAGAGCGGAAAATTTTACCTCGTAAATGTCTTTGAGAAAATTTTTATTTGTGACCTTAGAGAGGTCAAAAATCAAAGTCAAACGTCTGAAAAACGATAATATTCTTTTCTTCTGAATTATTACGGCTTTCTGGTCGAAGAAAATAACCTCTCTACCTCAAACATTAATCACAACAACCTTACTTTGTTTCGTGACCTCCAGAAGGTCATTTCAATGTCAGAATGGTAAAAACTTGTGTAGTTTAACCTCATAATTGCCATTTTTATCGTTATTGATGGTGAGACCTTGTAAAGGTCAGTTCAAAGTCGAACCCTGAAATTTCGGCTGGCCAGAAGAGAAAACAGTGAGCACATTTGCATCGGATGGTGTGACGTTCCAGTGCGAACTAAGGAGAAGCTGACCATTTTAATTTCCGCACCCAAATATTTCAGAACGAAAGCGGTCAACAGAAAAGAAGTTCAGACAAAAGTGGTTCAGGACAGAGGGGGTCATCTTTCTGTACCATTGACCTTGACCTCGAGGCAATTCTTCAAGGTCATTTCAAGGTTACGATGTTTTTTTTAAATGGGACCCTATAATTTTTATCTCGGATTCTGACAGAGAGAGAAATTCTACGTTGCAAATGGTATTTAACAATTTTTACCCCTTGACCTTTCCAAGGTCAAGTAAAATGGCTTACCTTACCTTACTTTTAGCACTACCCAGAAACAACAACGTGGACGTAGTAAGTTCTGATTCCATTGGGGTGCTTGATTAGCGTGAGTCCCCTTGCCTCTCACGATGGGGTGCTTGATTAGCGTGAGTCCCTTTGCCTCTCACGATGGGGTGCTTGATTAGCGTGAGTCCCCTTGCCTCTCACGATAGGGTGCTTGATTAGCGTGAGTCCCCTCGCCTCTCACGATGGGGATCTTCATTAGTGTGAGTCCCCTTACTGCTCACTACTGTAACCATTATGGGTGTTATCTTTACAGTAAATGTTCAATGAGGCCGCCATTTGCTTGAAGGCACAAATTTGCTGCACTTTGGAAATGTCGTATAAATACGATTGACCATCCATTACCACCTGTGACCACGATTGACCATCCATTACCACCTGTGACCACGATTCACCATCCATTACCACCTGTGACTATGTTTGAACCTCTATTACTATCTGTTACCACGATTGACCATCCATTACCACCTGTGACCATGTTTGACCCTGTATTCTACCTGTGACCAAATTTGACCCTTTATTTATATCTGTTACCACGATTGACCAGCCAGTACCACCTTGATCACGATTGACAATCCATTACCACCTGTTACGTTCGACCCCCTATTTCTACCAGTGTCTACAATTGACCATTATCACTTCTGATTACAGTTGTCTATCTTGCTTGTGCCAATTAATGAACATCCTTTATGACTAATACACCACGTTCTATTGAATGCTCGCAAATAGTGAACTTTATTTAAATCGTGACCGAATAAATTTTGAAGAATTCCGTTACAATATCTTTTTACGGTCATAACAAGTTTTTAAGAAATAATAATTTCTTTTAAATTTTTAGATATTTGTACTAAGTGTTCTGCAGAGGCCTTTGTAATTTCTAATTTGTATTATTTTCTATTAATTAAAAATATTAAAGTTTACTTTTGTTTTTTGAGAAGATCCAATAATAGTATAAATATTTTAAATTTGAATTAGGTGTCTTATGAATACTCGTATGTAGTTTAGTAGTTAAATCAATACGATTTTTTCACGTTTATTTTATTTGGGATATTGAATTATTTACATTATATCACGTTTGAGTAAACATTCGATGTTGCTACTTTTGTGAAAGTCTTTCGAATTATTCTTAACATTTCCTTATTTTAATATTATTAAAACTAAAGCAAAGTTTTCAATATGATTATCTAGCCAATGAAATTGTTGACATGATAATGGTTTTAGGAGAATGTAATAACGTTGCTCGTGCTGCGGCAAGGCGTTACGTTGGACGCTATCCAGACAGAAGACACCCTGATGATAAGACAAATCGTAGTTTAACTGAAAGAGCTCGCGAAGGTTATCTTACTCGCCAACGCAAGCGTCATGAATGCAACGAAAATGATGCCCGAGTTGTGACTGTTCTTGCAGCTGTTTATCTTGATCGTCATATTAGTAGTCGTAAAATTGAAAGACAAATTGGTATACCAAGAAGAACGGTTTTGAGAATCCTGAAAGCCCTTAAATTTCATGCGTACCATATAACTTTAGTTCAAGAATTACGACCAAATCATACCCAAATGCGTGTTGAATTTTGCCAATGGGCTTTACAAATGATACGCGAAGATCTTCGTTTTTTTAGGTATGTTCTTTTTTCTGATGAGGCCAAATTTTATAGTGACAGACATCTTAACAGACACAATTGTCATTATTGGTCTGATGAAAATCCGCACTGGTACAGAACTGTAGACCATCAAAATCGTTGGAGTCTTATGGTATAGTGTGGGATTGTGAATGGTCATATACTTGGTTCTTAATTTTTTGAAGATAATGTTGATAGACACAGCTATTTGGAGTTGCTAAGAGATCGGTTACCAGAACTTTTAGAAAACGTTGACTTAGCGACACGACAAAGGATGTGGCTTCAACAAGATGGTGCTGCGCCGCATTTTGCATTGATTGTACGTGAGTTTTTGAATACTCATTACAATGGTATATGGATCGGTCGAGGAGGCCCAGTTGCTTGGCCTCCTTGTTTACCTGACATGACATCTCCAGATTTTTATTTATGGGGCTTTTTAAAGAATATTATATTTGAAGGACGGCCAACAACTAGAGAAGATATGCAAGACCGTATTACCCGAGCTTGCTCAGCAATTCCTAGACAAACCTTCTTACGAACAGTACGACATTTCCAAAGGTGAGTAAATTTGTGCCTTCAAGCAAATGGCGGCCACTTTGAACATTTACTGCGAGATTAACAATCTTAATAGTTACAGTAGTGAGAGGCGAGGGGACTCACGCAAATCAAGCACCCCATCGTGAGAGGCAAGGGGACTCACGCTAATCAAGCACCCCACCGTGAGAGGTGAGGGGACTCACGCTAATCAAGCACCCCATCGTGAGAGGCAAGGGGACTCATGCTAATCAAGCACCCCATCGTGAGAGGCAAGGGGACTCACACTAATCAAGCACCCAAATGGATACAGAACTTACTACGTCCACGTCGTTGTTTCTGGGTAGTGCTAAAAGTAAGGTAAGGTAAGCCATTTTACTTGACCTTGGAAAGGTCAAGGGGTAAAAATTGTTAAATAAAATTTGCAACGTAGAAATTGTCTCTCTGTCAGAATCCGGGATAAAAATTATAGGGTCCCATTTAAAAAAGCCATCATAACCTTGAAATGACCTTGAAGAATTGCCTCGAAGTCAAAGTCAATGTTACAGAAAGGTGGTCCCCTCTGTCCTGAACCACTTTTGTCTGAACTTCTTTTCTGTTGATCGCTTTCATTCTGAAATATTTGGGTGCGGAAATTAAAATGGCCAGCTTCTCCTTAGTTCGCACTGGAACGTCACACCATCCGATGCGAATGTGCACACTGTTTTCTCTTCTGGCCAGCCGAAATTTCAGGGTTCGATCTTGAACTGACCTTTACAAGGTCTTACCATCAATAACGATAAAAATGGCAAATATGAGGTTAAACTACACAAGTTTTTACCATTCTGACATTGAAATGACCTTTTGGAGGTCACGAAACAAAGTAAGGTTGTTGTGATTAATGTTTGAGGTAGAGAGGTTATTGGCTTCGACCAGAAAGCCGTAATAATTCAGAGGAAAAGCATATTATCGTTTTTCAGACGTTTGACTTTGATTTTTGACTTCTCTAAGGTCACAAAACAAAATTTTCTCTGTAAAAGACATTTTCGATGTAAAATTTTCCGCTCTTTTCAATTCCGGAATAAAAATTACTGGTTTCCATTTAAAAAAATCAATTTGACCTTGAAATAACCTTGAAGATCAAGATCAAGGTTAAGTTCAAGGTCACCAATGTTTGACCCCCTATGCCCTTGTCAACTTTTGTCTCAACTTTGTTTCGATACCACGCTTAGGAACGGAGAAATTTAGGTGCGGAGATTAAAATGGCCCATCCTGTATATAATAGTAGTAGTATAGCTCTGCCGTTTCTAGACCACTTATCTGGCCTGTAACCGACATACCTTTTGATCGAATATTTTCAATTATTACCTATTTATAAAAAAATAGATATAAAATAAAAAAACATTTTTCAATAAAAAATTTTCTTTGGAAATATGTTTTTATTTTATAGTCTTTCACTATAATGTTAATAATGAGAAAGGCCATTAAAAAATTAAATTTAAAATATATTTTCAAAAAGTTTGTTTTCTAATATATTCTATATATATATATATATATATATAAATAAATACATAAATTATTAATGTTATCATTTGTCTTCCAAGAAAAAAAACACCTTGATATTGTCGACGTTTGGAAACCCCCACTTTTCCTGCATCGTCTTTTTTCTTCTTTCCTAATTTTACTTCGACGACACTTTTGATTATCACAGCTACTGATAATGATGACACACAGTCATCATCTTATATCGCACACACGAACACACTACTAACGTATGCTCGTGCCGATGATTTTAAAGTTTAAAAAAAATAAGAATCAGTGTGAGAAATTTGATTGCAATATTACGAAATGAAAGAAATTTTTACTTTGAATTAACAGAGTTTCCAAAATAGAAAAGCCAAAAATATTGTCGAATACATTCAGTCTTGACAACTAACGATGAATTTAGACGTAGTCGTGAATATCATCTAAAATTAATTAAAACGGAGTATGCATTAGGAATTAAATTTTTAGGAATAAATTTTTTTACTAAACCAGTAGAAAGAAAAGCAAGAAACTAAACTTTTTGAAGTACTAAATGAAGAGGATGCAATAATAATGAATTTTATCTTAATTGTATGGAGTCTGAAGAGGATCTGGAATCAATTATTAATTTACAGGAAGAAGAAGAAGAGGAAGAAGAAGAATAAGATATTTAATGTTTTTTTATAAAAATTCTATTATCACTTGTTAGTAATTGTCTATATATGTAGAACTAGCGTCCCCCGTCGCGGCTTCGCCCGCGATTTGAGTGTCTGGAATTCATTTGTTAATAGAATTCATTCAATAATATAATTATGATTTTCTGTTTCATTTGTAATAATAAATCAATAAAAAATGTCTTAGTCTAAAACTTCTCTGTAAACTACGTTAGCGACGTTGCCTTTTGGAGCTAATATTACCAGATTACTGGCGGAGCCTACCCTAGAACATCCCACATAAAACTGTCCGTGAGAGAAACAGTTTTCTATCAAGTCGATGCCAGCCATTTTCAATGACTGCCCTTGAGATTTGTTGATGGTCATGGCAAAGCACAACTTGATTGGAAACTGTATTCTCTTCAACTCAAACGGATAGTCTGATGGGATTAGAGGTATTCGCGGAATAAGAACTGATTCCCCGCGAGCACTTCCAGTGATTATTGTAGCTTCTATAACATTTTTTCTCAGCAACATTATAGGCGCTCCAACTTTGAGGTTCAATCTATAAGGTGGAAACCCGGGTGGAATCAAACTATTTAAAAATTCAACAGGGTAGTGGACAGCATCATCGCTCGCACAACCAATCTATGGGTTTATCTTTTATATTATTCACATCAGGATATATCTTGGAAATAAGTTCTGATAATGTGGTGACTACCGTACATAAATTTGATGGAATAACAATCTCATCTTCTACGGACGGGAAAGTTCCGTTGCCTATTTGGAGTAGTGTTTCTGCGAAAATTCCGGCAGATTCATCATTATTTAAATAAACTCTCATATTTGTGTGCAGAGAAAGTTTTTGAATATGAGGCCATAAATATGACTTCTTTATGCAAGAATTCACTTCATCCGCACGTGTACCTCTAGGTACAACAGGCAATGTTTGCCGGAAATCTCCAGCTAATAGAATAGTGACTCCCCCCATCAATCTATCATTTCCCCTTATATCTTGCAATGTTCTATTGAGAACCTCAAATCCACCTTTATGGGCCATTGTGCATTCATCCCAAACTATTAACTTATACTCTTTCAAAACTTGTGCCATATTAGACTGTTTTGAAATGTTACAAATTGGTATCTGGAGTTTATTTAAGTTCAAAGGTAATTAAAAAGTAGAATGAGCCGTTTTACCTCCTTGCAGCATTCGTATCATTACTGATTTCTCGAATATAGTCTCTGTTTTGTAGAGATAACTCATCTCTAGATGGCTGAGGCAGACCATATTGCTGCAGACATTGACCACCCATTGACAACAAACTATCTTCCAGACAAACTAAGCATTTATTATAAATTTTACTCAACATTGAGTTGATGATCCTATCTTGTAAGTGAGCTTCCATTTCACGCCGAATATCTTCTGAAAGATGATCTTTGTACTTTTCCCAAAGACTTGAAACATCAGATAAATGACAAAATAATAACATAACCGCAAACAAATTTCGCAATCTGAGTGGAGAGTCACAAAGTACTGCTTCTTCCAAAGTTGCATCCCAGTGCTTTTCGTCTTCTAATAAACCTAAGGCTTTACACGCTGCCTGAAATGTAGGTTGTACAATGCCATCAACAGTTTTCAATTCCAAAAAAGATTTTGGACCTCGAACTTCGTGAAGCAAAAGGCGTAGATAAAAACACTCAGAGTTATTAGGGTGGATGGTATATACTCTACCTAGAGCCGTATCTTTCTTTACTTCAGGTCAGCTACTGACATCATCCCCACGTTTTCTTCTATCAAATTTATTTTTCTTCCATGTGTAATAAGATGGAACTTCAACGTAAAGAAGCGTTCTTGCAAAACTATCTACCTGGCATAATTAAAAAAATGCAAGAAGTGTAGTTTTAGGAGGATGATTTATGATATTCCTCAAGCGATTAGAATCTTTTTGATCGAAGTAGACGCGTTGACCATTTTCTAAATGAACAGCGAGGTAAAAGACTGTTGGAAATCTTTCATGAATAGGGAAACTTAAGATTCTCCATACTGCCTCGGAACTACTGATATATCGACCACTTTCATAAATTTTAAATTCGTCTTTTTTATATTCTATAGCGAATACAACCTGATCACTGCCTTTGGTGATATATTTACAAACATACTTTATCGATTCAACAGAGTTGCAGTATTCCACATTGATATGAGCTTCAAAAATCCGCGAAAGAACAGGATTGTATGGTATGACCCAGCGGTTATCAATGGTGATGCCATTGATTTCAATAATAAAACCACCATCTTCCGGTTTCCTACGTCGATATTTTGGGTATCCATCGTCTCCTATGACCCAGCGGTTATCAATGGTGATGCCATTGATTTCAATAATAAAACCACCATCTTCCGGTTTCCTACGTCGATATTTTGGGTATCCATCGTCTCCTGTTTGAGTTTCTTGCAGAAATTCTTTAGGAAATTTTTTGCTGCAACAACCTTCTTTCATGCAAGGCGACATGTTATTTAAGCTACCGCAAGATCCGTGGATCATGTTGGCCTTGACGATTTCATAAAGAAGAGGATCTTCGGCTGGGTCTGGTATTTCTATGCTAATAACATCATCTATCTGATCTGGAGTGAAACGTAGTTTAAGCCACAATAAAATATGTATGTGAGGTAAACCTGGCTTCTGCCATTCAACAGAATACATGTAACATTTCATTTCTCCAAATAATTCACCCTTCGTTAATAATGCTATAAGCGATTTCACTTGCAAGTGGAAGACCCTAGCTATGATATCATGCCGGTCGTAAGACTTTTGGCCATGTAGTAATGCTTCTGTAATGTCGCCCCATTGGGGATTACACGTAAATGTTATATATAAGTCCGGACGACCAAAATTGCGAACGTACGTCATAGCATCCTGGGCCTTTTCATGCATATACCGTGGTGATCCAGTAAAAGACGATGGAAGCACTACCATCTGACCTAGTCTGGCGACATCAGTATCTTGTCTTCCAATAGCATCTTTTAGGTGCATATAATTGTCTACTCTAAGTTGCGCCTGGTTGTTCCGAACAAAGTTTAATCGTTCTGTTTCAATTTTCGCGTACATATCTACTAAGAATTGATTAAAGAGAGATCGACAGTACAGTAAATAGTTGATCTCTGTTTCTCGGATCATGATGCGGTATGAATAGAAATTCATTGCAGATACTGTTTTTTTAAGAGGTAAATTTGTTTTTGGTTCGATCTGATAAACATCTACAGAGTAACCGTCCTCACCCCGGCAAAACAGTAAAGGATACTGTAAGGCATCATACGAACGATGCACCTCATTTATTTTTTGTAACTTATCATCATGACTTTGTAATACAATATCCCTTTTTTCAAACTGCTGCCCAACTATGACCAATGCAACTTCACTTGCTGCTGGAGCATTATATCGGCCACGATGAGCATTGGCTGGCTTCCTATCAGCATGAATTACAACTTCGAAGTTTTTACAATTTTGAGGTATTTTTTCGAGAGTAGTCTTCAAATCCTTTATGTAGGAGTTATAACGATGCAACATCGTCTGCAGTTGTTTTACCAGATCCTGGCGTACGTCAGGGATGTGACCAGATCTTATACGTACCTCTCTTTCATCCTCTCCAACAAAATAAATCTGTAAAAATTGAAGATTTTGTTGGGGCAAAGGTTGTAGACCACCAATTAAATGATACACTTGACCTTGTACTTTGAAAGTAGGCATAAATCCATGTTCCTTGATTTGTTTGGCTCCGAAAGATGTCATTTGGAAACAGCTATTATATTTTCTAACCCTGTCCATGAAATGTACATGGTCCGGGTGAGAGCCCATGATCAAATTGAAAAGTGGTTCGGGAAGACGCAAAGTAGGTGGCAGTTGCACTTTGCCGGCACTGCAGCACATTCCGGGTGGCTCAGTTTTATACTTTAAAGCGCCACAGTGTTTGCATTTGTGACTCATAGTGCCGATGGATACAGTTTTATCGGTTTCATATGATATCTCTGAATCGTATTTCATTCCGGAAAGAGCTTTAATCTTCCATGGAAGTAAGCGCCTTTCTGAGCGTAATCCTGGACCCCCCTGGGGTGAAATTCCGAAAAACCCAGAAATTGCTTTTTTCCGGATGTTATTCCAGACTTTTTGCCGCGAGAACCGTCTCGAAATCTCCTTTTCCCGCAGAAATATAGTAAAAAATCGAAAAAACACATTTTAACCCTTTCCATCCCCTGGGGGTGGAATTTCAAAAAACCGTTTCTTAGTGAGCACCTACTATGTGGGTAGAAGGTACTCACAAATTTTCAAGTTAATCGGATGAGTGGTTTTGGCTGGGCATTGATGAATCAGTCAGTCAGTCAGTCAGGACAAGTATTTTTATATATAGAATATGTAATATGAATAATTTTATTTTACATAAAGAATTTTTTTTTTTAATGAAACTTATTTTTATTTATATATTCTAAAACTTTATACATATCAATATTTACGTAAACTTAATAAGCCTTTAAATCCTGCATGAATAATTTCTAAATTGATATCATGACATGGTGCATAATCATTTTCTAATAGATGTTGATATATTCTCTTTAATTAACATTTAAATTATTATTTTCTTACAAATTTGTTACTTTTTTTTTAAATATATAATTTTACATCTATATCAATCTATTTATATAATAATTCACAACATTTATAATTTACCCAAGTTTTAAGTTCTATTAATTCGTTGATATCTTCTTTGTGTAATCTTAATATAACAAATTGATTGTTGTCAAAAATATCTGCAAACCTAATATTCCATCTTGATGTTTAGAGTCTTCTGTGTGTTTAGATACCTTAAATTTATCATTGAAAATGTCTCTATTATAATCAAAATATTCTTCATAATTAGATTTTGTTAATTTATGAAATTATGAGATAGTTAGTTTCAAATCTTAACCATGCCCTTTCGAAATAAAAATTTCTAGTTTCTTTGTTTTCATATTATATCAAACATATAATTTTTTAACTGCTGTATATTTTAAATATTTTACTTGAAAAAATATTTTATATCTACAAGAAATATTAAAATTATAAGTTAATATTCGACCTTTTTTAATTTTAAACATAGAAATAATTTATAATTTATATTTAAAAAAACATTTACTTACAAGCTTATCTTATTTTTCATAGATGATTCATTATTATTCATTTTTATAATTCTTAAGAATCACACTTAAAACGTCAAATATGAAATATACTATAACTTTAACATTTGTGAGAACCTATGCTTAAATAGCCATACGCCCACCATTTGTGCGATAATTCTGTAATCGTATGTTTTATTATTTTTTCTTAATGAAGAAAGATATAAATATGTATATCAAATCAGTATCAAATATAACATTCTGTATTAAGCTACATTAATTTTGTAATAATTAGTATTGTAAATTAATAAATATTTTTTAAATAAATATAGGTAACTCTCATCAGGGAGTTACACAGCTTTATAAAAGCAATAGCTTTTATTATAAATGATTAGCAGCATAATTTCAAATCTTCTTAAAGAATAGTTATTAGTAATGTGAAATGTATATACAATAAACATGAAATTTATTAAGCAAGAAAATCATACGATTAAAGTAGTTAACGTTTATAAAAATAATGTTGGTAAAGTATTCATGTAGAGACATGGTAATCTTTTAGTTCGATCAATAATTTCTCAACTGCAAGACGATGGGATGTCAAATTTTATATTTTCCAATAACAGTGAATTATTATCACACCACGAAGCTTTATCAAATTCAATATTTATTTTTGATGACATAGTTTGTGACGATCAAGACATGATTAGACAGTACTTTTCCATGGGAGAACATATGAATATTAAGGGGCAACACTAGTTTCTCCTACTGAAAATGGAGCGAATTTTCCGAATTTTTTGTAAAAAAACTATACGGCCAAATGTTATAAAGTTTTGGTGCTATATTTAGCATCATTTAATAAAGTTGTACAAATTTTTTCACAATAAAATATGGTGTAATAGCCGATATATAACTCATTCCTTGGAGGTCTATAAAAGAAAGTTGCAAAGCGGCTGCAGTTGTAAATGACGTCAGAGTGCCTGAAATCATAAAAGAAACAAAAAGCGTGATAAATAGATTAAACTAGATGATATTGTCCGTACCATGAACGACCAGTTTTGAAAAATAGTTAAAATTGACAAAATAGAAGTTTTTTGAAAAGAAGTTACATATTTTGCCCAAAAAAACGTCCGTTTTTAGCATTGCAAATTCGGATCGAAAATTCCATGGTTCATGGTATGTAAAAACATGTGCTGAGTATACCCTATAAATTTCGAATCGATTCATCAGTATGTTCGTGAATTTGAACTACAGCCATTTTGAAAAATGCTGTTTTGAGAAAAACACGTTTGAAGTTTTAACTACTGATTTCTATGTAATAAAATTAAATTCAGCATACTTACAGCTAGTCTGCTATTCCAGACCCATATAATTCACCTTCCTCTTACTCAAAAAACTCTTGTTCAGCCGATACAGCCGCCCTACGAGCTGTCCGACCCTCTTTTAAAGCTGCCTGTCGCCTTAGATCTGCTAGCTGCATGCGCTTCATGTCGCGCTTGTTGACATATTCTTTAGCACACTTTCCAACAATCACTCCCATTGTTTTGAATATACTCAATATTGATCGAAAGCCGTCATTAAAAAATCCAGTAGCAAAATAATTTGCAAGTTGAATAGTTTTCAAGCCACTGTGAAGGTGTTTTGGAGCAAAGTGCCATAACAAGTCATTGCAACTTTCATTGTTATTTTGAGTGTTGCCTCCTTTGCATCTGTTTAATAATTCAGGCCTACTTAAATCCTTGTAAATTGGTTCCAAAACTTTAAAAACTTCTGGGTCTAGAGGAAGTTGCATCTGTTTAATAATTCAGGCCTACTTAAATCCTTGTAAATTGGTTCCAAAACTTTAAAAACTTCTGGGTCTAGAGGAAGTTGCATCTGTTTAATAATTCAGGCCTACTTAAATCCTTGTAAATTGGTTCCAAAACTTTAAAAACTTCTGGGTCTAGAGGAAGATAATCATGATTGAACTTTGTCATATCAAAACCTTCAGCTTCCGCTCGGCGATACTTGCACCAGCTGTCGACGCCGGCCAAGCACTTTTGGTGCTGCGAGTTTTTGTCGGTTGAACCCATATGAAAGTATGTAGCTAAAATCGCATTTTCCATTTCAACTACATTATCTTGATGTCTAATAAAAGCTAAACAATAGTATTTTTGAAGCTTATTTATTACTTTGTCGGTTAATTTAATCGTGAGCTTACTTCTCCCTCCTAAACCTTTTACTTTCTTCTTTTCATTACGGCATCGTGTTCCCACTCTTTTCTTGCGTGTAAATAGCATTCCAGTTTTTCTACTTGTACATCGTATGGATTCATATCTAAAATATTCTTGAAAGTAGCACTATCGCCGTCGCCGATGTAGCGCGTATACGAGGGTAGTTCAATAAGTCTTTAGAATGACCAACAGATGGCGCGCGAATCGCTCCAAATCATCTGTTTTCAGTCAGCACCACTCCCGACTAGATATATGGTGCAGTCACAGTCCACATCTTCTGAGTTTACGTGTTTTTATAACCAATTGAAAAAAAAATTGCTTGTTAAGAAAAATGGAAAAAAACGAGTTCAGAGCGGTAATTAAACATTTTCATTTAAAGGGTTTAACTCCATATGATATAAAAAATGAATTGGACTCAGTTCATGGCACATCCGCCCCTGCCTTAGCAACGGTTTATAACTGGGTAAATGAATTTAAGCGTGGTCGTACATCAATAAGTGACGAACCACGTTCAGGAAGGCCCGTAGAAGCAACTACTCCCGAAATCATCAATAAAATCCACGATATGGTGTTGAAGGATAGAAGATTAAAAGTGCGTGAGTTAGCTGAGGCCACAAGGATATCTATAGGTGCAGTTGTTTCAATTCTACATGAAAAATTAGGCATGAAAAAGCTATCGGCAAGATGGGTGCCGCGTTTGCTCTCAGCTGAGAATAAACGCAATAGAGTGGTCGCCTCTGAGGCTCTTTTGGCGCGCATAAGTCGGAATCCTGAGGAATTTTTTCGTCGATTTGTGATTGTGGATGAAACATGGATACACCACTACACTCCTGAGACAAAGGAACAATCCAAACAGTGGATTTCCACAGGCGAACCAGCTCCAAAGAAGGCAAAGACCGTAAAGTCAGCTGGTAAGGTTATGGCTACAGTTTTTTGGGATGCACGTGGAATTATACTTATTGACTACTAGGAAAAGGGTAAAACAATTACTGGTGAGTATTATGCATCATTATTAGAGCAGCTGAAAGAAGAAATTTAAAAAAAACGACCACATTTGGCGAGAAAAAAAATTCTCTTTCATCACGACAACGCCCGAGTTCACACATGCTTCGTTTCAATGGCTAAAATTGAAGAACTAAAATTCGAATTGGTCGAACGCCCACCGTATTCACCAGATTTAGCCCCCAGTGACTTTTTCTTATTTCCAAACTTGAAAAAATGACTCGGTGGACAGAGATTTACGGACAACGAAGACGTCATTGCCTCTGTAAGTGCTTATTTTGAGGAACTTCCGAAAACGCACTTTTCTGAAGGATTAAAAAAACTTAAAAAGCGATTGACCAAGTGTATAGAGCTCCAAGGAGATTATGTTGAAAAATAAAAAAAATTTACCCAAAAAAAATTGTTTTTATACTTTATTCTAAAGACTTATTGAACTACCCTCGTATTTCACATTGTAATTTGCAAGCGAGCGACCAAACATTTCTTTTACGCTCTCGACCTCCATTTTTGCAGCCGAACCTTCGTGATTAGCTCGGCAATCATGATTTAAGAACCATTCTGCATAAGCTTCTGGATCTTCTTCTTTTTTCTTCTCCCAGAATTCACATCCCTGACGTGTCGATGATCTTTTTACTATACTTTCCCGCGAGTGTCGTATCGCCGAAACGCGAAGTATGCCCACGTTTTCTCCATGTACCATCTCCGAAACTTGTCAAATTCGTATCCGAACCTTCTTTTTCTAGAGTTTTTTCTCTTTTTTTTACAGATTTATTCACCGACAATTCATAAACCACTTCTGCAGCTGTCAAAACATTTTGAAAACATCCGATGAAATTATTTGTGTAAAATGTCGTCCTATCCATCAAGCCACAAAAAAGATTCAGGCCCTCATGCCCGATCCCCAAAAGCCGCATCACAAGCACTATACGCCGATTAATTTCGAATGCTTTACCAATCCTAGGGCCATAATTGATATACGCGACACCACACTGACACGTTAAAGCAGTTTTGAATCCCAAGGCGGCTGGATTTGCTTCATTGAATGTTATATTTGTTTTGCAATCTTTGCAAACTACTAAATTGCTTATCGCAGTAAAAACAGCACAAAACTATAGTATACGGTAATCGTGCGTTTGATCAACAATAATCTCCTCATCTTTGTCGCGCAACAATTGTTTAGCAGTCGTACTGGTGAATTCGGTTGACTGCTCCAACGTGTGTTGATTTCCGCTGAACCTTCTCTTCTTGCTTTCAGATCTGCGTACTGGAGTTTCTTTCGTTCCTTTCTGATGCATGTATGGACTATTTTCACTCATTTTCAAAATTAAATTGTGGCTACGATGTGCTCTAAACGACTGCTCGAAGCGGCTGCTCAAAGCGGACTGAAGTAGCCGGTCTCTTACACTTGCGTCGACTAAGTATTATGAATGAACACATTCATACCTCACGAGTCAGTTTACAATGACGTCAGAGCCGGAGAATGAGCGCGGCTGCCCGGCGCCCCGCCCCGCCGGTGAGGGTCGAGTTACAGGCTGCCGAGCAGCTGCCCTTCAGCAGCCTGCCATTTTTAAAATATTTCAGATCCGACTCCAATACTTTGGGACATTATTATATTAATGATTAACTATCGAAAAATGCAATAAAAAAAATCGATTTTTTGAAATTGAGAAACTGGTGTTGCCCTTTAACTGTTTTCTTTTCACAGTCATATGCTCATATTCCAAAACATTTATGTAGGGATGTCACCAATTTTCTGATTATTTTTAAACAAGATGAATTAAATTTACGTTATATTTATAATAATTATATTAATATAGATATGAAATTTGAAAAATGTCATCATCTCTGTAGCAAGTGTTGGAGCAAGAAATATGGATTTTTAGTTATAGACAAGGATAGAACTATTAATGAAGGTCGTTGCAGGAGAGGATTTAATGAGTTTGCAATTATAAACGTAACTTAGTAACAAGAAAAAATCTTTTTTAAAAACAACTAACAAAATGGATAAAATTCTGGTGAATATTGCAAAAACAAGTGATATCATAGGAAAAAAGAGAGGCTATGAAAATTGGAAAAATGAAAGAAGAGTCGAATATTAATACACACTAGCAACCAATAATTAAACCTTTACAGCATATTGTTAAAAACATTGATAGCACTGATAAGATAAGTTTTATTAAAAAAAATAATAATATGTTAAACTTGTTTGGTGAAAAAAATTAAATTGAAGCAAGCACTACAACTGACGAGGATGATGACGCTTTGATTCATGACACTTCATTGGAAGCAGATATAGAAGCAAAGAGAGGAGGAGGGCTATTTATGAAACTCAATGAATTAAAGGTAACCAAAATAAACCATCTAGAATAGACATGACTGCGACACCAGACACATCAACACCATACAGATAAAGATTTATAAGAAAACTTAAATTTATAAACAATACCTTAATACTACGCCAACAACAACAACAACAACAACAACAACAACAACCACAACATCTACAACAATATGCTGCATGTCCACGAACAATCACTGAAAATCAAGATTAGCAGGATCAGGAACAGTAGCAGCAACACATCAATACAACCAATGAATATATCAGATTTAAATTCAAATGAAAATGACTATGAAAATTCTAATAATTCATTCAAAATTATATCGATTTACTTTGTCCACTATCTAAGAAATACATAGGTGATTTCATAATAGATAAGGATAAAGTAATTGACAACACCTATGGACTTTATTACTCGGAAAATTCGCTTATGTTGGGAAATAAAAAACTTGAATTAACCAATAACGATGTTATATTAATTGATGATAATTTTAAAATTCCTGGGACACTTGGAATTTTTGAGCTTATATTTATAAAAATTCCTAATGCAGATCTTTACACTAGTGATGAAATGAATATGTATAATAGAATTTTATTGGAAACCAGTGCACACCGACGAAATAATTCAGTTCTCTATTCATTGAAAAGCAATCGTGGCTACGAGTACATAAGAGTAATATCAAAATTATTCACCTCCACGACACAAATGACAAAAATTACTGGGAGAGCAGCACAACAACAACAACAATTGCTATTGCAACAGCAACAACAAAAACCACACATAAGCGGATATGGATTATTAGAAAAATCTAAAAAAATTATATTTACTGGGACAATCCTATTCAGCGTGTTGAAAGATTGAGATTACTCATAAGTTCAAAGCAAGCATATCACAATTCTCCTGAAAAGCTTATAACTTTAAAGAAAACGATTAGCTTCTTTATACACATTATCATAGTTGCGTATGCATTCATTTAACTAAAGATAATTATCTTAAGTTAATTTAAATAAATCATCTCAGCATTTATAAGGCTTAAAGTAAATCAGAAGCTAACGCTAGAGCAACATAATATTCTTTAGTTTTATTACATATTTTTTCTTCAAACTGGATAATAATAGTGGAGCTTTAAAAAAAGGAAAAGTTGATAAATCTAATAAGAGTGATATGGACAGAGATTTAACATCAATTTGGGAAAATCTTACATCAATTTTGCAAAAATCGGATGCTGACATGCTGAAAAGTGTAGAATGAGCCAAGGAAAATCTTACACCACAAGCTATTTTGAAAATCTTGGAGTCATTAAAATTGAGGATATCATAAATCTCAAGGTGAACAGTAGAGAAGTGAATTTTATTGACAATGCCGACTTAATGAATAAAATAGAGTTTTGGAATGAAATAATTTCAAAAACTTCAGCAGAAGTGTTGCATAAGTACATGAGTGATGTAAATCTTCAGGTAATAAATATCGAACTTGAGAGTGTGATTCATGAGAAAATTTCCGATTGGAGTGAACATTTGATCAGAGTTTTGTCTAGTATGCATTTATAGCTGCGTTTACAGCTGATTTAAATCTAGATGTAAAAAATTTAAATTCAGCTGTACAAAAGATACTTAAAAATGATCTTGAAAATGTTTATATAGTTCTCGCAATAGAGGATTCGGTAAATGCTTTGCACTCAGCCTTAAACGATATGCATAAAGGATTAGCAAAAATGTGAAGAATGTACGAGACATATGGTATAGATCAGCGAGAGATCAGGGAACCATTGCTCGGAGTTAAAGGATTAAAGGATAGAAATGAAAATATACTTGCCGAAGTTGAAGAGCATACAGCAGAATTATACAATTGACATAAAAAATATCTAGAATTTTCGAATACATGTATGTGGTAAAGAGTATTGGATCTTCTTGGTAATAAGAAGGTCATAGAAGATGTGAAAAGTAAATGAGTTTTAGTTGATACGTTATATGGAACAGTCGGAGATAGAATACCATATTTGGAGAGAGTAATAAATAAGCTTTATGCTGATACTATTAATAGTAATATTAATCGTGAAAAGAAAGGAGTAATAAAAATTTATTAATACAATTGGATGACAATTGTAATAATCTAAAGCATAATAAAGCAAGTGATGACAACGATGATGACAACGATGATGATGAGGATAACTACAAATCCAATAAGACAAGCACAGCTGGCTCTTGAGTACATAGATCATTTTTATCAGTTGATGAAACTGTCTAATAATAATGCTAACAACTGTGGCAGCAGTAGCAACAACAACAATAACGTGAATAAGGAATCCTTACCAACTTCTATAACATAAGAAAAAAATTTTAGAAATATTACAAAGAAAATTTTTGTGGAATAAATTATTTCTTTACCCCTTGGTTATGAACAAGCATTTCTCCAGGTGGATCACTTCTTAATTTAAAACAAGTACAACATATTTCATTTGATATAGGTAAATCCCATATCTCGTGATGACAGGTGACTCACGCACTAAAGTCTGGATTAGGGTTGGATGAAAACTCTGCTTTCGTCATCATTGTCATAGCAAACTGAAAAAAAATGAAAAATCATTTTTAAATAATAATATTAATGAAAATTTGCTTAGTTGTATACTTTTAAGAAATCTTACATTAATCATACTAAGCATCCATTGCATTACAATATATGCCGACAAGTTAAAGAGTTGATAATAAAATATGCATAGCTGCTGAAAAGCTTCATCATTTCACTCATGAGATGGTGACCATTGGTATACTTCCTCTTCTTCTTCCTCTTATTCTTATTCTTCTTCTTCTTCTTCTTCTTCTTTTTGTTCTTCTTTTTGTTCTTCTTCGTCGTCTACTATATCTGCTTCTTCTTCTCCAAATTCATTTTTAACAAATAAAAATAAAAAATTTAATTAATTTGTAACATAAATATTAAGATATATGATATGCATATATACTTACTATAAGATCATTAATACGTTCAGCACTATCAAAAATTCTATGAAACACACAATAATCCAAGAAGTCATTTTTTAGATATAAATTTAAATTTATAAAATATTTACTTTAAAATATTTGTATTACTTTGAAGTAACAGTACAGTTCTTCTAACTAGAATAGTGCATTGTATTAAGATGTCGAGCTTATATTTGGAAAAGCAAGAATAACAATGTATTTCTAAAAGCATTATTGCTTTTATAATTATATCATTAATGTTAGATTAGTTGTCGGGAAACATTATTTGTTTCACTACAATCACTTATTAGTATTAAAACTTAAAAACGTGATTGATCGTGTATCATCATAATAATTTTGCAGAGTATGTGAAACAAATTTATCTCAAAGTTCTCTTTCATATTTTAGACGTTTAGGTTATTATTATCCATTTTAATACGGAAATAGTATCATTACATATTAATATTTTCATTTATGGGAATTAATAGGAATATCTTAAATCATAATCATATTTGAAATATACTTTTTATTACAATAATAATTATAATACATTAGTTTTGTCTATCCAAGAATTGTGTGTAGAATCAAAACCAAGCCATTATACAAACGCCTTATTGCTCTTTCGACGTAAAACTTTTTCCACTAGATACATAATAGGATGTATCACTTTTTGAATTTCTTGTTCATAAAAACCTCCTAGGATTACTTTTACAGCTTCATCATCTAGTAGACATGTAACAGGATTTGTCACTTGAATCTTGTGTATCTTGAAAATTTTTGTGCCCCATTGAGGTTGATAACCTCGTGAAAAAACTTGTTTATTTTTGCCTATTCTCACGTAATCTCCAACTTGATATCTATGTTGATCAGTCATTTAAATGTGAGAATATACAGTTTTTTTCACAATTCTTATTGGTTACATCTACAAGACACATTTTTATTTTTGAATGTTTTGTTGAATTGTACTCACTTATTAAATTTGACAATATTTGTGCAATTGTAATTACCATTTCGTGAAAATAGTCGCCACATTCGATACTTTTTTTGGTACTTTACTTATTTTAAAATGTCTAAAAGATGTCTAAAATTCTTCCGGGCATCCCTAAACATGGAGTACTATCCGGACGATACCACATGTTTAGGGATACAACCTTATCCGGTATAAAAATACGTAATGTAGGTCTTAAATTCACCCGGGTCCCCTAAATATGTGGTATCATTCGGATGGTATCCCATGTGTACGGAGTCTAGGAAAATTTTTGACCTCTTTTAGACATTTTAGAATGAGAAAAGTATCCGACAAAAGTATCCGTCGAATACTTTTCGGATACTTTTTTAAACCGTGTATATCGCTTAAAACATGGTGTACATTGCTTAGAAATAGATATTTCGTTATTTCTTCTTTATATTTACAGAAAACATTGTTGATACCCCACAAGCCTCGAGACTGTTATGCGTAGCTTAAAATAAGCCTAAACAGTCAAACTGCGGGGCGGTCTCTCTTCGAGGTCCGCGCTCAGCGCTCCGCGAGAGCACTCTCTTCAAGAGCGGCGGTCGGAGCAGCTCTCTCTCCGCCTATAAAGGAAGGGTCGCACGCCGTACTCAGTGAGTCGGCTCTGCTCTGCGGAGCCAAATGAACCTCCTGATCGAGTGTTCCGCCTAGGAGCCGTTTGACTTAACAACTGCCCGGTTGAGGCAACTCTTGAGGAAGCCAGCACCTTGACACCGTGGCAGTCGGCCGTTAGTGCGTCAGACCGAACGGGTCTCTGGACGAGTTTTTTTTACTCCTGGCAGATCTTATTAGGAGGACGTTCTGACTTTGCGTCGACTGTGGTCCTGGTGAGTATCTCCCTTGCTAGGACACGGAGCATCACGCCGAACCTACAGCCTTTTATGACTGGCCTCTCTTCCATGTCCGTGCTCGTGGATATAAGAAAGCGCTAGTCTTTTCAGATTACTTCACTTCTCATCGGGACGCCGAAGTCCACGGACCAGAAGAGGATCTCCACCATCCGACAACCCCAAGGACGACGACCACCTACGATGATTGCAGCGCCACGTTCCTTCTCTGCGCCCGCAGCTATAAGGAACGCACGCTCTCGCTTCGAGTGAGTCGACAACGGACCATCCAACCGAGCAGACCTCCAGCAGAAGACGAACCGGAGCTTGTCACCAAGGCCAGTAGTGAGTAAGCAGGTGATTGTTCTCTCTCTCTTATTTATATATTTTTGCCAATAAGATATACATCCAGTCCTTTTCAACAATTTATTGACATAGAATTAGCTCTGGTTGGTCCCATAATGGTTTTTCCGTCGGAGGAGTTTCTCTTTCAAGGGTTCAAAAGCCTGCCCTAAAATCGAGATCCCCCCTCTGACGTATAACAAGCTGCGGAGGGTAAGGGTTTATTTATGACGTCTTATAGAAGAAAAAAGGAGCTTATATTTGGTAAAGCAAGAATAACAATGTATATTTAAAAGATAAAAAAGGAGCTGATTTAAGCCAAAAAATACGATTTTTTTTAAATTCTAGAGTGGTGTTGCCCCTTAAAGAAGAAGAATAAAAAACTTAAAAATAGGAAAATAAATGACAATCCTATGACTGATATAGATATCATAAAAATGCTAGTAATATTCCAAATTTTCGTAGGGTTTACAGTGGAAAAAATTTACCTCTGAAAAATCAAATTTTTAAGTACGAAGGTGCTGTAGTGAACTTGAATGATGAAAAAGGATTCGGCAAACACTGGATGGCTTATATTTAAAAAATAATACTGTTATATATTTTGATAGTTTTGGAAATTTAAGACCTCCCAAATAAATCTTACGATGTTTTGGGAAAAATGTGGAAATTCAATATAATATGAAACAATTTCAATCTTACAATATAAACAATTTTGGTAAATTGTGTCTACAATTTTTAAAAGAGAATGTAATATGAGATTTTGAATCAGTGTGCAATCACGAATCTAACATTAGCCATCAGTTGTAAATCGTCTCAGCTAGAGATTAATTACTTTCCAGCTACAGATTTAACGAACAAGCACTCACCTTACAAATTAGGTTTAATAGACTTCGAAACTTTTAAGTCCATACCAAATGTTAACTCATCTAATAATAAATGTTACTACAATCATAACGAGATTATTACCATTCCTGAAGGATGTTATGAAATCAGTGGTGTTGAGGAATATTTAAAAAAATCTATGAATTGCAAGATTCAGTATAAAAATCATCCAAGCAATTTGGACACTGAGATAAGAGGTAGGATCAGCAACAGCAACAGCAGCAACACATTATTACAGAAGACACTCATTGTCGATAATCCTAGTGAATTGGAAAATTGTCCTGTGACGTTGCGTGTTAATCAAAAGATTCTCAAAGGTGCACTATTTTGCAGATACAGAATGGATTTTAAACGACATAATAATATTGGTGCACTCTTAGGCTTTCCAAATGAAATTCTAGAATCTTTCGTCTGGCACTAGTTGGTGGAGCCAGTAAATATTTGCAAGGTTAATATAATAAGAATCAAGACTAACATTATATCAGGAGGGTATAATAATAATAAATTATCTTACACTATTCATGAGTTTTCACCTAGAGTATCGCCTGGCTATAAAATATCAAAGGTTCAGAATAATGTGATTTATCTGTCAGTCACCGTGCAAAAGCTCAGTCATTTAAATATTAAAATCTGTGATCAAGGCGATAATTTAATTAATTTTCGAGGTGAACAATTAACATTGATATTACATTTAAAGCCTAAAAATGTTGGTATATAACGATAAAATCGATCACATCAATCTCAGTATTGATTAAATTGACATCGCTCAATCAGCAGTAGCAGCAACAGCAACAACAGCTGCAGTTAATACTTTACCTGGTAGTCAGAAATTTAAAAAGAAAAAACGTCTGGAGGTGGAGTATAAAGTTTTTGTAAAGTCTATTGGAATTACTTTATGTGCAGGTATCTAGAGAAGTAAATAAAAATAATAATAAAAAATCAAAATTAATTCACTACAGATTTTAAGATAACCTGTCTTTGACAATAGAATAACTAAAATATTACTTACCTGAGACAGACAGATATACCTGGAAAATTAAAACTTCAACATAATTGGAAAAACCACGCTTTGACCTTTCAGACAGCGAGGAAAAATTCTACATTTCAAAATACTTCGTTACTCGATCATTGCTAAATTTCAAATGTAAAATTATATTTAAATTCTGATGTATACCCGTAGGAAAATTTAAATGTTAATTTTTTGTCAAAACAGTATACCATTTTGTATCACATGTTCAATTCATTCAAGAGTGTCTACTATGGAAGAACTCATGATAATGTGATAAGCGTTGATGTATACAATAATTCTGCACCGCGAATTGTTATCCCCTTACGGAAATAAACTACTGTCTAAACTATTGGCTCAAATTACTGCCCAAACTACTGCCCGAACTACTTCCCGAACTACTGACGGAACTACTGACTTCCAGTAGTATTTTCACAACTATAGACTAACTACTGCCAAGGTTCAAAAATATTGTGACTACACAAAAACTACTGGTTAACTACTAAAAATACTGCCATATATTTATTATTTTTGAACCACAGAAGAACTACTGGTCAACTATTGTTAAATAACTGCAAGTATTTTCATTTTTTTAACTACTGAAGAACTAGTGGTTAACTACTAAATAATCACTGTAAATTTTGTATTATTCCTGAACTACAGGAGCACCACTGATTAACTACTGAAAAACAACTAACATTTATTATGTTTTAACTACTGAAAAACTACTAGTTAACTATTGTAAAACTACAGTAATATAATATTTTTTCTAATTTTTGAACTACTGAAGAACTAGTGGTTAATTAACTACTGAATAACCACTGTAAATTTTTAATTATTTCTGAACGCTATAAATACTGAAATCGCCGAAAAAATTTCTAACGTACCAAAAGGACCGAAAAATTAAAAACCAATAATCGAATAATCAGTAAAAACAAAAACGAATCCAAAAACCTAAAGAAAATATTATTGTGCCCTCTTTTGTTAAGAAAAAGAAACAAAACGAGCCCTGAAACATAAAATCTTACTGTGAATTACTTGAATTATTGATAGCCCCCCGCCCCCCATACTCTCACACTCTCTCTCTCTCTCTATCTCTATCTCTCTATCTCTTCTCCCTCTTAGTTAGGTCAGCGAAATCGGCTGGCTGGGAGTAGGAAAAGGAAAAGTGGGCAAAGTGCTGAAATAAGAGATAAAAGAATCTTGTCACAAGGAGAGCATGCATTTCTTATCAGTGAGTGGTAGCTCTACGATGTGTATTAGGATTCAGTGTTGAGTGAAGTATTTTTCATCCTTTTATACGATTGAAATACTTATTAGTACGTGAATGCTTTTTTAAAATATTGTCTAAAATATTTTACTTTTCTTCCCATGACATTCTTTTTTTAATTTATGTGTACTTTATACATATGATTATTAATATAAAATAAAAGTTGTGATTGTATTTTACTCATTTAAAATAAAATTTTTAGTTTGAAAATTGTCCGAAGAAGATAAATATAACTTTCTTGTTGTATTCAGAAAAAACATATTTACAATAAATTTCTAAGAAAAACAACTGTTTTAAAAAATTACTGTTAATTCATTGGTCTTCAGTTTTTGAAAAATAATTACTGGATTCAATATGAAATTATACGTTCTAAAAATTAATTTATATTATGTATTACAAAAATTTCTATTTTTAAAGTTAAAGTTATAATCTTACAAAAGTATACGATGTAGCATTAAGAATGAAATCAATGATAGTTAATTAAAAAAATTTTATTCAAAAATAGTTAATTTTAACTTCTTTTTAAAGATATAGACTGGTTGAGAAGTTAACTTGTATAGGGTCAAAATTTAGGGCTTCTTATGTAGAATCAATAGCTATGTGGCGCTTTGCAAAATTTTCAAAATTGCGGTCCCAAAAACTCGATTTTCTGACCAGTTTTCCAAAAATTTTCCGATTAATCGTTCATAAAAATATAGATGAAAGACGAAAATTGTGAGTAAAGGTCATTTTATATGTTTTCGGGTACGCTGAATCCGAATCCGCTGACCGTTTAACCTTATCACTCCAGGATTTGCTCTAACCTCAAAAAATACCTCAAAAACGCTCAAACAGGCATGATTATGGCTAGATAAAGGTTCGTGACGATGCATTTGTTCGTTTCAAGGGTCGCGTATTTCAAATCCAAGGTCCGTTCAGCTCGTTCAGTCCAAAATTTGTCCCTAGCCTCAAAATATTTATCAAAAACGCTCAAATAGGCATGATTACGGCCAGATTAAGGATCGTGACCATAAATTTATACGCTTTCGAGATCGCTGATTTTAAGTCTAAGGCCCGTTTAGCCCAACAAGCCCAAAATTTGTCGCTAACCTCAAAAAGTACTTCAAAAATGCTTAGCGGGCATGATGACGGCCAGATGAAGAATCGTGACCATATATTTATACGTTTTTGGGGTCACTGATTTCAAATCCGAAGTCCGCTTAGTTCCATCAGCTAAAAATTTGTTTTTAACCTCAAAAAATACCTGTCAAACGCTCAAATGGGCAGGTTCAAGGTCAGAAATGGACGGTTATACTTTAAATCTCTACAACAACTTCCTTTTTATCACTTGAAAATTTTCTAATAATAATACTCTTGTTTCGTAGTGGAATAAAACAGTGATTGCTTGAAATTTGTGGGACAGAAGGAGCCTCGTCAAATCGTCTTTTTAATCTTCTTTGAGTGTTAGTATGTGTTACTTTTGAATAATAACCGTCGCGCAAAAATGCCATTCTGCTGTGATACCAAAATCATTTTCATGATTACATAAATTTTGGATATTAAATCGATTTTTAAAATGTTATTTTGCTCCATCAGAAAAGTAGATAATCTTTGTAACTTTGTGTTGTTTCTTTAGGTAATCAATTATCATCGAATTACACACATACACCGCTGCAGAGTCATGAGTATTTGATTCAGAAATCACGATTATATTTTCATGTTTTAATTCACCTTCATCTCGATAATAGTAAATTACAGTATATACTGTGGCTTGATTATTATTATAGTCAAAAGCTTGAGCTGCTTTTTGAACAACGAAAGCAAAATTCTCTGAATAATCTGGTAGCACAAGAATTTCTCCTGGCTTTAAGCTTCCCTTCAATTGCTTAAAATATTCGGATTGTTGTTTGTTAATATAATTATGAGGTTTTAGTGATTTTAACCGATGACCAAGAAGTTCGAGGAAATTTTCAGTAGTTGTGTTTGATGTAATCATAGTTATTCTATCTGTCGAATGCCAAGAGCTAAAAGTTATATCCTTTACGTCTGCTTTTTCCAAACCTGATTCAAGCTGGGATCTGAGCTTATCGTAATTAGGGCAGTTTTTGCATTCGTTAAGAAAACATTCTCTATTTGAGTTACGACATACCATGAGATTAAGACAATCGGTATAGTTTTTTAATGGGAATTCAGATTTAGCCATCAGGTCGGATAAATTGATGGCATCGAGCAAAAGCTTGACATTCTCATGAATCACACATACGCAAACAATATGAGTACCATTACTTCCGGGTAAAACACAATTTTGAGGTCGTAATTGGCAAAACTTTGAAAGACCTATAGTAGAATCTGGATGTTCGCCACAGAATGCGAAATATAATTCTTTTAAGCTAAACAATGTGAGTCTCTTCTGTTTGAGGACTTTTTCTCCATCAATCTCAACAGATTTTTTATTTCTATACCATGGGAGAATTCTGCTGTTAGAATCACATTCATAGAATTGTTTCACTCTATTAACCGTAGTTTGTGGCAGTGATTTACCTATTTTTGGGGGTGGTCTAGAAAAAGATCCATTCGTGGCTTTTAATTCTTTAGCTTTTCTAATGAAGTAAGTCGTAGTATTGAATAGAGAAGAAATCTTCTCTATTGACCATTTTGATGGCAGTATGGTTATCCTGTATAGCTATCCTGTCGGGATCGTGCTCTGACAACGATGAAAATTTTTCTCTTAAACCTTCGATGATTTCATGGAGGTTTTCCTCAGCATTTGAAGAAGTCGAACTGTCAAGATCTAATTGCACATTCTTCTCTAGGCTATGTTCATTTGCACTGTTAGATACAGAAGTATTGTTCAAATTGTCATTCACGTTTTCATCATGAGTATCATCATTGTTGGAATTGTGGTTCACTTTTGAGTGGGTTAACGAAAAAATATAATCAGTGAAGCAGTGATAATTGGTAAATTGTCAAGGAATCTTTCAAAGGAAGCGGCTGGTAGCGTTTTTTACTGCTTCGTGGTTCGCTTGCATTTTGGGTTGTCATATTTTCCGTGTTAGAGATCACGTTTGAGTGGCGGGCTAACGGATAAATATAATCCATATAGCATTGATGATCGTAAAATTTTACCAGCGATTATTTTGAGGGCTATAAATACGCACTCGTACATATAGACGTATAGTTCTCACACGCATATAAACACAGTATTTGCATTGACTTTGAGCTAACTTTCCATGATCATTTCTTCAAAAAGGAAGAAGTCTTTTCGAACAGATCGCAGTTGCAATCCATTCAAATTGGTAGCTCACAGAGGCAAATCATTACGACCACTACCAGCTAGGCTTTGCAGACATTTCGGGCTTGCTTCTGCAGAGAATATGATTTGCAGTGGATGTAGGAAAATATCATATACTAGTAATGATACTCATAATGAAGAAGTGAACCACAATTCCAACAATGATGATACTCATGATGAAAACGTGAATGACAATTTGAACAATACTTCTGTATCTAACAGTGCAAATGAACATAGACTAGAGAAGAATGTGCAATTAGATCTTGACAGTTCGACTTCTTCAAATGCTGAGGAAAACCTCCATGAAATCATCGAAGGTTTAAGAGAAAAATTTTCATCGTTGTCAGAGCACGATCCCGACAGGATAGCTATACAGGATAACCATACTGCCATCAAAATGGTCAATAGAGAAGATTTCTTCTCTATTCAATACTACGACTTACTCCATTAGAAAAGCTATAGAATTAATCGCCACGAATGGATCTTTTTCTAGACCACCCCAAAAAATAGGTAAATCACTGCCACAAACTACGGTTAATAGAGTGAAACAATTCTATGAATGTGATTCTAACAGCAGAATTCTCCCATGGTATAGAAATAAAAAATCTGTTGAGATTGATGGAGAAAAAGTCCTCAAACAGAAGAGACTCACATTGTTTAGCTTAAAAGAATTATATTTCGAGTTCTGTGGCGAACATCCAGATTCTACTATAGGTCTTTCAAAGTTTTGCCAATTACGACCTCAAAATTGTGTTGTACCCGGAAGTAATGGTACTCATATTGTTTGCGTATGTGTGATTCATGAGAATGTCAAGCTTTTGCTCGATGCCATCAATTTATCCGACCTGATGGCTAAATCTGAATTCCCATTAAAAAACTATACCGATTGTCTTAATCTCATGGTATGTTGTAACTCAAATAGAGAATGTTTTCTTAACGAATGCAAAAACTGCCCTAATTAGGATAAGCTCAGATCCCAGCTTGAATCAGGTTTGGAAAAAGCAGACGTAAAGGATATAACTTTTAGCTCTTGGCATTCGACAGATAGAACAACTATGATTACATCAAACACAACTACTGAAAATTTCCCCGAACTTCTTGGTCATCGGTTAAAATCACTAAAACCTCATGATTATATTAACAAACAACAATCCGAATATTTTAAGCAATTGAAGGGAAGCTTAAAGCCAGGAGAAATTCTTGTGCTACCAGATTATTCAGAGAATTTTGCTTTCGTTGTTCAAAAAGCAGCTCAAGCTTTTGACTATAATAATAATCAAGCCACAGTATATACTGTAATTTACTATTATCGAGATGAAGGTGAATTAAAACATGAAAATATAATCGTGATTTCTGAATCAAATACTCATGACTCTGCAGCGGTGTATGTATGTAATTCGATGATAATTGATTACCTAAAGAAACAACACAAAGTTACAAAGATTATCTACTTTTCTGATGGAGCAAAACAACATTTTAAAAATCGATTTAATATCCAAAATTTATGTAATCATGAAAATGATATTGGTATCAAAGCAGAATGGCATTTTTGCGCGACGGCTCACGGAAAAGGCCCACATGATGGCCTTGGTGCAACTCTTAAAATAGGAGCTAGGAACGCAATCCTCCAAGCATCGGCAATCAACAGCATTTTAACAGCTAAGCAGCTTTATGAGTGGGCATGCCATTCAATAAAAAATATAAAGTTCTTTTATTATTCAAAAGTAACACATACTAACACTCAAAGAAGATTAAAAAGACGATTTGACGAGGCTCCTTCTGTCCCACAAATTTCAAGCAATCACTGTTTTATTCCACTACGAAACAAGAGTATTATTATCAGAAAATATTCAAGTGATAAAAAGGAAGTTGTTGTAGAGATTTAAAATATAACCGTCCACTTTTGGCCATTAACCTTCCCATTTGAGCGTTTGTCACGTATTTTTTTAGGTTAAAAACAAATTTTTAGCTGATGGAACTAAACGGACTTCGGATTTGAAATCAGTGACCCCAAAAACGTATAAATATATGGTCACGATTCTTCATCTGACCGTCATCATGCCCGCTGAGCATCTTTGAAGTACTTTTTGAGGTTAGCGACAAATTTTGGGCTTGTCGGGCTAAACGAGCCTTAGACTTAAAATCAGCGATCTCGAAAGCGTATAAATTTATGGTCACGATCCTTAATCTGGCCGTAATCATGCCTATTTGAGCGTTTTTGAAAAATATTTTGAGTCTAGGGGCAAATTTTGGACTGAACGAGCTGAACGGACCTTGGATTTGAAATACGCGATCCTTGAAACGAACAAATGCATCGTCACGAATCTTTATCTAGCCATAATCATGCCTGTTTGAGCGTTTTTGAGGTATTTTTTGAGGTTAGAGCAAATCCTGGAGTGATAAGGTTAAACGGTAAGCGGATTCGGATTCAGCGTACCCGAAAACATATAAAATGACCTTTACTCACAATTTTCGTCTTTTATCTATATTTTTATGAACGATTAATAGGAAAATTTTCGGAAAACTGGTCATAAAATTGGGTTTTTAGGACCGCCATTTTGAAAATTTTTAAAAGCACCACATAGCTATTGATTCTACATAAAAAACACTAAATTTTTACCCTATACAAGTTTTTCTAAGATTGACTAATATATATATATACATATAAAAATTGTTTATAATAATAATTGTGAATATTTATAAATTTATAAAGTGTTTACATTCAAATAAAAAACATAATTAAAATAAATATATATGTTAAAAAATACAATATTTCAAATAAATATAAATAAATGTAAATATGTTACATATATTTATTTATAAATGAATTAAATAAAACATAAATTTGAATGTATAAAAAAGCTTAATTAACAAAACAAAAAAACGCGCCAATCTATTTACCTCCCAGGTCGTGTGGAAAAATAGAAAACCTTCATAAAAACAAAAAATTGCATGATGCTTTGGGGGTTGGCGAGCGGAGCGAGGTACCCCTCTAGTATATATATATATATATATATATATATATATATATATATATATATATATATATATATATATATATATATATATATATATATATATATATATATCAATCAGTAAAAATGTTTGGAAAGAATTCATTGTAAAATTCATAGCAAAATCCACTTTGAAATTTCTAAATAATAAAAAAACAAAGTTATAAATAAATCTGTTTAAACAAATTATATTATAAAAAGTGATTGAGTGTTACATTAGTATCTTAAAAGATACCGTCAAAGAAATTACAAAACTTTTTTGTAATTTTAAATAATTGCAAACCAGAAAATTGTTAATTAAGCAATGTTTATACTTTCACCGATTTTCACAAATCTCGATTGAGGAATAACCTCATCGAGGAATACCCCTATATATATATATATATATATATATATATATATATATATATATACCGCCTCTTCGTTAGGGTTAGTTTCTTGGTGATAGTTTTGTCCATTCTCTTCGTCCGTGGATCTGCTTAGAAAAAGAACTTTGAGGGTGGTCCTTGCGTGGCTTGTGCTCCTCCTCCTTCTACTTCTAGGAACAGCATTCGTTGAGCTCGTGGTTTATTGTCCCCTTTAGGGCGAACAAAGTGTTGTTGGTTGATTTTCGGGTGAATAGATCAATTGATGGCTTCCTTTGTCTTCCTGCGCCCCTGATACCATTTTGGGTCTCACGAACGTGGACGAGACAGCCCCGTGTAAGATCAGAAAGGCAGATACGCTCTTTGCTTCTGGTGTTTTCCTGATACTTTCGTCCCGATCAGCAGCTGGCAAGAGTCTCCTTGTTTGCATACGTGATGGTTGAATAATGAAATTTGATTGTTGTTGTTTGTTGTTGTTTTTTCTTTTGTTTGTTTTTTTTATTTGTTTTGTTGTTTTTTTTGTGTATTTTGGTGATTGTTGTTAGTGTTTTGACTCTTCTTTTTTGTTTCGAGATTAAATGTTCGTGTGGTGCGAGATTATTTATTTATTTATTTATTTATTTATTCATAGATTCATATGGGGCGTCAATACATATTTAATATAAATATAGTGAAATGCTGCATAGTGGCACTGCTTGTTGGAATTCAAAAAAAAATCACCCTAGCTTCCGCCGGGCCATCACATAACGAACATAAAGTTATTTGTTATTCTTGTTGATGTTGAGTATTAGGGCATTCCATAGCAGGAATAAAGATGTCGTGACCTCTGTGCCTAAAAAATTTCATCGCGCACTCTGAACATCCTATCCAGACTGGGAGTTCATCTCTACATATTTGACATACGCCGTATGTACTTTTGTTGGCGAAACCCTCGATATAAGAGATATCCGTAGGTGACTCCCCTGTTCTCTTTCTCGGCCTCTCTGAGTTGTGCGGCGTATATGGCAGCGCGTACTCTCCTTTCTTGCTCTCGTAGCTGAACTAGGCAGTACTGGCGCAAGATATCCTCCGGGACGTGATCTGGGAAAAATTTCTCGTAGATGTGGTCGTCTTCTTGGTCCAGGTCGTAGGTCGTCTCGCTGAAGTCCGGCTACTCGTTAAAGTCGTTCGAGCTTCTAAGTATCCTACGACTAAGCTAAATTTCTTCGAGCGTGGATGACGTCGCCTCCCTGATGAAAATGCTGCAGTAATAGGCGATATAACTATTATATAATATATATGCTACTAAACTCATTTGTCCGCGTCGGGACAATTCGCGGCCTTCTTGCTGTGCGGAAAGTATGATCATCGCTTCCCTGACAAACTTAATTAGCGACATTTCAGGTTAACTGACAAATGAATGGTGACGAGAAGTGGACGCTGCCGATGTTGAGTATGTGAGAGTTGATGGTCGAATGCTCTGCAATGCGCCTCTGCTGTGTCGCGGGAAAATTTTTCGGTTTTCTTTGAGGTAAGGGGAAATGGAAGGTAAGGGATAGAAGTAGCTTAAGTCTTTTCTCTCCGCCCCTCTCGTGACGCCTCGGCGGTTTCTCTGGTCAAAAGTCCTTATTGTTTTAGTGTTATTTTGTTTTATATATATACAAGTGTTTATCAATTATAACAATGTTTATTAAAAGGCGAAAGAGTAATAACGAATATGTAATTAAGATGACTTGTAACAATTGCTAATAGTGCAGACTATTAGTAAGATAGGTTGTTTATTTATAACAATTACTCGTTCCCATTGTAAATTTGTTTCACAAGGTTTGTGTATTATTCTCTGGTATGTCTAAATAATCGTGCACTCTTTTCGGCGGAATCTTATGTTTTTATCTAAAGGTGTCATCGGTATATATGTATTGTTAGTATAAACTTTTCGTACCTGTCGCTTGGTACAGTACAATAATATCGTAGTGGAAAGAATTAATATTATGATTATTACTGGAATACCATGGAACCTACGTATAATGTGATTTGTACATAGTTTTCTAAATGCTCGCGGATGTAAATTGGCTTATGTGGCACACTATGTGTTATATGTGTTTGACTAGAGTCGTTATTCTGATAGTTTTTCTCGGCTTGCAATATCGTGTCGACTTTATATATAGATAATTGTAATGGTGGGATTATTGGGGTGAGTTTATTTACGAATCCCTTTGCGCCTTGATAATATTCATTTTGAACGTTAATTATACATGTTGATGGTAACTCAATTATTCCTGATCCATTAAATGGCGCACAATTAATTGAGTTTTCACATTTGCTGAAAATCGTGTTATTGTTGTTTGTTGAAAAAAGCTGTGACGTGTATTTCACGTCCCAATGATATTAAATACGGGCAGTCAATAGCGACCAAGTCACCCGTCACCAGAGCCGAGCATTTTCATATTAAATAATATTGTTATTAATGGGGGGATTGTTATTTATTTGTTGAGGAAATGAGGATAAGGAGTCGCAACCGAGGAAAGCCGCAGACCAGCACACACACGCACACACCCATACCAGCGGCACCAGCTGATCGCCGCAGCGACGACTGCTCGGAGCGAGCAACGGCGACGAGCCTACACATACATGCACAGCACCAACACCACTGCACACTGTAGCGCGACCCTCTCTCTCTCGCTTGCTCTTTTTTCCTCGCCTCTCGAGGATGATGAACCGCTGCCCGCGCACGCACATACACACACGCGCGCGCGACCGCCTTCTCTCCCGATGCACGCAGACGCGGGAGGAGAGAGGATTCACAGCGGCAGCGGCGGCTTCCTCGAGGCACACCATCTCGGCTGTAGCAACGAGAGAGAGAGAGAGAGAGAGAGAGAGAGAGAGAGAGAGAGAGAGAGAGAGAGAGAGAGAGAGAGAGAGATACCGACACGGCTGTCGACAGAGGGGAGAGCTAGCAGCCGCCGCGCCGCGAGCCGCATGAAGCTGCCGGCCTATCCTAGCGTAGGCCGACGCGCGCACGTCGCCGCTGCCAACTGTGATGGTCCGGCAGCGACAAAACCGAAAGCGCCCGATATAGATATACACGCCGGGTTGCCCGCGCGTGTATATCTAGCAATTCATATTGCCCGCGCTATGTGGACAGGGCGGCATTCGCGGAGCGGGCCAATGATAATTAGCGACTCAAATCACCGCTGACTTGGCCTTGATTTTCGCATCTAGGGAAAATCAAGGCCAATCACCGTGAAGAAAGGGGCGGAAGTAACAAGTGTGTGAGCTGAAGTTGTTCGAGAAGAAGAGCCAAAATTTTGGAAGAGATTTCCGCCCTCTCCGATTTTGAGCATTGCCTGCCCGTCCGTCAGCGAATATAGACGCACGTTGTAAGATTGCCTGCCCGCCCGTCAGCGAATATAGACGCATGTTGAAAAATTGCCTGCCCGCCCGTCAGCGAACACAGACGCGCTTCGAAATTTGCCTGCTGTTTGAGTGTAGAGAGACACGTTTTGTTATATATCGCCTGGCGCCCGTCAACACGCACTCATCGAGATTTATATTTTGAGGGAACATTACCCGGCGACATTGCGACCAAGGAGTGTGAGGAGCACCGTTAGGCGTCCAGGATTAGCGACGGTGAGTGGACTGTAATTGTCGAGCTTCCTTCGGCACTTATAGGTAAAATTTTACTGAACAATTATCGTACATTGCCGCCATGTGCTCGGGGTTAGTAGAATAAATTCGTGGTGGTGTGACACTGTTGTTATATAGGATCAGTGCGCGTCGGGCTAGGATTAAAATTACAAATATTAGTGTGGGGAAAATTACGCGATTCGGAAAAACTCCGGAAACGTGGTGATTTGGTCGTCGCGAGAGACGCGTGCGAGGGCTAGCGTAGCCATATTTGTATAGCGACCGATTCATTGTGCGAAAATTGTAAATGTGGCGACCGTGCGTATTATCACTGCAATAAAGCTTAGGTATATTTAAAGAGAAAATTTGTGAGTGTTTATTATAAAATTATTAATTCCTGATTTTCCTCTTCACGGAACTTCCTCTGGGAAAGGGCTCGTGCCGAGTTAGCCGCGCTTTACCTGGCGCCCAATAACATAGAAAATTGGTAAAGTGTCGAGAGAAGTCGAAATAATAAGCCGTAACTTGCCACGTTACAAAGCCAAGTGGACGGGTTATTTGTTTTTATGCTATAATTTTGTTTTTCTAGTGTTAACCCGATATCGCAGCCTTGCAATGCTTTGTATATAGGTGTTTTTAATAATGTATATTCGCAAGTCGCTTGTGTGATGAACTCGATATCATTCGTGGATAAATATTTATCATTTAATTCTTTGCAATATTGAAGTTTCGATTTGCTCGTATAAAAATGCGTGTCGCTGCTACCGGATGTCGCAATATAATCGTTTCGCGTATTAATATATGCAGCTACGTGTGCGTGCATAGCTGAGTTCTGAAATACTGGAAAACGTATAAGTTTGTATGAAGAGTAAGTTTCGGGGTCGATTAATGGAAAAACATTTTCGTTTACAATTACGCCGTTCATTGATATAATGTAAAAGACTGATACTTAGGCTAAAGTAGCTGTATTTAATTTTTGTATATCTGAAGGTAATCTTAAACCAGATTTTTCGACGATATCGTTAAGCACCCGCTTTATCACGCTAGTTCGCATTATGCATTTTTTGTAATTGCAGATTTCATTTATTTATTTGTAAATACTGGTTAATTGCATAGAAATTCTCAGAATAAGGCTTAAGGCTGTTTTTGTACGAAATTATTAATAAAGTTTTTTCTAAATTAAATTGTTCTACTGATAGTTGCGTAATAGATGTGGAAATATCGTTATGAATAAAACAAGCGTTCGATTCTTGGCATTTAATTTCGTCAAAATTTTGTTGTCGTAAAGCGTCCAAGGCTTTAACAATTTGACTATAATCTGAGTTTATGAGGCTTTGTTTACCGTTAAATTCATATTGCGAATATTGAGAGTTATGCCATTCGTATGTGTCAGAGAGAGAGAGAGTCTGTCAAATCTGCAAAAACTAGCTTTGGGCATGTTTTCGATAATGAGGTAAGATGTGCTCACTGCGTGTATATCGAAGTTCCTCGTGTCGTGCATGGCGGACGTGACGTTGCCATATGCTTCCTATACCATTTCTCATTTTCGGTGGATTTCCTCCACGTCGATGGAAGTTACGATATGCCAATTTTCTCTCGTTATACTAATGTTTTTGACTATGGCGTATGCGATTCATAGATTTCCGTGGATGCTTTGAAATTTTGCTTCTTTGCCTGCTGTCGATGCTAATTGCAGCAATGCAAGTACTACTGATACAAGTAGTGCGCCCATGATACCTTAAAATCAAACGTTACAATGAGACATTATGCTAAGTTATACAATTCAGTTACACTGAAAGTGTTGTTACTATGTTTCGACAAAATTCGGTATATACGGAATTGTTCATAACTAGTCTACGTGCTTTTTGTTATATGTTAATCCTAGCGGTATCGTTTTCTGTAATTATTCCTCTCCTTTGTCTAATATTTTCAAATAATTATGGATTACATCGTCCATAGAATTCAGTTGTTCATCGTGCCTTTCTTTCGTGATGGCCTGTATTAATTCATTAACTTCTTGTGATGAGTTAAAAGAAAAGTCCACGCTATTTTAAGAATTATTTTTCGAATCGCCCGTATCATTTTTCGGGGCTGCTTGGTTACTTAAATTTTTTAATAGTGAGTTTCGGCTCGCCGCAAGAAGTTGATTATTTATTCTTTCTACAATTGAACTTTCTGCTAAGTTAATAAAGACGGGCAGTGTCACGTGGGCCACTAATGCTAAGTTTTCCAACAATATTTTAGTGTCACCTGTGCTGGTCCAAATTTGTGTAATATTTCGAACTTTGTAAACAATTTCGTTTTTGCAGATGTTACAGCATAATTTTGAAGCAATTCCAATTATGAGATTACTAGTTCTGGTTATTACTATTGAATAAAAATTGCGCATACATGGACTAAGATGTTGCTGATAATATACTTCGAAAATGTCGTATAGAGCGTATTGGTAATGCAGTCTTTCAACGTTACAAATGATCTCCATTTTGCTTGATTTCGATGTTTGCTCAAGAATATTAAAATTTTACATAAATAAATCGATTATCGGTAATGCAAAAGGTTTTGCTTAACTCTTTGATTAATTGATTAAGTTAATTATTTTGGACTAACAATAAGTTAAATGTAGTCGTTGTGCGCTAAGGGTGCTTTTAAAATAGCGGGGCCAAAATCAGAATAAGCTTTTATGCAAATTTCACAATTTTTACTTGTCGTTGGGAATAGGAGTCTCTTTTTACAGGTTTTACAACTAGTCGGAAATACGTATTAGGACTGGATAAGTATATGAAAGTTGTAATAAAATTCTAATAAACTAAATGGATCGTGAACATAAGCATCGAAGCATTTTTTGCAAAATATCGAAGTGTTCCTTTCGTCGACGTAAACGAGACTGTATATTGGAAAACGGCTATAACATAAATGGTCGCCTAGCTGCAAAATAACAAACTCTCTTAGCCCGTCAGCGACTGCCATGGACGCTAAAAAAAATGATTTAATGCGAGTTAAAAAAAATTTAAAACGTAACTGGAATTTTCAATTTTTAATTGAGGGATTTTGCTGAATAGCGGGATTTATTCTACAGGAAGAGTTTTTATAGACGAGTGTGATTTCTTGAATTACGGAGCGGCGTGTAAGATTCTGTAAGTCCAATAGTTGTACATGATTTGCTCGGCATGAGTGCGCGCGTGGTGTAAATCATGATAAACTTCAGGTTTGCAAATATATGTCTTAATTTCGGGGTGCAATCAGCGTAAATAGGTGTAAATTGTGAGTTTTTCTCTTTGCCCCGTGTTCATACTTATCTCAGTGATTTCTATTTGAGCTAATTTCCCGACATTATTAAATTCGTGTAACAATCTAGTTACTCTATCACTATATTCGTACACCATTTCCTCCGTTTTTTAGCAACCCACGATAATCTCTGTCTGATCGTGAGCAACTCATTTAGTAAAATGCGTTTTTGTTGATTATTCATATTGTTGGCCGGTGCCCGAAGGTAAGCGAATTTCTGTAAAAGGAGGCGTGTGCTAATTTCAATCTAATTATCGTCCATAAATCTTTTCTTTCTAGGCGGAAGCGACGGTATTCGTGGTCCCTCTAAAACAGGATAAAGATGGTTCTGGAGTAACTGTAGATTGACTGCCCCGTTTCTTTCGTTTACGTAATGGCATTCGACGTCGAACGTCCTACGCCCCAGGCTCTTGCTGGGACTGTTCTAGCTCGGCGCTGTCGGTAGCTGTTGCGCAGGTGGTTGCAGCGGTGATGGCGGAACGGGGGGTACGAGCGGAGTACCTCGCGTTTGATTCCGCTTGATGTCCTTATCTTTTTCGCTTTTTGGCGATATAGCTAAAAGTGAAAGTAAATGTGTAAGTGAACTCTACAACGCTCCAAATATGATGATAGAAAATCCATATAACGAATGCAATGCATACCCGTGTATGATTGTATAAAAAACGAATTTAATTAATCTAAAAATCATTAATATCGTAATAAGTGCTGCGCTTGCTGATCCGAAGGTTATGTACTTCTCCCAAATTTTATTCCAAGCTGAATTGGCAATTTGTGATAATGCGTTGTCGTCGAGCAATCGCGTAATCGATACGTCTCCCGAGGTTTTCTCTTTCCGGCGAAACGTAGTGCTAATTGATTCAAAACTGCAGTTCGCTCGTTAGGAAATGTTATGAATGTTTTTAATTTTTCCATGTCTCCGTACGTGTAAATGCCACTATTGAACAAATCTAAAGGACTTATATTTTTAAGATTGTTTTGTTTGCGGTCTCAAGATTTGCGGCTCATCTTGAGTGATGATTTTTGGCATAGGTTTGTACCATTGATTGACTGTATCGCAAATTGTACGCGTTCCGTATTCGCTCAAAATATACGTGCGAGGTGATAAAAATAGAGCTTGATTATCTCGAAAATCGGGTATTTCTTGGAAGCATTCTTTAGTTTCGCGAGCCCGCGCCTTGACTTGTACACATTTCACTATATTCACGACCTCCCCGGCTAACAACCTAATATAACCCGGTCCGGACATTAATTGATACGCTAGTAAATCGGGAGCTATAGTTGCTAGACTTAACGCATTAGCAATAATTCTTCGTTCTAATTGAAATTTTTGTATAAGAACATCTTGATAAAGTTTAGTCACTTGACCCTTTATACGTTTTGGCAAGTTCCATCACTTTTAAGTGTATCCGCGAAGGTCATAGGATGCGTTGTAGTATCATTAATTCTCAAATTCTGAATAATATCAGTTGAAATTGATATCGAACGATGCAAATGCATTTTCTAGCATTCCTCTTGTGAAATTTCTCTTAAGTAACGGACCTCACCATTTCTTGCAGTATCTGTGTGGGACCACATCCCACACTATTGCACGGTTCTTTAAACTTCGATTTTACAATGTCGAACTTGAGTGCTCGCGAATTCGTTAATTTGTAACAGTGAAACATGAGCTCGAGTATTATTAATTATAGGATCAGGGATGTCACATTCCCCGATTCTACAAGTGAAAAGGTAGTAAAATTAGTGAATTTTTGGGCGCAAGCATATTCAATCAGAGCCTTGACAAGCGCGAAGTCGATTGCTGACAATAAGAGTGGTAGCATGGGCTTCATATGCAATCAGCAAGGTTATATTACTTTGCACAACACACAAAAAAACTTTGGAATTTATTAATAAAAGCTGACGTTGAGGTAACGTAACGATTATTTCAAATAACATCGAGCTTGTGCATCAATAAACAAAGAAAGAGATTATAAATAGTTCGAATTATTGTTTACTTATTTACTTTGTTATTAATAATGTTGATAGTATAAAATCGAGCTTGAGTATCTATAAGTGAAGGAAACAGCCACAAATAATTTTAATTATCCTTTATTTATACATATTTGTTACTAATAATTAAGTTTTTTGTATATGTATATATGGTTTGTTATTGCGGTTTAACATGCGAAAAGCGCAAGCGTTTCATGTGCACTACCTTTGTTCGATTTTCTCTTAATGAAGGGACAGATACAGTAGATGACTTAAGCAGCTCTGAATGGCTAAAATGTGTAGAAGAGAGAAAGTAAAGAAGAAGAGAATGATTTTACTTTTAAAAAGATTGAAGGTAGCCGAGAGAATAGAGAAAGCAGAGGAGTAAAGTGGTTCTATGTGTATGTACAAGTGTGGTGATGTGTCTCTTCGTGAGTTCTTCATGAGCTCTTCGTGTAAAGGCCAAACCAGTCATGAAGACGAAGAATGCGCCGTGGACGGGCGCAGGGGGTGCTTGAAAGCAGCAGCTGGCTGGATGGGTACCTCAGACAGATCGAGGGCAGCCTAGCCTAGGCGGACAGGTACGTTGCCGGCCGACGACCTGTAGAAGGTACAGCTTGGCAGGCGACGTTGTAACCTGTCCTACAGCTGGCCATGAAGATGGTGGTGCTCGTCCCCTCGAGCGTCAACCAAGCGGCTAAGTGGCGCGGTGCCGCCCGTCGTGACGAATGCGGTCTCGCAGAAGAGGCGGTTTGACGCTGAGGCTGAGCTGGTGATGATGGTGGCGGTTGAGCGGAACGTTACCGACCGCCATGCATCGAAAGCCCCTGTAGAGAGCGACTTAAGCGGCTCCTGCTGTAACTGTAGAGTCTAGCGACAGCGCATGTGAAAACAGTTTGCTAGACGTATAGAGTGCCACTCTAGAGAGCAGCTGAAGCCATTTGCCGGGTGAAGGGAAGCCAGCAACAGTGCAAGGGCGCACAGTTCGCCGGCGTAGCCTTCGTTGTCCTTGGTTGAAGAAGTTCGAAGGCGAAGATCGTAAAAGTACGATCTCTGCTGGCTGCCAGATGAAGCCGGATAGTTTGGCAAGGTTGCCAAGTTTCAGATCCGCGGCATGGCGTTGATCTCGCTGTTAGTTCCCTCGAAAGCAGTCGACAAGGGTGTTGGCAGTAGCTAGACCGGAGTGCATGGCAGGTGCCATGTCGAAGGACCTCGCAGCTGGTCGGTAGTCCTGGTGTGGTGGGCCTCATAAACAGACGATGAGTGCCCCTGCTGGCTGCCAGGTGAGTCAGGTGCTTGGCTAAAATTGCCAAGGTCGATGTCCTTGGTGGTAGACGGCATGGTCTTCTCAGCTTGAGTCCTGCGAAGCAGACTCGAGGGAAAAGTTTGCTGAAAGATGCAAAGTGCATTAGCATTATGTTGCAATGCTATACAAGATTGTAGAATTGCATGGAGATTGCAGCATAAACATTTTAAAAACAAAAAAATAAAAATAAAATGTTGGATGAGAAAGTGTAGCGAAAGCTGCAGCTACACTCAACATGCTGCTTGAGCATGGGCTGACGTCTCAAAGAAAGAATCAAGCTGTCGAAGTTTCCTGTACAGTTGATCGGCGGAATTCCAGGACTAGAAGCTGCTCGGACAAGCTTCTCCGGAGCTCGACTAGTCAGTCTGGTGCACAACGATGTCCCTTCAAATATGCATATCTGTTCGATAACTATGTGGAATCTAGTATTATCCTTAATTAATATAGGTTTACCAACAGTTAAATTATCAAGACGTGGTAGTTTATTGATTTCATATAAATGCATTGCTCCGTCATCTAGTGGTTGGCCTATGGAATTGACGAAATATAAATAATTATCTTTTCGCACAAATAATTTTTCTCTACAATGAATAATATTTTTACTAGGGAGCTCATTTGTGTGTGCATCACGATATGTGAGCTCAAAATTAAGTAGTTCATTAGACTCGCTTGAATTTTCATTTAAAAGAGTAGTTACATTAAGATCTATATCAAATTCCGCAGCGTTATCGGCAGCTGTAGTGACGGGGCTGCGTGCGCGACTTTCCTGCCTTTCCTCACGGTGCGTGCTTTCACCATCCCCTCTTGAAAATTTCCGCGTGACGGGGCTGCGAGTAAGGGCATTTCTACTATCTCTGTAGCTGCAGTGGCCGTGTTATGTGTCACCGACCTCTCTTCGTTATTTTACGACCTCCGGCTGTTCTCTTACCTGGTAGGAGGGCTTGGATGGCTGCCGCGTACCATGTGATTGGCTGTCTGCCTGCGCGTAGACGCGTCATCATGCCGAGCGGCGGCGGGCTCTACCTGCCTTTCTAACGCTTGATTATTCATTTCTCTGTCAAATTGCTATTTGTGGTATCGTTAATGATTAATATTTGTGACTCTACTGGATTTCGCAAAAGTGCATCGACATTAGTATTTATAACGCTCGGCTTATTTTTAATTTCAAAATTGTAATCTGCCAATTTTAATCGCCATCTCGTTACTCCAGAGCTTTGATCTTTGTGCGAATTTAGCCAAACTAATGGTCTACGGTCTGTAATATGAATGAATTTTTTACTATATAAGTATGGTCTGAATTGAGTTTTACAAAATAGTATAGCTAAAGCTTCTTTCGAAAAAGTGCAATAATTTACTTTAGTGAGGCCTCGTGATACAAAAGCTATGGGGAGTTCTTGTTGCGAAATCACTCCACCAATTGCGTATCCACTGGCATCGGTCGAAAAAGTAAATTGTTTATCTAAATTAGGATGCATTAAGATTGGTGCTCACATAATCAATCTCTCAAATTTTCAAAAGCTTCCTGAACATTTTTTTTTGATAAGTTGTTGATCTTTTTTTAGTAAAATGTTTAAAGGTCTGTCTATCTTTGCAAAACCAGGTATAAAACGTCTATAATAATTAGCAAGTCCCAAAAATTGTTTAATATTCTTTGCTGTTTTGGACACAGGAAATTTTTTTACTGCTTCTATTTTTTTTTGATCGGGCTTCAAGCCATTGGTGCTTATAATGTGCTCTAGGTAATGAATTTATTTCTTTCAAAATTCGCATTTATCAGGTTGCAATGGCAGATTAGCTGTTATTAATCTTTTTAACAGCTCAGCTATTATATCCCCAGAAATGATCATTATCTTACTTTTCGTAATTTCATTTGCATTTTTTATGATTTTCTTTCCATTTATGTGACTTTTAGCTGCTTTAATTGTATTGCTTAAACGGAGAAATGAGTAATCGCAGCTGTTATTTTTAGACTTTGCGTGTACTGTGTACTTAACTAGTTTTTTCAGCTGCATAATTAATTTTTGGATTTCATTAACTTTCTCATATTTTAGCATATTTAGTATTACTAGTGCTTACAAATGATTTGAATATTCTCAAATTGTTCAGGTAAGAATTTATTTATTTGTTGACTTTCTTTCATAACTTTCAATAAATAATTCAATTTTTCTAAAACTTTGTTTTCAAGCTTACTCTTATCGCAATTTTCAATTTCATCATATGCAAGTTTACTTCCTTCCAAAATTACGTTGTCATTAATCTCTGAATTCGATTTTTTATTTGCTTCTAGCAGCGTTGTTTTTTCTTTAGTAGATTGAAAACACCGGATAACTAAAGTTTTTAACTCTTATGAATAATTAAATAAGAATAATATAAAATTCAATGCAGAAATTTGTATTCGGCTCCGATCTCCCCTTAAGTGATGATACTGGCTTATAATGAATAATCTCGCTTGGTTCGATTGATGTTTGGGCATGCGGAAGTGTAAATAACGAGAGTTCCGATTTTAAGCACCTGTTACTATCACTATGTAAGAACGACACGATTCTTCAGTTTTTAATGAAAAATATCGTTTGAGCATTTCTTACGTGAAATTTTTTTCTGCGACCTATAGAACTCTTCCTTTTCTTTGGCGTCGCATGTTTTTTCTTATTGCCATTACGTTTAGAACGAGCTTTTTTCGTCTTTCCACTACTGCTATACTTTTTCTTCTTTTAGCTGAAAGCAGTACCGAGCGATGTTATTACTTGAACGTCGTTTCGAAGACTATAGAGCGTTGTTGAATGCTACAGTTTTATAGCTGGAACCACTCATTAACATTTCGTTGAATTTATTTTTAGCTGTCTTTTAAATTCTCACGTGACTCTGAGAAACGATTTTTAAAGAAATCTTTATAACTGACGTTATTTCCAATATCATCCAAAACGTTAATGCCACCACGCAAAGCCTCTTTGCCAACTACTCTTAAAACTTTTGTGAAAAAGGGTAATATCGTTCTAGCCAGACCTGTGAAGAAGCTGTCGAGAACTAATGAAAACATTTCGTACTCCACCCCCGCCACCTGTTTGATTTTCGTAATATGCGATATAGTGACTCATTATGCTTTATATCTAAAGAACTCGCTTAAAATTAAGTTTCAGAGTCAATGTTCCAGACTCAAATGCTATCGGATTTCCTAAAAGGTCTCTTATATCGATTACGATGGTATGAAAAGTATTTTTCATCAATGGTATGTATTTTATAGGTGCAAAATCTTTCACTACTGAGGCTCCAAGTTTATAATTGGCGTTATCGAGTGAAACAATTCGTAGAAGCGAGGCTTGGGTGTCGCCGACGTTGTAGGATTCGCAAATATCCGAGTAAATAAATAGATGTTCTGTTATAGCACGTACCAGGCAGGCTAGTCTGCTACCGGTCAACTAAGCTTGACGCTCGTTAAGTACAAATTGTACACAAGAAAGGTCCACATCATTTGAGCCGTAGATCTCGCTCTTAACCCATTAAAATTTGTCGTCCTTTTTGGAGCCTCAATCTCGAAGGGAAATTAATGAAATCACTCAATAAAAACCACTTATCCTAATGTTTTCGGATGTGATCTTTCGATTTCCGGGGTTAGAATTGTGATTAAATGCTCTAGAAAAAAAATATGGCTGACTTTATGGAGAAAAGTACTGAAAATTTGGGGATTTCTTTTTTTTAATATTTTTTTTTAGTCCAAAAAGTGCTCTAATCTACTCCGGATTGTGGAGAAAGGTGGAGGCAATAGTTGGAGTTGATGATAGAATTTTTTGTGCCATCCTCAACTGACTCTAATCTTTTCAAAATTACAAACTGCTATTTACTTTTTATTATGAAAAACGCGCCATTTCTTGAGAAATCCGGCCGTTATTTTGAATCCGCCATCATTGAAAATTGAAAATTTAGTCAAATATATTCTGTAGTATTGTTTTGATTGAGGAAAATGACTGTGGATCAAGAAAAACTTACAATAACATTATTTTCTCGTAAATACTAGAGAAAAATTCATATTTCATAAGATTTTATGCAATGTCCGCATTTTGAAAAGATTAGAGTCAGTTGAGGTTAGCATAAAAAATTCTATCAACTCCAACTATTGCCTCCACCTCTCTCCACAATCCGGAGTAGGTTAGAGCACTTTTTCGACTAAAAAAAATATTAAAAAAAAGAAATCCCCAAATTTTCAGTACTTTTCTCCATAAAGTCAGCCATATTTTTTTTCTAGAGCATTTAATCACAATTCTAACCCTGGAAATCGAAAGATCACATCCGAAAACATTAGGATAAGTGGTTTTTATTGAGTGATTTCATTAATTTCCCTTCAAGATTGACGCTCCAAAAAGGACGAAAAATTGTGTCCGTTTGGGCGTTAATGGGTTAATATCTGTATCGTTGAGCTCGAATGTACCGTTACCGGCGTCCTTGTCGCTGCTGCTGCTGCGGCTGCTGCTGCTGGTGGTGACTACGTTGTCAACCTCAGAGGAGATTACAACACTGGGGTCGAATCCTAATCATATTCCTACTTTCTCGTCTATTTGGGTGAAATGTGTAAAGCCGTAACCCGCATCGGAGCTGCGCACGCGTCTAAGCTTATAATGACCCTGCGCTCGAGATGCTGGTACGAAACGCTGATGCTTATGCATAAGTACACTCGAATTATTTACACAATCGACAAAGTGTTCGATATTTTGAAATATTCCATAGGGTATTTTACAGATTTCGCTGGTGTGCGTGTTCTCTAATATATCTTAGTTGGTATAGAATTTAAAATTTGTCTCGTTTTCAGCATGTATTATGTGTGGAATGGTACGAGGAATATGAATTTCAGAAAGACCAACACACCATTCTCCGCTCAGCCTTATTTTACGAGGTAATTGCGTGGTAAAACACGTAGTTGTGTTATTAACAAAGTACCTTTCGCTACTGTTACTTGGTAAAACGAGATAAAATTCGTAATTACTCATATCGAAACGAGATCAGATTGTGCTATCCAAGAATTAAATTTTTCTGGATAACCTACCTATTTAACAAACACTTCTTTTTTCTTACCACGACCGCGTGTTCTGATGACTCACTCAATTTATAAGTTTTCTGCCTCATACATTTTTTCCCAACTACCATTAGTTCCTCTGTGCAGAAGAAACCTTCATTTTTTTCTCCTCTAAGGTCCTGAAGTTCATAAGTATAGAGATTTTGTCGATATGCTACACGCACCACTTTAAAAATTTCTTCGCTCCAACCCGATACAAAACCTTTCTCGAAGGCATGCTTAGCGCGACTGATGCATACATGGTCACCAACTTTGTATTTAGAAGATTTTTGGGTTATAAGATTTCTTTTTTTCTTTTCATTATGCTCCTAAGATTTTACGAAATTGTCGTGTGTTTTTGATACATTGTGTATCGTTACATCCGCAGGAATCATCCTGATATTTGCGTGTGGGGTATGATTGTAGCTTCGAAGGAGATCTTGCAAGACATCCGGGTATCTATGTGTATTTCTGTGTGTAAAGTAACGCCAAATATGTTCCATTAACGTTCTATTAAATCTCTCTACAACCGTTGCTTTCACATCGGGATTAGGCACAATGCCAAACAATATACCTCTCTTCTTTAAATACCGTTGAAATACAGAGCAGACAAACTCTTTGCCACGGTCACTTTGTAGATAAATTTACTAAGTACATCGATGGTTACCAATAGATAACAATACCCATTACTATGAAACTTTAATGCTTGTACATCGACTAGGTCTATCTCCCATATTGCGTCAATCATTTGCACATTGTAATGTAATCTAGAGAATTTTTTCGTATTGGTTTGTGTAGTGTATACGCGTCTTGATTGATTAACCAATCATGTATTCGTTTAGGTGGATTTTTTTTATTTACCCGTAAAAGTTTCCTAGCACCCACATAGCCTACTTCGTGTGCAGCGTTAAAGTATCGTTTTTCATATTTTTCTGAAGAATTCTTGAAGAAATTTAGGATCTTCGGGATAAATTTGACAAGCAAGATAAAAAATTTGTGCATGATCGCGAGGATTCTTAAAAAGTACTACATAATTTGCATTGACCGAAATGTCTCTGAATTGTATTGTTTGTGACCTTTGTGAAAGATATTTTGAGTGATGAAAATGATACTGATATTTTTATGATAACTACCCTTGTGTTAAGAAACGTATTGTTTCTTAACGGTTTAATTTTATTTAAGTCGGGAGGGGGGGGGAGGTCTGATTCAGCCGTCCTGTATAGGCCCAGGCCTTTCGCGCACGTGGGACGATTAAACCTTTTGTTTAACTCCTTAATATTATTATTGAATAAATGCTTCGGGGAATTAAATGAAAACGAAAATATTTCTTACTTTACTTGTTTTTTTTTTGTTTTTCTTAATATATTTTATTTATGCTTATTAACTTGGTTGCTCTTTGCGTTACAAAAATCTGCATTGATGAGGCGTATGGCTACTCTAACTTGGCTCAATCACGACTGACTAAAAATGTGGCTTAGCTGCAGCGGCCGCGCTGCAGCGTCCACCCCCGCTCAAGACCTCTCCTCTCCTCCGTGACGTCACGGTGGTTGTCGCCTCGTGTCACGCTCATGGTTCTTAAATGAGCTTAGCGACAGCAGGATTGGCATTTTGCAGCGTGCATTCACCGATCGCGCGATAGGAGAGGAGAGTCCCGACAGCGATAAGCAAGCAACCGGAGCCGTTTGTGACCTCGAACAGTACATAGGGAAAACTAAATGATGGAAGTTGTGTATGTGTATTCAATATGTTAATTTAATAAATATATTACAACTTCTGTCACTCTTCACCTTGGTAAAAAGATCCATAATCGTGTTATTTGAGAATTAATAATTCTCTCATGAGATCGTCGATTATGATCAATCTTTTACGTGTATTATCTCGTGAGTAATCGTTAGGGTTCGGCAAACCCTCGTAAAATTCGATTCTACCGTACGCTGGTGTGAAATCGCGTTAATACGTATCCTGCCATTCGCTGTAGTACAAAAGAATTCTATCAAATTGTACATCGCACATGTGATCTAGATGTTAGAGAAAACGTTTGACAAAGACAGTCTTGCCGCAAAAGATTGGTCCACTAGCTATTATAGTGAACGAATGTTGAAGACATATATCCATGACTTACAAATACTATGTACTTGATACAGAAAACATGAAAATATGTACAACAATTAATACATTCGAATACATTTGGCTACAGAGTATAAACTAAATACATTTTTATAAAAGAACTTTTTTCATTTTATTGTATTTATTTATAAAATGGGATAAGCACATTCAATATATCATAAAGAGAACCAAATATTTAGTATATTTATTTTCTATAAAATCGCCAAATTTATATTAACTGAAATGATGAGAATGATTAACTAGTCTTTTTTTCATAGTTTGATAAATTATGGAATAATCGATTGGGGAGGTTCTTATAAAAATAACCTTGATTTATTGCAAAATCTGCAGAAACGAACACTCAAAATTGATAATAAAAATAATTTCTCCATCCATGATAATCCACTGAACTTGGAACAACTATTTGCTATTGAAACACTAATATATCATTACCCTAATCTAAAAAGTCAATTCCTTAAGTCAAGCAGTATCACTAGGAAAAAAAACTTAGTGATTCCCTGAAACAAAAAAAAGGTCATCAATAAAAATAGTTACACAAAAGCATTAACAACTAAATTACCAAATGATCTACAAACACTAGAACTAGATAAAAAGTCACAAAAAAACAAACTAAAACTCTGTAAAAGATATCTGAATTATCTGAAGTGCAATTATATTAAATATATGTATATACAAACACTATTTAGTTTAGTTTTTAAGTTAGTTTTAAGTAAGTAAGCTAAGTTTGAAGTATTTTGTGTTACTTTCGTGTTATGTACCGGACCTGTGCACAGGTAATTAGTTTACCTCTGTAGAGATTTACATCATTTTGTCAAACTCTATGTATGTTTTTTTTTATTCATTTTTTTAACGTCGCCATATTTGATATCCTATATGGTGCTAATCGACGACGGGGGTCTGCGGTGTGTTTGTAAACAAAGCCCGTGCAAATTTTACAGAGGTGCTTGTATCAATCGGCAGAGACTAGGATTCGAACTCGGGATACCGGCGTGTCGGAAATCTTGTTCTGATTAATAAATTTGAATTTGAATATCAGTTATATAAAATACTAAAAAAATTTACATACAAACTTATATATGACTTCTTAAAATTATTGAATACGTATTAATTTTCGAATATTAATTATAAAACATTTATTTTCGGATTCTTTCGCGTATAGACATTAAATTGAATGCTATAATTTCTTCGAACACAACCTTGAAATAACGAGCGGTAGATCGTTGACACATCTTTAACAAACTTGGAAAATTCCACATCGTTACTCACTACATTTTTTCTCTCAGCTTCGGATGATAGACGTTGTTGAAGAATATCGCAAATGACGTCCTTCAGGAAAGCAGCACATGCGTAAACATTTTGTTCGTGTTCTCGTAGACGCGTAATTTGTGCGTTGATACATTTACTTACAGTTTTGAGTCCATCGAATGTAACCTGCTGCATCACAATAGACTGTAAGTACAGCTTCATTATTTTATTCTTCTTTTCCTCGTCACCGACTTGACTATATGTGGATACCTCTTCAAAGAAAAAGACTTCGTAATCGTGTAAAGTCAAAGTACGCTTGCCACCATATTTTTCATAATACTCGTAATCATTGTTAAATTACGTACTGATTAAATCAAAATATTTCTTGCAGTTTATCTCTTTCGTACACGTGCGCATAAACCCTCAAATATTTGAGTCTTACGTAATGCTCGGGGGCGTCTCAAAATTTACAGAAAGTAACTCCCTCCTCTTATACCCCCCCTCCCCCCAAACTAATACCTAAACACCATAGTCACCTTTTTTTTCTTCGAGTCGCTTTTGATGAGCTAAGACTATTTTCACAAATTGCTTATTGTCTATCCGGGCTTTTTCATAAAAACTCCACTCTCTCGTTCGTACACCGTGTAGACTCAGTTTTCTTTTTGTAAATTAAACTGGGTGTAACTCACGCAGAAAAAGTGGTTTTACGCAACAGTGTATTAGTTATGGATTCCTTTATTAATACGAATAATAGCGCTCTACTAATTGGAGCGCAATTGATTCGTCGCCGGGGCGAAGTGCAGCATATGTCGTACCATCAACTCGAACGCGAATTACGACTGGTGCACCTTGTAGGCAGCCGCGACAAAGCTAATCTTTATAGAAGGAGCTATTGGTTTTCCCGCGCTGCGACTGTGATCGCGGGTGCTCATATTGTGCAACGTGATTTACGTAATACCCATCTCATGGAACGATTAATTAACGCATATGATGAGGAAATTGGTACGTGATCGTACGGTTTTTTTGTTTAAAAAAGAAATATAATGTGAAAATTTAATCATTTTTTTGTGTGTATGCGTTCTCAGCGAGACAAATTCTCTTAGCAGATTGTGAAACGCCCGATGACGAGCAAGTGTTTATTGATGTCGAGATGGTGGGTGAGGGCTCGAGTACAGGGGATGGGTTACTGTCTTAAGAGATGCAGGAGATCATCGATGTCGAGACGGTGGATCAGAGTCCAAGTAGCGCGGGGCTGCAAAATGATGTGATTCCAACCGAGAGTACCCCGGTCGAGGCGATATGCGATATTCAAAGCGTAACTGATTGCGAGTCTTTGCACCGGACTTCTATCAGGCGGCGCCGTCACGAACCTCTTCGTGATACCGATTAGATAGAACCATACGCGGTCCGAACGATATCATTCGATAACGATCAACAATAAGAATCATTATTACCAGCGGCTAATCAGCTTTGATGTCAACGTTGATGTTGAGGTTGACGATGAATCTAGTACGATACGAGGTGATACTTCGAGCGGTAATGATGATCGGGGGGCTGAAGGCTGGGAGGTACCTGTAAATTGACGTATTCAACACCAAATGTACATGGGAGTACTATTCTATCCCACTTCCGAGCCGTGGGATTTTGATGCAGGGACAAGAAACTCCGCGATTAGGATTCCCGGAGATGAAAATCCGGGTACTGCAGGACGTGATATGATAATATGTTACATGATTTTTATAATCGTCAGCACAACGATGAGTACGACCAGTCAACATTTGAAAACGAAAACGGTATAGAATTGTATACTGTTTTCGATCAAAATAATCAAGCACATAACAACAGAAATAGTGGTGAGTAATAAATAATAAGTTTTTTATTTTATTTAAATTATGTAATAATAAAAACTCATTTTCAATCCACTAAGGATATAATGGAGATTGAACAAGGTCTTACGGATACACCATTCGGCGGTGTTATTCCAGCACAGTTCAACCCGATTAGATGGGCACCACGCGTTCGTGAACGTCGTTGGCTTCGAGATGTGTTAGTTTCCGAAAATTATCGGGAACTATGCATATCTAGACAGCGTTTATTAGATTTACTGACGCGAGTCAGTAAAAGCTTTAGCGGTCCACCGGAACCATAATTTTTGTTTTTAAATTTTTTATTTGTATTTCATTTTTATCAATTTTTTAATGAAATATTAACTTTTACGTTTTTCATTAATGTAAATTTCCATTTTCAATAACAAATTTCATTTTTATTCATTAGATAATAATATCTAAATAGTAAATGCGTTAACACGTTTGCGTGACACGTAAAATTCGGATCCCGAAAGCGAGATCGAAGATTACTATTTTGAGGATATCGCTGCTGAAGGTGGTGCTGTTCAAGTAGTAGCAGGTGACAGCGTGCACGCAAAGTACACCGTAGTTTCTAAGCATGCATTTAGCTCTAAGCGATTCGGAATGCGCGGTGACCGTGTTTAGACAAGATTGCATCACCACCACCAAACAGTAATCCTATTACTTGGCTTCGCGAAGCAAGCGAAGTTAGCGATGTGAATACTTATATAAAACATAGCGCAAATGATCCTTCTGATTATAAAGCAGCGTACGTTTCGAGGGTGGATGACTTTAAAGTTCGTGGGCGATTTTGTGTATACCGACTTATTCGAATTTTGACTTTAATAATAATTTATTACTAGATGTAACTATTTAAATTAAAGATATGTCAGTTGCGAAGAATCCTGGCAAACAATTATGGAAACAACTATCAAAACAAAAAAATCTATCATATCTATTAAAAATAACGATAATCTTTATCTTCCACGCGCACAAGCAGTCGGCACTATGTTTTCACTTTTACAGGCCTATCCCGGCAATGAAAATATAAAAAAGTATTGGAAAAAAATGATTTATAGTACAAGAGGATGTCAAAAGATGACGGCTCTCTATATTTTAAAAGAGGCTAGGATTAATTTACCCGGTATACCCGAGCAGGGTTGAAATTTACATCATATAAGCCTTTTACAACATTATTTTGCGCAAAATAATATAGCCATAATTGTAAGAAAAAATAAAGATTTCGCTAACGGAAACAACGAAATCCTATACGATGGTCGTGAAAGTGAACCTTTTATCGAGGCAACAACAATAATTAATGAAATAAATTTGTAGTATTTTGAAGGGCCACCAGGTCACTTCTCATTTACGAAATCAATATCACAAATAACTGGATTTTCACACTTTTGTGAAAAATGCAATAAAGCATACCAGTGGAAAAGTCATCATAAGTGCAAAGAGATTTGTGATACTGGTTATGCATGCCCTGCATGTATTAAAGATAATGAAAATGAAATCTTATGTACAAGTACATACACCAATATGCAGTGTGTGCGATGCTAAAAAAGAAACAAAAACGGAGCACAAATGCGGCACACGTTACTGCAAAAGATGCCAACATGCAACCAGTTGTTATGACGAAAAAGAACAATTTTAACAACTACAGGCGAAATAATAATAAATAAACCTGAAAATAGATTTACTTTCTACGATTTCGAAATAATATAGGATGAGTTTTACGATTACGACTCAACATCACACGTACATGTTGTGAATCTGTGTGTAGCACAACAAGTATGTGATTTATGTATCGATGACGGAAATTTGCAGGGCCGAAATTGCAAATATTGTGCTGTATGCGACTTCGTCTTCCGTGATAATCTCGTGAAAGAATTAATAAAATTAGCTATCAGACCAAAAACTATTTTTAAAAGAATTATTTGTATTGCACATACTACCACAGCATTTGATGCACATTTTATATTTAAAGACATCCTACTAAATAATATGAATATCAAACCAAAAGTAATTTTACACGGTCGAAATATAGTTTTAATGCAAATCCACAATACAAAATTTATAGATAGCCTTAATTATTTCCATATGACATTGAGCGCTTTACCAAAAGCATTCGGTTTACATGGAAATAATATTAAAGACTATTTCCCACACTTTTTTTTAATACTTTTACATATAAAGATTATGATGATATTTGGCCTGCAGCACATTTCTACGGACCCGAATCATGATCATTAGCGAGTGAGAGGCTTTTTAATATGGCACGTGGATAGAGTAGCGTCGGGAGAAAAGTTTATCATGCAACTAGAGATCGAAAAATATTGTACGATGGGTGTAGATATCTTACGACGTGTGTATACAGTTTTTAGAAATTTTTTTTATAAAAAGGTGGTGTATGTCCATTCTCTAGAGCAACAACGGTTGCTTCAGCTTGCACTCTTATATATAGACAAAATTTTCTACAAGATAAAACCATCGGGCTTATTCCTGAAAAATGGTATAGTTTAGCCGATAACCATTCGAGAAAATCGATCGAATGGTTATTGTAGCGTGAACATGTACTTCAATCCAAAATATCTCACGCAGCCAGATCTCGCAAGCATGTGTTACCCGAAAATTTTAAGCTGGATCGTTTTTTAGAACCTGAAAAGGAGCAACCTTCATCCTCGACATTCAAAAGTACTGTCTTTGAATTTCAAGGGTGCTATGTTCACGGATGCCCATCATGTTTTCAAGTTAATTACAATACCCGTACAGCGTTTGGACGACCGATGAGCGAGTGCTAGAAGAAAACGCAAGATAAGTTAAGAAAAATTCGCGACTTTGGTTACAAAGTTGAATAAAGTTGGGGATGTGCATTTGTTAAATTGAAATTTGAGAATCCTGAAATTTAAAAAATTTTAAATATCATCCTTTTCTTTCAAAAGAAAATCTCGAACCAAGGGTTGCATTTTTTGGCGGACGCACAGAAAATTTTGTAACATCCAACACAGCACAAGCTGGAGAAAAAATAAGGTATACCGACGTATGCTCACTATATTCGTTTATCTGTAAAACAGAAAAATTTCCAGTAGGTTACCCAATAATAGTTATTAAAAGTTAATGTTTCTCTTTAACAGGCAGAATTATGAAAATTTCGAGAATGTAAATAGTCTTGTAAAATGTAAAATGTTACCTCCTCGAAATTTGTACATTCCAGTGTTACCGCTTAAAAAGTACAAAAAGTTAGTTTTCTACTCTGCAGGTCGTGCTGTTAGGAACAAAATTTTGACAAATGCACTCACGAAAAAACGAGCCAGCGTGCTCTTTCAGGAACTTGGGTAACTGATGAACTTAAAGTAGCACTAAGACATGGCTACAAGATTTTACAGATATTAGTCATTTGGCAATATGAAATAACACAAATGGATACCGCCGGGAACGGTAGCTTGTTTGGCTCATACATGAATAGATTTTCACAAATTAAAGTAGAACCAAGCGGTTGGCCATCGGAATGCACCAGCGAGTAGAAAAAATTACAATACATTACGCAATCTATAAATAAAGAAGGGGTTTCTCTCGATTACGATAAAATCGAAAGAAACCAGGATTACGAGCTGTTGCAAAACTTTTTTTAAATTCTTTTTGGAGTAAATTTGGACAACGCGATAACTTACATCAAACTGAATTTATTAAAACTAGAAAAGAGCTTTTGCAACTTATAATGGCAAAAGATAAAGATATAACGGGTATGCTTCTTGTTACAGAAAAAGTTTTATGTACGAGGGTAGTTCAATAAGTCTTTAGAATGACCAACAGATGGCGCGCGAATCGCTCCAAATCATCTGTTTTCAGGCAGCACCACTCCCGACTAGATATATGGTGCAGTCACAGTCCACATCTTCTGAGTTTACGTGTTTTTATAACCAATTGAAAAAAAAAAAATTGCTTGTTAAGAAAAATGGAAAAAAAGGAATTCAGAGCGGTAATTAAACATTTTCATTTAAAGGGTTTAACTCCATATGAGATAAAAAATGAATTGGACTCAGTTCATGGCACATCTGCCCCTGCCTTAGCAACGGTTTATAACTGGGTAAATGAATTTAAGCGTGGTCGTACATCAATAAGTGACGAACGACGTTCAGGAAGGCCCGTAGAAGCAACTACTCCCGAAATCATCAATAAAATCCACGATATGGTGTTGAAGGATAGAAGATTAAAAGTGCGTGAGTTAGCTGAGGCCACAAGGATATCTATAGGTGCAGTTGTTTCAATTCTACATGAAAAATTAGGCATGAAAAAGCTATCGGCAAGATGGGTGCCGCGTTTGCTCTCAGCTGAGAATAAACGCAATAGAGTGGTCGCCTCTGAGGCTCTTTTGGCGCGCATAAGTCGGAATCCTGAGGAATTTTTTCGTCGATTTGTGACTGTGGATGAAACATGGATACACCACTACACTCCTGAGACAAAGGAACAATCCAAACAGTGGATTTCCACAGGCGAACCAGCTCCAAAGAAGGCAAAGACCGTAAAGTCAGCTGGTAAGGTTATGGCTACAGTTTTTTGGGATGCACGTGGAATTATACTTATTGACTACTTGGAAAAGGGTAAAACAATTACTGGTGAGTATTATGCATCATTATTAGAGCAGCTGAAAGAAGAAATTTAAAAAAAACGACTACATTTGGCGAGAAAAAAAATTCTCTTTTATTACGACAACGCCCGAGTTCACACATGCTTCGTTTCAATGGCTAAAATTGAAGAACTAAAATTCGAATTGGTCGAACACCCACCGTATTCACCAGATTTAGCCCCCAGTGACTTTTTCTTATTTCCAAACTTGAAAAAATGGCTCGGTGGACAGAGATTTACGGACAACGAAGACGTCATTGCCTCTGTAAGTGCTTATTTTGAGGAACTTCCGAAAACGCACTTTTCTGAAGGATTAAAAAAACTTAAAAAGCGATTGACCAAGTGTATAGAGCTCCAAGAAGATTATGTTGAAAAATAAAAAAAAATTTACCCAAAAAAAATTGTTTTTATACTTTATTCTAAAGACTTATTGAACTACCCTCGTATAAATTGGGTACATACGGATGCAGCGGTAAAATCATCTAATTTAACAAATGTTGTGATAGAAGCTTTTACAACAGCTCAAGTGTGACTTACTTTATATAGATATTTGCAAAAATTAAATAGAAGATTGATTTACTGTGATACTGATAGCTGTCTGTTTGTGATTAATAATAATGTACAAAATGAATATAAGACAGATTTGGGTAATTTCTTAGGACAGATGACTGATGAACTTTGTACATATGATGCCGATTCGTACGTCACTCATTTCATATCTGGCGGACCTAAATTTTACGGCTATCGAGACGTTTCTTCTGTAAATGCAACGTTCGAGTGCTGTAAAATAAAAGGCATCCGCTTGAATTATAATAATACCAAATATATCAATTTTAATAGTATTTTAAGTCTGTTAAATGAAGAAATAGAATCTATTGAACTAACGTATAAATCACTTCGACGAACTGCGACTTTTGACGTTGTAACTACAAGCGAAACAAAAACCTGCTCGATTGTTCTTACTAAACGACGGTTTTTATCTAATGGAAGTTCACTTCCCTTAAAACTAATCCTTCGAGGGACATTATATATTTAACTTGTAAATGTTTGTACAGATTTTTATTTTAAAATTTCATTTTCGCTTCTTAAATAAATATACGAGTACATATTAATCATATTTATTATTTATTATTATTTTAAAACAACTCATGAACCCTTGTTTTCTTTTACTAAGACAACACCTATTTCATGCAGTATTATAACCAAACGAAGTGAAACCAGACTACTACTACGCCTGCTGATAATAGGTGATAAAACTGTAATCCTACCCTCTACCCTTAGTCTCCACGCTTTATCCGCGTAGATTAATAAGCATATCTTCTAGTTTCAAAAGATGTCTTATTCTACACGTTGTTACAAAGCACTACACACCTCTACAATTTTCAAATCAGCCTTTAAGTAAGACGAACTACAAGGACGACAGAATGCGCGATGTAAAGTATTTTAAACGATTTCATTATCGACAAATAATTTTAGGTAAGCATATTTTAATAATTCTTTTTTCTTATTTATGTGTTACAGAAAAATCACCTGTATATCAACAGGCTTATCTGCTGCAAAGCCGTTTGGTACAAAAAATGGTTTATAGTTTACGGCGTACTGTAAAACGATTACGCAAAACTATAGAAAATCGTCCATTTACAAAAATGTTATGTTTTTAAATAATTAAAATTAAGTGTTCTAAATATTTTATTACTATCATATATCCTGAATATTTTTTATATTTTGTTTATATTTGTTACGTGGGGACAAATAGGGAGAAGGAATGGGAAGTAGCGCTATTTGCACGTGCCGTTCGGGGCACGTGATTCTTGTGTGGTTGGGGTATACTGGGAAAGAGAACCAAAAAACGAGGAGTTCGGTAGATCGTGTATTTATTGAGCAGAGGTGAGAGAAATAGTGTGTGCCCGGTAGTGCTGCTCAAGCCGAACTGGCGCGGGATGCGCTTGCTACGTGTCGCGACGCGTCGCGAAAAAGCACCTGTCGCCTCAGCATCTTGGCTTTCACACGCTTTGTTATCTTGCTGGCACAGGACACCTGTGTCAGCGAGCACGGACGCTGGAATAAGTCCATGACATATTACAGAATACCGGCAAAAGGCTAGAGAGACAAATAAAGTATTACGGAATTAAAGAGAATAAAAAAATACTCATAGATGAAGCGTTGAGCATTTTAAAGGATTGTGCGGATGAAAAAATGGTAATTTTCGTTTAACTTTTTTATACTTAAAAGTGTTTGAAATTTATTTATGTTTTTCTGTTTTATGTTACAGATGCTAACCTAATACTATATGATTGAGACCTTAGAGGATATCAACAGACTCAAAGACCAACATCAGATCTATCCAAATATGTGGGATCGCGATATTTATCGCATGGTCATTAAATTATCTAGACATTTGGATTCTATTAAAGGTGATAGCGATACAGAACTCTCTGAATAAATTTATTCGTTTTGCCATCAAATTATTCTTACACGTTACTTACCCCCTAGTATCTTTTAACAACGTATATATTTAAATTTTAATGGATTAACAATTTTCAACAATATATCCTACTTTTACCCAACTTATTTCATAATTTATTTAATCAACCTTCTAATAATAATGGAGAACATATGCGAGTGTATGCGTATGTATGTTGCCACACTTGTTAGAGAGAGTTGCGCTATGACGCAACTTCATGGGTACGAGAGAAAGATAGGTGTATGTCGCTCATGTGTATGAGAGAGAGCATGAACGCAGCACGTGTATGCATGGGATACTTACTGGGGCAAGCGACCCCTGCGCTATAGGACTCTCTATGTGAGTGTGTGTGAGAGAGAGAGAGGCGAGGGAGCGCTATAGTATCTCACCCGTGGGTATAGATGGATATAGATAGATAGATATACGATTCATTTGTCATTTTTGGCAAAAATACATTACATAAAAATTGTTATTTTGTCATTACATTAAGTCTTTGATCACTATCACAGTTCGTCAGTGTATAAATATAAAAATTGTTGCACAAATTTGTCATTATCTAATATCACCGTTTGTTTATATCATAGTTCCATAACAATTTCTGAAAGTCTACTCATTCTTGCATACACGTACATCCATCACGTCACAATTTAAAAACAATTACAATTCAGCCTATACATACACTCATCACACACGCAAATATATTTACTCTTTATTAAAATGTACTCTTTATATTTTGTACATTACAACATTTTTCACGACTAAGAATACAAAACACGGGAGAATGGATAAATTAAAATAATAAAAAAAAAATAAAAAGATACAATAAATAAATAAATAAATAAATAAATAAATAAACAAACAAACAAACAAACAAACAAACAAACAAACAAACAAACAAACAAACAAACAAACAAACAAACAAACAAACAAACAAACAAACAAACAAACAAACAAACAAACAAACAAACAAACAAACAAACAAACAAACAAACAAACAAACAAATAAATAAATAAACAACTACCCATGTATATGAATTCTCCGTCATCATGAAAAAATGTCAACCTAATCACCGTGCAGTTGACTGAGGTGCCTGCCTAACGCCGTTTTAAATTTACATAAGGACGGCAGATACCTCACACTGCAGGGGAGGGTGTTCAAAAATCGCGAACCTTGGGCTCTAAACGAATAGAGACCCTTATCAGTCCGCGATCCCGGAACCGAGAGCTCTTTCACACCGCTCCTACTGGAAGTCCTAGCTGTGTTTTTACCAAAGAGAGCCGCAAGGTACGGAGGTTGTCCCATATTTATTGCCCTATACATTAATAACCCCGCAAAGTACGCTCTTCTTTCCTTTACTGTAAGCCAGCCAAGATATTTCCTGTGAGGAGTGATGTGCTCATCCCTTCTAACACCACATATGTATCTCACACATGAATTTTGAAGTCATTGCAACTTCGTCTCAAGCTCATCAGACACATCAAGGTGAACCACGGAACAATAATCTAAATGTGGCACTACCAGCGCGCATGCAAGCTGCTTTCTCAACGCCTGAGTTGTGCATGAACTAAAAAATCGTTGACTGTAAAGAGCACGATTTACCTTTTTTCCAATTGCATCAACCTGCAGTTTCCACGTGAGTTTAGAGTCCATGACAACACCAAGGTTTGTGACCGAGTCAGAGAAAGGCACATGTACACCTTCCTTTAACCCAACGCCGGGCAAACCAAGATCCTGCAACCGATTGATGTTGTGCTCGGAGCCGAAAATGATCGCTTTTGTTTTGCCGACATTGAGTCGCAGTCCGGATGCTTCGGCCCACTCACACACTGCCCGTGCAACAGCCGACATGCATCTGATACCCACATAAAGATCTCGCCATGTCACTTGAGTGTAAGTTTGCAAGTCGTCCGCGTACAGCAAGTGTTTAACATCACCACCAGTCAGTACGTCTTGCAAGTCATTGATATAAAGATTGGTGGTTAGCCAATCAGATTCCCCGTTGTTGTCAGTTATGACTTTTTGCCTGCGACCAAAAATGTATGATTTGATCCACAGAAGAACACTCCTGGAAAAACCCATGCGTATCAGCTGGGAAGACACCACCAGACAAAGAGGAGTTGAAGACCCTCGCTATATGATGACTTACATACGGGAGAGCCTTAGCTACAACGCTTTGGGGAATACCGTCCTCATCCCTAGCCTGCAACGACAAATGAGCAACAGCCAGGACTACGTCCGTCACTCTGGGAGACCGATACCTCCGCAAAGTGCGAGTTCAGCTCACCCGGCGAGAAGTCATGCAACCCCCCTCCCCGTGCCCTTGGCAGGAGCCCCAAGTCCTTTAGTTCTTTCCAAATATCTTTCTTATTTTCTAGGGCTTAAAAAATCTTATTCTGCATGTAAGTCTCCCGCGCGGTTTTCATGCGTTGTTCTGCTTCGACCGCGAGAGACCGGTACTCCTGACAAAGATTACCGTTTTTTGTGCGCTGTAGTCGTCTGCGTACGGCGTCACGTTTTTTTATTATGTGAGCCAGATCTGCGTCAATCCATGGAGGATTAGCTTTATTTTTTGGTGTAAATTGCTTCAGTGGAGCGAGTTCATCTATTGCACCCATGAGATTGGCGCTGAGCTGTCCCAATAAATCGTCCATGTCGTTGTTGTCCAAGCAATCAAACGCCGCCCAGTCACATTTACTCAGGTAAGATAGAAGATCTTCCTGTTCTATTGTTTTAAAGTCTCTGTAACTGAAAGTATCGGTGATGGGGCTATTGTTTAATTTAAAATCTATGTCAACATCTATAATTGTGTGATTGCTGGCAAAGGGCGCCGCCTGATTGCTGGCATTCAGCAGCCGATGTCTTCAACAGGTTCGCATTCAGATTACCCATCAAGATTTTATGGCTATAGTCCTGCGTGTATGTAGCTAGCTTATCAATTAGGTCTGAATTTTGCAGGAATGGTACATGCGGTGGCCTACAAATTAGAGCAACGAATACGGGGGGAAGGTCGCCCTGTTGCACACTACACATAATATATTCAGAAATGTTCGGCGTACAATCCTGGGTGGTACGTGAGCGGCTTAATATGGTTGCCATAAAACTATTGTGTACATACAGGACTAACCCACCCCCAAATTTATTCCTATCTAATCTTAAAATTGAATAGCCCTTGATCTGAATGCGATTGTCGTCAATGTTTTGAGCAAGGTGCGTCTCAGTAATTCCAAAAAGGTGGTAGGAGGGACAAGATAGAAGGTGTTGACGGAGTGTACCAATATGACAATCTAGAAAGGTCACATTGATAAATCCTATTCTCAGTCCCCTACAGTGCACCCCCCCAGCAGTGTCCGACGATAGTCATTCATTTGCGACAGCCTCCGTTTGATTATTTGTTTGAATGTCCAACTTATCTTTTTCATTTGTATTTGCATTTCCTGTTTTTTTATGTGAATCTAATGCAATTTGTGGAGTTTCATACGAGGCTGAAATTACTTGGAGGTCTGCCGCTGTTAAAAATTCGTGGGAGACATCGCCATCCCGCATCTTGACCAGGAAACGGCCCCCCTATGCCAGATATATTTAAATTTGAGCCTCATCGCAAGGGCTTTAAGGCTTCTAAAATTATTAAATGTTTCCCTTGGTAGATGTTCATTTATAAAAATTTTACTATTCAATATTGCATCACTAGTCTCCTGGTCAAGTGCCGAGATGTCGATATCTTTAGTGTGAAATTCTGTTATAAACTTTTTTTGTCGCATGATTTTATCTCCTAATTCACTGCTGGAGAGGGTAATAACCCACGGTGATTGTCTGCGCTCGCTAGTTACCTCGGCTGATGTCACCGAAAGCGACTCATCTGACCGTAGCAGGCGGGTATATACTATATCCGTTTTCTGTATCGATGGGAGGACACGACGCAGTATAGCATGAACTACATCAACACGCTTAGTGCTGTTACCGTAAAAAATATTTGAAATTATTAAGTCATTATTGCATATTGTATTATTATTATTTTTTATTGTCCTCCCACCTACCATTTTAACCCGCGTGCTTCGTGCAGATGACGTCGATGCCGTATCTTGCAGTGTATCGTTGCTTTCGTTATTCAAATTATTATCTATGTTATATATATTATTATTAATATTTACATTATTACTAAGTACACTATTTATCTTATCATTAATATTTCTATTTCTAATACTGTGCGGCGAAAAACTTGTATTTGCCTTACTGGTAGGCAGGCCAATTTGGTAATTTTCAATTTTACTTAAAAATTCTTGTTGTTTATGTTGAATAATTTTCAAAGTTTTCTCTATATTATTATTATTATTATTTATTGCAGTTTCATGATTGTTATTGCTTGTGGTCTCGTGTGCAATAATTTTTCTTATGGCCTTTAATATGTCGGAGTAGTCACTTTACATTTTATTAACATTATCAATTATTATTTTAAGGTCATTATCATATTTCTTTGTCTCACTATTATTTTTTACTAGATTTTTCACTTCAAAATTAGACTGCTCAATGTTATGGACTCTTTCTATAATTTCATTGTAATTAACTTCGATCTTATTCAACATATTATTTGTAATATTTTGACATGTTTCGTGTAGCTGTTTGTTTTGAATTTTTAAATCAATAATTTCATGACAAAGCACTTGCTTTTCATTTAACATCTCCTCCAGCTGGGAGTGTTGTTTTAACATCTTATCCTCTATTTTCTGCATTTTGGACCCAATTGTCAGTGCTAGAGTATGTATCGCTGGTAATGAGTCTAGTCTTTTAACAATTGCATCCAATCTGTTTTCAAGACAGGACGAATGTCTAGTAAGTGCATTGTCTATGTTTCTAGATGTCGAATTGGCGTACTCTACCAAGCAGGAGACTGTCGTCCCTTTTTTAAGGGTAGTAGAGTCTAACATACGTATTACCGACGCATTAACATCATTTACGCTGCTGATATTAGTTGTTTGTACCGTGGATTTACATCTAGGAGGTAGTTCTATGTCCGTGGTAGATGTTGAAGGCGTCGAAACTGCCCCAGGGAGAACGATGTCGTCTTTAGCTGGCGTCGAGGTGTGAGAAAAAACACTGTCCGTATACGAAGAGTGAAGATTCAGCGCCTTCATGCCTGCAACCCGCTGTACAGTAGGCAGCGCAGGTGCGAGACTCCCATGGTGTTGGCCCGCGCTGGAGCTGAGCTGATCGGTAGTACTGCCTCTTAGGCTTGCGTCAGCGCTAGAGAGAGACAGAGGCAAGCGCGGTGTAGTGGGAGCAGAGAGCACACTGGTCTGCGGCTGCCGCATCAGCGTCGTTTGCGATGATAAAGATGTGCCGGCAGCGAGCAGCAGCGAGGAACTTCTCGGCGTGGTGGGGGCAGCCTTCCTACTAGGCAGCGAGCGTTGCGGCTTTGAATGTATGCTCGCACGCACTATACCAGAAGACACACTTGCTGTTAGGCGTGACGTCACGTTATGTCCAGCCGCTGCTTTATTACTACTGCGAGATGTATTGGCAACACCTTTTGAGCATGTTTTGCACATGTATTGCTTTACTGCCGCATTAGTTTGCAGGATCATGCATCTAACATGACCAGCCTTATTACATTTAATGCAGCAGTACTTATAGGTCTTGCCCCTACTAGGAGGCAGACCACATGCAGCACAGCTTTTAATGCTGGCCTCGATGATATAATCCGCACGTACCTGTCGATGTTGAGACTCGGGCATGCGCATACTTTAGCGCTCGAGGTGAGGCAGCAGGATTATAATATAGCTAACCTCAAACCTTAGGCACCAGTGCAAAAAAGAAATTGCTGTATAAATACAGCACACTTGATGAAAAATGACTGTGATGGAGAAGTCTTGCACTGTGGCCCTACTTGAGGGTCACACTATAGCATACCCGAAGGTACGGCGGCGGCGTAAAGAAACTTTAAACGAGAGCGATGCAGATGCGTGTGTGCACATATAGAGAGCACAGACTCTAGAGCAGAGAGAGGTATGAGAGAGAGAGAGAGAGAGAGAGAGAGAGAGAGAGAGAGAGAGAGCGAGACAGATAGATAGATATAATGTTTATTTGTAAATATTACAAAACGTGGTTTACATTTAATTCTTAGTATAAAATAATATCACATATAATTTCATGAGAATATCACATCGTTCGATTACATAAAATATCACATCATTAGTAAACGTCAAATAAGGTTGCACGTACTCGAAGTCAGGTCGACATAAAATATTGCACACTGTCATAAAAAATGTAAACATAATTCATAATTTAGTCATCAAATCTATCAGTCACCTATTAAAATTACATACATACATTTAACAATTTCTTACATTACTCATACTAATAAATATTTGCAAATTTTTTTAAAGTTGTTGTTCGTAAATGACTAAATAAATAAATAAATATATAAGCAAGCAAGCAAGTAAGCAAGCAAGCAAGCAGGCAAGCAAGCAAGCAGGGCGCGCAGCTTTTCAAAAAGCTTAGCTGGGGAAATCGTGTCGAAAGCCTTACTGAAGTCAAACAGTAGTAAGAGAGTAACCAGTCTTTTGTCAATTTCCTGTTCGTATGTCTCCAGTTAGTCTTAGTAGAGCAGTTTGCGTTGAGTTATTCTGTTCGTATCCGGACTGAATAGGGTCAAGTTGTTTTGTCTTTTTTATATGTTCTACTATCTGATCATGAACGATTTTTTCCAGAACCTTAGAAAGAAAGCACATCAGTGCAATCGGTCGGAAGTCCAACACTGACGCTGGTGTGGTACACTTGCCAAGTAGCACTACTCGTGCCCCCTTCCATAGATTCGGAAATATCCCCTTTTCTAGGGAAGCGTTAAACAGGTTCACAACGTGTTGTCCGATTACCAGCAATGCCTTTGCAACTACACTCTGCGGGATGTCATCCTCGCCCCTCGCTTGCGAGGAGAAATGCAAGATCGCAAGTACGACATCTGCTATGCCTACTGGCAGAAATTTAAAGCCGTCATCACTGGCCGATGTCATTATATCATCTATAGCTTCGTGATTTTCATCAGCAGTCATGGAGACGCCCGCGAAGTGAGTATGAAGTTCCTCCGCCGTGAACCCATGCAGCCCCTCTCTGGATTTAGGGAGAAGTCCCAAGTTGCGCAATTCCCTCCATACATCGCTCTGCTATTTTCCCAGCAGTCTACCCTGATAATAAGAAATACGCGCATGTTCCGTCTTAAGCAAGGATTTGTTACGAAACTATCGGAACTCATAGAATCGCACATCACCCGTTCTCTTGTAACGTCTGTATATCGCGTCTCGTTTTTTATTAAGTTGATCAATGTCAACGTCAACCCAGGGTATCTTTACGAGGTTTAACTCAGTTTATAGGCGCAAGGTTGTTTATTGCGTCTAATAAGCTGTTATTAAGGCAGTTCAGCGCTGAATCGAGATCTACATCACGCGCATTCAGAATAGACCAATGACAACTCGATAAAAAAGACTGCAGTTCCAATGGATCAATGCTCTTATAATCTCTATACGAGAAAGGTTCCTCGCGTAGAGAAGGTGCATGTACATCTATGGCAACATCGATGATGCTATGTTTGCTAGGCCAACTTGCATCGCGGTTTGTATGTTCCGTGATTACGTCATTACTGTCTACAAGTATCCCGTCAATCCATGTGTGCGACGTTTCGGTATGATATGTAGTCCCGTGTTGCACAATTTGAAGTGACAGTTCAGCCGCAAGTTTCCGAACAAACTTCGGGTTATCGCTGTCAGTCAATAAATCTGCATTCAAGTCTCCCATAATAATCTTGTGACTATACGCATCACAATATTCTCTCAAATTGTCGACAGGATCCGAATATTTAATAAATGCAATAGCAGGGGCTCTATAGACGACCGCGACACATACAGGCTATTGTGTACCATACTGTATCTCACACATGATGTACTCGGACTTATTCGGTTTATCAGGTCCATCAGTGTTTGAGTCAGCTAGTACTCTGACCTTATACCTGCCCGAACATAAAGTGCAACCTCCCCTTCATGTACATTTCTATCCTGCCGCACAAGCGAGTAACCCTTGACTTGAATGAGATCATCGCCTTTCTCATCATCCAGTCACGCTTCTGCCACTCCGAATAGATGATAGGATTGGCCTTCGCTAAGAAGTTCACGGATTTGATCAATACAGTGTCTAATAAAATTTATATTGATAGAACCCGCCCTCATATTCACTCCCATGTCCGTCTCACGTGTTTTCTCTACATCTAGTCACACAGATTTAGGATGTCCTGTCGCTATAGTCTGAACTTTGTTGCTATTGATATTGTGTTTGTTATTGTTTGCGGTACAATCGTCATTAGTATGCTGTGGTGATGCTGATTTATTATGGTCAGTAATGTTGTTGCTCTTATTTCTATTAACATTGTTGTTTTTACTATTGTTATTGTTACTATTGTCGTTGTTGTTGGCGCTATTATATAAATTTGCAATGGTATCAAGGTCTGCTATTGTTTTAAATACATGTGCTCGCATGCCTTCTTGCAGTCGAACAAGGAACTTGCCCCGCCTACGGCATACAAATTTAAAGCCGTGATTTTTGGCCGTTAGTTTCAAACTTTTGAATTCAACATAAGCACTTGACTCTAGTACTTCATTTATAAAAATATTAGTTTGACATAGGTTGTTGGCAAGCCCCTCACTCAACCGCGAGGGCTCTATATCACACGTATTAAAGCGGGTAAAGGTTGCCTTTGCTTGCATCACCTCTTCCCTCTTAGCTGCACTAGTGCAGGTGGTTCTACCATTCATCGGAAGGGAAGCGGATTGCCTTAAACTAACAATATCATTCTTACTGAAAGAAGGCAGAACGCTGCTGAGGATCACATGAGCAACCTCAACAGGATCAGTCTTAGTTCGCGAACAGTCAACTATTCCTGTGACAGTCAGCTCCGGATCCACGTCACTGCTGCTATCTTCTCTTTTACTATAGCTGAAACCGCTTCCTCCAAGAGCAGGCACTGGGACACAATTCTATGCAGGATCAGTCTTATGTGATCGATCGCTTGACATACTCGGGTTTACGCATACCGAGGTGTCGCTTAGGGACACAAGTATCTGCGACTCATTCGCATATTCATCCCTAGAGCGGTGATTATTGTTGCTGCCACCAAGCATGTTTCCGACTTTAGTTATTAAGTTATTGATTCTTTCTTTTAAAACTTTATTTTCTTTCAACAACAACAAGCGATCATTGTGCACACCCGCCGGCGTGGATGACTGCTCATCAATCTTTTTCTTCAGTGACAAAACTTGAGCAGTCAGTTTGTCAGACAACGACTCCATTGCTGGTACAGTAGTTGAAGTAACAGTGTCACTGACAGCACCAAGTTTTTTCACCACAACCGATTTAAGCTGGTCTATTGCTGTTGAAAGAATTAGAAACTCTTTGTCAAATAAATCGAGCATGCTTGACGGCACAATGCAGTAATTTATACCATTCAATGCCTGAGAGAGAGAGAGAGAGAGAGAGAGAGAGAGAGAGAGGGAGACAGAGGGAGAGAGAGGGAGAGACAGAGAGAGAGAGCATGATCGCAGCACGTGTATGTATGGATACCTAGTGGGGCAAAAGGACCCCTGCGCTATAGGATTCTCTATGCGAGTGTGAGAGGGAGAGAGAGAACGAGGGCGCGTTATAGTATCCCGCCCATATGTATGAGAGAGAGAGAGAAAGAGCATGAAAGCTGGACATTGATCTATACATACGTAGTGAGGCAAGAGGACTTCCGCTCTATAGGACTCTATGCGCGTGCGAGAGAGAACGAGGGCGCGCCATAGTATACCACCCGCGTGTATGAGAGAGAATGAGCACAGACCGCGACACCGTCTCACGCAGCCTCAACGGTGTGGGTGCGCTATACCCTACCGTGCCACGGCAATAGGATACGTTGCTGCTCTATAGTACCCGTATACGAGAGCGAAAGAGACGAGACCTTCCGCCCCTCCTCTGACGTCACGTCTGGTGCGCTAAAGTACCTGCATCTCTACTGTTATGCTTTAGTTATTTTACACAATAATTGATATTTAACCCCATAGTGTCCAGCTGTTGATCCGCTTATAGTTAACTAAAAAATCGTCTTAAATTTTGCACCGAATAGATTATTAAAGAAAAATTAGCTTTACCTAAATAAGATTTTTAGAGTTGAACCTTAAAAACGATGAAAGTCGTTTTGCTCATATGCGCTTATTTATTAAAATTAATTTAATAATTACCATTCAAAAAAATGACAACAAAAACATTGTTTGTAAATAATCAAAACTACTCAGTTTATTTGAGTTATTAAGTAGCAGTTTCTTTATGCAGTTCAAAGATAAAATAAAAAATTTTCAAAAAATTAAAAATTTGTGTTTAATAGTTAAACAGTGGTTCTTCTATAGTTATTGTTATTGTTTATCTGAAATCGAGGTTTAAGTAAACTTTGCAGAGGTAATATTTTACCTATACGCATTAGACCTGGTTTCCTATAGTCATACAGTGTTCAGGAATAATTAAAAATTTACAGTGGTTATTCAGTAGTTAACCACTAGTTCTTCAGTGTCGTTCAAAAATAATAAATATTTGGCAGTTGTTTTTCAGTAGTTAACCAGTCGTTTTTGTGTAGTCACAATCTTTCTGAAACTTGGCAGTCGTTATTCTGTAGTTGCGAAAATACTGCTAGAAACCAGTAGTTTAGCTAGTAGTTCCGGCAGCAGTTCGGGCAGTAGTTTGGGCAGTAGTTTGCGCCAGTAGTTTTAGCAGTAGTTTATTCCCATAAGGGTCGATTGCTTTAGACAGCAGGAGGTCGTAAAGACAGGTAGTACAGTGGACGTTCGAGTGGAATTTGAATGTCGTGATAATGTTACAGCTTTAACAAGTTGCTTTGCGCTGATTATGCATGATAAGATAGTGAATTACTGTCCCTTCAGTGGTATAGTGCATAAGGTAGTCTGATTTATTGATGAATTGTAAATTTTAAAATTATGTTAAGAAAAATAATTATATTCTGTAATAAATCATTCTTCTTTAGAATAAATTTTTTTTTACCGAAATATGATTTTTATTTATTATAATTATTATTATTATTATTATTATTGAATGCATTTGTCATATATGGCACATACCAGGCATATTACATTAGCCTAGCAGTAGAACTTTCCGACCATCTAGCAACAACCCAACTATATCGCAGTTCCTGAGAATCGCTGACTCTCCATTCCTGGACTCCACGACGAGCTCCAGCTCACCAAGGACGCCGACTCGGCTTTTTGGTGTAGCTAGCCGTAACTCCCACACCAAAGCTCATCACGCCCTTCGGACTGGATGGGGCTGTTCTACCCCAGCCTATATAAGCGACCACCCTGCCGGGGCTCGCTCTCTGACGCTCCACCCACACCTGCCAAATACGACCGCACCGTGACACTATTCTATTAGTTTCTCTCTCTCGGTCACAATTGTTCCCACGAATAAACCAGTCAATCAACTACCTAGCCACGCGTGATTATTTCAAGCCAACTTTACAATAATCTCACTAATCTTCGGATTAGTGACGCGCGAAACCAGGACCCAACAACCTAAAAACATTACATAGGTGCTAGGTGTGGGGTTTTCGCAAGTAAAGGCACGGGCTTCCTCTTAACGCGATTTTTTTTATATAAAAACACGTGGTTTTTCGTACGATTTGGGACAAATTGCGACCGGAAGGAAGGACAGGAAGGATGCTTGGACCTCCTTCATCTTCATCTTCTCTTGACCGGGGTTACGCACATTTGTATTTCGGATACAAAAAGAGCTAACATAAATTGTTGTGATGAATATCATAAAGCTGGCGTAACGGTTCTCGAACAAATTAAAAGAAAATTTTCTAATACTATATCGAAGCAAGATAGAATTCAGCTACTCACTCTTGCTCCCGATTTTTGGTCTCGTAATGATTTAATCAGAGAGTTTGGTTGTACTGAATGGGAAGCTCGAGAAGCAAAAGAGTTAGTAGCTGAAAAAGGAGTTTTCTCAGTTCCTGAAAAAAAACGCGGCAAAGTACTTTCGGTGGAAACTACAAATTTAGTTAAAAGTTTTTATGAAAAGGATGACATAAGTCGAATTATGCCAGGCTTGAAAGATTGCATATCCGTAAAGCAGGACAACGGCAAACGAGAACACGTTCAGAAAAGATTACTTCTTGGCAATTTGAACGAAATCTATTATTTATTTAAAAAAGAATACGAACACGTTAAAATTGGGTTAACAAAATTCATACAATTGAGACCAGTACACTGTGTTTTAGCTGGAAGCAGTGGTACACACAATGTATGTGTATGTGTACATCATGAAAACGTTAAGCTCATGCTAGAAGCTGCTGAGCTAGAGTGCTTAACGAAAAATAGTAAACTATATCTTACAAATTATCATGACTGTATTCAGGGAATCGTTTTTAAAAATGCACGTGATGAGTGTTTCTTGGGTGACTGTCTAAATTGTCCTAATACGTCTGCATTACGAGAACATTTGCTTGAATATTTTGATAAAAATAATGTTTTTGAAATTCATTTTGAATCGTGGTTTCAAACAGATCGGTATACGATAGCTTCAAAAAGTGAGAACGTTTATGACTTTCTCAATGCTGGGCGACAAATTAATGAAATTGAAGACTCACGATTTTTTTGCTAAGAAACAGTCACAGTATGTGAATAAGTTGAAAGAAAATCTTCAAGAAGGGGAGTTTATTGTCTGTTTTGATTTTGCGGAAAACTATGCATTTGTAGTACAGAATTCTACGCAATCTTTCCATTGGAATAATAAGCAGGCAACTATTTTTACAGTTGTAATTTATTACAAAGAAAATAGTGATCTTAAACATGTAAGCATTGCTGTAATTTCTGATAATCTAAACCATGATACTGTTGCGGTTTATGAATATCAAAAAATTGTCATACTTTCATTGTCATACGTAAAGAATTTTAACAGCAAAAAGTCTTTACGAATGGGCTAAAAATTATTGCAAAGAAACCAAAGTATTTTATAGCAATAAAGATGATTATGAAAAAACTGTTTTAGAACTCAAACCAAGATTAGATAATGCTAAATCTATACCAGGGACTTTACAGTATCATGCTTTTATTCCCTTGAATCAAAACACATTCAAACTACAGAAAACGCCTTTAAGTTCTAAATATCAAATCTTTCCAAAGAAAGACAATAAGAAAAAAGAAAATAATGTATCCAAACTCGCAACAAAGACAAAGAAAGTCACGAAGCTAAAGACTTTGAAAGCCTCTTCGAAAGCCAAAGTAACAAAAAAACTATTAATAAAAACAAAAAAATAACTAAATTTAACTAACAGGTTTAAAAGAAATTATAAGGTAGCAAAATATGAAAAGGAGGACCGAATCCAGCGGCCACCGTCGAGCGCGAAGTCACGCGTATTGCCGCTGCCCGCGGTACTTCAACTTTTCGGCGTTCTATTACTCACTGAAATATAATCGGGCACTCTGGGCAAAAGAACTTTTATTATGTAAAAAAACCTCAGCTTTCGATTAAAAGTATTAAAAAAAATATTAAAAATAGACTTTCGAGATATAACACGTTTTGTGTTTTTTTTAAGGAAAATGGAAAATTTTGGAAAATCTGACCACACCATTGGAAAGCAGAGGAAAAAATACATCAAAATAGTTTATTCGATATTTTTTATATATTTTTTTTCATACCGCAAACACGAGTTGAAAACAACAGTATTAATCGCTCGCGCGCCGCGCTAGGAGAGTTGACGGGATTCGCCCCATATGTAGAAAAACTATGACACCCTATACTACGACTACTGCAAGATACGAGGCCATACATGCGGGGACTGTAACTCGCTTACGCCAGCTATTCAAAGCAGAGAAGTAACGAAATATAAATTAAATTCAGAATTAATACGACCGATCGCCAAAAATAATGGTATAGGAACAATAATGTAATATTTCAAAATCTTCGCGGTAACATTTCTAATAGAAACTATAACGATCGTCCTGAAGGATATAATAACAACAATAATAATAACAACCGTTACAATACCTACCGACGGAAGGATGATCGAAATCGTGATGATTATCGATGAAACGATAGTCGGGACCACGGAACATACAATCGTAATAACAACCAAGGGGGTAACTATCGCAGTAGTCATAATGATCGCGGACGCGACAATTATCATCAAGAGAATAACCAGAACCAAAGCAGCACTTATTATAACCGTAATTTAAACTCGCAAGACGCTCGACGTCAACAAGCGATGTCGAGCGAACGATTCCCCACTTCGAACCCCACGAACACATACGTGCAGTCCAGGTCCGACTCATCTCATCAAGAAGGAGACCGCCAATAATCGAGTTAACAAGTGAAAACTTTAGATTAGGATGAGCGAGATTTTACGCGGACACAGGCTCGGAAATAACGATAATCAAGAACAACGCTATCATCCCGGACACCTTGTTAGACAAAGGTCATAAACTAAGAATACGCGGAGACACTTCCGGTGAATGTACTACCCTAGCTCGCATACATATAATGATCAATGGGTTACTGAGCGAGGCACACATTGTGGGAGATGATTTCCCCATCGAAGAAGCTGCTATTATTGGATGGCAAACCCGTACGGAACATAAGGGCACTGTTAACCTAGAACGGCAACGAGTCCAATTTCATGATTTTTCAATCCCTTTCATAAAAAGTGAAGTTTTTGTGATTCCCCCGCGAACGCGGCAGGTTATTTACGCTCGTGTGATAAACGATGATGCACGAGTCGGGTTCGTGCCCTTGCAGGATATGGGATCCGATGTATTATTTGGGAATTTTTTAGCTGAGAACCACAACGGTAAGGTTTATGCGTTATGCATTAATACTAGTGATGAGCTCATCGAAATTACTACCCCAGAGGTAGAACTCCAACCGTGTGAAATTATGATCCTTAAGGACGTATACTTTGTTAGCGACGCCACTGATACCGATGACAGCCCCGGCGACCCAATGAAATATTTAGGTTATTTAGTGACGGAAATAACGAGAATCAAGCTACCCAAGATAGGGCCACCTGCATATCAGAATTGATTGATTTGAACGGCCTTCAAGAGGAAGAAAGGGATCATGTCCGTGAACTTATTCGTGAAATGCCACATTTATATGGACTGCACGGGGAAAAGCTTAAAGCAACAACGCGCATTACACACACAAGATAGTTACGTCGTCCGCAACACCGATTTGCGTAAAACAATATCGCTAACCTCCTGTAATTAAAGAGGAAATGCAAAGGCAAATAGCTGAAATGTTAGAAGCAGGGATTATACAGCCCTCTACGTCGCCATATTGTTCTCAAATGTGGGTGGTGCCCAAAAAGCCAGACGCCAACGGTAATAAGAGATGGCGCCCAGTTACCGACTTCTGACATTAAACGAGATTACAGAGGCTGACTGTTTTCCACTGCGATTGACTTCAGATATAATTGACAGTGTCGCGTCAGCCAACTACATTACGGCCATCGATCTTAAGGCGGAATTCCACCAGATTCCTATGGATCCTGAATCAGCAGCCAAAACTGCATTTTCCGGTCCATTTGGCGCGTACGAATTTAAGCGTTTAGCTATGGGTTTAAAAAATTGACCCACAACGTTCGTGAGATTAATATTGCTCGTACTCTCGGGACTTCAAGGTTATGAGCTCTATGTGCACCTAGACGACATAATCGTGTTCGCTAGCAACTTGGAAGAACATGGGAAAAGATTCAGACGCCTTGTGAAACGACTCGATGAAGCCAACCTAACGATAGAATCCACGAAATGCCAATTTCTACGAAGGGAAGCCACCATCTTGGGTCACATTGCAGGAGGAGCAAATATTAAACCATACCCTAAGAAAATCCGCGCCGTTGAGTACTATGCTGCACCAACAACGGCGATAAAGGTTAAACAATTTCTGGAACTTGCATCATACTATCGACGATTTGTAAAAGGGTTTGCGAAGATAGCTAGACCCTTATCCGATCTATTACGGTGACATATCGCACTTAAGTGGGGCAAAGAGCAACAGGAAGCTTTTGAGACTCTGCGCAAGGTATTATGCTCAGAACCGGTGATACACGCTCCCGATCTATCCCAGCCCTTCGTAGTAACCACGGACGCATCAAATTACGCCATTGGGACCATTTTAACCCATTTCTTCCCAAGCAGCCATTTTATAGTCGATTGGTTTTTTGCCTAAAAAATTGTTGAAAAAAAAAAATAATAATAACCAATAGCTCTTTTCTAAAGTAAAATTGTCCGCTCTTTCCGATTCTGAAGTCAGAATTTTGAAATTTCCGTTGAAAAATTTCAAAATGGCGGTTTTAGGCAAAAAAACAATCGACTATAAAATGGCCGCTTGGGAAGAAATCGGTCAAGTCAGGGAGAGATAGGGAAGGACCAGCCCTGCGCCTATGATTCACGGTGTATGAGAGGATCATAGTTACGTTACCCCACTTACGGCCAACAGCTTCTCGCTGTCGTTTTCACAAAGGACCAGTATAGACCTTCTATCTATGGTAAAAGATTCACACTCGTAACTGATCACGAGCCCTTGAAGCATTTTCACGTAACTAAAAAGGCAGACCTGCGATTTAACCGCCTTAAAGCCCAGTTAAGAGGATATTAATTCGATGTTGTATACCGCTCCGGAAAGAGTAACACTAATGCGGATGCCTTATCATGCAACCCTGTATTGGAAGAAGGGGAAGAAAATCCAGAACTACCACGAATCAAATTATATGAACTTGCGGAGCAGCAAGAAAAGGAGGATAATTATGTCCAGAATAATCTACCTGGACGCATATTTATGACGAAATGGACAATTTCCGAAGAATCAGACAAGGGAACACCTGCTCACCCGAGAGAACAGTCCGACGCATTGATCAAATTGAGAAACAAGATATTCCCGCAGTAGAGGTGATCGCGAGGAATGAGTCCGAACCCGAAGGAAGCGGAAATATCCAAGAGAAGGCTAAGCGAACATATAAAAACCGCCTATCTGAAGCATCTACATTAATAGACGAACTTCCAGATGATTTAAAAAGGGCAGCCCTTCAAAAGAGCCGTTTACCTGGTCGACGAAACGCTAACCCCACCAATTATACGGAATCAGACACTTCCATTGACAGCACAACTACTACTAAGGCAACAGGAAGTATAGGGACATTATACCATCCAGATATATCGAATACATCATCAACTACCCTCGCCTCTAAGGATGAAAGCGAACATACTCTAATAAATATATCCCCCGATAGCATTCAATCAACCATAGGGGAACCAACCTTGCAGTCCACGTTTTGTTTCTGTCAAGGGCTGGAGAAATCGAAATCCCCTTTTCCAACTAAAAACCTTACCACGGATAAGGCAACAGGAAAAACGCCGTCACCCCAGAAGAAGGGAACCTCAAAAGGTGAAGGGGATTAGCTAAACACAAGGCTCATAGTGGACGTGAAGGAACTAAATATATCAGGCAAGTCCAGCTTACAAATAAATATTCAAGAGGCTGACACAACCGCCAGCACATACAAGGAACCGAAAAATTCCTCAAAAAACCCAGATGTATCCGCATCTAAAAACCTTAGCAACTCTTTCGGAACCATTCCATTTTGGTTTTGGGATAACGATGCCGGAAAAGAACTAACACCAAGAGAAGTAGAGTTAGAAGAATCACTATCCATTTCTTAACCTGAAGAAGAGGACATTACTAACGAAATCGACCCACTCATCCTCGACGCTTTAGCCGCACCCTTTTCAGTATACGAACAACGAGAAAGCTGTGCCAAACCACACGCTCGTTTAATACATGATACAGATATTCCAGACGATCCACCTGCAAACTGTTTTTTGCATTCGGTAATGAAAATCTGCGGTATGGAAGGGCACGTGCGATACCTAAGGCGGCACCTTCTACGGTCACCAGCCTTGAGAGACTGCGGTCACCCACAGGAGGCTGAAACAATACTGTCTTCAGAAAACAAATATGCAAACGTGGATTGTATATACGTATTTTCAAGAACATACAACATTAACGTTTGTGTTCCATTATCCGCTTACTAATGGAACAACAATTTACGCTCATTTTGAAGCGGTTAGAAATCTTCCATATATACACGTACACCTATCGGATGCATTTACTCATTTTACGCCTTACATGCCCTACAGTCAACGTTCCGTGTACGAAAGATTTACCGTAAGAGAAGAACCCGCCTCTGCAACCGATACAATACCCGAAGTAGGTAATACAGAGCAAGGTGAAGCTCTCAACTGCTACCTAGTAACCGATGCTCGACCGTCTTATAGAAAACCACCTTGGTTACCATTGGATCAAAATTTGATACCACCCTTCGCGCAAGTGTAGGGGATGAATACACACCCCTTTGCATATCATGAAAACCTTGTATATTTGCTATCAGTAGACACGTATCTTGAATCAGGAATAATAGATTTGCTATTAGAACGTGAATACATACACTTGGAAGAGTTAGATAGTAAAAAACGTTCAGTGGGAGAAATACTAGTCACTGATTGCAGGAATCTCAAACTGTTTGGTGTAGTGATAAATCAAAACATTGATGACAGAGCATTATGGCTAGACGTCAACAAGTGCATCAAGACATTACGAAGCATTCTGAAGAAATTTAGCATTAACTCATTTGACATTATACGTGACCTAAACATGTTGTCACTTACTACCTGGACATATTTTATTGAACAATGCAACCGGCTATTTAAAGGAAGGTCGCTAATAATAGTATGCTTTCTAAACAATCTTCCAATACCCAAAACATAAGACAGATTTCGTATAATTAAGGCATATCATGAGTCATCTATTGGAGAGCACAAAGGTATAAACCAAACCTACGATCGCCTAGTACAAAACTATTATTGGAAACACATGCAAGCGGACGTCAGACAGTTTGTAAATGGATGCTTAACCTGTCAATCCAAAAACTAATGCGTGTAAAAACAAGATTACTGATGCATATAACGGACACGCCGTAAGAATCGCAATCGATTTTTACGGTCTCTTAGACCCCGCCGAATCAAGGTACAAATTTTTTAAGTCACACCTTAGAAGAATTTGCTCGTATGTTTAAAATCAAGAAATATAACACTACTACTTACTACACCCAATCAAACGGAAGCATCGAAAGAATGCACCGCACCCTCACGGAATACATTAAGAGCTACTCTAAAGGACGTCGTGATGCCTGGGTAGAATGGATACCTCTAGCCCAACACGCATACAACACAACCATCCATGACAGTTCGGGATATACACCTCGTGAGTTTGTATTTGGAACACGTGTTGGCACTCCATCTAGTTTTCCGCCTAGGGACACGTTAACTACCTACAACGACTACCTAGCGGACCTAGCCGAAAATTTGAGTCAATTGCAAACATTAGCAGCAATGAATTTAGTGCACTCTAAATACCCATCGAAGCACTATTACGACCGGAAATTAAACGTGAAACACTTTCGTGAGGGCGACATAGCATGTCTAATCAAGGAACCCCGGAAGGGCAAATTCTACGACGAATACCTAGGAAACTACAAAATTATTAAGGTAGTCAACAAACATAAGACAGTACACTTTAATAAAGTAAAAAGGGCGGTAGACCAGGTAATCCCACATGACGAAACTATAACGCTATAAATAAGAATCAGTTGAGGCCAAAATATAACAGCAATATAAGGAATATTTAAATGAAAGAAATAGTATTACATTAACGCAATCATGACCGTACAGACATATCAATAAAGCAGGGACTGAAAACCTAGAAGTGTGTCGGAATATAACATAAGAATTTCCAACTGTGTATTAAAGTGAAATAACCGATAAATGATGCCACGGCCCTCGGATGCAAAGGCATCCGAAATAAAGAAACTAATGTGCAAATGTTAATTATTATGTTTGAGTAAGCATATTATGATGAATACGCATATTTATGTGTTTGAATATATAATGACATATATGTAAAAACGGATTAATAGTGACTCCATCAATAAAAGAAAGATGTGTGTTCCACATAAATATTGCAAAAATAGAAATATAATAGAAATTAAATTGCGAAGAAAGCGAATCATTCATATTAAAACATAGTAACATTGTAAATATTCTAAAAAAGTCTACATTCTCTTCAAATAAACAAGTAATAGAAGATCCAAACTATCACAATGAATAATTGATGAAAATAAATAATTGGTTACTCTTTAAAAGAGATTTTTTTTTTAAGTTCAAAAGTATATATTTTGAATGATATTTAAAGCATACAACACTTTTTTCTCTCTTATATTCTTTTTCCTTTTCCCAAAATATTAAGTGATATTTCATAGATAATATTTTTTTTTTCTTATTTCAAGTTTAAATAACAATGCAAATAATAATAATATAATAGAAAGATATGAATATGAAGGAATAAGGATTTGGAAATGAAATAAAGGAAATAAATAAATAGAGAGTATTTAATAGATAACAAAATCATGTATTGTAAAGAAATCAAAAGACGAAACAGAATACATGGTCGTGATTAATCCACTTCTATATAACCAAAAGGCCATGCTTCGCGCCTGGCATCTTCTTCGGAAATAGTTAAGGCGGCCGCAACCTCCGCTAACTCTCTCTCCAAAGGCAGACGCATCATTCGCAACATCGGGGGTATCCGCCACAGGATCATCCTCGTTCTCTAAATCCTCGGGACCGGCAAAAGGGTCATCATCCTCCTGGTCAGCAGGACGTGTCGGTCCTCGGGTGATGTAGGGGGACAGAAAGAGCAGCCATTGACGTGAGGATGCCAGTCAATCGCCGACAGAACTTTCTGTCCGGCAGGGCATCTGAAGGCTGTGACCAACCCGCTGCATTAGCAGATCGGGCCAAAATGGTCTTGCTTGCATGCAAAACGGACAGCGGAGGACGCGTCCGATGCACCGCAGGCAGAGAGCATGTGCATTCTCGCACTGAAGATACCTTGGATATATAAAATCAGCGCAGATCGGATAAGTGAACAGCTCCGTAATAGCATCCTGAGCTAACTGTGCTGGTACGACGATATCCGAGACCCCAATCGGATGGCGTGCTGAGTGATTCTGAATCGGCGTAGTGTAAAAGTCGCTCTAGAAAAGAAACATATACAAAAAAAATAGAATGATAATATACATATATAGATACAGATACGGATTAAACCATCACCTAATCCAGATCAGAATCCAGAGTGATAATGCTTCCGTCGGAATCAAGGAAACTCGGATATCGGGAAGGAGCAAAAGAATCGGAATCAGTATGCGTTATCCACGCATCAGGAGTAGAGGTGGCAGGACAACCAAGGTCTTGAAACCTACATGGATAAGGATCCGGGCCACTTAAGGCCTCAAGAGCGAAGTTTCGGTTGGAGCTTTTCTCAATCCGGCATACAGAGGAACAAGAAACTCGAGACCAACAATACGACCAAAGTGTGTCCATTTTTGGACATGAATATAGGTCGAAACATATATTCACAGCAAATAGGGTATGCAAGTCGATTAACGGGTCCAGAGTTCATTCTCGATGGGGAGCAAAGGAATCGGTCCTCATCCATAGGAGTGGGACTGAAGGGAATTCGGAAAATTAAGATAAGGAACTCCCGGTTCCACCCGGCGAGCGAATTGAAGGCTCCAAGGAGTTAGATGCACCGTCAGAAGCTCGTCTTTATCCACTCTAACATCGAGCACATGGACACCGCTCTCACTCGCCGAGACATCAGGCGCAGAAGAAGTTCTAGCCGCCATCGCGAAAGGCGAGGGAGAGGGTGTCCCAGTCGCCGTCACACTAGGGCGACTGCCCGGAAGCGAGGGCTAGGCAGCGAAATAATAGGTGGGAATATTTACTCCGACCGATGGATCCAGAGAGGAATTCCTCTTAGGACTTACATTCCAGGGCGCCGAATCGAGCAACCCAGTAAACCCCAAAGAGGAACTACTCAAATTCATGCCGTAAACAGGCTTGAATGTTCCATTCACAACACCCGCCAGTGTTTCGGAAATGAACTCCTCTAAGTCCCTAGCACTGCAAAAAATACGTGATCGATCGTGACTACCCTATATATATATATACGTGCATACTCCCTTGCTTGGACCTTTCTTATTTAGATCGATTTTCCTTCTCTGCGCGGATCTTCCTTCTTTCGGTCAATCTTCCTTCTCCAGCTTAATACGCTAGCGCATTGCACGATGAGTGCACTCGGAAATAATATTAAAAATATATACAGAAATATATTTACAATAGACAATAAATTGATATTAAAGAAATATAAATAAATAATAAATAAATAGCAGATATAGGCAAGCAGCGTTTTATTTTATAAGCCAATCACAATAGTAATTTTTGTAGTCCATATACACAAACTATAATCAAACAATCATATCATTAACACGGAACATAGACACATTGAACAATCACAATTTAAACGTGTAGTCGAATAAAAATATAACTAAGGTACTTACCACGTGAACCTTATAAGTGACACAAGCACCTTTCCCTGGTGCATAAAGGAAATGGCCTGCTCCATCGACTTGCTCTCATGATTCGGGACGAAATCATGATTCAGACCTTCTCGAGGGCATGCCATTTCAGTACAAACACAACAATCCAACACTTCTAAATAAAAAGAGATCACAAACACTGCACAACCGCAACAGAAAATAGACTAAACGAAACCGTAATCACCCACAAAATCAGAAAACAACAAATATTAGAAAGAAGAGAAAAAAATTTCTACTCAATATAGTTTTTCCACGACTCAAAAGTAGTATAGCATGCACAAGAGAATTGAAAACAATCCGCGACGACAAAGAAAGTGGTGATCTTCCCTCATCAGTCGATCTTCCTTCCCAATTATGTAACCAGGCAACAAAAAAAACATGTGCGCGCATAATATACCAAACCAACGCGGTGGCAGCACCTACTGGATCGATCGTGACAGCACGATCCAGCGCTCGATCTCTACGCTCGATCAAGTCAACGCGGTAGCAGCACCTCCTGGGCCGCGTACCGCCAGCACGATCCAACACTCGATCGCAAGTACATATCTAGATCAAGAGATGGCGTATGCGATCAGTAAAAAGAACTTTCACCGACTTGGTGAAAAGTCACACATAAATACGCGACTACATATGTATATATACATATATTAATACATAAATAGACAATAAATAATGAACATAGGCATAAATAAAGATAAATAATACATAAATTAATAATTTAAGGAGCTAACACCCAAAATAAACAAATTACAAGGAACTAAATATAAACAATAACATCACTAGCGCATAACCACCAGTAGCAAAAGACATCAAATTAAATAGCAATGTTTATGCATTAAATATTTATGCAAATCTTGAATAACTTTTAAATTTCTCAAATGCTATCGTCCATTTTGAAAAAATTTTACAAATCTACTACAATATAGGGTCAATATAATTAATAAAAGCAAATTTTACAATATAGATTATTTATGCAAATCTTTGATATCTTTTAAATTTCTCAAAAGCTATCGTATATTTTAGAAAACTTTGAACTATTCTACAATATAGGGCCAATATAATTAATAAAAACAAATTTTACAATATAGATTATTTATATAAATCTTAAATGATTTTTAAATTTCTCGAAAGCAGTACATTTTGAAAAACTTTTAACTATTCTACTATATAGGGCCAATATAATTAATAAAAGCATATTTTACAATATAGATTATTTATGCAAATCTTAGATAACTTTTAAATTTCTCAAAAGCTATCGTATATTTTAGAAAACTTTGAACTATTCTACAATATAGGGCCAATATAATTAATAAAAACAAATTTTACAATATAGATTATTTATATAAATCTTAAATGATTTTTAAATTTCTCGAAAGCAGTACATTTTGAAAAACTTTTAACTATTCTACTATATAGGGCCAATATAATTAATAAAAGCATATTTTACAATATAGATTATTTATGCAAATCTTAGATAACTTTTAAATTTCTCAAAAGCTATCGTATATTTTAGAAAACTTTGAACTATTCTACAATATAGGGCCAATATAATTAATAAAAACAAATTTTACAATATAGATTATTTATATAAATCTTAAATGATTTTTAAATTTCTCGAAAGCTATCGTACATTTTGAAAAACTTTCAACTATTCTACAAAATAGGTTAAATATAATTAATAAAAACAAATTTTATAATATAGATTATTTATGCAAATCTTAGATAACTTTTAAATTTTGAAAAACTTTTAACTATAGTACAATATAGGGCCAATATTGTTAATAAAAACAAATTTTACAATACAGATTATTTATGCAAATCTTAAATAACTTTTAAATTTCTCAAAAGCTATCGTACATTTTGAAAAACTTTCAACTATCATACAATACAGAGATTCAAATAGATTCCCCCCACCCAAGTATTTAATTATGTAAAATAAGATTAACTAATACAACTCCTACTATTGATATAATTATATGTTACAGAGCCCCGGGTAATCTCTCACAACAAATATATGATGAATTAGTTTCAAAAATTGATAATAAAATTCCAAGCATTTTTGTCGGTGATTTTAACGCCCATAATATTATTTGGAACGGTAAAAAAACTGATACGAACGGTGCATGTTTAGCAAATAGTATAGATAATCAAAATTTATTTTTACACAATCCTGACACGTATACTCATGTTAATGCATCTGATGGCTCTAATTCAAATATAGATTTAGTCTTCTCCACATTAAATATTGCCGATAAAATCAGCATAAATGTACTTGACGATCCTCTGGGCTCTGACCACTACCCTATTCGTTGCTTGATTGACCTTGGAAAAAATACGTATAAAAAAAAATCCTTTAAGATAAAAACAAATCGCACTAATTGGAAAAAGTTTATCGACAGTTTAGATTTGACATTTGACAGATTCTTAACATCAGAATTCGTAAACTCGTCTGCCGATAAAAAATATGAAATATTCACTGAACACATAATTAACAACTTAATTATGAGTACCCCTAAAAAAAAATGTATAGATCCATCAAAATATAAAAACCCAGTCCCTTGGTGGGACGAGGAGTGTAGCAAGATAAAAAGATTGAGAAAAGCGGCTTACAAAAAATGGTTGTTCAGTAAATCGGCCAGTGATCGCATTGCGTATAATAAAGCCAATTGTGATGCTGTTAGAATGTATAGAATTAAAAAAAAAGAAAATTTCAAAAGTTTTGCCCAAACTATAAACATCCATACAAATCCCACATATGTTTGGAATAGATGTAAAATTTTGAAAGATAAGTGGACAAAAGTGCAACCTATAAATATTAGCGAAAATTTACAAAACAACGAAAATATACTTAGTACATTAAGTAGAATTTGTCCACCTTGGTGTGAAAACGATCCAGAAATTCTTCCTAAATGCAATACAAATGAATTTTTTGATTGCCCGTTTAATTTTTCAGAATTTAATTCTGTATTAGAATCAAAACAAAATAAGTCTGCCGCAGGTCTAGATGGAATAGACTACGAAACACTTAAAAATCTACCGGACAAATATAAGCTTCTGCTTCTTGAGATATTTAATGATATGTACCAAAATAATTGCTTTCCTACGACTTGGCAAAAATCATTTATAGTATTTATTCCAAAACCAAATAACAATGGTGTAAGACCAATTTCGCTAACATCTAGTTTGGGAAAAATTTTCGAATCACTTATTAAAAATCGACTGCAATGGTATTGTGAATACTACAATATATTACCAAACAATCAATCTGGCTTCAGAAAAGGTCGGTCGTGTATAGATAATTTATTACATATTACTTTAAAAGCAGAAAAAGCACTTGAAAACAAAAAAGATCTCCTCGCTGTTTTCCTAGATGTAGGTTTTGCTTATGACAACGTCCATAGTGACATCCTTTTAGAAAAATTAGCGTCAATAGGTTGCTCTAAATTATTAATACAATTTATAAAATTTATTACTCATCGTAGATGTGTCTATACTGAAATATTGAAAGATAACTATAGATGTAGCTATAAAGGAGTTCCCCAAGGAGGAGTCCTTAGTCCTCTCTTATACCTTATATATGTAAAGGATATCACTATGGGTGTTCCAAAAAGTGTAACTACCTCACAATTTGCAGATGACATTAGTGCTTACAGTACTTACGGATCGACAGAAAAATCAAAAAAGCAAGTAGAAAAGCAGTTACTATTTTGAGTGAAAATTTAAATCTTTTAGGACTAGAATTTAAGGCTAATAAAACAATCTTTCTTCATATAAACAAGAAAGGCATTTTACCTGGAGAAACAGAGATAAATATATGTAAAACCGCTATAAAATCAAGCGCTTCAGTTAAATTCCTAGGGATGATTTTCGATTATAAGCTTAATTTTCAACCTCACGTAGAAATGCTTATTCAAAAATGTACAAATAGATTAAATATTATAAAGTACTTGTGCGGCGTTAAATGGGGTTCTCATCCCAGCACACTGATAATTTTGTACAAGAGTTTCGTTCGCTCTATAATTGATTATGGATGCTTCATTTTCAATACAGTCTAGAAAAAATTCAATTTGATGCATTAAGACCAGCTATGGGATACCGAAAGACTTCCCCTACAAATGTGATTCTCGCTGAATCGAAATTACATTCAATTGTCGAACGAACGAAATTTTTATGTAAAAGCTATCTCGTGAAAGTTTTATCTAATTCTAGTCTTATTATATACAATACAATATATGATTTTCATCAATTTATTGAAAAAAATGAAAATCATAAATCCATTCGTCTTATAAACGAATGTATTAAAGATATAGTAAAAATAAACGTAAAAGCACAAAAGAATTATACGATTTACTGCCATGATTATAAAACTATAACTACAAGTATGCCTATAAACACAGAAATTGGTTGCGAACTCAAAGAAAGTAACGATCCAAATAATGCACTTAGCACACACTTAAATAGTTTAGATTCTCATGCGATATATACAGATGGTAGTAAAGGTGAAAATGACTCTGTAGGATTAGCTACCATTTATCCATTAAAAAATGTAAAGGTAGGACTAGCGATACCGAAAAACTGTTCAATTTTTACGGCTGAATGCATAGCTATTTACAAAGCTATGCAACAAATAAACAACAGCTCACACTTAACTTTTACTATCATAAGCGACTCTTTGAGTGTCCTACAAAGCTTAAAGTCTGTTAAAATTAATATCAAGGTAAATTATCATATTCTAAATACCAAACAAATTTATAATCAAATATTAGAACAAAATCCTACAAAATCTATTAACCTTTTATGGGTTCCGTCGCATAGTGGGATTAATGGTAACGAAGCAGCTGACGTACTAGCCAAAACTTATACATTAAAAAAGTCATCAATTTCAACGGTTATTCCTTACACTGATTTTTTTGAGAATTTTAAAAAAACATCATACATAAATACAAATAAATTTTGCTTAGAAACAGGTATAGTTAAAGGAAAAAAATATTTTCAACTCTTTTTTAAAAATTCATCTAAAACATGGTTCCATAAGTCCAGTCAACCAAGAAGTATCATAACTACTTTAAATAGATGTAGAGCCGACCACTACAATTTGGCTGCTTCGTTAGCTAAAGTCAATATAGTAGAAAGTCCAATATGCGCTCAATGCGGAGTATACGACGAAGATCTTAATCATGTTCTATGGCAATGTTCACTTTATGATACAGAGAGGCTTATATTGTTGAATAAGATAAAAAAATTAAAAACTACTCTGCCTGTAAATGTCGACAATTTATTATGTAATCCAAAAACACAAATTTGTTCTCATATTGTGCAGTATCTAGAACTTTGTAAAAAAAATGTATAACTTTGTATAATATTGTAATTTTACTTTTATGATCAATAAACTTGCCGAAATAAGACTCATATTGAGTCTTGAAAGGCGTAATAATAAAAAAAAAAAAAATACAATACAGAGCCATTAAAGTTAATAAAACTTCATGTTACAACATAGATTAGGTATACAAAACTTAGATATTATTTGAATGTCTCAAAAACTATAACATATTTTAGAAACAATGTGCTACTCTGCAAGATCATAAAGTATCATATCACTAATCCAATGACGAAACAAACGCGGCCCCGAAAACCGCCACGGACAAAACACGAACTATTAATATAGGAAACACAAAATAGACATACAACTTAAAACCAAGTCGTTATTACAGGATGGACGTGAATGCAGATTATGTCGGCAACACGTATATTCAAGAAATAAAACACAATCCAGGACTGGTAATAGAAGGAATCAGCTCTCTGATAACCTCGAGCAGAACCTGGAAGATAATACAACGTATAAATCTGGCACCATTTTTTCTGAGAGGAATTGCATTAATTACGACTTGACACACAGTCAACGAAAGATGTTTACACCCTAATAGACCACGTATGCATCGGCAGCTGCTAAAAGAACTATACGCACAAATGCATGATGCAATGAGAGATACCGACCGAATCACAGAAATGCTACGAGATCACGAAAATAAACATTCAAGCCGAACACGTAGGGCTTTAATCTCTGTCTTAGGGAAGATAAGCCGATACCTCTTCGGAATACTTGACGAAGAAGTAAGCGAGGAACTAAAGCAGTTAATCGAAATAGCCGCAAACGACACGCGCAAAGTATCCAATTTACTAGCCATCCAGGCGGAACTGGTACAGACAGAATTTGGAAACCTATATGCAAAAGCCAGCGAACTAGACAAGATAGCGAAAAAACTAACAGAAGCGCAAATGGAGGAGCATGAAGAAACCGTCTTACAACGCAGCTATGGACCGTTCAGCAGAAAACGTAATACAATATGAATTGGATACCGAGACACTAACAGATGTAATCCTGTTCGCAACACATGGCATAGTACATCCACGATTTATTCCACCAGAACAAATAGACAAATCAATAGAGTTAATCAAGAAATCTGTAACAGATGCTATCTTTCCAAAGACAGAAGGATCTAACTCGATTACAGAATTACTAAAAATATCTGAACTATATATCCTATTCTCAGGATACCAGCTAATCTATAGTCTTTCCTTACCGTTTGTAGACTCTGCTCATTACAAATTATACAAAGATCTACCACTTCCAAAGAAACAAAGCGCATTCAACACAACGAACGCCTACGCATTCATTTGGCCAGAAACTAATTTCTTTGCCGTCAGCCAGACCCAAGATTCATACATTCCTTTTACACAGGAAATATTAAATAAATGCAAAACACTTGACGATCTTTATATCTGCAAAACTACGGAACCAGTACGCGAAATAAATAACTATACCCCATGCGAAATTAAATTGGCAATTGATAAAAATATTTCGGACCTATCGTCCTGCGATATCAAATTAATTAAGTTAAAAAGTACCCACTGGACTCCCCTTCATACACCTAATACTTGGGCATTCTCGGCCACAAACACTGAACAGATGTTCATTCAATGCAAGCACACAATGGGACGCACACTAAAAATCACTAATACGGGCATCCTTCGACTGCAGTCAGGATGTACAGCACGCACTACAGAAATACGCCTTACATCAACCCGAGAGTTGATTACGAGGTCAACGATAGAAACCTTTAATTAAACGTACCTTGATCTAACCATCATACTCAATAACATAGATAACGAATCCACTGGGTATATAAAGACTGTACTACAAGGTACACAAGCAATTGATGGAACCAAAACGCAAGGGAGCCTACCCGGAACCACATTTAAATTCGGAAAAGAATTTCGTGAAATCATTGAGAAAGCACGAAGTATAGGTGAATATCACACAGTCTCGCGAAAATTCAATATAATGCAAAATACGCTCGCATACTCGGGAGGAACCATTATGTACTATAACCATAATCATAATCGTGATCATCTTTTGGAAAACCTCGTTCCCCAGGGGGACCCCAAAACTAATAAGTTCTAAAATGCTTTCAGAAACAACGAAAAATCATACAACACTCGAACAGTATGGGTCACCACCGTCCAGACCAAGGGGAAACACTACCAGTTTTCCAACTCAGCTGCCATATTCAGCACCAACACCGATACTAAATCTCAGCCTACCCGACCTCCACCAACTAGCACTGGCCAATGGACTGGCCATACTACAGGACATCAATTGAAATATCTAACGGAAACAGGGCTGGACATCCAAGAGTGACTTGGACGCTGCCCAGGGCATAGACCATCAATAATTAAGACACAAATATAATGTAGTAAATAAATATTATTGCAGCGAGAGAGAGAAATTAGGGACATAATAATGTAACCTTATTATATAATCACTAGGTGTTTTAATGATGTAATTAAATAGCTAGAAGTACACGCATGCTATAAATGTAAACTAACAGATAGAGAAATGTTACATAGATGGGACCTACATGATGTAAAGGAGACTGCGCCTCCTACGCGAAAAATAAACATAAATTTTTTTTATGTCCCGCAACTTTACACTTTGTTTAGGTTAAGTCAACGCGGTCGGTGACCCGCAGCCTCGGACATGTCACATATGGCACATACCAGGCATATTACATTAGCCTAGCACTCGAACTTTCCGACCACCTAGAAACAATCCAACTGCGTCGCAGTTCCTGAGAATCGCTGACTCTACATTCCTCGACTTCAGGACGAGCTCGAGCCCACCAAGGACGCCGACTCAGCTTTTTGGTGTTGCTAACCGTGGCTCCCACACCGAAGCTCATCACGCGCTTCGAACTGGAAGGGGCTGTTCTACCCCAGCCTATATAAGCGACCACCCTGCCGGGGCTCGCTCTCTGACGCTCGACCGACCCCTGCCAAACATGACCGCGCCGCGACACTATTCTATTAGTTTCTCTCTCTCTCTCTCTCTCGGTCACAATTGTTCCCACGAATAAACCAGTCAATCAACTACCTAGCCACGCGTGATTATTTCAAGCCACCTTTACAATAATCTCACTAATCTTCGGATTAGTGACGCGCGAAACCAAGACCCAACAACCTAAAAACGTTACAGCATTATATATTCTTTTTCATTTTTAATTGATTGCCTAAAAGTAACATTAATAATAATATTTAAAGCTACAATTAAAGACCTAAAGTTTAATGATATGATTTCCACATTCAAAACAGATAACCTATCATCTCTCAGGTATGAAACAGTATATTGTGTACCGAGGGCGAGAAATAGGCTTATATCGCTCGCGTGAGCAGTACTACTGCAAACACAGAAGGGTGAAAAAAGCCTCTCGCCCATGGTGCACACCGAAATTTTTGTGACACATGTATTGATTTTTGACGTTTTACGTGTCTATCAAGCGGAACCAGATGTGGCCGTTTTTCGAGACAGTGCAACTGTCATCTTGTTCTATTAAGAAATGAAATATATATACCTACACATACATTGTTTATACACACACGCACACACACATATATACACATACACAATTATGAAATAATTATTATCGTATATTAAAGTTTGTCAGGTAAATGAAAGATAAAATAATTTAATTAATTTTAATTTAATAATTAAAAATCTTTACCGTACGTTGTAACGCGCACGCACGCACGCACGCACCCACGCACGCACGCATGGTGTAGAGAGCGTAAAAATCAATTCCGCACGCTCGGACGGGCGGCAAAGAAAATTTTTGTCGCCGGTCGGTAAACGGCCACTTCTTATCCGCTTGAAATGCACGAAAAAGCGCGAAAATCCTGCATGTGTTACAAAAATATCATTAGTATTACATTTTTTTTTTTTTTAACATCGCCATGTTTGTGCTTCCATGTGGTGCTAATCGACGACGGGGGTCTGCGGTGTGTTTGTAAACAAAGCACATGTAATTTTTACAGAGGTGCTTGTATCAATCGGCAGAGACTAGGATTCGAACCCGGGTCACCGGCGTGGGAATCCGACACTCTACCGACTGAGCCGCCGCAGGCCCCTTAGTATTACATTGTTTCATAAAACTGTAAACAACGATTATGTTATCAATGCATTTAATTAGGTTATACTGCTAGAAAAAAATAATTACTAAAGCAATAATATATTCAGTATTAAATTTTTTATCTTAAGGGGGCATTCTACTTGGCCAATTTCAATAAATCGACTTTTTTTGCATTTATCGAAAGTGGGGCATAGTGCGTTTCTTACACATAAGAATTGTACACGTAATTATTGTGCACAATTTAGCATTGGTCAAATATATCTTTATATTACGTGTATAATTCTTATGTGTAAGAAACGCTCTATGCCGAAAGTGAATGTTTTCAAAAATATTTTCTGAAAATTATAGAATGATTCGAGCATTCTAACTGTACTTTTCTGCACCTTATACCTTACTACCTGAGCGCGCTTACCTACCCCGCCCGCTAGCTAAAGCCGTTTCCCTGCTGTGTACATTCCAGTAGCAGCTTCCTTTTATAAATTTCGTATCCCTGTTTATGCCCAGCAATATTTAGGTCTTTATCATTAATACTGAATCATTACACGTGTAATTTTGGAAGGAGAAGATACTTGGAAATGACGCTCTGCTGCTGCTTCAGCACTATAGAGCAGCAGACGTGCTTGGAAATTTGTAGAAGCAACAACGTCGAACGCGTGACTCTTACCAATTTTTGTTCACGCTAGATAATACAATGAAAAGTCAAGGTTCTAGTTGGAGACGTCCAGGAACACATCCTAAAAAGCGAATCTTACACGGGAATGGATACACCGATGAACTAGTCTCTGATCATACTACTGCGACGACCAGCACGTACGTGTAGTGACCCACGATCATCCGAGGCTTCCATGGACAACAGAACTTAGCGTAGAGAGGCTAGATTGGAAGAAAATAAACTTCTCGAACAGTCACAAGGCATTTTGTACGGAACAGGCATTGCTGATTAAGCTTACATAATTTTTTTACGATTATTCATTAAAAAAAATTAAACGCGTTTTTTTCGAAACAATGTTTGTAGACCGCTCGTAGTCAAAATTTCCGAAACTACTGAACCGATCCTTATGCAGTTTTACGCACATAATCTGTACACTTATAGCTCTGTCAGAATCTAGGATTTTTCTAAAATTTTCACGTTTACTATTTTTTTTATTGCAAAAAACAGCGAAAAAAACACGTTTTATCTTTTTCTTTTATAAATGTCCGCCATTTTGTTATTTTTGCATAAATTAAAAATATCTTAGATGCGATAGAGCCAGAGTCATACTGAATCTAAAACCGTTTGATTTCTTTTGTTTCAGATGTCCCGTCTTTGAGCATTCGACTACGGCACACACATACTTTTCGATGATTTACGTTTACCTGTCATTTTTGTGTATAAAAAGTGTTTAATATAAATAAAACAATTTTTTTATGTATTTCGACAGTGTATGTATTAAGCCCAATAAATCTTATATCAATATCTATAACAGTACCTCTAAAATTTCACAAAAATAGCATTTTGTTTGAGCATTCAAAGTAGAATGATCCCTTAAGGGGATGCCGGATACCGACACTACAATTTTTCGTTTTAATCAATGAATAAATGGGATTTTCAAATTTCGCGACCGTACGTACAATCTATTTATCACTAAGAATGTGCGTACGTTCTTAAAATTTTATTAAAGTAAAAATTGACTGTGTAAAACGTAAAATCGATAATGTCGGTAGCTGTGTATAAGGTATATACGACTCTGACCTCCTCTTAAATATGATGATACTAACAAGGGAAGACCACGAGTTCCGGGAAACGGTTTCGATGAGGCTTTGGGAAGTGGTTTCTGGTATCTAAAAATGATGCTTAGCACCAGTAGTCTTATCTCATAAGCCTTTGGGGTCAATATATGACCTTTTGTATTAAATATACGCGTTATTATAGTAAAAAGTGGTATACTTTCAATTCTATCTCTGCAAGTTTTCTTGCTAGAGAAATAATATAATAGGATAAAAAAGTTGGCAGAAAGAGTTAATTTGAATTTTGTTTCATATAAACATATTATTTTGTTGTAAAGTTATGAACAATCAAAAATAATGACGATAAATGCATCAAAATTTGAGGATTTTCAGTTCTTTAAGTTGAGTAGGTTTCCCTGCAATTTTGTCAGGCTTTTATTTCATTGCTTACCTAATGCTCATATAGATGTCGATCTTAAGCTATTATGAGTTAGTTAGGCTAGTTTCTGAACAATGTACGTTAGTGTAGTGTCTGTATATCGTAAGAAAACGACGCTCTCATTTTCGCTTTCAAAACTATATTTTTGTGATAGTTTCAATTATTTATTATTACATTGAGCAAAATGGACAAAGTAAAAGTGTACGCAGGAAGAAAAGGCACAAAAAAAAACTATCCAACACGGCAACGGAGCCGTAAATCAGCGAACCGTCTGATGAATCGATACGAAGCTGAAGGTGGTTCCAGTAGCGTCAGTGCATCGGCAAAAAAGCTGAAGACATCCGAAGACGATTTCGATGTAAATTATACATTTGGATACCGAATCATTAACTTTTTGGCAGTATTTTCTGCAACTTCTGAGCATGTGAAGTGTAAAACGTGCGGTTCTAATATAACTTTTCATGAAAGAAGTTCTCGGGGCTTGGGTTTCAAAATTGTGATTGTTTGCCCAAAGTGTCCAGAAGTTGTTATACCTAACAGTAAATTCATAAAAAATGCATATGAAATTAATCGTTGGATGGTGTTAGCAATGAGAAGTAAGACTGAATGGAATGTTGAAATTTTGTGTGTTTATGGAATTACCACGTCTTGTTTTCCAATCTTTCTACGATAAAATAGTGAATCTCATTTCAATAGCAACATCAACAGTTCGTGATAACAGTATAAAGAAAGCAGGACAAGAGGAGAGACGAAATAGCGAAGAAAATGGTCAATCTCAAGGGATTACCGTTTCAGGAGATGGTTCTTGGAGGAAACGAGGGTATTCGTCGCTTTTTGGAGTTGTATTTCTGATTGAATGGCTTAGTGGAAAAGTCGTCGATGTGACTGTAATATCTAAGTATTGTAAGTCTTGCGAGCACTGGAAAAATAAAGTAGAAAATTCTGAATACGAAAAATGGTATGCATCACACGCCGATTTATGTCAAGCAAATCATGAAGGTTCATTTGAAAGTCTATTATTGAAATATTTTCTCGTTCCGACAGTTTCCATGGCCTAAAGTATGTGAATAATATTGGTGATGATGACAGCAAGACTTTCAAAGGCATAATGGATTCTAAACCGTACACTAATTTTGAAGTACAAAAATAAGAGTGCATCGATCATGTACAGAAAAGAATGGGAACGCGGCTTCGAAATCTAAAAAAAAGATGAAAGGCCTTGGAGGAAAAGGAAAATTAACAAATAAGTTGATTGATAAATTAACGATTTATTATGGTTTGGCAATACGGAGGAATCCAAATTGCATAGAGAAAATGAGGAATGAAATCTGGGCAACTCTGTATCATAAAATATCGACCGACGAGAATCCTCAGCACGATAATTGTTCAGATTCCTGGTGTACTTGGAAAATCGCACATGCTGAAGGTTCGTTGGACACGTTTCATCATGAACCGCCACTTCCTGAAGAAATTTGCGAAGCCATTGAGCCTGTTTATAGAGAGTTGAGTCGAGATGAGTTGCTACACCGTTGCTGAGGAGGTTATACTCAGAACAGTAACGAAAGTTTCAATACCACCGTTTGGAACTTGGTTCCGAAATCGTACTCGAGTGGCATGAAAGTTCTGGAATTAATGAGTACTGGAAAAGATAAAAGTTTCAATGTAACTACAAATGAAACAAATCAGGATCTGGAAGTACATCAGGGTTCAATGATAGTGCTAAAAAAATTGACACAAAGAAGAAAACCTCAGAAACTACCAAAGAACAGAAAAATTCGAATGCTAGAAAGGGTGGAAGTTCGACTGTGACTGCAAGTGAGAAAAAATCAGTACCTAGAAGTACGTTAGGGTTGGAAGATAGCGCTAAAAAAGTTCACGAAGAAAAAAAAAACTTGTCAAAAACTAAAGAAGAAAAAAATGTAAATCAAGATTTAATGAAAGATAAATTACCAAAGATAAAAAATGTGGTAGATATTAAAACTGATATAGTGCAATTCAGTTGTCAATATGTAAAACTGCTAGCTGAGTAAGTAAGCTAGCTAGTACGAGAGTTTAAAGAATCGCTTTCGAGAAGTCGTTGAAATTAAAAATTCAATAAATGAAGAATTGAAAAGTACAAAAACTGAATTAGAAAATTCTCGTAAAACAGTGGAACGATTGTCAAATGCATTAGCAGATAAAGCTGAAATTCAAGAAGATATATGGAAGAATATATCCAAGAACTTGAAGAGCGGAGAGAAGCTAAAGTACGAGCATAACTTTTTACCTATTGGAGCACGTCGCGTATGTCCTCTGGACAATCAGGTTATTGAATTAATTTTAATATTGAAAATATAATATATTTCTATAAATATATTTAATACATTTTTTATTTTATTATTTACAGGCAAAAGTTCATATGGGGTTAAATCATTGGATTTTGGAAGAACAGTACAATAGATTAATAAATAAGTCCAGGACACCTAAACAGCTGGCATCAAATTTACTCTTACCAATGTTTGATGAAGAAGAATTAATAACAAGTATGTTCACTGGATATGGCAGTAGTAGACAAGGAGGGAAAAAAGCAAAAGTAAACAAACTTGATGCAAAAAAAGTTTCTGTATGTGAAGGTACGAATGAAATGTCACTAATTTGTAAAACATCAGAGCGAGCACTAGACACCTGAGAACGCTATAAATATTTACTTAATAAACATTATTTTTTTACAGCTTTTTATAAACACTGGCTAAGAAACGTATACAAACCTGATTTAGATGATAAATCAGATTTCAAATTAGAAGTTGAATTAAAAAATTTTCAAAAGTATGCTGGAAAAAAGATTAGTAACTTTAAAAGGCCAGAAGAGGATGAATCTACTAAAAAATCCAAAAAGAGAAAAATACAGAAACAAAAAAGTGGAAACAAAAAATTAAAGACTGTTGAGAAGCATGATGAAACGAGTGACAAGAGGAACCTTGAAAAGAAGGAAAAAATCGATGAAAAATCTGATTCTGAATTAGATGAAGATGAAATTCTTACAGAAAAAAATGTTTCGGAGGATAATGATGATTCGTCACATGATGATGACACAAAGTATGTGGACTGGTCTCCAGTACGTGAGGATGAACTGATATAATGTGCTACTACACATTATCCTCGTAATGTGACACAAAATTTTTTTAATTTTCTAAAGATTTAAATAACTTTTTTTTTTCATATCATTATTATATTATTATTAATAGCCTGAACAAAGAAAAGTTCAATTATTTTTGTTGACAAAAATGTGATTACTCTACGAGTATAATTGAGAATATCAATTCAATTTAAAAAATCTAATCATAAAAAGTTACTATTTTTTAGTTTCGAAAAATTGAGTATTATTATATATATATATAAGTAAAAACTTGTAATCATTACTATAAGAAATAGTAGGTTTGATCAGACTTCAATAAAGAAAGCTTTATATATTACTTTATAAAAGTTAAAAACTTTATAAGAAAATACTAATGTATAGAATAAATGTTCATGTTTTTGTACTGACATTATGTCTAACTCAGATCATAATAAACAAATGTTTCATAAATTTTCAAGAAATTATTACGTTACTTTTTGTACTGATATATATTTTTACTATTTTTAGGAATCAAAGATTTTTCCCTGAGCACAGGTGGCATTGCAGTTTAATCAAATTCAAAATCATCAAGACAGAGCACAATTTAGTATATATAGTCATATGAATTTGATGAAAAACAAAACTTAATTTGTAATCATCACGATTATTAATAATCGAATACACAATGTTTCTGCAATTAAATTTGACTAAATTGTATTACAGCTAATATCTAGGGTATAAATCAAATCTGATTAAATGCGATACTGACTGACAGTAAACTATTAGAAACGATTTATCCCTGAGAACAAATGTTCAATTAAAAGCAATTACAAGGAAGAAACGTTTAATACAATAAATTTCGATTAAAACTGATTAGAATGCATTAAAATGTATTAATAATGCTCAATTGTGCTCTGCAATATTACCATTAAAAACGATTAGATTCAAAATATATCAATTAGCATTAATAAGCTTCAAAAACGATATAAAACGATTAATATATATATAATGGATTCTTAATACATTTTATAATATTGAATTAATCGTTTTTTATACCATTCTAATCGTATTGCAATACAAAATAATAGTTTTTAATATATTTGTCTATGGAACTGATACGATTCAGTCTAATACATAATAAAGCTAAAATTACGTTACACAAACGACTATTACAAACGATTACGGTTTTTGAAATCGTTTTTAATCTTCGGCTATTAGCAGGGTTACTAATAAAGAGAAATATAATGGACAAAGTGAAGTAGCGCAATACTAGGGAACCACACCGCAGCAGTTGGCACATTTACCCTATTATCTGGTTAAATTTTCAAAAGACTCAGCTATGATTAGTATTTCAGAAAATGGTTTGAAAAGCACCCTTTCACCTCCCCTTGACCAAGATAATATACATTTATGATGTTTGTATATTTACCTATAAATCAACGAAGCCTCAGGTCCGCACCTCGGACCTTTATACTTTGAAATCATATATTATACTTAGATAAATTAAAAATTATTCCATGAGATATTTGTTTTCATGTGTTCATATATAATATGTGTTCGTTAGTGGAATGTATGAATATGGAATTGATAAATCTAATAAAAAATTATGTTAGATAGAATGGGTGAAAAATGAGTTAATCTCTAAATTTATAATATTTACAGTCTGATGATGAATTACTGCTTGAGTCTGATAAGAATAAAAAATTGGAGTTACTGCGTAGTATAAATTGAAATTTGTGAATAAGGGGTTATACCTACTTCGGAGGCACAAAAAAGTAAAACTTTGAAAATTTCTTTTTTCTTTATGCAAAAATATAAATTATTTTGTTTGGAAAATTTTTATTATTTAAAATAGTAACATTTAAAGAATATTCAGTAAATAAGTCATTGTGTGTAAATATTTATTTATACATAAGTTACAACTTATGTTAGAGAAAAAGTTTGTAAAAAGGAATTTTAATGAATTTTGCGAGAAAAAAATTGATAATCAAAAATGTATTTTTAAGTAAAAAGAGTTATAATTGTAAAAATAATTTTTTGAAAAAAGAAATTGGACATTATTTTCACTTTTTTAACAAACACACTATGTAGAGTTTTAGAATACTTCGATATAATCTGATGCACGTAGAACATCATGAATACTAAAAAACATAATTAAAACAAATATACATTTTTATTATAACTATACTTTAAAAAGTTTTAAACAAATTTCAGTATAGCCTTACCTTAAAGTTAATATTTTAATTTCAACCAAAAAATGGCCTATTTTCGATTACAAAATGTAAAGTATGCAGTTAAATAAAAGTCATTAACTTAGAACTAGCTTTTCTATACAGAAATGAAGGACACCCTATTACAAAAAGATTGGTACAAAACTTTTTGAGCTACCTTAGCTTACTTGACTAAAAACTTTCTTTCAAAAATGGCAGATTGAAAGATTCAAAAACCAATTACACATTTGTGAAAATGTTTCAAATAAGTGCCTGTAAGTTCACCATGAACTTTAATCAATTGTCTTGAAACTTTGAGAGAAAAAGTCGATTTTTTAAATTTATGTCCAGGTATAACTCCTTAAAGTATTAATATAATTACAAAATATTAATGTTTTTATTATATTTATACTTTGTGTAGCAACATTTTCAGAAAGTAGTGGATGAACTTATCAGTGAACCTGTATTTCCTTGTGATAAAGTAGATTCAGTTGAAAGTGTAGAGCCACCGAAAATAAAAAGGAGAAAGCTCGAGAAATCACAGAGCATTGATAAACTGACAGCTGCAAACGCCATTTCACACATAGACGTAAGTCCTACATTTATTTGGAGGAGTACCTCAGTATAGATGCCTATATGTAGCTTTTATAGTTATATATTTGGGATAATTACACAGGCCGACAAAATTTTCCTGAACCAATAACCCAGAGACCAGACCATACTTTTCCGAAGGTTTTTGGCACGCTGAATCCAAATCCGGCCTCAGAATTACTCTATCACCTCAGGTTTTCGAGATATCCTAACCTAAATGTGCAAAAATCACCGTTTTTGGCTGTTTTTGAGGTTATGTTATGCCGCTAACTGATTTTTTAATACAAAACGATCAGCGGCATCTGAAAGTACTAGTCTTGCCCTTCAAAATTCATTTTTGCTTGTTTCGATTCGACTTTTCCTTCTCGAGATATATCGCTTTCAATCTGTAATGTATCAGTGTTTCTTATCTACTAGACATCCTATCCCATAGTTCCGTTTATACTCGGATAAACAAACTCTTCCTGATATTGCTGTCAAACCGCTTGCAAATGCATACCTGGTAGTTTTTGGGGTCACTGATCACAAATCTGGAGTCAGAATCTCCGAATTCAAAATGGCGGATCCAATATGGCGGCTATGATTACCACGATCCGTAGTAAGTCACAAAAAATCCCGGAAAAGCTCTGGAGATCGGTTACTCGGGGGTTTTCAGGGTCGCTGATCTCAAATCTGGAGTCAGAATTTCCGAATTCAAAATGCCGGATCCAAAATGGCGGTTATGATTACCACGATCCATAGTAAGTCACCAAAAACACTGGAAAAGCTCTGGAGATCGGTTACGCGGGGGTATTCGGGGTCGCTGATCTCAAATCTGGAGTCAGAATTTCCGAATTCAAAATGGCGGATCCAAAATGGCGGTTATGATTACCACGATCCATAGTAAGTCACCAAAAACACTGGAAAAGCTCTGGAGATCGGTTACGCGCGGGTTTTCGGGGTCGCTGATCTCAAATCTGGAGTCAGAATTTCCAAATTCAAAATGGAGGATCAAATATCGCGACTATCGTTGCCAAGGGCCATAGCCATAGTTGACCAAAATCTTGGAAATGGTCTTTTAAGTCGTCACTTGGAAGTTTCCCGATTCTCCGAGCTCGAATCTGCAGTCAAATATTCCAAGTACAGAATACCTACTGACCCACCCAATATGTTACAAAATGACGGATGTAATATAGCAGCTAGTCTTACATAAAGAACCTCACTTTGACTTCTTATGAAAACGTTGTCGTTGCTCCTGAAACGATCGTTTATATGACTTGCGCCTATAGACAGTCGATACGTTATGTCTATGCAGAGACCAGCAGTAGTCCGCCATCATCCGCTCATCCCACCTACCTTGAAAATGCCGCTCCTTTTGTTTGAAATCCTGATGAAAGCGTTCACCCATTTCTTCGCTGAATGCGCCATTATTCTCAGGAAAGTAGTCTAAATGAGAAAACAAAAGTGCAATTTCATACTCATCAGGCACCCTAATTTTTGGAAATTCGTTAGCATCGTAGATACAATAGATTTGTACTTTGGATCTTGATAGTTTCCTAAAAAATTGTCTGTGACACTTTTGAAGCTCATCCAAGCATCTTTTTGTACGGGTGTCATGGTTTTTACAAAATCATCGTCTTTCATAAGTTTTCTAATATCAGGCCCAACAAATATGCCTTCTTTAAGTTTAGCATCCGACAAATGCTTAAACTTGGATGCAATGTACTGGAAACATTCGCCTTCTTTGTCTAAAGCTTTAGTAAATTGCTACATAAAGCCAAGCTTGAGATGCAATGGAGGCAATAGGATTCGACGGGTGTCGACAAGACTCTCATGAATGACATTGTGTTCACCAACCTTCATCTGGATTCTTTGTGGCCAATTTTTCTTTACCCAGTGCTCCTGTCGGGAACGACTGTTCCAAAGGCAGAGAAAACACGGATGTCTCGTGTTTCCCGACTGCAAACCTACTAAAATATTTATCATTTTGAAGTCACCACAAATCAACCATTTGTGCTCATTATAATAATTGACTTTTTCAAGAAGAAATTGAAAGCTTTCGTACGATTCTTTCAATACGGTGGAATGGCCAATGGGAATTGCCGCATATTTATTTCCATTATGAAGCAGTACTGCTTTAAGACTATCTGTTGAAGAATCTATAAAGAGTCGCCAGTTCTCCGGCTTATAAACTTCTTCTATCTCATATAAACTAATCAAACCTTTAATATCGTTGCAATATACAAGGGAATTCTCTTTAGTAAAATACTTCACGAACTTATTATCTCTTTTCCTGTAGACGGAAATTTTTGTCCCAGGGGATAGAAGATTTCTTTCTTTGAGTCTGGAAGCGCATAGCTCTGCCAAATCTTTACTCAAATTCAATTCCCGCACAAAATCATCCAGAGCATTTTGATCAAAAAGTTGCGGTTTTCCGTCGTCAAAAGAAAATTCATCGTCACTGCTTTCGGCCTCGTCACTTTCAATCGTTTGCCTTTCTTGCTCCGCTTGTGGCTGAGGAACAGTATTTGTATTCCGTTCTATTTTTCCAATTTTTGGTGGTGTTACACTAAGCACCTTAGGATACACAAGCAAATGTTTATTTGTATGGTTTCTACCAGTTATATCACATCCACAAAAGTAGCAGTCATCATCATGATTTCTAGGTTCACGCCACACTACTGTTTCAATTACAACATCCTTTTTTATACTATTCCAGTTTTTCAAAGTTCGGCGACAATCTTCACAAATAGAATTAGGAACCCAGGGTTTATTTAGATTTCTCATAGGCGTTTGATAACATTCTTCGAACTGTGCTCTTATTGTATCACTGATGTTTCTACGGTAAGTTTCTGCCTCAAACTTTCCGCAAACATTGCAAAATTTATTAACTTTATTTGCGCACGGGATTCTCGACATTGTAGATGACTAATCCGTTAGCCTGTCGCTCAAACGCGATCTCTAACACGGAAAGTCTTGTTTTTCTTGAAAGCACTGGCTGATCTACACTGGATGTACATCAGATTCATACATGCACACTACGACGTTAATGTATCTAATACCGTATTGATTTATTTATGGGTTGATGACTAATCCGGTAGCCTGTCGCTCAAACGCGATCTCTAACACGGAAAGTCTTGTTTTTCTTGAAAGCACTGGCTGATCTACACTGGATGTACATCAGATTCATACATGCACACTACGACGATCATGTATCTAATACCGTATTGATTCAGATTTCAAACAAAAGGAGCGGCATTTTCAAGGTAGGTGGGATGAGCGGATGATGGCGGACTATTGCTGGTCTCTGCATAGACATAACGTATCGACTGTCTATAGGCGCAAGTCATATAAACGATCGTTTCAGGAGCAGTGACAACGTTTTCATAAGAAGTCAAAGTGAGGTTCTTTATGTAAGACTAGCTGCTATATTACATCCGTCATTTTGTAACATATTGGGTGGGTCAGTAGGTATTCTGTACTTGGAATATTTGACTGCAGATTCGAGCTCGGAGAATCGGGAAACTTCCAAGTGACGACTTAAAAGACCATTTCCAAGATTTTGGTCAACTATGGCTATGGCCCTTGGCAACGATAGTCGCGATATTTGATCCTCCATATTGAATTTGGAAATTCTGACTCCAGATTTGAGATCAGCGACCCCGAAAACCCCCGCGTAACCGATCTCCAGAGCTTTTCCAGTGTTTTTGGTGACTTACTATGGATCGTGGTAATCATAACCGCCATTTTGGATCCGCCATTTTGAATTCGGAAATTCTGACTCCAGATTTGAGATCAGCGACCCCGAAAACCCCCGCGTAACCGATCTCCAGAGCTTTTCCAGTGTTTTTGGTGACTTACTATGGATCGTGGTAATCATAACCGCCATTTTGGATCCGCCATTTTGAATTCGGAAATTCTGACTCCAGATTTGAGATCAGCGACCCCGAAAACCCCCGAGTAACCGATCTCCAGAGCTTTTCCGGGATTTTTTGTGACTTACTACGGATCGTGGTAATCATAGCCGCCATATTGGATCCGCCATTTTGAATTCGGAGATTCTAACTCCAGATTTGTGATCAGTGACCCCAAAAACTACCTGGTATGCATTTGCAAGCGGTTTGACAGCAATATCAGGAAGAGTTTGTTTATCCGAGTATAAACGGGGCTATGGGATAGGATGTCTAGTAGATAAGAAACACTGATACATTACAGATTGAAATCGATATATCTCGAGAAGGAAAAGTCGAATCGAAACAAGCGAAAATGAATTTTGAAGGGCAAGACTAGTACTTTCAGATGCCGCTGGTCGTTTTGTATTAAAAAATCAGTTGGCGGCATAACATAACCTCAAAAACAGCCAAAAACGGTGATTTTTATAAAACTAAATTGATTGATTTAATAATTTAATCTAATAATTTAATAAAAAACATGGGTTGTGTATACATACTGGCAGAGGGCATTTAGTCATATTGAGATAAATATTTGTTTTCTTATTGGGATTAGGAAGTTTCATTCTGAAAATATTTAAATATTTTTGCTATTTAATACAAAAAATTGAATACAACATATATGACACTATACAGTCGATTGAAGTGTCGTTGTTTTCTGGCTAGTAAAGAAAAAATAAATTTTAATAAAATGACGACTAAAAAGCAACAAATATTTAAAAATATCAGTTATTTGATCCAAACTGAGATATTTTTTTTTAAACGAGAGTTTTTAAAAAGTTAGATAATTTTCCATCAGGGTTGCTTAAAATTTTCTAATAGCTTAATATGATGTTTTTAAAGCTCTTCTGCATCAGCCTAGTGATGTTGCGTTATACTTCTCTTGAGTGAGGTGCTCCAGGAACTTTAAAAAAATCTGTGCATTTTGTCCGATAAGATAAAAATATCATTTATTTTTATTGTCATAATTAAAGAACATAAACATTTTTTAACACTTTTCATGATTATTTCTTATAAAGTTATCGAACAAAATGCATATTTTAGCGATATTTTAACAATAACCTAATATTTGAGCAATGTTAATATTAAAAGTACACATTTTAATACTCATAACTGATAAAATATTTAACTTCAGTATACTCTAAAGAAAATATCGTGTTTCGTTTATATAGACTTACAAAATATCGTTGTATTTAAAAGACGTTTAGTCAAGTATTAAAGTGTTACGTCCAGCATAGCGACTCACGCTCACCATCTCGTCGTCAAGCTATACGTATCTTACCATACTGTATCCTACTTATCGACGTACGCTATACAACTAGTATCCTACCTTACCAACCTCGTACCCCAGAATATCACACTCATCCACCCCAATTTTACCTAACTCCCCTCCGCGACCACTCACCTCAGTCGCTCCCCTTCGATGACGCATAATTAATTCCTTATTTAGGCTAAGCATGCGACCCCCGCATGGGTATATAAGACACGGGCTCTCCAGGGCGCGATAGCCTTCTGCATTCGAACTTTGAGCAGTAAGCACGTAAGCACCAGTTTGTTATTTGACTTCTCACTTGTAAAAGGGAGACGCCCTTATATTTAACTTTGAACTTCTAACATAATAAATCTGATCTTAAACTTATTTGCTCGAGCTTATTTATTCACTGGACCTACGGTCCTATTCATATCTCCCGCCATCATCTCGAGTACGACGCCGCCCGCAGCGCAGCGCAGGTCAACCGGCCCGCCTACAAGGAACCAAGGCCTACATACTCACACAACGTAAGCCCCAAAATACCTCGCTAAGCCTTTATAATCCTATTGTAAACTCGCACTTCCTATTTTCACTACTATTATATTGAATACCATCATCGCTATCCTGCTTTTGCTAAAGCCTCGACTCCCAGGTAAATTACGAAAGTATTGACCAAAACCAGAGGCGAACGAGATTTAATTTCATATTAACTTCGCGCCATTTATTGCTTACGCGCGACGTAACAATTGGGGGCCCACTCTCCGGGATATTCTCATAGCAATTAGCGCGGATAGCAATTTTTTGTCGAAATTCAAACATGGCCAACGTAGAATCGGAAAAGAAATTAAGGAATGAAGAGGCCACCGACATTATAAAAAAATATGTAACGGCAACTGACCCAAATTTTGCAGCGGGCAATCGCGAAACAAATTTAGGAGAATTATTAGCATTTTTACAACAACGATATCAAATCGCGAGCGAACAGATTCCGGAACGCGCGGACGAAGTAAATAAAATTTGCGAATTTTTACAAGATAGCATTGACATATCAAACGTGCACGACGCGTGTCAAGATGAATTAATGATAGACATACTTCTAGAATTAATTCAAAACAATATTATTTGTAAAGAAATTATAGAAACTATTAGAGATAGTAAGTCAATTAAGAAATTTGACCACTAAATACACACACTTTTAAACAAAAACGCTGAAATGACCGAAGTAACTGCCTATCAATCTATTATTAACTCAACAAATACAACAAACACACCCAAAACAGATCCTAAATTTCCATTACAAAATAATGACCACAACCAAAAAATTGACGTTACAAAAACATCTCCACTTTTTGCTACTCCAAATATACACAGCACACCGTATCATACAAACCAAAAATACAATTATCGTAGACAACCGTACAACACTTTGCAAACTTTTCAAAACAACACTCTCACCCCGGTTCGCAATCTATCAATTAAAGACGCAGTCGAAATGATTCCAAAATTTAACGGTTATAATATCCCACTTAGAATTTTTTTGGATGGATGTAGAGAAGCGCGAAGTATGATACCACCGTGTAACGAGCCTGATTTAGCAAGATTGATAAAAGTGCGGTTTTCCGGACAAGCATTAAAAAGTGCACATCAAAGAATTTTTCTTAATATGGAGGAGATCATAATGTATTTTGATCGCACATACGGGTCCGCAAAACGTTTCCACGAATTACTGGGCGAATTAGCAGTAATGAAACAAAGATACGACGAAAACGTCATTTCATTTTCGAATAGACTAAAATCTGCCGCACAAGAAGCATACGAGGCCGCGTTGCGTGAAAAGAGGCACAGACCAGATCTTAAATCAGAATTAGAAAATGATAGTGTAGCATATTTCATTCGCGGTTTGCAATGGGTCATAAAAGGGCGAATAAGCAAACACGAATCTCTAGATGCCGCGATCGACCAAGCAATCGACATAGAGCGCGATTATGCATGACAAAACACTGATGAACAAATCAAAATACCACAGCCTCCTACACAACCAAAAATTAACGAAAAAGAACCGGCACATAGTTATTTAGTTGATAGCAAAAGGGTAGAAGCGTGTCAAATATGTCACAAATCGGGCCACACAGCGCCTAATTACTGGTACCGTAACAATGACGCCGATGCTCCGAAGACGCCGGCCTCTCCCCAAAAAAGCACCTGGGTCACGCCCAATCGTGAAAAATCAATACCTTCCAACTCGAAGGGGCGGCCGCAACATGTCACGCTATCATGGAAAACACACGAAAATAAAAATCAATACTCCAACTATGTCCCCGCGACCAATTTACATCAGACAAACCAAGCCCAAAATGATATCACTAAAGCATGTAACTATTGCAAAAAGGCCGGTCATTGGAAGAGCGAATGTAGAAAACTTGCATATAATAACAAAATGCGAGAAACGCATCAGGGAAACGAAAACGCGTTCCCGGAGAACGACGCAACCAGGGAAATCCCACAACCCCAGCGTCAAAATTATACGAGAAACAATCAACAATACAATTAATAAAAAAGATTGTTCTACTAAGCATTAATAATTGTTCACCAACTATTATGCTAAAAACAAATCGCTGCCTGCAACCGTTGTCACTAATGCTAGACACCGGCGCTGGGCCAGCACTTTTAAAAATTTCAAAAAAACCGCGTAATGTTCGAGTCGATGCTAACGAAATTTTAGAACTAACCGGTATAACAAAAAGTAGCATAAACACTTATGGTAAAATTCCAATGCAATTTCATGATTTAACATTTTATTTTCACTTAGTACCAGATGATTTTCCTATCGAGGAAGACATCTGCTCGGCAGTGAAATATTTATTAATTATGATGCAGACATCAATTATAGAGAACAATATTTTATAATTGATAATTATAAATTGCATCTAAAATTACCATCAATTAAAAATAAAAAAGTACATAAGTTTTTAACCGCTACTTTTACCAAAAACGCAGAACAGCGCGTGCAATCAAAACCCGAACATTTGCCAAATTCAAGCTTAGAACATCGAAATTCGCAAAATCAAATATCATGCACGCAAAACACCAATCCGAAATACAAGATCCGATATCCGAAAAACGAAAACTTTACTTCTAAAACCGAGATTCAAAGTCCCGAAAATCGAAATCCAAAATTCGAAAATAGTAAACTAAGCGCACAAAACCGAAATCATAATAATTCGAAATTAGAAAACCAATTGAACTCCGAAATTCGAAAATCGAAATCGTGGCAGAAGCAGGAACAGGCCATTCCTAGCGAACTACCGCAAAAATCTACCAAAATCCGCACTCCGAAATTAGAAGATAAAAGAGCAAAAAATAATATTTTTAGCTCTTGTTTCAGAAAAACAAAAACAGCGCTGTTAGAAACCAATGAAAAATCGCGTCAAAAAGCTGATACAACATCACTATTAGAAGCAAACAAAAAACCGAATTCAGAAATTAATGACAACGTATTTTTGGAAGAAAATAAACTTGCGTATGATGAAATTAAAAATTGCGATAAAAGTGAGCTTGAAAACGAACTTTTAGAAAAATTAAATTACTTATTGAAAGTTATTGAAGAAAGTCAACAAATAAACAAATTCTTACCAGAATAATTCGAGAATATTCAAATCATGTGTAAGCATATACTAGTGATACTAAATATGCTAAAATATGAGAAAGTTAATGAAATCGACAAATTAATTATGCAGCTGAAAAAACTAGTTATGTATACGGTACACGCAAGGTCTAAAAATAACAGCTGCGATTACTCATTTTTTATTTTAAGCAATACAATTAACGCAGCCAAAAGTCACATAAAAGGATAGAAAATTATAAAAAATGCAAATGAAATTAAGAAAAGTATGATAATGACCATTTCTGATAAGAATTCGAAGGGTTACGACAGCAGAGCACATAAGGTGAACGCACTCTTGCGCCTCCACCATCTGACCGGCGAACAGAGAGTTTCGGTAGAGCGGCTCATAGACGAATATGCGGATGGATTTTATCTAACGGGAGATAAGTTGCCGGCAACAACTGTGCTCGAGCACCAAATCCCCCTTACTAGTAATGTACCCATTCGTATTAAACAATTCCGCCACCCTCCTGTACTAAATGAGGAAATAAATAGGCAAGTACAAGAATTATTAGACAACGATATAATCGAGCCCTCGATCAGCTCTTACTCAGCACCAGTATTTTGCGTCGATAAAAAGCCCGATTCAAAAGGCAATAAACGTTATAGAATGGTGGTAGATTTCAGAAAGCTCAATGCAATTATACCTGATTACAATCATCCGGTACCCAATATAACCGATATTTTAGACAAATTGGGGCGCGCAAAATATTTTTCGGTATTCGATTTAGATTTCGGTTACCATCAAATTTTTATAAAAAAAGAAGATAGACACAAAACAGCTTTTCATTGTAATTTAGGCGCTTTTGATTTCCGCAGGAGCCCGTTTGGACTAAAAACAAGTGTATCAGTTTTCCTCGCTCTTATCACGGCGTTAATCGCAGGCATGAAAGGTGTAGTAGCATTTTTTGATGATATTTGTATTTTTTCTGAAACCATCGAAGAACATTGGGAAATAGTAGCTGAGCTATTAAATAGATTAATAACAGCTAACCTGACATTACAACCTGACAAATGCAAATTTTTAAAGGAAGAAATTAATTATTTTGGGCATATCATAAGCAGTAATGGCTTAAAGCCCGATCCAAAAAAAATAGAAGCAGTAAAAAAATTTCCAGTGCCCAAAACAGCAAAAAATATTAAACAATTCCTGGGACTCGCCAATTACTATAGACGTTTTATACCTGATTTTGCAAAAATAGCCAGACCCTTGAATCTTCTACTAAAGAAAAATCAACCATTTATCTGGGAGAAAAATTCTCAAGAAGCTTTCGAAAATTTGAGAGATCGATTATGTGAACCGCCAATCTTAATACATCCTAATTTTGATAAAGAATTTACTGTTACGACCGATGCCAGCGGCTACGCTATCGGTGGAGTGATTTCGCAACAAGAACTTCCCATAGCTTTTGTGTCACGAGGCCTCACCCCAGCTGAGGTAAATTATTGCACTTTTTCGAAAGAAGCTTTAGCTATAGTATTTTGTATAACTCCATTCAGACCATACTTAACTTACTACTTACATTACTCAAGCAGCCAAGCACACGGTACGCGGCAGCTATCCAAGCCCTCGCACCACGCAAGAGAACAGCCGGAGGTCGTAAAATGTTTGACGAAGAGAGGCCGGTGATACATGACACGGACACTGAAGCTATAGAGATAGTAGAAACGGCCTCACTCGCAGCCGCACCGCGCGGAAATTTTCAAGGGGGGGACGGTGAAAGCACGCACCCTGAAGAAAGGCAGGAAAGTCGCGCACACAGCCCGGTCACTACAGCTGCCGATAACACTGCGGAATTTGATATAGATCTTAATGTAACTACTCTTCTAAATGAAAATTCAAGCGAGTCTAATGAACTACTCAATTCGGAGCTCACACATAGTGACTCACACACAAACGAACTCCCTAGTAGAAATATCATTCTTTGCAGAGAAAAATTATTTATGCAAAAAGACAACTACTTATATTTCGTCAATTCCATAGGCCAACCACTTGATGAAGGAGCAAAGCAATTATATGAAACCAATAAGCTACCACGTCTTGATAATTTAATTGTTGGTGAACCTAAATTAATCAAAGTCAATACTAGATTCCATATAATATTACCACTTAGAAGCGAGCAACGATAAAATTTAGTAAATATCATGAATATTTTGCAAATTTTACTTAATAAATTGAGTTTCATCTTAATTGAAAAGGATATTAATACTTTTAGCGTAGCAAAAAGTAAAAATATTGAAAACGTTGAATTCAATTTAATATTAAACAGTATTAAAAGAGAATTACATTCAACAAACATCAAAATCATTATATGTCTTGGCCATATACAACACCCTCCCTGGTCTGCACGTACAAAAATTATCGAAGAAATGCATAGTTCTACGATTGGTGGACATAAAGGCGTCAATAAAACCTACAATAGGCTTAGACACAAATATAATTGGGAAAATCTTAAGCAGGAAGTACAACAATTCATTAAAAAATGCAAGCAATATCAATTAAAAAAATTAGTTAGAGTCAAAACCAAGCAAAAGTTAATTATTACGGATTATCCAGCAATACCGTTTACTAAAGCAGCTCTTGATATAGTCGGACCATTGCCTAAAACTAAAATGGCTAATGAATACATACTTAGCATGCAAGATCAATTTTCGAAATTCATAATTTTCTTTACCCTTCCCGACCAGACAGCCATCTCAGTAGCTGATGCATTTATTAAAAGGTTAATTTGTATTTTCGAAGCTCCTCAAGCTATATTAACGGATCAAGGGACAAATTTTCTAAGTAAATTAATGACGCGCGTAGCCAAGAGATTCAAAATCAAGCAAATAAAAACTACCGCATTTCACCCGCAGTCGAATGGCTCTCTCGAGCGATCGCACGCGCCGTTAAGTGAATTTCTCAAGATGTTTATTTCTAAAGAAGCCTAATGGGACGAATGGGTCGAATTAGCAATGCTTAACCATAACTCCGGGTGAAATGAATCGACCATTTTCACACCTTACGAGCTCGTGTTTGGGCGCCTAGCACCTTTTACCTGCGTACGCCGACTACATGCAAGATCTTATCTCCCGTCTAAGCGCGTTAAGTGAAATAGCTGCCGAAAGAATCTCTCTAGCTAAGGAAAGAGCGAAACGATATTACGATTTAAAGGCTAATCACGTAGAAATCAAAGTAGGTGATTACGTTTGGTTGCAAAAAGGACCCAAGCCGCATAAATTAGACGACCCGTATACTGGCCCTCATTTAGTATTACACATTTGAGAAAATGGAAACGTAAAGATACAATTAAGAGAAAATTTAATTATAATGCGCTTCTGGCATACTAAAAACCGCAATGACGTATTATATATATATATATATATATATATATATATATATATATATATATATATATATATATATATATATATATATATATATACGAAAAACTTGATTGTTAGTAGCAAATATGAACAAATGAAGGATAATCCGAATCGTTTGTAGCTGCTCATTTCACTTACGGATATTCAAGGTCAATTCTATCTATCAACATTATTAATAGCAAGTAAATAAATAAACAATAATTCGAATCATTTCTAATCGCTTTCTTTGTCTATTGATGTACAAGTCGATGTTATTTGAAATAATAAGTACGCTTCCTCAATGTCAGCATTTTTTAATAAATTCCAAGCTTTGTTATGTAAATGTTGTGCAAAATAATATAACCTTACTGATTCCAGATGAAGCTCATGCTACCACTCTTATTAGCAGCAATCGACTTCGCGTTCGTCGGAGCTCTGATTGGATACGATTGCGCGCAAAAATTCACGAATTTTACTACCTTCTCGCTTGTAGACATCGGGGAATGTGACATCCCTGATCCTATAATTAACAACACTCGAGCTCATGTGTCGTTGTTACAAATCAACGAGTTCGCGAGTACTCAAGTTCGATACTGTAAAATCGAAATTAATAGAACCGTGCAATATTGTGGGATGTGGTCCCACACGGCTGCCGTAAGAAACGGCGAAGTCCGTTACTTAAGGGAAATTGCACGAGAGGAATGTTATAAAATGTATTTACATCGTTCAATATCAATTTCAACTGATATCATTCAGAATTTGAGAATTAATGATACTACAACGCACCCTATGACCTTCGCGGGTACACTCAAAGGTGACGGGACTTGCCAAAACGACGGTCCCTTGCGGACCCTTACGGTGAATTCTATGACGTAATAGTATCCGGATACATAACAATACATCTAAAAGAAAGGTATAATTCTATAAATTTCAATAATAATAAAATCAAATTAGAGAGTGGCACCACGTGCACTTTCTCGGAAGACAATTGCATTGACGCAGATTTTGGATATGCGTTTTGGGACGTAATGCCTTTGTACGCGTGTCAATCTAACAGGTATACGAACCTCTATACCGGGCCTGTGGCTAAGATCACAGAGACAGATAGCGAGAGGCGGCCGCTTTATGTGTTAGAAGCTGAGGGACTTTCATTCGCTTTTAAAGACATGGGAAGCGTGCCGGTGTGTTCTTTCCAATTAATTAGGACCGAGCATCCGAAATTATTCATATTAGAAAATCCCGATCAACAAAGATTCGAAGTCTCTCAAAGTAAAGATGTAAAAAACATTGACATTTTTGCGTATGTCAATTCTAAATTCGTTTATACCGAAAAACACATAAAAGGCCAAACGACCAAACTTTACCAAGATGTGCTTATACAACAATGTTAATTGGAGCGAAAAATTATTGCTAATGCGTTAAGTCTAGCAACTATAGTTCCCGATTTACTCGCGTATCAGTTAATGTCCGGACCGGGTTATATCAGCTTGTTAGCCGGGGAGGTCGTGCATATATTGAAATGTGTACAAGTTGAGGTGCGGACGCGTGAAACCAAAGAATGCTTCCAAGAATTACCCGTTTTTCGAGATAATCAAGCGCTATTTCTATCCCCTCGCACGCATATTTTGCGCGAGTACGGAACGCGTACGATCTGCGATACAGTTATTCCGGTTATGTATGTTTTTGGAAGTCAATGGTACAAAGCTCTACCCAAAATCACGACTCAAGACGCGCCGCAAATATTGAGACCACAAACAAAACAATCTTGGAAATATAAAAGCCCTTTAGATTTAGCTAATAGTGGCATTTACACGTACGAAGACGTGGAAAAATTAAAAACTTTCATAACATTTCCTAACGAGCGAACTGCAGTTTTGAATCAATTAGCACTAGGTTTCGCCGGAAAAGGGAAAACCTCGGGGGACGTATCGATTGCGCGTTTACTCGACGAGAACGCATTATCGCAAATAGCCGATTCCGCTTGGAATAAAATTTGGGGAAAGTTTGTAACCTTCGGGTCAGCAAGCGCAGCTCTTATTACGATATTAATGATTTTTAGATTAATTAAATTCGTCCTTGATACCATCATACACGGGTATGCATTACATTCGCTGTATGGGTTTTCTATTATGCTATTTGGAGCGTTATGGAGTTCACTTACACATTTACTTTTACTTTTAGCTAGATCGCCAAAAAGCGAAAACAATAAGGACGTCGAGCAGAATCAAACGCGAGGTACTTCGCCCGCGCCCCCCGTGCTGCCGTCACCGCCGCAACCACCTGCGCAACAGGTACCGACAGCGCCAATCTCGGATAGCCCCAACAAGAGCCAAGGGCGAAAGACGTTCGACGTCGAATGTCACTACCTAAACGAAGGAAACGGGGCGGTAAATCTACAGTTAGTCGAGAACCGCCTTTATCCTGTTTTAGAGGAACCCTGCATACCGTCGCTTCCGCCTAGAAAGAAGAGATTTAGGGACGATAATTAGATTGAGATTAGCACGCACCACCCTTTGCAGAAACTCGCTTGCCTTGGGCGCCGGACAGAAATATGAATAATCAACAAAAACGCATTTTACTAAATGATTTGTTAAAGGTCAGACAGAAATTATCGTTGGTTGCTCAGAAAAAGGAGGAAAAGGTGTACGAATATAGTGATAGAGTAACTAGATTGTTACACGAATTTAACAATATCGGGAAATTAGATCAAATAGAAATCACTGAAATAAATATGGACGCCGGTCAAAGAGAAAAACTCGCAATTTACACCTATTTACGCGGATTGAACCCTGAAATTAAGAGATACATTTGCAAACCTGAAATTTATCATGACCTACATCACGCGCGCACTCATGCCGAGCAAATTCATGTTCATCTATTGGACTTACAGAATCTTACACGCCGCTCCGTATTTCAAGACATCACACGCGTCCATAAAAATCACTTCCCGTAGAATGAATCTCACTCCACAACATAAAATTTTGAAAATTCCGTTATATTTTAATGTAATTTTTTCTAACACGCATTAAATCATTTTTTTAGCATCCATGGCAGTCGCTGACGGGCTAAGGGAACTTGCTATATTGCAGCTAGGCGACCGTTTATGTTATAGCCGCTTTCCTAAATATAGTCTCGTTTACGTCGACGAAAAGAACACTTCGATATTTTGCAAAAAATGCTTCGACATTTATGTTCACGATCCATTTAGTTTATTAGAATTTTATTACAACTTCCACATACTTATCCAGCCTCAATACGTATTTCCGACTAATTGTAAAATCTGTAAAAAAACGACTTCTTTTCCCAGCGGCGAGTAAAAATTGTGAAATCTGCATAAACGCTTATACTGAATTTGGCCCGTCCATTTTAAAGGTATCCTTAGCACACATCGACTACATTTAACTTATTGTCACTCCGAAACAATTAATTAATTAAGAAATGGAGATTATTCGTAACGTTGAAAGATTACATTACCAATGCGCTCTATACGACATTTTCGAAGTATGTTACCGCCAACACCTTAGTCCATGTATGCGCAATTTTTATTCGGTAGTAATAACTAGAACTAGTAAGTAACCCCATAATAGGAATCGCTTCAAAATTGTGTTGTAGCATGTGCAAAAACGAAATTGTTTACAAAGTTAGAAATATTACGCAAATTGGGACTAGCACCGGTGGCACTAAAATAATGTTGGAAAACTCATCAATGATGACCCGCGTAGCACTACCCACTTTTATTAACTTAGCAGAAAGTTCAATTGTAGAAAGAATGAATAATCAACTTCTTGCGGCGAGCCGAAATGCACTATTAAAAAACTTAAGTAACCAAACATCCCCGAAAAAGAATACGAGCGTTTCGGAAAATAATTCGGAAAACAGCGTGGACTTTTCTCTTAGCTCGTCACAAGAAGTTAATGAATTAATACAGACCATGACAAAAGAAATGCACTATGAACAACTGAATTCTATGGACGAAGTAATCCATAATTACTTGAAAACATTAGAAAAGAAAGAGGAATAATTACAATAGATGCTACTAGAATTAACATATAATAACAGCACGTAGTCTAGATATAAACAATTCAGTATATATCGAATTTTGTCAAACGTAGTAACAGCACTTCTAGTGTAACTAAATTATATAACCTAACATAATATCTCATTGTAACGTTTAATTTTAAGGTATCATGGGCGCGCTACTTATGTCAGTAATACTTGCATTGCTGCAATTAGCGTCTACAACAGGCAAAGAAGCAAAATTTCGAAGCATCCGCGGAAATCCAGGAATTGCATACGCCACAGTCAAAGATATGAGAAATGGTATATGAAGCATCGGGCAACGTCACGTCCGTTATGCACGACATGAGGAACTTCGATATACACGCAGTGAGCACATCTTACCTCACCATCGAAAACATGCAGAAAGCTAGCATTTTAGCAGATCTGACAGATTCTCTCGCTGCCACATACGAATGGCATAACTCTCAAAATTCGCAATACGAATTCAACGGCAAACAAAGTCTCATACACGCAGATTATGGTAAAGCCTGGATTATTTTCAAGCCTTGGACAGTTTACGACAACAAAACTTTGACGAAATTAAATGCCAAGAATCAAACGCTTTTTTTATTCGTAACGATATTTCCACATCTCTTACGCAATTATCCGTAGAACAATTTAATTTAGAGAAAACTTTATTATTAATTTCAAATAAAGATCATTCTCAAAGAGAAGATAAAATCTCAGCTACAAAAATAGCCTTAAGCCTTATTAAGAGAATTTCCATGCAATTAACCAATATTTACAAACAGAAAAATGAAATCTTGAATCACAAAAAATATATATTGCGAACCAGCGTGATAAAGCGGGTGCTTAACGATATCGTCGAAAAATCTTGTTTGAGATTACCTTTGGATATACAAAAATTAAATTCAGCTACTTTAGCCGAAATATCCGACTTTTACATTGTATCAATGAATGGCGTAATTGTAATCGAAATTATTCTCCGGCTAATCGACTCCGAAACTTACTCCGCATACAAGCTTATACGTTTTCTAGCATTTCAGAAGTCAGCTACGCACCCACACGTAGCTGCATATATTAATACGCGAAGCGATTATATTGCGACATCCGGTAACAATAACATGAATTTTTATATGAGTGAATCGAAACTTCAAAATTGCAAAGAATTAAACGATAAATATTTATGTACGAATGATATAGAGTTCATCAGACAAGCGACGTGCGAATACACTTTATTGAAAACACCTACATACAAAGCGTTGCAAGGCTGCGATATCGGGTTAACACTAGAAAAACAAAATTATATCATAAAAACAAATAACCCATCCACTTGGCTTTTCTCAACAAACAACAATAACACGATTTTCGGCAAATGTGAAAACTCAATTGTTTATGCACCGTTTAATGGATCAGGAATAATTGAGTTACCACCCACTTGTACAATTAACGTTCAAAATGAATATTATCTAGGAGCCAAAGGGTTCGTAAAGAAACTCTCACCAATAATCCCACCATTACAATTATCTATACACAAAATTGATACGATATTGCAAGCCGAGAAAAACCATCAGAATAACGGCTCTAGTCAGACACATATAACACATAATGTACCACATAATTCGATTTACTTCCGCGAGCATTTAGCAAACTATGTACAAATCACATTATACGTAGGTTCCATGATTACAATAATAATCATAATATTAATACTCTCCACTACGACATTACTATACTGTACTAAGCGACAGGTACAAACAATTGATACTAACAATACGTACATACCAATGACGCCTTTAGATAAAAATATAAGATTAAGCTTCACCGGTTTTCCTTTATACGCGTCTCCGAAGCACGTCCCGCCGAAAAGAGTACACGATTATGTAGATATACCGGAAAATAATACAGAAACCTTGTGAAACAAATGTGCAAAGCGAACGAGTAATTGTTATAAATAAACCTTCTACCTCACTAATAGTACGTACTATTAGCAATTGTTATAAATTACCTTAATCATATAATCGTTATTACTCTTTCGCCTTTTAACAAATAATGTTACAAGCTAAAAGACCAAACATTATTATAATCGATAAACATTTATTCACATATGAAACAAGAACGCCAAAATAATAAGAATTTCGACCAGCGGAACCACCAAGGCGCCACGAGAGGAGCGGAGAGAAAACAAAAAAAACACTTAAGCTACTACCTTCCCTTACCTTCCACTTCCCCTTACCTCAAAGAAAACCGAAAATTTTTCCAGCGACGCAGCAGAGGCACACGGCAGAGCATTCTACCGCAGACCCTCACAGCCTCAACATCGGCAGCAACCACTCCTGGACGACGTACTATTGGAAGTTAAGCTACAATGCCGCTAAATAAGTTTGTCAGGGAAGCGATGGCCGTACTTGCCGCACAACGGGAAGGCCGGGAATTGTCCCGACGAGGACAAATCAGTTTCACAGCGTATATCGCCTATCACTTCAGCGCTTTTATCAGGGAGGCAGCGGCATTGGCTCTCGAAGTAATTGAGCTTAGTCGCAAGATACTTAGAAGCGCAAATGACCTCAACCAGCATCCTGACTTCAGCGAGACGACCTGCGATCCACACGAAGAAGACGACCACATCTACGAGGAGCCTTTTGAAGACGACATTCCGGAGGAAATCTTGCGCCAGTATCGCCTAGCTCAACTACGAGAGTACGGTAGAAGAGTACGCAATGCCATATATGCAGCAGAACTCAGAGAAGCCGAGAACGAGAGCAAGGGAGTCACCTACGGTCACCTCTTGCAATCACAGCAATTCGGAGGCGAGGGCTTCGCCAACAAAGCCACATACGGCGTATGCGAAATATGTAGAGATGAACTTCCTGTCTGGAGAGGATGTTCAGAGTGCGCTATGAAATTTTGTAGGCACAGGGGTCGTGACATCTTCACTACAGCTATGAAATGCACCAATGCTCAACACCAACGAGAATTGCAAATAAATTTATGTCCATTATGCGATGGCCCAGCGGAAGCTAGGGTGATGTTTTTTTGAATAGCACACAATGCCACTATGCAGCATCGCACTACATTTTCATCGAATATTTATCGACGCACTATATGTATTCATGAATAAAGAATAAATAAATAAACATCAGCACACACACACGAACACTTAGTCTCGAAACAAAAAGAGTCACACACTAATAAACTAACACCAAAACGAAAAAATCGAAAAAAAGAAAAAAAATCAAAATTCATTTTTTGAGCATTAGGTATGCAAAAAGGAGGGAGGCTCTTGCCAGCTACTGATCGGTACTAAAAGTATCAGGAGAACATCAGAAGCAAAGAGCATATCTACCCTTCGAATCTCTCACGGGGCCGTCCCGCCCCACGTTCATGCGGCCCAAAATAGTCGCAGGGGCACAGGAAGACGAAGGAAGCCATTAAACCACGAGCTCTACGAATGCTTTACCTAAACGTAAAAAGAGGAGGAGCACAAGCCACGCAAGAAACACCCACGAAGCTTTCACCCTAAGCAAATTCAAGGACGAAGAAAACAGACAGAATTACGACCAAGAAACGAGCTCTAATGAAGAGGTGACACCAAGTTTCTTAAAATATATATTAAGACCTGTCTAAAACAACGGAAATTTGGAAATCACTTGTAACTTAGCTAACCTTTTTACATACATTCCGACAACGATCCTAAGCACTTACATACGTCCTCAAAGAAATTACGCACTAAATAATCATACATAACGGCACATAAGGTACACATATAAAAACAAGGGGAATTGTCATAACTTCACAAGCAATATTGCGAGTAACCTAGTAAACAAAAATTATAAAAACACACTAACATAGGGTAAAGCCAAGATTATTGAAATTGTCATCCAACCTCGAGTTTTCTTTATTAACAAACAAATTTAAGCTTATTAAAATTTACTTACACTCATCCCTACTTCTACTTCACAGGCATCACAATTCAAAATAATTTTTCTTTCTCTCTCTGTCTAACGTACCGAATTAGACTACAATTTCGAACTTATAGCCAATATATGTGTAATGCACTAACGGAGTTGAATCAAACATAAAAAATGGTTATATCAAGTTAAATAATCACTCCCTTAATGCAAATAAGGCTATCAATGTACCAACAGCTACAACCCGTCGTGTGAATTAACAAACTGGGTTTACACGCATTACGCACCTTACAACGTTTGTAACCACTATGAGCCTGAATTTCACAAGAGCATGTTTAACCTATAACTCCACATACCCTTCACACCACTCCTTAACCTTCCTTGAAACAAAAAAAAACACAAAAAAAAAAAACCTCCCATCAAGCAACGAGACTACATGTCCACTACATACGAACAGTGTTGCATCTTATACAATTCCATAAGAAAACATATAAGAATCTGCATAACAGCAACTCACTTGTAATGGCAAATAAACAGAAAAGGCCATATTACCTCATATATGTAACAATTACGAACTATATTTTCGACCAAATGTTATAAAACCTTGCCCTACACCAGGAAGACGGGCTCCTCAACATTGCAGCGCAGAAAACAAACACGCCAACCAATCATCAGCAAGATGATCCTAGTAAAAAGCAGAAATTCGAACTCAGGACCTCTTGCAGGGGCAAGCAAACTATACCTCAAATTGCATCGCACCGGCGACGCGAGTCTGCAGGGGCGGGCCTGTTACGTCCAGCATAGCGACTCATACCATACTGTATCCTACTTATCGACGTACGCTATACAACTAGTATCCTACCTTACCAACCTCGTACCCCAGAATATCACACTGATCCACCCCAATTTTACCTAACTCCCCTCCGTACCACTCACCTCAGTCGCTCCCCTTCGATGACGCATAATTAAATCCTTATTTAGGCTAAGCATGCGACCCCCGCATGGGTATATAAGACACGGGCCCTCCAGGGCGCGACAGCCTTCTGCATTCGAACTTTGAGCCGTAAGCACGTATGCACCAGTTTGTTTATGACTTCTCACTTATAAAAGGGACACGCCCTTATATTTAACTTTGTACTTCTAACATAATAAATCTGATCTTAAACTTATTTGCTCGCGCTTATTTATTCACTGGACCTACGGTCCTATTCATATCTCCCGCCATCATCTCGAGTACGACGCCGCCCGCAGCGCAGCGCAGGTCAACCGGCCCGCCTACAAGGAACCAAGGCCTACATACTCACACAACGTAAGCCCCAAAATACCTCGCTAAGCCTTTGTAATCCTATTGTAAACTCGCACGCTAAAGCCTCGACTCCCAGGTAAATTACGAAAGTATTGACCGAAACCAGAAGCGAACGCGATTTAATTTCATATTAACTTCGCGCCATTTATTGCTTACGCGCGACGTAACAAGAGCTTCAAAAAATAATAAGCAAAAAACCTTACTGCCTAGTCCTCTTAACTCGTGTATGAAATAAATTTAGACTATTTAACCAAAGTTAAATAAATCAATTAATATGATTATTATTTACGAATTTTATTGCAGGAAAAGAATGTCTCTGAAAAATCGCTTAAAAAACTACTGCTAAAGTCGATGATTCTAAAATTATGACACAAATTAAAAAATTGAAAGATAAAATTGACGAATTAGAAGATAACAATAAGAAATTACTTAAAAGAAAGTCTGAGTTAAAACAAAAAATAGAAGATAAAGATGCTGAATTGGAGAGATTAAGAAATCAAAATATAAAATTGGAGAATGCTTTAGTCGAAAGAACTGAAGAGCAGAATAGTTAGTAACAGTAACGCATTACGACTTATTTATTACCATTGAGAAAAAAATTTTTTTAAACGTTTAATTGTTTGTAATATAATTATTGTATATAACTACTATTAACTGATTGCGTATTTGATATTAATTTTCTAGTTCCATTTTGATAAAACTGGTAACTCTGAAAAGTTTGTTAAGAATATAAACACATATACATCAAAATGGATACACACACATACACACATGCACGCACACACACATATTCGCTGGCTCGTAAATAGGCCTACACTATTTACACTCATACACATTCACACGCACACCTGTCTACACAGATATACATTCTAAATGGAATGCACCGACAACGGCGACCATTTTCAACATAAACCGACAACATAAACGATTGATTACTAGGACAAATGAAAAGAGGGCGAACACTAACCAGATTATTTCAACTTACATTAAAATTAATTTGTGTTTTTTCATCATAGTCCATTGTTGTCTTAACATTCATGAGGTCTTTTATTATCTAAACTCAATTTTCAGCCGTTAACGTAGCATATAAAATACGATATTCCATTTAGACTAATGAAAAATACTACAGTTTTTCTCAAATTTCTCACAATTAAGAAAAGTAGAGTTATCTTGTTTTGTTCGCCCACTCTTCAAATTAGTTGAGAAATAATTCTTAACCCAGTCTATATTTTACTTGTTAGTTCTAACCACGTTTAGCATTTATAAATGAAAAATAAAAAATTATACACATTCAGACATGCTGAGAAACATTACACATTCAAAGGACAGAGTTGATTATGGAGAAAATTTTGTACCCATTGGAACTCGTCGGGAAAGTGACAACATTGCAAGGGTAATTACAGTTTTTTATTAAACAATTATTAAGGTGTCTCCATACTGTTTCTGCATCTAATAAAAGCTTTAAATAGACGCCGAAAGGACTTCGAATAAACACGAAGTGTAAAAAATTACGGCAAACTAGAGAAAATTTTTTTTAATTGCGCTGTTTTACTTGACTAGTGAAAGTATAAGAAAGATCCTTTAATTGTACGATTTTCGCGTTTTTTCATACCTGTATAGCGGACGTAAAACGTGATCGTCTTCCAACTGTGGGTGAAAAGACTTTTTTTGACCTTGTGTGGTATACAATATACCGTAACAGCTGACCCAGTTATTGATTATTTTCTTACATAAAATGTAACCTTAAACTTGTTGTTGCAAAAATATTTTGTAGACATCAAAAATAATTATTTACTATTTAGAAATGTGTGTTCAAAGTCCAATAAGTTTAAGTAACATTTGTTTTTACGAAGCCTAAATCAGGAATTTCTATCAATAAGTGGGACCGTGACGGTCTGTATTTATTGTAAAAAATATTTTTATAGATACCCCATTAACCAGGCTTGCCGCGGCAAAATCGCGGCAATAGTTGCTGTGCAATGTTTGTTAGCAATTTGCTTCCAACTTACGCTCAAGAAATGACGAATATCAAGGATTGATGTCAATGTTCCGTAAAATTGACTGCACATGCTAGCCACCAAATTGCTGCCATATACGGACGCAGATTTACTTACATTTGATGTGTAACTGTTGCTGCAAGTTTTGTACATCAATTTGCTTTCAACTTGTTTTCAATATTATTAATATATTATATTATTTTATTTTTAATATTATTCGCGTAATATTCAATAAAATTACTCATATATGCGACAGTGCAAGAGAGAAAGGGAAGAAATTAATAACAGCATATTGATGGAAATTTGTGTAACACAAAAATCGAGAAATGTGACGACAATATGATGTCAATGTATGCCTATGATACGCCTGCACATCATGAGCAATAGTTGCTGTAATTTTGCCTTCACTTTGTCCTCATAATTTACTTCAATACTTAATACAAAATTTCCATCATATACGGACGCAGTTTTACGTCAAACTTACGGAAATCGATAGCAAAACGTGTATGTAAAATTACTAACAATTTGCAATACATCTGGCTAATGGGGTACATATAGGACGAGGCGAATGGATGACTGAGAGATCATATAATTCGGTCATAAATAAAGCCCAGTATCCTCGTGCATGCGCTGGGAGCATTCTTACAAGCGTGTTTGATGAGGAAGTTTTAGCTACAAGTACTATAAGTGGTTCTGATAGTAACAAAAAAGGACCCAATAAGAAGAAGGTTAATAAACTTGATGAAAAACTAGTTGGTGCATGTGAAGGTAAATAGAAATAATTTTACGTTAATATATCCTGTATATCAGATCTTTCATTTTGTCTCGTTCGATGGTGACTTTACATTTAAAATCTGCGATACCGAAAATCCTTTGAACATATTGCTATCCACTATGCTCTGCATTTAATCAAAATAGGCCTTCAAGTCTTTAAATGCCCCATTTCGATACTCTTCATTATACCCAGGTTTTGGTAATCGGAAGGTTAAAATGTTATTACATGTAAATATGTAAAACAAATTTGAGTTTTTTTAAAACGGCCTAAGATGGCAAAATTATTTTTTTTTCTTATTGTATTTATAAGCAATCAAAGAAAAATATCTATACAAAAAGACACATTTAAAAAAAGGATAAGTATATCATACTGAAGCTAAATTGTATGTGTGGTTAAATTGAATACAGTAAAGTTTAGGTAAATAATACAAAGAAAAAAATTTTTGAATAAAGAAGAATATATGGTTATGCCCTAATTTCTACTCACGTAGTATTTTTTATGCTCTAGATATTACACTTATATAATAATCATATAAAATGTAATATTCAATAGCTCGAGCATTTCCGAGTTTTGTGCTACCCCCAACTAAATTTATATCCATAATAAGGTGAACAAAATTATGTGAGTAGAAATGGGGACATGAGGAGAAATTGCGACATTCACCTTACACCTAACAGTTAATAAATTTCATAACTTATCTTTGTCCGAAATCAAAATTTCAAAGTCTTGGAAATATAAAATAAAAAAACTAAATTTTTTTTGGGTGTTTTTTACGATGATTTAAACTTTTAACTTGTCTTCATAATTGCTTATTATTATTATTTTTAGAATTATATGTATCAGTGCTTAAAGAGTATTATAATGAAAAAATAGAAACTAATAAAAATACAAATAGTAAGAACGAGAAGAAGAAGATGAATAATAAAACAAAAAGTAGCTTGTATACTGAATTGGCTTTATTCAAGTTTTACGGAGCAAAAAAAATAGCAGAAATTAAAAGACGCAAAGAACTTCAAAATGGCCCAGCGCCCAAGAAGAAATTTACTGAAAAAAATCAAAACGTTATTGAGACTGATGAAACTAATGAAAAAACTAGCGAGGAAGATCAAATTAGCAATGCTGATAATGATGAATTAGAGAATAATAGTAACGATGGTGAAAGCCCTGAAGATAAAGATAACGTCGATGAATTATTTGATTGGTCGCCTACACATTCAGACGCTACTGAAGAGGCTAGCGATGAAGACGAGGATTAAGATGACAACTCTCTCAATTTTTTCTAGTTATTACCAATGAGTGGGTGAATTTTAGTTAGTCGAGTAACTTTATACCAAATTTTTAACTACTTTTTAACGCATTTTGATTAAACTTATTAATGTGATTTTAGTTGTTTTACTCCGAACATTCGTTATTTTAATAAAAGAAAGATATCTTTTATTATTAGTAGGGTCATTTTTTCTAGTGATAATACATGCATAGTTATTATCACAAGAAGAGGTAAACTTTTTCACTAAATTAATGTATATTCGGGTAAAATAGCTAATATCTCAAATATGAGGGCCCATTACAATCAACTGCGAGTGCCAATCCAAATTCCGAAGGGTTTATGGTCTCTCCATGAGTATATTTTTAAAATGCTGAAACTTTTCAGTGACTGGGTTAAGATTACTCCACATGGCTCAAAGCATATAATAATTATAAAGTTGTTGGTAATTTAATTTTGGGTAGGGTCTCGCACACGTTACTACAGTAGCTAAAGGTTAATTTATTTCGTTAAATGCGACTGGAGCTTTATTGTAAGACAAAGTACAAATTAATGGTAATATAAATAATAAGAAAACATTGTGATTGGCTTATGTCAAAAGTCCCTGGTAGAAATTAATCCAATTCTGAACCAGTAATCGCTATAAATTAATGTCCGATTACTGGCTCGGAATAAGACTGATATCTAGCAGGGAGATATTACTAAAATGACTGAAGTTCATGTAAGAAACTTTATATGTAAAGAGAGTATTATAAAGTATTTAAATAAACTATAACTTTGATTGATAATGGATTTGGTAATTAGATGATTCTTTAACCCGTATCGCGCAGCTTTCCCTGTAGAGAACGCATCCCTATAGGGATTCGCGCAAAATATCTATAATCGTGTAAAATAGTTTCTAAATCATTTTATGGAAACTTTTATGCAGAGAAAATCTACTCTATTGTAGTATATAAGAAAATGTAACTATCTGCCATAAAATTAAAAATAGGGATGCCATATTGGCAAAGTAATACATTTGGGGAATGTAATGCGTGTGCCCTGTCGATCTACTCATATAAAATCAAAAAATTCTTGAATATTTTATCGATGGATACTTGCATAATATGCATAAATCTTTAATAGAAACCGATTTACAATTAAGATCAATACGTTAGATAAAACAAGAATAAATCAAGAGAAGGTACTATTGAAAATTATCATTTTAGCCATTTTTGTCTTTTATCACTGGATCTATACAATATTAAAGATTATAAATCATCAAAGAAACGTAAAAAAAAGTTTCAACAAAAAATATAAAACATTGTAAAAATAGATTTTTTTAGAATGTGTTAAATAAAAATAAATCATACGTTTCGGTTACAATTCTATTTTTTCTTGAAATTTTGTTACATGTTTCTTAGGTGATTTTAATAAACTTCTCGGATAGGCTGGGAATAATATTTTGTAGATCCAAGTATAAAAAATAAAAATAGATAATACACCAATTTTCAATAGTGTCACCCCTTAACCCATTAAGGCCAGGTTACTCCAAAAAATGTGATTTTTTTCAATAAATTTTATTCATAGTACAAAACATGTTGAGTAATCAATTTTTTTTTACATATGAAAGCACATATATTAAATTACTTAAAAAAATTTTTTTTTGTTCAAAATGGCGGTTTTGAAAATGGCTGCTGAAACTCGTCTGATTAGTAGATGGATGACATCATTTCTTGGAAACGAATTATCTGAAAGCAAAAAACAAAACGGTTTCATGTTCTGTATCGAATTGGCTATGGCCTCAAGCAGAATGAAACATTTTCAATGAAAAAAAAAAAAAAAATGGCGAACTTGAATTTTTTCAAAAGTTTTAATTTTTTCTGCCTGGATAATTATTGGTCCAGCCTCTACGAGCAGTCATAAACCCTCATCAATTTCAGCTCACACAATAACAGTGCCCACAGACACGATGCCACTGTGTGACCAGCTCCGTCGTTTCTGGGAGCTTCAGGAGGTGGTCAAAAGGCCCCCGCTGTCTGCTGAAAATGAAGAGTGCGAGGCCCACTTTCTTCGAACTCATCGAAGAGATACCAATGGAAGGTTTGTGTTACGATTGCAATTCTCTCGCACTCCAGACTTCCCAGACTCACTCCAGAGGGCATCTGCAATGTTTCACCAGACTGAACGACGTTTAAAAGGTAAGCCTGCTCTCAAACTGGCGTATTATCAATTTATGGAGGAATTCCAGAGTCTGGGCCATATGGAACTTGTGCCAGCAGCAGAATGAACCACAACAAGTACGTATTACATGCCACATCATGCTGTATTCAAGCAAGATGGTTCTGGCAAAATACGAGTGGTATTTAATGCCTCTCAGGCAACAGCTAACGGAATTTCGCTCAATGGTCGCTTACATGCTGGACCGAAGCTGCAGGCAGACATAATAAGAGTCTTGCTACTGTGGCGCTTCTATGCAATAGTATTCATTGCAGATATAGTGAAAATGTTTCGCCAGCTTCAGATTGACCCTGCAGATACTGACTGGCTGCGCATCGTCTGTCGAGAATCACTGGACCAGGAACTCCAGCATTTCAGAATGCGCACGGTCGTATACGGCACTGCATGCGCGCCATATCAAGCCATACAAGGCTTGAGACAGCTGGCCCAGGACTCACGCACTGCCTTTCCTCGGGGAGCGGATATTTTCGAGAGAAATGTCTACGTTGATGACACAATCGCAGGGGACAACACACTGTCGGAAGCATTGGAGGCACGTCATCAGCTGGTCGCTATCCTTCAGTCGGCTGGGATGCAGTAGGACAAGTGGGCTTCCAATCACCCGCTTCTACTGGACTCTCTCTCATCGACCTATAACTCTACGCGCTCACTGAGTGAAGAAGACGTAGTTTTAACCCTCGGCCTTCAGTGGAATCCTGCTTCTGATTCCTACTGTTTCAGAGTAGCCCTCAGACCAGCAGCTGCAGTTGTCACTAAGACAACCATCGTCTCGGAGGTATCTCGACTCTTCGACCCTCTGGGATGGCCAGCTCCGGTCATCGTAGAAGCCAAACTCTTGATACAATCCCTCTGGATCAACGGGTTTAACTGGGACGATGCCGTGAACGATGCCACATTATCTACGTGGATTGCACTGAGGAGTCAACTGCCGGAGCTCGTGGCTCTGCGTATACCACGGGCCACTCCGGGCTTATGCTGCTGCTGTATATCTGGTCACGCAGGAGGATGCGCAGAGACCACTCTCTACCCTGCTGATGGCTAAATCCAGGGTAGCGCCGATAAAGACTGTCAGTGCGCCGAGACTGGAGCTATGCGGCGCACTGTTGCTTGCGCGCCTCATCGGCACCATCCTGCCGCAACTGAGGTCGAGCCAGTCCGGATATTCTGTCGGTCCGATTCACAGGTGACACTCGCGTGACTACGAAGCCACCCTTCGAAGTGGAACGTCTTCGTAAGGAATCGGGTAAGTGAAACCCTCTCGACATTGCCTACAGCTACGTGGAAGCACGTCAAGTCGGCCGAGAACCCTGCAGACCTTGCAACCAGGGGGATACTTCTCAGCCAACTGATACAAGAGACACTGTGGTGGTATGGACCGTCCTGGCTCGAAAACAACTAGGAATAGTGGACCACGCCCGAGGAGCTCTACGTTACGACTTACGCTCTACATTGGAGGGCGACTGCACATTGCGTTTGTTTCGGAGGAGGAGAAGCATCCGTCCATAATTCCACCAGAGAGCCATCTTGCAGAGCTTCTTATCCGTGACGGTCATCTGCGCACGCTGCGCGGAGGGCCGCAGCTGGTAGCCAGTCATCAGACAACGGCACCACCTTTCAAGGTGCCAGCGCCGAGCTGCAAAGGCTTTTCACTCGGTCGTCGGACTTCGGCCAGACCGTCGCAGATGCCGTAGCCAAGGATGGAGTGACATAGTGTTTCGCAGCACAAATTGAGAATTGCCTTAACTCAAGACCCCTCATCGGCACTTCACTGACGGCTCTACCAGAGCCATATGACTCCGATTTGCCTGTTTCAGGGGTAAACCAGTATCGACTCATCACTAAAATGCGCAGCCATTTCTGGAAGCCCTGGCAGGGGAAGGTTCTTCAGCATCTACAGCAGCGCTCGAAATGGCTCGAGCCCAACACCACCATCCAGGAGGGAGACCTGGCGTTGCTGACAGACGAGCTACTGCCACAAACTAAGTGGCCAGTGGCACGTGTCCAGCGCTGCCACCTTGGGCCAGACGGGCTCACGCGAGTCATTACCCTAAAGACGACTACGAGCACGCTGCAGCGGCCCTCGGCGAAAACTATTCGCCTGCCTATCGAGCAACAGCCCGATCTGCCCAGCGCCGCGGATCCAGCCAACAACCGGAATCATGCCACGGCGGACGGTGCCGATCACATACGTCCTGCGAATGATGCTCGGAATCGAGCCACGGCGGGTGGCACCCACGCTGACAATTAACCCATGATTTTTCACAGCAAGATGAACAACTACACTCCTACACACGACTACGCTATTTAACTTTCTATCTTTATTATTCAATTCAAATCTCATTATTTTTCAAATTATAATTATTTATTTAACGTCAAACTTAAAACAGTAATAACAACTATCCTTTTCAGGTCTTTCTTTTACTATTTTTTTTCTCACGTCGAAATCTCGTTGCCACCTGTCAACGAGGCGGGCGATATGTTAAGGCCGCATTCAAATATGCGCGCCACTCTTGCAGCGATTCCTTCCAGGAACTACGTAGGGAATCGTTGCGAGTGTACCAAGAAGGATTTTTTCCCTTTCTCCGAAATTGCACGGCGTTGCACCTGAAACAAAACTGCGAGAGCCGGGCAATTTCGGCCTTTTTCCGCTCTGACCGCGGCCTCAATAGTACAGTCCAGGTACCAGACGTGCACCTTTGCAATTATCCATCGCCACGTGCAAGGCGGCACACACCCGGTCGACTTTTATTTCAATTCAGACACACACACCCGTACACAAGCAAGTTCACCTGTACATAGTTTTTGTTTATTAATATTTATAGTGAATAAATACTCAATTATCGTTAATTCAATCAAAGTCAAACCCTATTACTCACCTTTACGCCTATTACCTGTCCCACGAGCACGTGCACCGGGATATTACAGTGCCCCGCTGCACTCGCTCAACATTACAACCGCGTCAAACATTTACGGATTGTTAACATCCTATATTAACAATTAAAATTTTGACTGGCTAGTGCGAGAACAGTAGAAAATAATTTCTAGTAAATTTCTAGTAAAGTATAGTCTTAATTGTATAACAGTAGGTATACAATGAGAGTTCTGGACCCCCTACCACTCGACTTTTCGACTCACCTGCGCAGGTGAGAAGCTCTGTGATTGTCAAGGCGAGAATAAGACCCATCCCTATCTCATTTAGGTACGATGACGTCATGCTATAGTATATTATCGAATATACTACAAACTTTGCATGGTATTGCGTCAAATACCGACCACCATATATATATATATATATATATATATATATATATATATATATATATATATATATATAATACGTCCGACGCTCCCGCGCTCGATCATCGTCGAAGTTTCGCGCGGACGAATGATATCATGCTTTTGCGCCGACAATCGTTCGGGGATGTCAGGTTGCATCCGGCGTACTTTAAACAGACGGAGAAAACATCTCGCGACACGAATGCTTTCATGAATGCAGTTGAATATTCGAAGGAATATCAAACTGTAAGACGCACATTTAGACATGTGTGCGTGTGTACGTGTATACGTGCGTGCGTGTGTGCGTGTGTTCGTACCTGGAAATCTCTGGAAGCTTCTCAACGTCGACGATGACCGATCTTCGATGGATCTGTGGATCAGCCCGACCGCTATATACGAATGCTATTGTGTTTCAGCAGGCTAACGCACGCTGTGATATTGAGAATTGGGGAGCGCATATTAAAAAAATTGACTTTACTGATTAAGACTTACTTTAGATATTTATATTTATATTTATGGTATATACTTAATACGAATATTCAATATAATCGAATAAAACAAAGAAATTCCACGAATTTTTTAACTAATAGTAAAAATCAAAAAAATCTATAATTTTTTAAATTTCAAAAAATTAATGCCCCTTTGTGATAGATGAACCCCTAGAGTGGACGATAACTTTTGCTTATTTAAATCTAGGTCTTGTAGTTTACGCTATAATGCGTAATCAAGTAGTGCGCACTATATATGTACTATATACATGTATGTATAAAGTAGCTTACAATAGTCCTCTAACTATTTTTTCATGTATTTGTAGTGAAAAAAAATCGTATACTAAAGTCTTTGATAAATCTAATACGCACAACCCAACATAAATTGGCTGATCCATATAAACTTCCGTCTTTGTAAGTTCTATAAGTACAAGATTCTCGTCCAGGATAGAGCGACTGTGGAAGTTAGGTTGTGCGATAAGAGCTTCGGCACCGTATCATCCATCTCACTTGGTCACAAGCTTAATGTTAACTCGCTTTCTTACGTTTTCCATGGTTTTGCCAAATACCGCGTTGTTCATCAATTTGTAGAGATTCTTTTCGAATTCATTTTTAGCTTCTGCTCGTATGCTACTATTCAGATCAATGTAAGTTTTTAGCCATGGATTGTGATCAAACTTCAATTCTCTATGAATTCGTTCGAGTTTCAATCCATTCACCAATGCTTGTTTCAAATTTCGATAATGCAGGACATATCGAGTTTTACGATGAAGAGTCGTCATTATTTTTTAATATGATGAGCCTAGAGGTTTCAAGTACTCAGGACAAAAAGGTAAGTCTCGGTGATTGTCGTGAAGGTAGTCCGGATACGCCAAGTCCACTTCAAGGATATAGCCGACTGGTGAATCGTCTGCTATGTTAAAATCTGTTTGTTTGATCTCATTTCTACTAAGCCATTTAAAGCCTCCATATGGTAGATACTGCTGCATTCCTCAGCCATAAAGGTTATTTACATAAAAATATATGAGATATTTTGATTCCTTATTCTCATCATAATCGTCACCCATATATTTATTATTCGCTTTGGCATAGCGATTGCAGCATTGACTCACACCTCCTCTAATGCCACGCTCAATGAACATCACTTTGTCAATGTCGGTGAGCAATTCTAACTCTTTAGTCAAACCAGAAGCTGTGTAATAGTGTGCAGGATCTAATCCATGTGCTTTGAGGCAGTTGGTGCGGAAATTTTCAAAGACTTCAGCCAACAGCAGCACATCTGTTTTCCGGTATAGATCTGAATATTGACCTAAGTCTGAAATATTGAATTTAGTCCAAACATTTTGAGCGTGTTTGTAGTCTTTATCGGATATATTACAGTTATTTAATTTACTGTAAAATGCATCTTTTGGCGGTAGTTCTGAAACGCTGAGTTTCTCTGCAGAGTCCAAAAAGTCATAAGGAAAAGTCCTTTTCCTTTGAAGCAGTTGGAATTTTTCTTCAGTCAATATTAATTCTTTGGAGAACTTATGTTTTAGAATATTTAAATTCTCAAAGTAAGATGCTAACTTATCTAAAGAGGATGCCATAAAGCGAAAAGAGTCGATGAACTTGAAACTGATATCGCCGTCATCAATGTGTTTAATGAATGATATGAATCTTTCCTTATTTATAGGCAGCAGTTTAACCCTGCCAGGTATACTATTGGTGATATCTTTAATTAGAAAGTGCGAGTCGTATCCACTTGAATTATGAAAAATCACTGGAACACATCGAGAGACTTGTTAGTTCAAATTGCATGCCTCATGAGATGCACCTCGATATCTGAAATATTATATAATATTAAATATCAAATGTTAAATATAATATTATGCTCATATACCAAAAAGGAATATTCTTACCTGCCAGTGAGATGGCAGTGATCTGTCACTCTTTGCTCTCCCAATGGTTTCTCGAATAGACAGTTTCTGCTCCTGGGTCAGTGTATCCATAGGGATCGGACATCAGAATACTGTTTCAATGTTTTCAGCCAGTTGTAGCAACTCCTTGGTAAACCACTTTGCGGGGCTAGGTCCTCTGCAGCTGCGATAGTATGAGAGTGAATCATCGTAACTACATTTCATGTTATATACTACACTGAAAGCTTCATGATCTTGGTAGGCGTTTCCATTTTCTATAGCTTTCAGGATGCATTCAAAGTCTGCATAAACTATAAATGGCACTTTTTCTTCGTTATTAAAATTTGTATACTCTATAATCTTATTTTTATAGTTCGGTAAATTCACACGGCACTTATTTATCTTGGAGCAGTCTCGTTTGTGTAACGTTAATTGATGTTTACTGTAGATGAAATGTAAACATTGATTACAAATATATTTTTGACCATTATGTTTTGAACCTTGTCTGGAAATCAAACGAGATAAATCCTTAATCCAAACATGATTTATCACTTCAAGATTTTCATAGTTGTTGTCAATTTGCCCTTCTTCCTAAACCTCATCCACATAATATCTTTGTACAAGCAAAAGCTCAACGTGACTCTTTCTTTCTTGAGATGTTGGATAAAGTGGTGTAACTCTGAATTTTCCACTTGATTTTCTCAAACAGTAAACATTGATTGAAATTTTGTTCTGTTTTTCAAATGCAGGAATATGTATTGGTATAACTGGAAATTTGATTTCTTTAAATTTTAATTTTTTCTCATATTTCTTATGCGATGATGCTCTATCTGCATGATGACCAACTGGATGCAATGCTGATAAAACTGCCCACTTAAAACAATTATCATCTAAATTTTTCACATTAACACATGCTTTCTTGTTCTTTATACAATCAGGAAGTTCGACATATGAACTGCCTCGCATGGGACTATATTTGTTAATATGAACACTCAAGTTATGTGTAGATTTCAAGGTCCAACCGGAATTTCTCTCTCAAAATTCCTCCATTTCTCTTTGAATAGCTTGATGCACATTCACTTTAAACCATTCTTTCAAATTAGTCGTTTGTAAAATAGACTCAGCCTTGTATTGAAATATTTAATGTCCACTACTTCTTCATCATTTTTCGTAATGACATATTCAGCAGCCAGCACTGTATATACTTTTAATACGTTATGTTGTTTGCGAGTATTCTTGATTTGAGTTTTAAACAGAGCCTCTGTATCTCTCATGAAAGATATCACATCTAAATTCTTCAAGTTTGTAACCACACCAGATCTTATTCGATTATTGAATGCACAGTCGACGTCTTGCCAACTAACTCGATCGCTACGTCTTCCATTGCGTGCGACACCATGTCCCCTTTTCAACAAATACTTCAATTTATCTTGCACCCCCTTAAGCAGGCCGATTGTGGAAATAAACTTTAATTTCTCCAGAGCATTTGATGCATTACGTAGGAGTACCCTTAAATATCTTAAATTCTTGCTTCCGAGTTTAATCCACTCTGATATTTTTTCAGGATTAATACGCCTTCGTCCTAACAGCATATAGGCTTGTAGCATATTATTTACAAGACGTGTACAATCGTATGCAGACATTGTTATCTCTCTGAAGTTCACTATTCACTGAATCAGGAGCCACATTCTCCTCGTTTTATAGGGCCGGGTTGCTCAATAATTCTCGTAACTGTTTGCAACTATAGAAATTTCTAGAAGAAGAAATTAATGAGAAAAGTTGAGAACATTTTGTGTAATTTGATACCATTACTGTACGATCTTTACGCAGGAATTGATAATGAAAAGAATATAATCTGATATCATTAACAAATGCATCTTGTCTTTCATTTCAAGTCCATTCCAGTATACCTAAATTATAGCAAAAGTGTCATTTGATATCCTATTGTTGAATGTATCACTTTTACGAAAAGCAGTTTCGATTATCGAAATTTCTAGATGATAGAAAGAACGAGATCTTTTTCATTACCTATATATGCTTTTATATTAATAATATTCAATTAGTATAAAGTAATACATGTAATTTTGTATATAGTTATCCTGAAGTGATAAAATATTCTGAGTAAAGGCATAAATTTATACCATACACATGTACATGTATGACTAATTTGTATTCAAATTAAAAGTTAAATGGATTAAATGCAAAGTATCTCGTAAAAAACCATCTAAACATTTGTAAAAAATTCAGCTTAATCTCTACATTTCAAAGATTTATTCAGCTAAATTTGAAAAATAATGATTCATAAATCGAAAAGATATGGGACGATGATTGTTCTCATTATAAAAAATCTTTTTCAGTTTCTATAAGACGCTGTTTACTATGGCCAAAGCCTGCAGAGATAATATGCTAAGTAAATATAGATATACATGTCTTGTACGCTCGGCTAAGGCGCTATATAGATACACACGCAAGATATAAAATTCGCTGATTTCGAAGCTGCTGCTGCTCGCTCATACATACATATAGTACATATTGTTGTGACCGAGCTCGAACGTTGCGCGATTCGAACACCGAGAATCACGCATAGCAACCCCTAGCAACGAGATCAACGACGTCGCGGATGTTATTGTTTATGTTTAGTCTGATTCTAACAGCTGTTGAGAACAGTTGTGTTTACGTTCGAATAAAGAGTCCGAGTTTAAGTGTGCTTTTCTATAAATTCGTGTTGTCATTCTCATTACCCGAACCCGATCATCACAATATACGAAAAAATTCGTGGAATTTATTTGTTTTATTCAATTATATTCAATATTCGTATTGAGTATATACCATAAATATAAATATAAATATCTACAGTAAGTCTTAATCAGTAAAGTAGATTTTTTTAATATCCGCTCCCCAATTCCTGATATCACAGCATGCGTTAGCCTGCTGAAACACAATAGCATTCATATATAGCGGTCGGGCTCATCCACAGATCCATCAAAGATCGGTCATCGTCAACGTTGAGAAGCTTCCAGAGACTTCCAGGCACGCATACACGCACACACGCACACACGTACACACGTACACACGTACACATGTCTAAATGTGCGTCTTACAGTTTGATATTCCTTCGAATATTCAACTGCATTCATGAAAGCATTCGTGTCGCGAGATGTTTTCTCCGTCTGTTTAAAGTACGCCGGATGCAACCTGACATCCCCGAACGATTGTCGGCGCAAAAGCATGATATCATACGTCCGCGCGAAACTTCGACGTTCATAAGTATAATAGATAAATAAAGTATAATAGATATATATTGGAACAACTTATAAAAATCTTAAGCATGACAATTTAATTACTATTATTTGTTGTATAACAATTTTAGATTTGAAGGTACGTAAATAATAAGTCACAGAACTTACAAAATTGTTGTTTTTTAATATGACTGATTTGGTTATATATAAATTTTGTAAATAGTAAGTTTTGTTCAACTGATAGAATTATTGGTGAACATTAAGAAATTTTACTAGTTCTAATTTATAATGTTTTACATATAATGTTTAATAAAAGTATAAATGCAAAAGTTATAAGTAGGTATACAATGAGAGTTCTGAACCCCCCACCACTCGACTTTTCGCATGGTGCAGGTGAGAAGCTCTGTAATTGGTCACTCTGTACCGACCACCATATATATATATATATATATATGGTGGTCGGTATTTGGCGCAATATCATGCAAAGTTTGTAGTATATTCGATAATATACTATGGCATGACGTCATCGTACCTAAGTGAGATAGGGGGTGGGGCTTATTCTCACCTATCTGCCTTGACCAATTACAGAGCTTCTCACCTGCACCATGCGAAAAGTCGAGTGGTGGGGGGTTCAGAACTCTCATTGTATACCTACTTATAACTTTTGCATTTATACTTTTATTAAACATTATATGTAAAACATTATAAATTAGAACTAGTAAAATTTCTTAATGTTCACCAATAATTCTATCAGTTGAACAAAACTTACTATTTACAAAATTTATATATAACCAAATCAGTCATATTAAAAAACAACAATTTTGTAAGTTCTGTGACTTATTATTTACGTACCTTCAAATCTAAAATTGTTATACAACAAATAATAGTAATTAAATTGTCATGCTTAAGATTTTTATAAGTTGTTCCAATATATATCTATTATACTTTACAAATATTTATTTTATGTTAATAGTATTTGAAATGAAAGATTATAAAATTTCTTTACTGCTAACTTCTAATACTGTCACTTGAAAAATATAATCTTATAAATACTTACATGTAATTGAATCAATCATATCTTTAAACAGTTATAATTCTTGTAACTCATATGCAAAGTACATTTAAATCCAAAGTTTATGTATAAATAATAATATATAAGTTAAAATTTCATTGTTTAACATTTCAATAGTTGCATTAGTTTTGTATTCACATTTTTTTGTATGACGTACACGTGTTTTTGTGTTTATAAGAGAATACATTAGTTAAGTAATAATTAAGTGTCATGTGTTTAGTAAAAATTATCCGTTTTACATTTTATAAAAACTCTAAAGTAAAATAGGTAAATTTGTAGCAATTCAAACATAAATAATGTTATATTAAGTTTTTGTTAGTTGCGATTTGCGAATTAAGAATACAATATATTGTTATAATTAGACCGTATTGTTACGTCGTGCTTAAGCAATAAATGGCGCGAAGTTAATATGGAATTAAATCGCGTTCGCCTCTAATTTTGGTGAATACTTGCGTAATTTACCTGGGAGTCGAGGCATTAGCAAAAGCAGGATAGGGAAGATGATATTTAATATGATAGTGGTGAAAATAGGAAGTGCGAGTTTACGATAGGATCACAAAGACGAGCGAAGTATTTTAGGCCTTATGTTGTGTTTGTTTGTAGGCCTTGGTTCCTTGTAGTCGGGTCGGCTGAGCTGCGCTGCGGTGCTTACGGCTCAAAGTTCGAATGCAGAAGTCTGTATGCTGAAGGCAAAACTGTGAGGGTAAATGGCTAGGAGCTATGGGGAGCTATTTCTTTTATAACCACGCGGGGGTCGCATGCATAGCCTAAACTAGGAATTAATTATGCGTACTCGAGGAGGGGGCGACAAAGGTATAGAGTCGCGGAAGGGAATTCGGAAAATATTGGGCTGGATGAGTGTGTCATCGTGGAGTATGAGGTAGACAAGGTAGAATACTCGTTATATAGCGTAGGTCGATAAGTAGGATTCAGTATGGTAATATACATATAGCTTGACAACGAGAAGGTGTATGTTAGGCGATGATCTAGACGTAATAGGCCCGCCCCTGCAGACACGCGTCGCCGGTGCGATGCAATTCGATTCACAGCCTACTCGCTCCTGCGAGTGCAGATTTCGAGGTTTTTCTTAACTCGAGCTGTTCTGCCGGTGAGTGATCAGTGCGTGCCGGCTGTTGAGATACCTTTTTAGCCTGCTTGAGTCTTGGCGTTGCAAATATCTGCTGCGAATTCACCTTTTTTTATGCAATTTTTGTCTCGTTACGATATATATAACATTTGATTGACATTATATCATAATTACATGATTTCAATTTGTTTACTATTTTTCATCACTCTTATTTAAATATTAATACATATTTGTATTTTTGAATAACCAATGAAATTGTTAAAAAATTAACAATACCGATATTGCTGGAATACCTTATTACAACTTCATTCGAACATTACATATTTTATTATACATTCGAAATGTTATAATAGATTGTCAAAGTTCCTTAATATACAAAATTTTATAACAAAGATTATTACAACTTATTTAATATTTAACGAGATATTATAGTTATTTTTTGCTTCTGTTGAGACGATAAATTGTCGTCAAATGGACCCTTTTGCATGCGTGTGGATATGGTCCAAATTGGCATTATTCGATGTGATAACAAATTTACTTAAAAATCTTCAATGCTTAAAATTTACATTTATTACCAGTACGAAAAATGCTTTCATTGCACTAATTACATGTATAATAGTAGTCAATTTATTGATTGATAGCTATAATACTACTATAATATACTATGATATAATCGAATGCTATAAGCATTGTAAGTATTCTAAAGCTTTGTTCGTACCTTACATACAAAATTTTTGCGATTATAAATCGATATGCTAATATATTAAATCCGCCGTATTTGTTTTAATCGTTTGCCAATCACAATAATCGATTACGTTTACTTAGAGTATATCTATATATTTGTTTTGGTTTTCATTTACTAACTAGATATTTTGCATTGCAAAATGCTAGTGGTATTTTAATACAACTGACACTTTCGCTTGTTATACTATGTTATATTGACTGATATATATCGGCAAAACTGACTGGTTTGTTATGTTGCTATGAGACGGTTATTCTAAACATTATAATACATAACATATGAATTTATTTATTTTTTTTTAACTTAGTCATATCATTAACAAAATGACTTAAGTCATAAACACGTTATAAGAGATGTTGATCTGAAGTTATAAAGTGAAATTAACATTTACAAATTAATTAATTTTCTATTCATTTCTACATACGCAAAAATAAATCGATTTTGATGATCATATATCTATTAGTTTTTTTTTAATGTACTTATAACACTATCTATTTTGCTTAACTAAGTTATTTGGTTTGTATTTTCTCACTTTGTATTTTTATATGATCACGCATAAGATTGTCTACTGAATAGAGTTAGGTCCGATTAAATGTTCTTTATTTGTTTTCGAGATTCTTCTATCCATTTGTAAAAACGCTGAATAAAATTTTCAGTCATTCTCTTCCGCATTGCTTTTGCGATGCTTTATTTATTAACAATTTTTCTTTATTTTTAAAATTTTATGGTAAAAAGAATCTCGTATATTGCTATTACTGCTGGTCTAGTACCTGAAACAAATGCTTACATATTATAATTAGTTAAATAAATTTTGATATCAACTGCTTGTTTTTGAAGGTTGCGTGTAGATTTTATCTGAAATCAGTGAATTATATATTGTTATTTGATCATATTATTTTGGTTGAATGTGCGAAAAGCGTATGCGGTTCATATGCGCTACCTTTGTTTTATTCTCTTTCAACTGTATTTTTACATTTTCATTTTCCCAAATATGTAACACTAAATAAGGACCAGTATACGGATCATCGAATTTATGCGGCTTGAGCCCCTTTGCAACCAAACGTAATCACCTACTTTAATTACTACGTGATTAGCCTTCAAGTCGTAATATCGCTTCGCCCTCTCCTTAGCTAAGGAGATTCTTTCGGCAGCTATTTCACTTAAGGCGCTCAGGTGTGAGATAAAATCTTGCATGTAGTTGGCGTACGTAGGTAAGAGGTCGTCGATGGCGGGAGGATCGTTTGACGGTAGTCGTGCTAGACGCCCAAACACAAGCTCGTAACGTGTGAAAATCGTCGATTCATTTCGCCCGGAATTATGGTTAAGCATTGCTAATTCGACCCATTAGTCCCATTCGGCTTCTATAGAAATAAACATCTTGAGAAATTCACTTAACGGCGCGTGCGCTCGCTCGAGAGAGCGTTCGACTGCGGGTGAAATGCGGTAGTTTTAATTTGCTTGATTCTGAATCTCTTGGCTACGCGCGTCTTTAATTTACTTAGAAAATTTGTCCTTTGATCCGTTAATATAGCTTGAGGAGCTCCGAAAATACAATTTAATCTTTTTATAAATGCGTCAGCTACTGAGATGGCTGTCTGATCGGGACGGGGAACAAAAATTATGAATTTCGAAAATTGATCTTGCATGCTAAGTATGTATTCATTACCCATTTTAGTTTTAGACAATGGTCCGACTATATCAAGAGCTACTTTATCAAATGGTATTGGTGGATAATCAGTAATAATTAAATTTTGCTTGGTTTTGACTCTAATTAATTTCTTTAATTGCAATTGCTTGCATTTTTTAATGAACTTTTGTACTCCTGCTTAAGATTTTTTAAATTATATTTATGTCTAATTCTATTGTAGGTTTTATTGACGCCTTTGTGTCCACCAATTGGAGAACAATGCATTTCTTCGATAATTTTTGCACGTGCAGAAAAGGGAGGATGTTGTATATGGCCAGGACATATAATGATTTTGATATTTGTTGAATATAATTCTTTTTTAATACTGTTTAATATTAAATTGAATTCAATATTTTCAATATTTTTACTTTTTGCTACGCTAAATGTATTAATCTCTTTTTCAATTAAAATGAAACTGAATTTATTAAGTAAAATTTGCAAAATATTCATGATATTTATTAAACTTTCGCGTTGCTCGCTTCTAAGTGGCATTACTATATGGAATCTAGTATTAACTTTAATTAATTTAGGTTGATCAACAGTTAAATTATCCGGACATGGTAGTTTATTGATTTCATATAATTGCTTTGCTCCTTCATCAAGTGGCTGGCCTATGGAATTGATGTAATATAAATAATTGTCTTTACCCATAAATAATTTTTTTCTACAATGAATAATATTTCTACTAGGGAGTTCGTTTGCGTGTGAGTCACTATGTTTGAGCTCAGAATTGAGTAGTTCATTAGACTAGCTTGAATTTTCATTTAAAAGTGTAGTTACATTAAGATCTATATCTAATTCCGCAGAGTTATCGGCAGCTGTAGTGACCGGGCTGTGTGCGCGACTTTCCTGCCTTTCTTCAGGGTGCGTGCTTTCACCGTCCCCCCCTTGAAAATTTCCGCGCGGTGCGGCTGCGAGTGAGGCCGTTTCTACTATCTCTATAGCTTCAGTGTCCGTGTCATGTATCACCGGCCTCTCTTCGTCAAACATTTTACGACCTCCGGCTGTTCTCTTGTGTGGTGTGAGGGCTTGGATGGTTGCCGCGTACCATGTGCTTGGCTGTCTGCCTGCGCGTAGGCGTATCATCATGGCGGATGGGCCGGCGGCGTTTGGCCCTACCTGTCTTTCCGATGCTTGATTATTCATTTCTCTGTCTAGCTCACTCTGGTCGTTAGCTTGCTCATGCTCACTTGCCAACAAATTGCTATTTGTGGTATCGTTAATGATTAATATTTGTGATTCTATTGGATTTCGCGAAAGTGCATCGGCATTAGTATTTTAATAAATACTTTTAATAAATTAATAAATAATATTTAATAAATTAATAAATAATATTTAATAAATTAATAAATAATATTAAATAAATTAATAAATAATATTTAATAAATTAATAAATAATATTTAATACATTAATAAATAATATTTAATAAATTAATAAATAATATTTAATAAATTAATAAATAATATTTAATAAATTAATAAATAATATTTAATAAATTAATAAATAATATTTAATAAATTAAATATTTTTAATAAATTAGGCCAGGTTTATATTTAAATTCAAAGTTGTAATCTGCCAATTTTAATCTCCATCTCGTTACTCTAGAGCTTGGATCTTTGTGAGAGTTTAGCCAGACTAATGGTCTATGGTCTGTAATAAGAGTCAATTTTCTGCCATATAAGTTTGGTCTGAATGGAGTTATACAAAATACTATAGCTAAAGCTTCTTTCGAAAAAGTGCAATAATTTACCTCAGCTTGGGTGAGGCCTCGTGACACAAAAGCTATGGGAAGTTGTTGTTGCAAATTCATTCCCCCGTAGCGTACCCGCTAGCATCGGTCGTAACAGTAAATTGTTGATCAAAATTAGGATGTATTAAGATTGGCGGTTCACATAATCGATCTCTCAAATTTTCGAAAACTTCCTGAGAATTTTTTACCCAGATAAATGGTTGATTTTTCTTTAGTAAAAGGTTTCAAGGTTTCGCTATTTTTGCAAAACCAGGCATATAACGTCTATAATAATTAGCTAGTCCCAGAAATTGTTTAATATTTTTTGCTGTTTTGGGAACTGAAAATTTTTTTACTGCTTCTATTTTTTTTGATCGGGCTTTAAGCCATTACTGCTTATAATGTGTCCAAGGTAATTAATTCTTCCTCTAAAAATTCGCATTTGTCAGGTTGCAATGTCAGGTTAGCTTTTATTAATCTTTTTAATAGCTCAGCTATTATTTACCAATGTTCTTCGATGGTTTCAGAGAAAATAAAAATATCATCAAAAATGCTACTACACCTTTCACACCTGCGATTAGTGCCGTGATAAGAGCAAGAAAAACTGATGCACTTGTTTTTAGTCCAAACGGGCTCCTGCGGAAATCAAAAACGCCTAAATTATAATGAAAGACTTTTTTGTGTCTATCTTCTATTTTTATAAAAATTTGATGGTAACCGTAAGCTAAATCGAATACCGAAAAATATTTCGCGCGCCCCAATTTGTCTAAAATATCAGTTATATTGGGTACCGGATGATTGTAATTAGATATAATTGCATTAAGCTTTCTGAAATCTACCGCCATTCTATAACGTTTATTGCCTTTTGAATCGGGCTTTTTATCAACGCAAAATACTGGAGCTGAGTAAGAGATGATCGAGGGCTCGATTATATCGTTGTCTAGTAATTCTTGTACTTGCCTATTTATTTCCTCATACAGGAGGGTGGCGGAATTGTTTAATACGAATGGGTACATTACTAGTAAGGGGGATTTGGTGCTCGAGCACAGTTGTTGCCGGCAACTTATCTCCCGTTAGATAAAATCCATCCGCATATTCGTCTATGAGCCGCTCTACTGAAACTCTCTGTTCGCCGGTCAGATGGTGGAGGCGCAAGAGTGCGTTCACCTTATGTGCTCTGCTGTCGTAACCCTTCGAATTCTTATCAGAAATGGTCATTATCATACTTTTCTTAATTTCATTTGCATTTTTTATAATTTTCTATCCTTTTATGTGACTTTTGGCTGCGTTAATTGTATTGCTAAAAACCAGAAATGAGTAATCGCAGCTGTTATTTTTAGACCTTGCGTGTAATGTATACATAACTAGTTTTTTCATCTGCATAATTAATTTGTGGATTTCATTAACTTTCTCACATTTTAGCATATTAAGTATTACTAGTATATGCTTACAAATGATTTGAATATTTTCAAATTGTTCGAGAAAGAATTTATTTATTTGTTGACTTTCTTTCATAACTTTCAATAAGTAATTAAATTTTTCGAAAAGTTCATTTTCAAGCTCACTTTTATCGTATTTTTTAATTTCATCGTATGCAAGTTTATTTTCTTCCAAAAATACGTTGTCATTAATTTCTGAATTCGATTTTTTATTTGCTTCTAAGAGCGATGTTGTATCAGCTTTTTGAAGCGATTTTTCATTGGCTTCTAACATTGTTGTTTTTGTTTTTCTAAAACAAGAGCTAAAAATATTATTTTTTGCCTTTTTATTTTCTAATTTCAGATTTCGAATTTTGGTAGTTTTTTGCGGTATTTTGCTAGGAATGATCAGTTCCTGCTTCTGCCACGATTTCGGTTTTCAAATTTCGGAGTTCAATTGGTTTTCTAATTTTGAATTATTATGATTTCGATTTTGTGCACTTAATTTACTATTTCCGAATTTTGGATCTCGATTTTCGGGGCTTCGAATCTCGGTTTTATTTATTATTATTTTATAATTATCCGTTTTATAATTATCAATTATACTGTTTAAAAGTGTGTGTATTTCGCGCTCAAATTTCTTAATTGACTTACTATCTATAATAGTTTCTATAATTTCTTTGCAACAAATATTGTTGTGAATTAACTCTAGAAGTATGTCTATCAATAATTCATCCTGATGCGCGTCATGCACTTTTGATATCTCAATGTTATCTTATAAAAATTAGCAAATTTTATTTACGTCATCCGGGCGTTCCGGAATCTGTTCGCTAGCGATTTGATATGGTTCTTGTAAAGATGCTAATAATTCTCCTAAGTTTGTTTCGCGATCGCCTGCTATAAAATTTGGGTCAGTTGCCGTTACATATTTTTTTATAATGTCAGTGGCCTCTTCATTTCTTAATTTCTTTTCCAATTCTACGTTGTCCATGTTTGAATTTCGAAAAAAAAAATTTGCTACCGCGATAATTGCTATTAAAGTATCCCGGTGAGTGGGCCCCTAATTGTTACGTCGTGCGTAAGCGATAATTGGCGCGAAGTTAATATGGAATTAAATCGCGTTCGTCTCTAGTTTTGGTCAATACTTGCGTAATTTACCTGGGAGTCGAGGCATTAGCAAAAGCAGGATAGTGAAGATGACATTTAATATGATAGTGGTGAAAATAGGAAGTGCAAGTTTACGAAAGGAACACAAATACTATCGAAGTATTTTGGGCCTTACGTTGTGTGTGTGTGTGTGTGTAGGCCTTGGTTCCTTGTAATCGCGTCGGCTGAGCTGCGCTGCGCTGCTTACGGCTCAAAGTTCGAATGCAGAAGGCTGTATGCTGAAGGCAAAAATGTGAGGGTAAGTGGCTAGGAGCCATAGAGAGCTATGCCTTTTATAACCACGCGGGGGTCGCATGCTTAGCCTAAACTAGGAATTAATTATGCGTACTCTAGGAGGGAGCGACAAAAGTATAAAGTCGCGGAAGGGAATTCGGGAAATATTGGGGTGGATGAGTGTGCCATCGTGGATTATGAGGTAAACAAGGTAGAATACTCGTTATATAGCGTAGGTCGATAAGTAGGATTCAGTATGGTAAGATACATATAGCTTGACGACGAGAAGGCGATGATCTAGACGTAACAGTATTTATAATTTAGTGTAATATGCGTAGTGATAGTGATTGTTAACTCCTATCTTATTTTTAGAAGTTTATGTGCGTATTAAAGAAAATTTAAATAAAAAAGGGGCATAGGAAAAGAAATGTAATACTTGAGAAGGAAAAAACAAGTAAAATTAAATTATATTTGATCTGTAAAATATTTTTAGTAAATTTAATAACATTAACTCTTGCAAACAAAAGTTTCATGGTTAAGGTTTTTATTTTTGGTTATGTTGAATTGATTAAAGAAATAATGAAATGAAAAAAGAAACTAGCAATATTCTAGATTACATGTAATCTAAGAATTTGCACAAAGTCACAAATATTTTCTCAAGACCTGTATAATATTATATAAACATATATTTCCATAACCCATAAGACTCAAATACAATGTATCTACTGATAAGAGCACTAACAAACAATCTTTTTGAAAAGATTTAATACTTTGTTGAAATTTTATCAAGTATTATAAAGTAATCAAATTAATGTTATTAAAACCATTATTAATTTTAATATGACTCTAAAAAGCAACTACAAAACATAAATAGTCCAAGAAATACATTATTCTCAAAGATTCCAAAAATAATTCCAATTAGAATAAAATTTAAGTATAAAAATCAATCTAATATATTTTCTTCGAGCGCAGGGATACGTTTACTAGTCGTCGTTCATCTTTTCACTACCTACTAGTAACCGTTTAAGGATGGGGGTGTTACGTCTCCGTATATTATGAATGCGTGAACGTATATATTCATGCGACGGTTGTCGAAGCCGCGTTTTCATAATTCTTTTTCTCTCTTTCGTCCTCGGTACTCTCTTTTCCTCTTTTCGTACACAAGCATGCTTGTCTCGACTTTGAGAGGGTTCGACAGTTGCAAGTCAGCAGAGAATCTTTCCCAGGGTCAAGACGAGTAAACTGTGTGGGGCATACTCAAAACTCTATGGATCCGATAAGCTATTCGAGACCGAGGGCTGAGAGTAATAAAACTGCACGTGTTCGATCTGAGAGAAAGACGTTCCAGGGAAAGCGTCTCGAGCAGCGTCTCGAGTCGGCGACAGAGTTATCATAAAAAAATAAGCTTGGCCGATGACTAGGGGCCTTCTGCTCCCTCTCTCTCGCCACCCGCTTGCTTGAGCCGCTGTAGTACGTAAACACGCTGAAGCTGCAATCTATGCATGCTGCCAAGAAAACCGTTAGCTGTGCGTGCCTATTGAACCCCCCTCATTCCGGGAAAATTCCATTACTACAGTACAATCTCTACCTTTTTCCAGTTTCAAAATTATTTTATTATATAAATATTATTATCAAAAAAATCACGTTTTCCTCTTTAGTTCACTAATTAAATTATATTTTTACTTTGAATGTAATGTAGCAATGCAAGGTAAATTCGGGCCCAGGCGCATAGAAATATCATTCGAGAATATATACATTATTATTTAGCATTTATAAAATATCCATTGTATATCTAAGAACTTAGGATTAACTAAACAAACACGGAATATAAATAACATTATATTTAGCTCTATTAATTAAAATTCGCGTATGTATTAGTAATAACAGTTCATGTAAAATATTATGAACCCTCAAAATAATTAATAAATTCAACATCGTTCTATAAGCTTAAGCGCAGGTGGAAGATAAATTGAAAATATAAAAAATGGAATTAACATTACTTTATAAATAGTTATTTTTAGCATAGATTAAATAAGTGATAGGTATTTTACAAAACTATAGGAAATGCACATGCTAATATTATACTTTTTAGATTAAACTAGACTGCGGTCTATTTTTCATGAAGCAATATTGTTTAGTTAAACTTTATAATCGTTAAGAAAATAAGAAACCAAATATTATTTCATTGTAATGTTAATGTTAACTTTAAGTTGGAAAGATTATAACTAGAGGTAATAATAACTTTTATATCTGCTTTTATACAAGTACAATAAGTTATAAGTGAACATATAATAAAATTGTTCACACATGTTAAACAGTTATGTAGTAATGAACGATCTTCTCTCACTCTCTAAACGATCTCTTCCCTCTCTACCCCTACTCCGGAAAATAAGAGGAAAGGATCCACCACCGAAAATCGATAGGACAGGGGAAGAGGAGGGGCTTGGAAGGAGGCCCTGCAAAGCCATCGCTCTCCCTTTGGCTGCCGGTTCATCGTGCAGAGCCAATTAAGGGTACGCTTTTCCGACTTAGGCCAATGACAGTAAGGACCGATTTTCTCCTCCTACACATGAGAATCTAGAGGGTTAGGTCAGGGGGAGTACCGGAGGGCATGAGCCTCCGAAGCTTCTTCTCAGCAATCAGTCTCAGTCGAGGTGCAGCCTAGAGAATCTCGACTGCAGCGTCATCCAACTCAGCGAACTCAGCAATCAGTCTCAGTCGAGGTGTAGCCTAGTGCATCTCGACTGCAACACAAATCCGAATTCAACAGCCAACAGCAACAGCAACTATTTCTTCAACTACATCGACTCCGAAGCCAAGCCGAAGCTACCCCAGAAGACGACGCCATCCGTCAGCTCCGCAGTACTCGAGTCGAGAGAGAGAGAGACAGAGAGAGAGAGAGAGAGAGAGAGAGAGAGAGACAGAGAGAGAGAGAGAGAGAGATACTTTTTATTCATCAAGAGACGAAAATCTTACAATTGCATGTACATGTAGTTATAATAATTAAAATATCAGTCAGTTTTATGTATTTGTTATCTTACATTAACGTTCACTTATTGCATTTCTTATTAAATAATATTATTCGCTGTATCAGTTCGTCAGTTTATAAAATTTAAATATAATGAACTAGTCATAGTCAGATATCACAGAGACACGCTTCGTCAAAAAATAATACATAGAATAAAATAAATACAATAAAGATAACATATTAAAAATAAAAGAATACATAACATACTTTGCTAAATTTTTACGTATACTACTCGTATCACGTCAAAATTTAAAACACACTCATTCATGACACTTTAACCATCACGCTAATAAATACATTCACACCTAACACTAAACATATTTAATAAATAAATAAATTAATACATAACTAAGTCGAATAAATAAATAAGCCAGATAAATAATTAAATTAAATAAATAAATTAATACATAACTAAGTCGAATAAATAAATAAGCCAGATAAATAATTAAATTAAATAAATAAATTAATACATAACTAAGTCGAATAAATAAATAAGCCAGATAAATAATTAAATTAAATAAATAAATTAATACATAACTAAGTCGAATAAATAAATAAGCCAGATAAATAATTAAATTAAATAAATAAATTAATACATAACTAAGTCGAATAAATAAATAAGCCAGATAAATAATTAAATTAAATAAATAAATTAATACATAACTAAGTCGAATAAATAAATAAGCCAGATAAATAATTAAATTAAATAAATAAATAAATAAATTTAAATAAATAAATAAATTTAAATAAATAAATAAATTTAAATAAATAAATAAATTTAAATAAATAAATAAATTTAAATAAATAAATAAATTTAAATAAATAAATAAATTTAAATAAATAAATAAATTTAAATAAATAAATAAATTTAAATAAATAAATAAATTTAAATAAATAAATAAATTTAAATAAATAAATAAATTTAAATAAATAAATAAATTTAAATAAATAAATAAATTTAAATAAATAAATAAATTTAAATAAATAAATAAATTTAAATAAATAAATAAATTTAAATAAATAAATAAATTTAAATAAATAAATAAATTTAAATAAATAAATAAATTTAAATAAATAAATAAATTTAAATAAATAAATAAATTTAAATAAATAAATAAATTTAAATAAATAAATAAATTAAATAAATAAATAGTTCAAATAAATAAATAGTCTAAATAAATATCCGAGTCACCTCTATGTATTCCCTTCACCATGTAATTGCTTAAGGTGCCTGCTAAACGCCGTTTTAAATTTACAAAAAGATGGCAGGCACCTCAGACTGCTTGGGAGCGAATTCCAGAGGTGCGCACCTTGAACTCTAAATGAGAATAGGCTCTTATCGGTGCGCGACCCCGGAACCGAGAGCTCTTTCATACCACCCCTACTTGAAGTCCTGGCCTGGTTTTTTTCAAAGAGGGCAGTAAGATATGGTGGCTGCTGCATGACAACCGCTTTGTAAAGCAGCAGCCCCATAAAATACTCCCTCCTCACCTTCAGATCTAACCATTCCAGTTTTCTCCTGTAGGCGGTGATATGCTCATCACGCCTAACACCACATATGTATCTCAAACATGCATTCTGTAGACGTTGCAGTCGTGTCTGGAGCTCCCCTGACACATCAAGAAGAACCACTGAGCAATAGTCTAAGTGAGGTAGTACCAGTGCACATGCCAGCTGCTTCCTCAGTATCTCTGTGGTGCTTGAACGGAATAATTTTAAGCTATACAGAGCTCTATTTACTTTTCTACTGACCGCATTCAGTTGCGGTTTCCATGTCAACCTTCCGTCCATCACCACACCGAGGTTGGTGACTGTATCGACAAAGGGAACGTGCACGCCGGTCTGTATCTCAATGCCTTGCAAGTTAAGGTTCTGAACCTGTTTGATGTTGTGATCAGATCCAAAAATGATCGCCTTTGTCTTGCCGACATTGAGGCGCAGGCCAGCTGACGTTGCAGTTCGACACTGCTCGTGCTACAGCCGATATGCGACTGATACCATCACGAAGACCTTTCAGGGTCACTTGTGTGTAGGTTTGCAGGTCGTCAGCGTAAAGTATGTGTTCTACACCATCTAAGTCTAGTGCGTCTTGTAAGTCGTTTATGTACAGGCTGAAAAGCAGGGGTCCCAGGACTGAGCCCTGTGGAAAGCCAAGATTGGTGGTTAGCCAACCTGAATCCCCGTTTGTGTTTGTGACGACTTTCTGTCGTCTCCCCATAATATCGGACTTAAGCCACAGGAGAACACTCCTGGAGAATCCCATGCGCATCAGCTTACGCAGCAGTTTAGTGTGTGAGATGGTGTCGAATGCTTTGCTAAAATCAAACATTTACAAAATAGTCAATAGTTTTTTGTTGTTGTTAATGCCTGATCTTATGTCTTCCGTCAGTTTTAGTAGTGCTGTCTGTGTACTGTGATTCTGTCGAAAACCAGTCTGCATCGGGTCCAAAGTATTATTTTCTCGTAAAAAGTCAGTTATTTGGTCGTGTACTATATTTTCAAGGACCTTAGAAAGGAAACTCAGTAGGGCAATTGGTCGGAAATCTGACACCGTAGATGGGACAGGCTTCTTCTTCAAAGGCACCAACTGAGCTCCCTTCCAAGTTCCCGGAAAAATGCCACTGGACAGAGAGGAGTTAAAGATCTTAACAATATGATCTCCCACAAACGGAAGAGCCTTAGCCACTATACTTTGGGGAATGCCGTCTTCCCCTCTGGCCTGTGATGAGAAGTGGGCAACAGCCAGGACCACGTCCGAGATGCTGACCTCTCGGAAAACAAAGCCGTCATCACTGGCAGTGGTCAAGACGTTGTCAAGTTCTTCATCACCCTCATTTTGGGAGATCGACACCCCTGCAAAGTGGGTATTGAGCTCTTCCGATGAGAAACCATGAAGCTCCTCTCTTGTCTTTGGCAGAAGGCCCAGAGCCTTGAGCTCTTTCCAGATATCTTTCTTATTATCAATCGCTTCAGAAATTCTATTTTGTAAAAATCTTTCCCTTGTTTCCTTCGTTCGTAATTCAGTTTCAGCTGCAAGGCCCTGATACTCCCGCCACAGTCTGTCGTCTTTGGTCCGCGCATAACGTCGTCGTACGGAGTCACGTTTTTTGTAAAGATGTATTAGTTCAGCATCAACCCATGGTGGATTTGTTTTCTTTTTCAGCGTGAATTCTTTTAACGGTACAATTTTATCTATCACAGCCATGAGGTTGACACTGAGGCAATCTAATTGACTGTCAACACCCGCCGCGGGACCATCGATCCGCGACCTATCACAGTCAGCTAGGTGAGACAGGAGGTCGTCTTGCTGGATCGATTTAAAATCCCTGTAGCTGAAAGATTCAACCACAGGGGATGCAGGAGTTTCGACCCCAATATCGACCTCTATGATGTTATGATGACTGGGAAAAGGCGCCGGCCGATTGTCCCTGCTCAGTACAACGTCATTATTATCTGTCAAGATCACATCAATCCACGTGTGAGAATCCGTGAGATGATGAGTCGCACCATGATCAATTATTTGAAGGTTAAGATCATCAGCCAACCGCCTAACAAATTTTGCATCGGCTGACGTTCCGAGTAGGTTCGCATTCAGATCTCCCATAATAATTTTGTGACTAAAGTCTTGAGTATGTATCTTTAGTTTGTCTGTTAAGTCAGAGCCCTGTAAAAACGGTACGTGTGGTGGTCTGTATATTAAAGCAACAAAGACGGGGGGAAGGCTGCCCTGCTGAACACTGCACATTAAATATTCAGGTATAAATGGCCTGCCCTCCTGTGTTGTTGGAGAGCTGCATAGTAAATTGGCCTTGAAAGTGTTATGAATGTACAGGACTAGCCCGCCCCCTAGTTTGTTGCGATCAAGTCTAAGTAGTGAGTAGTCGTCGATCTGAATGAGATCACTCCCAACATCAGGGTCAAGGTGCGACTCAGCAACCCCAAAGTGATGGTAGGCAGGACGAGCTGAAAGGTGTTGTTTAATCATGCCAATGTGCCCCATGAGTGAGGTAACATTGACAAAACCTGCCCTCAGTCCCTTACAGTGAACCCCCCCAGCAGTGTCTGCGGATAGTCAATTTTTTGCAGTAGCTGACGTAATTACATTTTTATCAATTACGATTTCATTATCAACGGTTTTTGTTATATTATTTACAGTTTGAGATGGTTGATTAATGGTATATGATGCCACTATTGTCTGTAAATCAGCCGCAGATGAAAATTCATGAGAGACGTCGCCATCGCGCCTCTTCACCAGGAAACGGCCCCCTCTATGCCAAACATATTTAAAATTAAGTCTCATCGCAAGGGCCTTGAGACTTCTATATTTAATAAAACATTCTTTTGTTAATAATTCATTTATAAAAATTTTCCCATTTATAATCCCATCCCTTGTGTCCTGGTCAAGAGCTGCAATGTCGACATCTCTAGCATGAAAGCCAGTGATAAGCTTTTTGGCTCGCATTATTTTCTCGTCTAACGCACTGCTGGAAAGGGTAACAACCCATGGTGACCGTCTACGTTCGCTATTTGTATCTGCTAATGCCGCAGCTGTCGATTCTTCTGACCGAAGTAGGCGTGTGCCTATTATATCAATTTTTCGTGTTGATGGAAGGACACGGCACAGTATCGCGTGTGCAACGTCAACACGCTTAGAGACATCACCTTCGAAAATGTTTGAAATAATAAGCTCCGTAATACCGCTTTCAATGTTTTTACTGTGCATTGTCCCCCCATCAATCGTTTGCACCCGCGTGCTTCGTGCAGGTGATGCTGCAGCATCAGCATTGTCGATATTGTACTTATTCAAACGACTAGATGTTTTTATTCTACTATTTACAACTTGGATAAACCCGTCATTATTGATATTACAATTATCAACTGTGTCGCTTATATCACTATAATTGTCGAGTAAAGTACTATTTGTAGCAGACGCATTATTAATATTATTACATTTATTTGTACTTGTCAGAGAAACGGTATGGTTTTGTGTACTGGGGAGCACTGCGATTTTTTGGAATTCAATTTTATTTAATATGGGTTGGTTATCTTTTTGGATGTTCTCAACATTTCTTTCAATTTTGTCGATAGTAGTAGTATATACAGAGGTAAAGTCTTCTTTTGTTATTATTTTTTCTATTTTTGTTATTATTTCCTTGTTGTCACATTGAACTCTATTGATTTTATTAGTAAAATTTAGGAAATCGTTTTCAAAAGTGTTTAATATAAAATTATCAATTTTAGTCTGTGACTCAAGATTAGTCTGCTCTAGATTATCGATTTTTTCAATTAACATGTTATAATTTACCTCTGTATTGGTCAACAAAATGTTCGTTTCGACGTTATTATCATGTAGTTTTTTATTTTTAATTTTTAGGTCATCTATTTCTTGACAAAGCACTTGCTTCTCCTTTTTCATCTCCTCCAGCTGGGAGTGTTGTTTCGACAGATTTTCCTCAATTTTTTGCAGCTTGGATTCAATTGAAAGTGCCAAAGTATGTACTGCTGGTAACGTATTTAGCCTATTTACAATTGCCTCCAATCTGCCTTCAATAGAGGTGCAATGTCTAGCAAGTGCATTGTCAATGTTTCTAGAAGTAGAATTCGCGTACTCCACCAGGCAGGAGACCGTTGTTCCCTTTTTTAACGCGGTGATATCTAGCATACGAATGACGGACGCATTTATGTCATTAATACTACTGTTATTTTTGGAGAAGGAGGACTGCGAAGTATTATTAGCTCGGTCCGTACTCTTGGCCGTGACGTCACTCGGGGATTCCCCGCTGTGCTCTGCTTCCGTGCTGGAAATGGGCGGGCCTAGTGACGTCACAGGAGACTGCGCGGCCAACCGGAGTAGGCTGCTGGTGGGGGCGGGGCCTAGCCCCTGCAACGGAGAGAGTGAGGAGTTGGTGGGCGCGGTCTTGCTCGCCTGATTGGTGCGCGCAGCTGTTGCAGACTTTTTCTCTTTCCCACTCATGTTGTTGTTAGCGTTCGTCGCGCGCGTGACTGCCGACTCGAACATCGACCTCTTCGAGTCGATGCATGCCTGGCACGCTACCGCTTTAGTTTGTAGCTGTAGTGCACTTCTTTGTACGCGGGTAAGCACTGCAAGAGGCTTGCACGCCGGATGGTATGTAATATTGCATATGCAGCACTTACGTAGCGAGTTGCTGCTCCTAGGAACCTCCCCGCAGATGGCGCAGTTGTCGACCACGATGTTAGTGGCGACAAAGATGAGTCGTGGAAGGTAATGATGGTGTGTCTAGGATGCAGCAGGTGTCGCCTCGGTAGTCACGTAGTTACAGTTCGAGTCGGCAGATGGCGCCTTGATAGTATGGCGCTGCGTGCTGTGTGTCCAGAATGAAGTGGTACCTCTGCATTATTTATGCTTAGTGCTTGGCTCCCGCCACTCTTCCGTATTCACCTCACTTAACCTCAAAAAACACCTGGCCGGGTGTTGTTGCTTGGATGTTGAAAGCCGTGCCGATGGACCAGTGGAAGCTGTTATTTATTATCACAGTTATAGTTAGAATGTTCCACTGTGCAGGCACCACAACAGACCGGCTCACAGACGCAGGAGGCAGCAGAGTGCGGTGTAAATGCAGGAGCCAAAATACGTGCAGGTGTACCTAACAGATGCGCGACGAACGAGGCGAGAGAGAGAGAAAGAGAGAGAGAGAGAGAAAGGTGCAGAGTCCTGGCAATTTCATTAAATAAAAAGTAATTAAAATTCATAAATTTAACTATTTTATTTCCGTAGTTTCTTTACCTCTTTTCTCGTATATCTTTTATATATATATATATATATATATACTTCATAGAAAATTTTCCTCTGCGCGCACAATTTTCTGAAAGCAGTACTTGTGCGTGTTCCTATCCTCTCTTTTCCGCAACTATTTTCTAGTTCCGTTAAGCGATACAGGAAATAGTTTTCCTTTCTTTCAACAACCTTTCCCCTAGGATATAAATAGAAGATTAATGATTCGCATCTGGCGCTATTACACGGAAGTGTAGGCGCAAAATATAAATAAGAAAATACAGACGCGCTCCGCCTCACGGAGACGTCACATTAACATAATTTGTTTTAAGATTTTTCCAATTAGTTTGTTGGCATAGTTTTTCTAATTTGTTATAATCAATATATTTAGTCATTTTATTTATTGTCACATTTTTGTTTTTTAACTTGTTATTAATTTGCACAAATAGAGGGTAATGATCTGCAATATTATAAATAATCTTGTGTGCTTCTATCTTTATATTTTTTGATTTAGCGAATACATTGCCTATGCATGTTCCACCTCCATAGTCATTATACCTCGTAATTGTATGAAAATTTGGAAAATATTCATTTTCTAAATAATTATTTAGATATGCTATATTATCTTTTTCCAGACTTAATGTATCAATATTGAAATCCCCTACAATGAAATGGTTCTGCACTTTCTAATTTTCTAATAAATATAATTTTAATTTTTCAATAAATATTTGCTTTTGCACATCATGAGATCTATATATTGAACTAATTTTTATAATACTATTATCCTTTTGTCTTATAAGTATACTCATAATATTTATAATACCGTTAATTTCCGGGCTAATTTCATGCTCCAGACCATGCTTACCATAAATCATTTTGGTTAATCTTAACATTATTATAATGCATATGATATCCATCTAAGCTTAAATTAAAAGGGCACTTCAATTGCCAGGTTTCTGTAAAAATTATAATATTTAGCTTTATAATGAATCTTCGTATCAAAATCTCTAATTTATTTAAATTATAATTTAAGCTTTTAATGTTGACTAATTTCTAATTTTTTACACTATTACGTATTGATTCAGTTTCTAGTTCAGAGTCAGTATATTCACTCATTGAAATATCCTCATTTAGCTGTTGAGAAGAATGTTCTTGTATTACAACTTCCGTTTAACCTGCGTCTTCTATTTCTGTGCCGTATCGTGTGTTGTAATATGATTAACTTTCATTTATTAACTCTCGAGTATCTGCTGGTAATTCTTGTGAATCATCTGATAATTCTCGTGAGTTAGCTGTTCTTGCTGTATTGGTTTTTTTTCTTTGGATAAGTTATTGTACCATTATATCCTAGAAATTTATGGATTACTGGTTCTATTAGGTATTCAGTTTAATTTATTGCTTTTTTAATCTGGCTCTTTAAGTACACGCATATTACCGTGTCTATAGGTATATGTTTAATGTCTCTTCTTGTATTGTACTTTGAATTAGTGTAATAACAATTAAAACATTTTAGTTAATTTTCCATATTAAAATTTGTTGTGAGATGTTCTCCTATACATCGTAGACATACAGTATTGTTCCTACACTTTTTTGCATTGTATCCTATCCAGCCACATTTAAAACAAGGATTTATATTTAAATCATCAAATGCTTTACAGCATTGATGTCCTATAACAATTTTATTATTATTTTTCCTAATAATAGTATACGTTTCCGGATAGTTTCCAATATTGCACAGCATGTATTGTTGTTTTTATTCTTATATGTATTGATCACTGTACAAAAAAGATCGCTGTTAATAAAATTCCTTTCATTTATGTCGGCTTCCATTTCTTCCATTGTCATTTCGCTCTCAATTCCTATTAATTTCATTCTTGGATTTTGTAGCTCTTCTTGCTCTACAAGATAATCTGCACCAATTTTTTGTATTAGTTTTTCTTGCATTTTATCTACATTGTTCTTATCAATACATTTAATTGCCATAGATCCATCATCATTTCCTTGAATTTTTTTGACTGGTAATATTATTTCATTTTGTTAGTTACCCAAAACTACTTTATGTATTTTGTTTTTTCCTATGTGGTTTCTGGCTGTGATTATTATATTTGGTACTCTCTCTTTATATTTTAGGTTGGTTTTAGCGATGTCCGCAAAAGTTTTTGTTTTGATACTTTCATTATTTTTTCCTTTTAACTGTTCTTTAATGTTTTCATATAATTCTCTTTGACATTCTTATCTTGCATTTCATCAACTAGTCTTCTTAGTAAGACAATTTCAGTTTGTAAATTTGTATATTCGTCTTCCTCGTGGCCACATATGGTGAGACTGTTTCTTTCTATATTTTTATCCGCAACTGTTAGGGAAACATTTTGGAGTATTTCGCTTTGTGCTTTCCTTCTTCACATAGTTTCAGTTGTGCGATTATTTTTTTATCCGAATTCAATGATTCAGTGCCTTCTTTGTAGGTTATGTCAAATTGTTCGTGATTTGGACAAACAACTAAAACATGCTTATATGGGCTCCACCAAAAGGTGGAGTAAAAACTCTTTTAAAATCAGATTTGTGATAACCACATTCACATATTATGCAAACCACAACACTCACTTTCACATTTGCAATGCATTTAAACAATATTTCTTCTTTATCAGGTGGCAGGGAAACCTCAGTCCCCGCCATTTTTACTTTTTTTGAGAAATTTTTTCAATGACTTTTTTATAGTCAAAATCATAGTAGTGGACTATAAAAAAAACATTAAATAAATTAAAAAAAATTTCAGCAAATTTTTGTTTTTTTTTGTATTTTTTTCTTTAAATAGATACGAATTGGAAATAGTCGATTAAAAGCTACAACGGTTATAGGCCAGATAAGTGGCCTAAATACGACATAGCTATACTACTAATAGTACATTATGAAACAAGGGAATTAAGTCTAAGATGATTCCTAAGGGTGGATTCACTGCCCGGGCGAAGCGGGGACAGTAAACACCCGAGGGAATAGTCTACTTTATTCCCCTGTTGCATATAGAACTTTATTTCCGACTTAACTACGGCTACTTCATTGATTAAGGGGGGGGGGGGTGAGGGGGTTCTTCTTTAGAAGGTCAAAAAATTGATTTTTTCTTATTCGTTAAATATATCCCAAATATATCCAACAATATATTCCCAAAGTTTTAGAGGTAAATTTGTGGCACCCTCGGAGTTGCCGCCTCACGCAGTGCGCACGCTCCTGCCTATAGCCGAACGGCAGCACCGTCGGCGCAAGCAGCGGCTCGAGCCGCGAGCGCCTTACTAGCCTTGACTGACTCGCTGCTTCTCTCCACATCCGGCTACGGAGCCTCACGAGCTGCACGCACATATCTGCGTGCATCAGCTCGATCGCGCGCCACAACTCTGGCGCCTTTCAATACATTACTTAGCTTATTTCACGGCCCACACGGCCTCTTGTATATATTTGTACATAAAGTAAATATAAGCACTGCAAAATCAACACGGTGTCAACCCGGTCTCTCTCCTGCTCGGAAGACAAGGACCACGAGGAGGCCGTAGCCCTCAACTCGACAATCATCTCGCTGCAGCATCAACCGCAGTCCGAGCTCGCTGCGCCGCTTTCGACGCTGCAGAAGCAGCAGCTCGAGTCCAGCGCGCCGCAGCCGCCGCCGCCTCAGAAGCAGGCTTCATCCAGCGGCCAGCCGCTGCCGCCCGCCCGGCCGAGCCGCCTTCGCCACCGCGAGGGTCACCCAGCGGCAGCCGCACGCTCGCCGCCGCCGCCGCAGCTGCCTCTGCTCCCAGGCGGAGCCCCGCTAGCGTCGCCGGCCACGTCGAATCAGCAGCCGCCTGAGCAGCAGGCTTCAACCAGCGGGCCGCCGCATGCCCGGCCGAGTCGCCATCGTCACCACGAAGACGACCCAGCGGCAGCTGCCGCCTCTGTACTCATCAGCGGCCCCTCGGCCGCCGCAGCAACGCGCTGTCTTCTCACACCAGCAACACGCTGTCATCATCGGCCCCTCGGCCCACGCACCAGAAACGCGCTGTCTTCTCACACCAGCAACACGCTGTCATCATCGGCCCCTCGGTCCACGCACCAGCAACGCGCTGTCTTCTCACACCAGCAACACGCTGTCATCATCGGCCCCTCGGCCCACGCACCAGCAACGCGCTGTCTTCTCACACCAGCAACACGCTGTCATCATCGGCCCCTCGGCCCACGCAGCAACGCGCTGCCATCATCGGCCTCTCGGCCCACGCACCAGCAACACGCTGTCATCATCGGCCCCTCGGCCGCCGCAGCAACGCGCTGCCATCATCGGCCTCTCGGCCCACGCACCAGCAACGCGCTGTCTTCTCACACCAGCAACACGCTGTCATCATCGGCCCCTCGGCCCACGCACCAGCAACGCGCTGTCATCATCGGCCTCTCGGCCCACGCACCAGCATCGCGCTGTCTTCATCGATGTCTGGCACTACCCTGCATATACCCGGAGGACGCTTCACCATGCAGGGGTGCCCGGCACCTATCTTTTTTGTTTTTCTTTCTCAAGGCCACTTCAGGAGGATCAACCGGCTGCATATTGACTACTACGTTGAGCCAAAGTCGTTTCTCTATAAGGACATGGGCATCTGCACGCACGTCCTCCGGAAGGCCAACGCTGTCAAGCCGCCCTTGACATCGCCTTACACTGGGCCACATCGCATCATACTTCGGCTGCACCATCTCGGTCAGCCACATCAGCTCTCCACTTCCGCAGGCACCATCGTCATCACCATCGTACCCTCCTCAATCGTCAGCCACTAGGGGGGGAGTGGCTGTGTCACCCTCGGAGTTGCTGCCTCACGCAGTGCGCACGCTCCTGCCTACAGCCGAACGGCAGCACAGTCGGCGCAAGCAGCGGCTCGAGCCGCGAGCGCCTTACTAGTCTTGACTGACTCGCTGCTTCTCCCCACATCCGGCTATGGAGCCTCACGAGCTGCACGTACGTATCTGCGTGTATCAGCTCGATCGCGCGCCACAGCTCTGGCGCCTTTCAATACATTACTTAGCTTATTTCACGGCCCACACGGCCTCTTGTATATATTTGTACATAAAGTAAATATAATCACTGCAAAATCAACACTGTGTCAACCTGGTCTCTCTCCTGCCATCATCCACCTCGCTCCTGTTCTCGTGGCCAATCATCCTGCACCCGGAGTTAGATACAAGCATTAGTGCGAGAAAGTTATCAATTGCGTGCACCTGAGATTTAATTATGCATTTACTTCATTATTATACAATAATAGAATTTTTTACAGTTTTCAATGCACTTAATGATATAATAATATGGAGATCGTACAAGCAAAGCATACAATTTGCAGAGAGTGGACATCGAGGCTTAGGCTTTAACATTATACTACTGTGTGCATGCGGTCGAAGAGAAATAAATTCAAGACCGTTAATACATACTGGCTTCAAAATAAACAGACGTATTGTGTTCGCTATGAGGTTATTTGGTATTGGACGAGAAGGCAATCATTTATTTTGTGGTATTATGGATATGTGCCAAGGTTTATTGAAATCGACCTACGATAAGATAGTGCAGCATTTTCACACAGCGACGAATTCAATGTTTAATAGTGTCTGTGAGAAAGCTGTCAAAGAGGAGCAGGAAAAAAATGTTGAAAATAGAAGATCTGAAATGAATGTAAAAGTTTCCGGCGACGGATCATGGAGAAAGTATGGCTATACGTCATTGCTCAATGTAAAAACTCTCATTGATTATCACCCTGGCAAAGTCATCGACCTTATTGTTAAAAGTGCATACTGTCAATCATGTGCCTAAAAAAAAGCATCATTGAACCACGACGAATCAGTGGTACGAAAATCATAAACAGTCATGCACTTCAAATCACGAAGGTTTGGCGGGGAAGATGGAGGTGAATTCAATCGTAAAAATGTATTCAAGATCTGACGAACAATTTAGAGTCAAACATACCAATTATTTCGGCGACGGCGACTCTAAAACTTTTACTGGGATTTTGAACATCAATCCATACGCTGACAAGTGCCCTGTTACCAAAAATGAGTGCATGGGACACGTATAAAAACGTATGCGTACACGAATCCGTAATAAAAAAGAGAAAGAGAAGCTCTGAGGTAAAAAGCGCCTGACGGATGGAATCATCTAGAAGCTAACCATTTATTATGGTTTAGTTATCCGAAGGAATATAGATTCTGTAGAAAATATGAAAAAAGCGATAATCGTTACTTTAGATCAATATTGTACCGGTACTTTAGATCGTAAGGTTGCGGCTATGAACTCACTAGCTTCATATAAACATCCTACCCGATTGATTCAAGAGGATATCGAGTCGTACATTCGTCCTATTTACGAAGAGCTATCCGAGAAGGAACTTCTAAGACGGTGCTTAAGCGGTTACACGCAGAATCCCAACGAATCGTTCAATGCTACAGTCTAGCGCATGAACTCCAAACATCTACATTCTGGTAAAAAAATAGTGGAAATAGCAGCGTTTATGGTTGCAGGCATATTTAACGAGGGCTATTCTGCAATTTGGAAAATCAGATTTGAAATAGCTCAAAATTGAGAAAGAAAGACAGAAAGCATTTGCGAGACATAAAGAAATAAATCGATTTGTGGGAAAAAAGTAGTGTTTTTTTCCCAAAAATCCACCTTCTTCCCGCAAATGCACTTTCTTCCAGCAAATGCGGGAAAAAAATAGATTTGTGGGAAGAAAGTGGATTTGCGGGAAACAAGTGGATTTGCGGGAATCATATCTTACTTCTGTCCTGCGTTTTAGGTCAATAAAGTGGCCATTACGGTTGTGTCGAGAATAAATAATTAATTAATTTATCTGATGCGAATTTCCATTATAAAATTTTATAAGACGATTAATCGAGACCTCTCGTTGAGAAAGCATTCTGCTAAGGCAGTTAGTAGCGGTTTTTTCCCGCAAATGAATTATATGTTACTTTTGTTCCGCTTTTCAGGTCAATAAAGTGGCCATTGCGATTGAGTCGGCAATGAAAGTTTTTTTCTCCTGCTGATTTAGAAGCGGGCGTAAAGTAAATTTTTTCCCGTTGACCTTTATTTTCACCCGTGGGTCGGAAAACGGCCACTTTAGTCCCGGTATAAGAGCATGAAAAAACGCGTGTAAGTGTGACAAAATAGTGTATTGTGTACCATAGGGGAGAAGTATACTTTTTTCACTCGCGTATTGGGTTTGCAATACGAGCCGAAGGCGAGTGTCACGGCCGGAGTATCGACCTACAACAACTTTTCGTCGACAAGATCCATATTTCATATACGATAATAGTGACTTATCATATATAAACTAACTTATCGACCTTCCATTTTCAGCCAGTATCTTACCTTGCCTTCCTCATACTCCACGATGACACACCCATCGAGAGGTTATATAAGTCATAGCACCCTATGGCTTCAGGCCATTTGCTCTCGCCTTTTGTCTTCAGCCTTTAGGCTTCTGCATTCGAACTCCTACCTGTAAGTACGTACGCATCAGTATGTTATTTGACATTTTACTTGTTAAAGGGACACGCTCTTCAAAAAACTTTGTGCTTCTTGAACAATAAACTTGAACTTAAACTTATTTGCTGTGCCTGGTCTCACATTCGTATCTCCCGCCACCATCTCGAATACGAGACCGCCCGCAGCGCAGCAAAGCCGAGCCGAGCTGACTACAGCTCATTTAACGTAAGTCCCTAAATATGGTACAAATCCTCTCCTATGCTCTTTCCTATTATTAACTTTATCGTATTAAATATCATTTTCGATATCATGCTATTGCTTATGTCTCGAATCTTAGGTAAAGTACGCGAGAATTGACTAAAACTAGAGGCGAATGCGATTTAATTTCATATTAACTTCGTGATTTTATTGTTTACGCACGACGTAACAATTGGGGGCTCACTCTTCGGGATATTTTAATAGCAATTAACGCGGATAGCAAATCTTTTTTCGAAATTCAAAAATCGACAAAATAGAGCCGGAAACGAAATTAAGAAACGAAGAGGCCACTGATATTATAAAAACGTAGGTAACGTTAACTAATCAAAATATTTAGCAAGCAATTGCCTAACAAGTTTAGGAAAATTATTAGCATTTTTGCACCAACGATATCAAGTCGCGAGCGAATCAATTCCGGAACGTGCCAAAGAAGTAAATAAAATTTACGAATTTTTACAAGACCAATAAATTTAACAGATCCATCCGAAACTGATCCTAAACTTTCATTACAAAATAACGACAACGTTCAAAAACCTGACATAGCAAAACCCTCTCCACTTTTTTTTACACCAAGAATACGCAGAATACATTATTACACAAATTCAGCAAATAATTATCGCAGACAACCATACAAAACTTTACAATAATTTCAAGGCACCACTCTCACTCCAGTTTGTAATTTATCATTTAAGGATGCAGTCGAAATGATTCCAAAATTTAACGGTTATTTTTTTGGATGGATATAGAGAAACGCGAAGTATGATACCGCCGTGTAACAAGACTGACTTAGCGAGATTAATAAAAATGCGCTTGTCCGGGCAAGCATTAACAAGAGCACATCAAATAACTTTCAATAATATGGAGGAAATTATTATGTATTTTGATCGTACCTATGGATCGGCAAAACGTTTTCACGAATTATTGGGCGAGCTAGTAGTCACGAAGTAAAAATACGACGAAAACATACGACGATTCAAATAGATTAAAATCAGCCGCCCAAGAAGTATACAAAGCTGCGTTACGCGAAAAAAGGCATATACGAGATCTTAAATCAGAAATAGAAAAAGATAGTGTAGATATTTTATTCGCGGGTTTCAATGGTTTATAAAAGGGCGCATGAGCAAACCGGAGTCTCTGGACGCCGCAATCGACCAAGCAATTGACATAGAGCGCGATTATGCATGCCAAATACAGGCGATCAAATAAGATTACCACAACATCCTTTATTTTTTAAGTGGCATTTCGAACTCTAAAGTTCATCGCCTCATCTTTGCAAGCCTTCCACGTTTCCCTATTTTGTGTCAACCCCATCCATTTTGAGCCCTCCCGCCCAATTTCAGTTACGTCTGCTTTTACGTTATCCTCCCATTTGCGTCTAGGTCTAGCTAGAGGTCGCGTTGCTTTCGGTTTTCCTTTCATTATGCGCGCTGCCGTACGATCATCGCCCATTCTTGCCACGTGCCCTGCCCATCTTAGTCTCCGTGATTTTATTATTCTGTTAATATTTCGTGACGCGTACAAATTATGTAGCTCGTCATTGTGCAGTTCCCTCCACTCCCCAGTTTCCTCATCTTTCTTTGGCCCGTATATTTTCCGCAGAACCTTATTTTCAAATAGGCTAAAACGATTTTCTTCCGCTTTAGTGAGCGCCCAGGTTCCGCACCCATTCAAGATTACCGGCATTATTATAGTCCTATATATCCTTATTTTGACATTTTTCGACAGTAGCTTTGACTTAAGTAATCTATTCACAGCGTAGAAGCAGGCATTACCCGAATGAAGTCTCTTATTAATCTCGGCTTTAATTTCGTTTCGATCATTTCTAGTTGTACCTAAATATCTGAATACGCTAACCTTTTCAAAAGTGAAATTTCCGACTCTGAGGTCCCCTTCTCCTTCGCGAATGCCCAGTTTCTCCATGATCATATATTTCGTTTTAGATTCGCTCACTTCTAACCCCCTGTCTTTAGCCGCATTTACAAGGATTTCCGCGTTTCTCGCCACCGATTCATCATTATCTCCAACTATATCCAAGTCATGCGCATAGCCTAAAATCTGCGTTGTTCCGTTGAGTGTTGCGCCTAGCTCGTTAGCCTACATTTTTCTAACAACATACTCTAGCGTCAAGTTAAAGAGTACCGTTGAAAGCCCGTCACCTTGCTTCAAACCGTCGCGTATTATGAACGATTCGGATAGATTACCGCCTACTCGGACCTTTCCAGTGCTTCCGTTCAGATATATTTAAATTAATTTTACGAGTTTTTTTGGTACGCCAAGGAACACTAGGATTTGATACATTTTGCTTCGTTTGACAGAGTCGTACGCTTTCTTAAAGTCCACAAATAGCTGGTGTATAGTTTCGCAATATTCCCACTTTTTCTCTAATAATTGTCTTATGGTAAACATTTGATCGCTCGTCGACCTGTTGCGCCGGAATCCACACTGATAATCTTCTATTATATTTTCCGCGAATGGTGTGAGTCTGGCCTGTATTACGTTTGACAGAACTTTGTAGCAAGTAGGTAAAAGTGAGATTCCCCGGTAGTTATTGCAGTCTGTTTTATCTCCCTTTTTAAAGATCGGTATGATGATGGATTCTTTCCAATTTTCTGGTATTGTTTCATTTCTCCAAATAGCACATACTAGATCAAAAATTTTAAATGTAAGCGCGGTGCCTCCATATTTAAGTAGTTCAGCTGGTATAGAATCGTTTCCTGCGGCCTTATTATTTTTTAGCTTTTTGATCGCGGCCTCTACTTCTTTGTAGGTCGGTTCGTCCATATGGAGTTCAGCAGTGTGGATTTCGTCTCCCATTTCCTCGGAGTTTTCATGTACGTTTAATAACTTATCGAAATAGTCTTTCCATAATTTCAATAGTTAATTTTCGTTTGTCATGAGGTTCCCGCCCTTATCTTTCATTAACTGCGATCTACTCTGAAAACCCTTCCTAATAGCGTTTATTCCTTTGTACATCTCGCGCGGATTATTTTCCTTACTATTAGTTTCTATTTTTCTAATTTCATTTTTCTGATACTCGCGCTTCTTGTTCCTGTAAATCACACCCACTTGCTTTCTTATTTCATGGTATTCTTCTACGGCCCTACCGCTTTCATTGTGTACGCTATCTAATATAGCCTTCTTGCGCCTTTCAAACCAGAGTTCGCACTCTTCGTCAAACCATGGTTTGCTCTTCGGCCTTTTTTTCTTACCCAGTACTTTGTTCGTGGCCTCTTTTATAGTTTTTTCGATAGCCCCCCATAACTTCTAACTTCTACTTGGTACTTGATTCGCTCTACCCCGTTTCGTAGTTTTCCAATATCAAATGTTTCTACTTTGTTCGCTCGCTTACTATTTTGACCGGCTACTAATCTGGCTCTTAATTTGGCCACTACTAGATAATGATCCGAGTTGCAATCTGCCCCCCTATAGGTCCTTACGTCGAGTACATTGGTCCCTATTTTAGCATTGAAATCCCCCACTACTATTTTGGTGTCGTAAGACGCGAATTGGTCGATTAATTTCTCTAAAGTTTCATAATAAAGATCTTTGACTTCTTCCTCTTTGTCCTCCGTAGGTCAGTGGACGTTAATAACCACGTAATTATACCACGCACCTTCGATGATGATATACGAGAGTCGGTCATTCACGAAATTGAAACTTTTAACGGAATGTATGATGTTTTTGTTAACAAGAAATCCGGTGCTTAGGGAATGCCCGCTCGCGCCCCTATATAAAAAGGTGAAGTTACCGGATCCTAGCATCGCGTTATCTTTCCATCGGGTTTCTTGTATTGCTACCAAATCTAAATTGTACCTCTTAGTTTCATTTATGATTTCCCGGAACGCGCCCGCTCTGAGTAGACTTCGTACATTCCAGGTTCCCACCCTTAAGTTCCTTTTGGTTTTGTTTTCTTTGATCCATGATAGTAAGTTATATCCGCGAGTTTTGGATCCTGTTCCGATCGCAGGCGAGTCCATCCGTCTAGGGGTGATAACTAGAACTAAGTGTGAGAGCTTTCCGTCTTTGGCGAGGACATAGTCAACTCGTCGTCAGACACACTCGGTTTTATTCTCATATCCTAACGCCCCCCTGCGAGGCAGCGCGCCTTCGCTGGCTTCGTTGCCGTGTAAGACCAGGTGGCAAATCATAACCCTCATACCTCCCTAGAACTAAGTATGAGAGCTTTCCGACTTTGGCGAGGACATAGTCAACTCGTCGTCAGACACACTTGGTTTTATTCTCATAACCTAACGCTCCCCTGCGAGGCAGCGCGCCTTCGCTGGCTTCGTTGCCGTGTAAGACCAGGTGGCAAATCATAACCCTCATACCTCCCTAGAACTAAGTATGAGAGCTTTCCGACTTTGGCGAGGACATAGTCAACTCGTCGTCAGACACACTTGGTTTTATTCTCATAACCTAACGCCCCCCTGCGAGGCAGCGCGCCTTCGCTGGCTTCGTTGCCGTGTAAGACCAGATGGTAAATCATTCTACACATCCCCTCTCAGGGTAGTTGTCATCGCTCCCGCATCCTCCATGACAGCACGATTTTTGACCCATTGTTTGTTTGAAATGTGTGTTAAAAGAGATAGATTACAGAGTAAGGCAGAAGAAAAAAGTAAGATAGGAGATTTTGTATAGTGTTTGTAGTTGTTGTGGTGCTTGCGTAGTGTTTCTAGATGAATGCTTTCGCCAGTGCGGGCTCATCACACCCACGCCTGGGCCTATCGGCTGTCCGCGACTGCTTATTCAATTTATTAGTAGCTACCCTCTTTCTCAGGGGTCGTTCCTCTATCCGCAACCTGAGGACGCTCTGTGTAGTGGTGATAGGCACCCACCCGTCACGCTCTGTACGATTACGCCCAGGACCCGCTTAGGGTAACGGCATTGCAACAGACCACAGCATCCTACACAAACAAATATTAATGAAAAAGAATCTGCACAAATTAATTTAGTCGAAAGCAAAAAATCAGAAACGTGTCAAATGTGCCATAAATCTGGTCACACAGCGCCTCATTGCTGGTACCGTACTAATGGCGCCGACGATCCAAAGGCGCTTGTCAATCCTCAAAAAAGTAACTGGGCCACGCGCGACAGTGACAAATCAATACCAACTACCTCACAGGGGCAGCTGCAATGAGCCACACAGACGTGGAAAACACCTGAAAACAAAAACCAATACTTCAACTATGTTCCCTCTACCAATGCACATCAGCCAAACGAATCCCAAAATGGCGCCACTAAAGTATGTAATTATTGCAAAAAAGCCGATCATTGAAAGAGCTAATGTAGAAAGCTTGGATATAATAGCAAAATGATAGAAATGCAACAGGGAAACAAAAACGGAATCCCGGAGAACGACGTAACCAGAAAAATCCCACAACCCCAGCATCAAAATTGTTCGACAAACAATCAGCAGTTACGTCGCACGTAAGCAATAAATGGCGCGAAGTTAATATGAAATTAAATCGCGTTCGCCTCTAGTTTCGGTCAATACTTGCGTAATTTACCTGGGAGTCGAGGCATTAGCAAAAGCAGGATAGCCAAAATGACATTTAATATGATAGCGGTAAAATTAGGAAGTGCGAGTTTTCGACAGGATAGGAGAGGCTAGTGAGGTATTTGGGGACTTATGTTGTATGTGTGCCTACGCCTACGCCTTGGTTCCTTGTAGTCGGCTCGGCTCGGCTGGGCTGCGCTGCAGACGGTCTTGTTTTCGAGATGGTAACGGGAGATATGAATAGGAGCACAGGCACAGTGAATAAATAAACGCTAGCAAATAAGTTTAAGATCAAGTTTACTGTATAAGAAGAACAAAGTTAAGTGTAAGGGCGTGTCTCTTTTACACGTGAAATGTCAAATAATAAACTGGTGCGTACGTACTTACTGCTCAAAGTACGAATGCAGAAGGCTGTCGCGCCCCGGGGGGGGGCTTGCTTATATATCCACGCGGGGGTCGCATGCTTAGCCTAATTTAGGCATTAATTATGTGTCATAGAAGGGGAGCGACTGAGGTATGTAGTCGCGGAGGGGAGCTAGGTAAAATTTGGAGAGGATAAGCATGATATGTAGGGGTACGAGGTTGGCAAGGTAGGATACTAGTTGTATAGCGTAGGACTGTAAGTAGGATTTAGTATGGTAAGATACATATAGCTTGACGACGAGACGATGAACATGAGGCGATGTTCTGGACGTAACACAGTAATACAATTAATAAAAAAGATTGTTTTATTAATCATTAATAATTGTTCAGCAACTATTATGCTATAAACAAATAAGGCAATTTCTTAATTTAACATCTTATTTTCACTTAGTACCAGACAATTTTCCTGTTGAGGAAGACGGACTGCTCGGCAGTGAAATCTTTATTAATTATGATGCAAACATTACTTATAGAGAACAATATTTTATAATTGACAATTATAAATTGCCTCTAAAGTTACCATAAATTAAAAATAAAAAAATACATAAGTTTTTAACTGTTACTTTTACTGAAAACCCAGAACAATGAAATGCGCGCGAGCAATCAAAATACGGAAAATTATCAAACTCAATCTCAGAAAATCGATATGCGCAAATAGAAAAATCATATACGCATATTACTTCCAATTCGAAATCCGAAATCCGATATCTGAAAACCGAAAATTGTATTTATAAAACCTAGATTCGAAACCTCGAAAATGATAATCCAAAATTTATAAGTAGTAAATAAATGCGCAAAATCGAAATTATAATAATTCATAATTCGAAAATCAGTTTAACTCTGAAATCCGCAATCAAGAACCGCGGCAAAATCAAAAACATAGTAATTTGAAATTCGAAAATGAATCGAACTCAATAATACCGCAATAATCTACCAAAATTCGCATTCCGAAATCAGATAATAGAAAAGCAAAAATAATATTTTAGCTCTTGTTTTAGAAAAACAAAAACAACGATGTTAGGAACAAATAAGAAATTGCTCCTAGAGGCTGACACAAATTCGCTCACAGTGACAACTCAAAAGTGTCGGCCCGTCACGGATCTTTGCGTATATTATTCCTATGAACTCTTACAAGTATTTTGTGACCAAAATGAAAATCATCGAGTGGAGGAATCCAGAAGAAACTCGATTTTTCAATATTTTTCAGAGGTTATCCGCGATATTCTTGTTAATAAATCTTTAAACTATTAGTTCTTCAGCTGAAGTTCTACTTTTTAGTAGTAAAAACAATTCTAAATAGTTTCGTACCTCTTATATTGATATCATCCATATAACTGCATGAAAATGATTTGAAGTCAACTAGAATTTTTCAGTTATGCCTTTTATTTATTTTTTTATTCGGGATGCTCACTTGATACTTTATATTTTTTCCAAACATTTTTAAAATTGCAGTGTACCTATTCCATTGCTTGTTCGCTAAAGAATCCAAGTCCAGGGCCTATGTCTTCACAAAATTCTGGTACGTGATGGAAAATGGCATGAATTTTTGGATTTATCGAAATACCAAACTCCAAGTAGTTATTTTGAAATCTTTAATAATATTTTCAAAAGAAGGGTCGAGATCTTTACCAAAACAGGCTTGCACAACAGTTCCAAATTTCTCAATAACTTTGACATATTTCAAGTAGCAAACATTTTGACATCTAGAGCGCAGTAAATCAAGTAAGTCAAGTAAAACAACATGAATTTCCATTGAAGCTTGTTCTCTCATGTCGTATGTCATGCGTCACACAGCATGTTTTAGCCCATTGAAGCGCATCTTGTTCACATTCCTTTAATAAATGAGTATATAGAGTATTAAATGTTCCAAGCATTAGATGTAATTCAGGAGGAGGAATAATTTGCAGAAACGTTTTGTTTTCTTCAGTATTAAAAACAGGAGGATGAATACAGTTTTTGAACATTTTAGCATCTTCTGTCTTAGCTCCAGCTTCAACCCATTTCATATGATTTTGTAAAGCCAATTGTTCTACGTTCTCCGCACTCATGAAGCTCATTTTGTAGTGTATAGCACCACATGCAAGGGTTCATACAGCTATGGAATATGATGCCTATGAGAATATTAGCTAGTTTTAAATCAGTGCTAAGTAAATGTTGTGCTAAGTCTATAATAAATAATTTATTAACTCCCGAATCCTTGAATTTCTTAGCTGATATTCCATCTTTATACTTTTGTCGCCGATGAAATGATTTCTGGGATTCTGTGGTGGATTGAATTAAAAAATTCCCCTCCTTCGTCAACTCCAAATTTTAAGTGAAAGTCAGCCAATTTTCGTTTTTCTTTGATATATTCTATCAGACCCTCAAGGTTCGTGCAATAACCAACTGTTTAATTTGTTGCAGACAACTTGTTCGCTTTGACATTACTGAAGTCGAAATCTTTTATTCCAAAAATGGCATCTACACAGTGCATAGTGTCACAACTTTGAATTTTTTTTCGAAATGAGATTCTACAACTTTAGAATTATTTGAAACTACACACAAAGACGCAGCGATTTCAAGAATCACATTCTGATTCGAATGAAAACTTTGTCCTTATTTTAAGAAATTCTCCGTAGAAAAAAGCTGCTTCTTTACTGGGCTATTATTTATGCTTTTACCAACAGAAACTTGAAGAGGTTTACATCCGGTAACTTGAGTCAATAATATAATATTAGACTCGCCTTCTTTCTCTTTACTTTCTTGTACATCGACTATTTCCCTTTTCAATAAAGATGAAACTACTTGCTTCGTAACCTTTGAGTCTGACTACACAATGCTCTCAGTTAGATTTTTCAACCGCGAACTCAAGTTTTATTTATGAGATAATCAGTGAAAACAATAGCTACAGCGGTTTTTAGTGTTAGGCGACTTTGTTCTATCCAAAATAAAATTTGTAGAACTTAATAATGAAATTATCAGATAATCAATAAAATAAATAAACTAAACTGTTTGTCATAGTTAAACTTATACAGCGTATCAAAACGAAAATGAAAGAATCTGTGACAGAAACTTGATTGAAACATTGAGATTGTCAGTTATAAAGTTATTCTAATTAATATACATATTTAGATACACACCTAATATATTTATATTACAGATATATTTGAGTATACTTTATCGCTCCGACAATAAGTCTCCCTTTGCGAAATTTCCAGTTTTTCATTTTCTAGCTAATTGACAAATGTCAAGAGTACATGTATTCAGTACTTGATCTGGTAACTTTTCTCACAGGACAAAGACCAGAAAAGTTGGGAAGTCTAATAGTTTGCTGTGGGTTGTATTTAATACGAGATAGATCTTTTCAATAAGTTGAACATACGACGCCGGGTAAACGATCGGCAAAAGCATCATAGTCAAGGTATTTTTCTACCTTTGCCTTCAAGACCCCTTGAACAAGACGCATTTCTTGCGTTTTCCCGAAACAGAGTAAACAAATTTGTCGACGATTTTCTTCGTGAGATCTTGCTTTCGGCATTTTTATAATCAACGTTTGAACTTATTTTACAGAAACACTATTATTTATTTACAGTATCTATGGCAACATTACCGCAAGAATAAATATGAATTTCGGATGAAATACTAAAAGCAAAATCAATAATCGAGCAAAGTACCCCATCTAACATAATTATCGTTAGAAATATGCGTAATAAGAGTATTTAAGCTGCTTTATCGATTATTTAGAGATATTCAATAAAATTTACTATATATATCTTCAGAATTAAAAAAGATAAAAATAAAAATGTAAATATTCTACTGAGTGGAAATTCTGACTGGAAAATAAAGAGAAGAAACTGACGGAATCAATTTTTTTATATTCATGAATAAAATTGTATGAATTATATCAATATAAAAGATACAAAAACTATTCAGAATAGCTTATATTATTGAAAAGTAGAAAATCAGCTGAAAAATTCATATTTTAAAGATTTATTAACAAGAATATCTCGGATACTCTTTGAAAAATGTTGAAAAATCGAGTTTTTTGGTCGCAAAATACTCGCAAGAGTTCATAGAAAAAATATAAGCAAAGATCCGAGACTGGCCGACACTTTTGGGTTCAAGTTCATCCAAGACCACTGTGGGTTTGTAAGGAAACTATATCTCGTTGCAGATTGTACAAAAAAACAAGACTTTTAGGTTGGTGCGACAATTAGGAAAAAGAAAATACCATAGGATGGCGACTGTAACGTAATAATACGTCACGTATTATTCGCCATCTTTATGTGCGCAAATAGTCAATTAAAATCATAATAATTTACATGCAAAATATACGAAAATATATAATCACTGGATTCTCGAACAGATTCAGCCACAAAATATTTAATTTTACAAACTGTGTCTGAAAGGCAAAAAAAACACGCTCGCTAAAAAACGAGGAACCTCTGTTCTACACGATATTGGGGCGTCCGAGTTCAAGTGATTTTCCGGGAAGAAAAGTGTGTCGCTCGCACGACAACAACATGTGGCTGGAAACAGCCTCTAGACTTCATATACAAAAAAGGAACTGGAGGAGGAGAGAGGCTAAACAGGGCTACAACGAATTTGTAGACCACAAGTAAAGTCAGTCAGAGCGTGCTGAAGGAGACACACGGGTTTTCTCGCGATATTCATTTATTTAATTCTCCTCGTTATTTCTCGTTTCAAACACTTTTAATACGGCCGTAGCCAGTCCTAAGCCCGAATTAGACGCAGAGAGAAAGTTCTTCATTGAAACATCCTTATTTCAATCCGCGTTTATTATAAGTTATTTCATTTATTTATTACTAATTTATTTAAATGTACCGCTCTCGGTTCACGCGCTACCTAACCCCAGCCTGGGTCCTCACCGTGGTGTACAGCGGTGTGATATGATTCGACTCACAATTGAATTGCACAAAAATTAATAATTGTATATATTTTAAAATTAACCTCCGAAGTCCCGAAATTATCGTGATTTTAAATATAAAGAATTGTTAAAGTCCAAAATTGCAAATAAAATATTATCGGACAGTTACGTTATAACATTTGCATTGTAAAATTGAAGTTATTGGACAGTGCAATTTGAACGTGACACTTTTCTCGTTCGGGTTTTTCATCAAAGTCGTCAAGAAGCCGGTATTATAAACATTACACAGCCCCACAAAAAAAAATTGTAAGTCCCAAAAACTTGACCACGGTACTTATATGTTTTTGGGATCGCTGAATCCGAATCCAGGGTTAGTTTAACCCCATCAGATCTTTCTCAAGGTCAGTTGAAGGTCAAATTATCGAAATACATGAAAAATACACTAAAACCATGGTATCTTGGGGTTTTCGGGGTCGCTGAATCCGAATCCGGGGTCAGTTTAACCCCATCAGAACTTTCTCAAGGTCAGTTGAAGGTCAAATTATCGAAATACATGAAAAATACACTAAAACCATGGTATCTTGGGTTTTTTTGGGGCGCTGTATCTGAATCCGGGCTTATTACAACCCTATCAGGTCATGGTCAAGGTCAGTTGAAGGTCAAATCAGAAAGATTCATAAAAAGTAGAGTCAAACCATGACATTTAGGGGTTTTTGGGGTCGCTGAATCCGAATCCAGGGTCAGTATAGTCCCATAAGGTTATATTTATGGTCAGTTCAAGGTTAGTTCAAGGTCATGGACGTAAAGAGAGTGAAAAAATTAGTTATAAACTGAAACAATGCAAAAGGTAATGTAAACCATAAAGCAAAGAACAATGTATATGCAAGTACAATCGTATCCTTTAAAACTATATCATAGTTTGCTGATCCTTCATTTACTTTAAATGTGTTAGAAGTATATGCAATTCAATAAAATACCCGTAAAAATATTAAGCCCATTACTCTTTTTTATGGTAACGAACTATTTTATTGTCAAATGATCTACGAAGAGGATTACGCTTCCGCTTCTCCGATGTTGATGGTAGATCTCTTTTTAACGACCAACAGAAATCTGCTAACATATTTACGTCCCATCTTCCTTGGTACCTGCGCTCCATTTCCTTGATATCTTGGTGAAATATCTCTCCCTGCTCTTCGCTATAATCACCTAGGTTTTCTGGAAATTCATCAACATGCGAATATAAAAAGTGTAATTTTAGATTCATTAGGCAGCCTTGATTTTTGTAACTATTTACTAAATTTAAAACTATTTGTTGGTAATTTGGGCTCTTATGATTTCCAAGAAAGTTTTCAATTACGTCCTTGAAACATAACCATGCTTCTCTCTCTGTATGATTCATTTTCGTAACAAAAATTTCATCATTTATCATCTTACGAATCTGAGGGCCATCGAAAATTCCTTCATTTACTTTAGCATCACTTAATTTGGGAAACTGATTTCGCAGATACTTAAAGCAGCTACCATCTTTGTCTAAAGATTTTACCCATTGTTTCATAAGTCCCAATTTAATGTGCAGAGGTGGTATAAGAATTTTTGATGGATCAACAAGTGGCTTATCTTTTATATTCTTAGAACCCGGTTCGAATTTTTGTCTAAGGGGCCAGACACTCTTTATGTAATGATTCTTTCTATCCCTACTATCCCATTCACATAAATAGCAAGGATATTTTGTGAATCCCGATTGTTGCCCCAGAAGTATTGTTACGATTTTAAGATCCCCACATATTTGCCATTTATGATCATTGTATTTTATTCGGTCTAATATTACTTTCATGTTACAGTACTCTTCATTCAGTATTACCAAATATCCTATGGGAATGGCTGCATAAACATTTGTATTGTGTAACAGAACGGCTTTTAAACTTCTCGTTGACGAATCGATGAACAATCTCCACTCGTTAGGGTTGTAACATCCATGTTTAAAGTAATTCATCAACCCAACTATATCTTTGCAGTAAACTAAGGAAATTTCTTCATCTTTAGCGAAATAATCACGATATATCTTATCTCTGTCTCGGTAGTAAGAAACTCTAATTTTTCCAGCTTCATTAGTATTTTCTTTTAGCCATGAAGTCAAGTACTCCGCCCCATCCTTTGGTAGGCCCAAATCGCGTATGAGATCATTCACTTTTTCCTGTGTAAGTGGACCTTTCTCCTTCTTAGTATTGTAGGGGATGTATTCTTCGTCACTTGTATCACTTGTACTAGCAACGTCATTGTCTTTATCAGGCGCTATTTCTTCTTCCGCAATAATATCTCCTTCCTCCATTTCTTCTTCTAAGATTTCATCTTCATCATGTCTTTCTAAATTTTCCTCAAGATCCATACTTCCACTTGCGTACATACCCAGTGGATCTTCTCTTTTATCAATTGACGATTCATATATAGGTTTCGTGACACTTTCAACGTTAGCGTAATTAATTTGCGACTTGTTTTTACTATTAACTCCATGCAAATTCGTATTACAAAAATAACAGTCTTCTTTTCTTAAAGGTTCCTTCCATATCGTAGACACTTTCATTTTTACTTCAGTTTTACCATTTTTGTCTTTCTGTAGCATTTTCCTACATATTGCGCATATGATTTTAGGAACCCAATCAAATTCATCAATTTTCATGTCTAAATCAAACATGTTCTTGTACTGCTTTTTAATATTTTGATTGATTTTTCTTCTATTTTTTGGGGTCTCATACTTGCTACAAATGTAACAAAAACTATCCCGTTTTGCTATAAGGCATTCTTGGTCACCAGACCTCAAGTGATAAATTCTTGTAGTATTATACTCTTCGAAAGCCAAGTTTCCCACTAACAAAGAGCTGCGGTCGCTTGATGACGACGACTGCGGTCCCGCTTGCCCTCCCTGACCAGCCGCCGATACTGGGGTTCCGAATCCCTGCATCGTAATTTTTTGTTGTTTGTCTGCCATGACGGCTCTAAAGCCTTCACCCAGGGGTTTAGCCGACCGAAAAAAAAGAATCGTGGTCAAGTTTTTGGGACTTACAATTTTTTTTTGTGGGGCTGTGTTATCAATACATTTTTAATAATGTAAGTCTATAATATAGCTTTTCAAGAGTAATCGAGTGATAAATATTGAATAGTATTCAAAACAAAAAAAATTATAAAAAAACCGATAATTAAAATGAAAGTATTAGGTATAATAGGAAGAAGCGGCTAATATGGAGCGGTGGGTTGATTGGAGTACCTTTATTTTAAATATTTACCTTCAAATTAAATGCATCAAACTGATTTTATTTGATTATATATCTGCACAATACATACTATTTTTTTTAAATATTACTATTGTTTTTAGCTTTTAAAATGTATGTCTTACATTAAATAATATTATACCTAATTAGCAAGCAGTGCATAGAATGCAAATTTGACGCACACATTTGTTTTATTATTGAATTTATCCTGTATTTTAGATTTAATAAATCTATATAAAATTTTTGTATACAGAGTAGACATGTTAAGGTAACATTTAATACATTTTTATATTTGCTTTTAGCAATTATATAGTAGATATTACATATCGAATTTAAAGTGGGCCTACGATGGACAGCAATGTAAAATTTATATAGTTAGTAAAATTTTATAAAAAAGAGAGATAAGTTCCTTAGAGAATAAGTGTACTTATTATAATTACATTTTCTATAGTAAATTACAAGGCATCTTATTTAAAAATGTAGCTCATGCATTTTCTTTTAACTTATCGATAAGAATATTAAATTTATGTTTTCGCTAATAAAATAAAGTTAATGCTATCAAATTGCATTAAACGTTTTTATATAGTTAAATATAAAATATATATTTTATCACCAAGCAAGTGAGATTCTAATATAACTTTATAGTTACATGTAAAAGGTCAACATTTTTTAGTTAGCAAGAGTAAGAAATTTTCTAGGATTCAAATTTAAAGTACACACAGAGGAATACAATGAATTTAAATCTTATTATGCTTTTCATACTTAAACGAAGGAGATGAAGGAGATCTGAGTAGTGAAATAATCATAAATTAATACAAATTTTATAAATAGTTATTATACAAATATTAATATAATACGTAATATATTCTGTTGAATACATTATTTTAAAATAAAAGTATTTAAGGATTATTTATTTTCTTTAATAGTTTAGTAAAATTAAATTAATTATTTTACAAATGTTGTGACACATCGTTTTATTACTTTCGGTATTTATTTTCTCTACGCTTATGATATGCATTTCACTGAAACATATAGCAACTCCTTGTGTGATAATATGTGTGTAATATGTAAACTTTCAATAATTTAATAAACTTAGCATTTTACTAACATTTAATACTAATGCATACATTTTTTTCTTTTTAATAGATAAAAATGCGTTTTCTGCAGTAAACATTTTAAATAAACGCAAAGCTTAAAATAAAACACATTTTTTAAATTTGCAGTAATATATAATTTTTTTGTTTAGTAGCATCCTTTTATGAAGTATTTAAAATATATAAACTGAGTTCAAAGGTTTGAAAAAAGAAAAAAACGAAAAAAAATTGCGTTCATACCTTCTTAATACAAGAACTACGTGTAAAAGTAATTACCATACGTTATATGATAAAAGTAGATAGAGAATAAAGATATTAGTTATTTAGATATAAAGAAAGATGGAGATGAAATTTTAGAATAAAATTAAAATTAAAATCAACGTGCAATAAGGAAACTAATGAATTTTATGAGGTAGTATAATAGTATATCATATATCTCACTCATCTATACTCAAGTGCGAGTACAAATGTAAAATAATATTGTATCTTTCCACGTTGCATGCTAAGATTAAAAGCCCTATGCAAAATTTGTGATATAAATTAGTTCTCAAAACAAATAGTAAGTTTGAGAAATACTATTCATTAGGCTTCCGTCGGAATATCATTATTATTAAAAATATTATTATGATTCTTATTATTTGATTTGAGTGAAATATACAAGGATTATGCATGCATGCGAAGTAAGCTCTCGAGGTGCTACGTGTGATTATTGCTAAAAGTTTTATATTAAAATACCAAGCAATATGTAGTAAGCCACAAAGTCACATCTGAGTCTTCAAAAAGAAATAGATACAATTAATTGAAAGTTTATTTACAAGAAAAATATAATAGGCAAAGTAAATTTATCAAAAAAAAAAAATACTCATAATGCAGGTTTATCTAAAGAAAAGTTGATATAGTGACTACGGTCGAAGGGGTTTGAGTACCCTGAGATGTCAAGTACGCAGTGCGAAAGTCACAAAAGAATCTCAAAATTCGCAGTCACAACGGTCGAAGGCATTTGAGTACCCTGAGATCTCAAGTGCACAGGTACAAGTGTGGTTAGTGATAGATCAAAGAGTCAGGAGCCATAGGTGTTTAAGAGCCAGACGTGTCAACAAGAAATATCGAACGCAGTGATACTGAAAGGTTAGCTAGCCAAAATTGTCAAAATAAATTTTAAACGAAGTGACAATGAAATTTTTGCGAGCTAAGAGTATCAAAAGAAAATCTAGAACACAATGACACGTACTGACAGCTCCGAGTACGGTAAAAGGAATAAACTTAAGCATCTTGAGAAAAATGATATTACAGCAATGTTTGAATTAAAATTGTATTTAAGGGACATGTAAGTCTGTGATAATGATATCCTAAGAAAAATAAACATTTTATTCATTTTATTTTGGCATATTGTAGTGATATTGTACTAATCGAAAAAGAATTCCTTGACAGTGATTTGAAAGTTAAGCGATGTGACGAAGTTTTCTGTGTCCCAATATATATATATTGGGACGCAGAAAACTTCTGTTATATATATATATATCTGTTGATGTGTGTTGACAGGCGCGGATCGGGTACGAGCGAGCGAGCGTAGCGAGACTATTGGTGCGACTGGCGGGTCGGCTTGTGGGAGCAGCTTCATCGTCGTCAAGGTGTAAGCGTCTCAGCAGCGGTACAAGAGAGAGAGAGAGAGAGAGAGAGAGAGAGAGAGAGAGAGAGAGAGAGAGAGAGAACGGGTATAGTGACTTCGTCGGGCTCTGCAACTAGGGAGTTTCGGTGTGCGAGCGGGTGAGCGGAAGGGCATAGAACGGTCTGTCTATAGACTCTACGTACGCCGCACTTCGAACGAGTATATAGGAGTATAGAACGACACGTCTAGAGACTCCGATCGGGGCGAAGCCTGTCGACATTGACGGGTGCGTTGAGGTAGTAGAGTGTGTGAGTGAGATGAAGAGCTCTATGGTATAGAATGTGTATGTAACTATGGTTGTATATGAATGTAAGAATGTATATAATGAGTAGCGGAGTTAGAGTAATGTAGTGAGAGGTAAACTAAATGGTTGATCGAGATACAGTACGTCTCATAACTATAGAAACACCACAAATTTTCACGTTTAAATGTGTATATTATACCTTTTTTTAAAGAACCTGTAACTTTGGAAGCAAAACTCCGAGGATTTTCCTCGGCTTCTCCTTCTCGGCTTTCTTTTGACATAACCCATTGAAAGTAATGCGATTGGTCATTATTATTGTCGTCAATAACGAAATCTTTTTTGCATGTAGTGCAATCATTATACATACAACTTTTATTTTGAATGTCACATTTGAATTTTTCTAGTACGGCTTTTGCATTACAAGACGGTAGATACTCGTACTTTAGTTTGGCAAGTTTTGTAACTAAAAAATCAAAATTAGCATGCGCTTTACACATAGTAGTATCGCGATCTGTTGTCCGTTTAAAAATAATCCAGAAAGGTGATAATCGAAAAAAAGTTGCTCTCGAAATTTTTAGTAATCCTTCTTGACAATATTTTTTATACAAACTAGATAATGTATCTGATAGAAATCTTTTTCTCACAGTAATACCATTCTAAGTTATGACATCTTTAGAACCCGGAGCCATGGAACTGTTGTCGTCTCTTTATAAAAACGTTCTGACTTCTCTTTTTGCTATTTCCATATGATTTGTAAGCTTAATGTTTGCTCGACTAAAAGACGGCGTTTTTTTATTACACTGCTTATGCTGCAAGTAAGTACTACATAACACAGAATTTCTTTTCATGAGTTTATATTTTTTTATAATTTTACCTGACACTAGCCATGCAAAAAATGATTTGCTATGTTCTGTTTTCAATCCTTCTTTTCGTTCTCTTAATTGTTTTTGTAATGCTTCGCAATAAATTAATCGTTGTCTAATAGCTGCTTTACCTTTATTTTCTATTTCTTTAACATTATTTATTATATCATCTTGATCTTCTTTACTTCTCTTTTTCCTCATCCCATAATATTTGTTTTGCCAAAACTTAATTTTTTTGTTTTTCTCTATTATAATTGACTTCAATTTTGTAATATCTCGGCGTAATCTAAATTCTCGGTTTTTTGTAAATTGTAAAGTACGAGCTAATTTATTTAATTTAATTACTTTATTGGAGTTATTACTTAAGTGACTGTTGTCCTCGAAATTACTCCTTGAATTTTCGAGAATATCATCAGTGTCGCTAATTTTTCCTCCATTATCATCATCAGATGTTATTCGTATAATTTCATGATTTTTATCAATATTTGCGTAAATGTCAGGAACGGCAGAGTCATCGCACATACCTAAATGCTTGAAATCATTTTCGTCGGGAAAAGGGTCATCACACATACCTGAATCATTGAAATCATTTTTGTCGGGAAAAGGGTCATCACACATACCTGAATCATTGAAATCATTTTCGTCAGGAAAAGGGTCATTTGGTGCAATATCTTCTTCATCAACATCATTACACTTTGAAATCAAGATATTTGCAGCAGCCATAATACGCGCAATCATTGCCATTTCATTTTTCTTTGTGATCCGTTCAGTCTCTTTTTGCCTTTTTTCCTTTTCTTGATTTCTTTTTTCTTGCATTTTTAAACGCTTTATTTCAAGTTTTTTCTCTCGATCAAGATCCATAGTGTATAAATACTTTTTTGCTAATAATAATAATAATAATAATAATAATAATAATAATAATAATAATAATAATAATAATAATAATAATAATAATAATAATAATAATAATAATAATAATAAAGTACGTAATTACACATAATATGTTTTAAACAATTTAGAAAAAATAAATTTACCTTTTACAATTATTAATTTAACTCTAATCACTAACTACGTGTAACTGTTCACTCAATAAAATCCATTCCAGGACTGACAAAAGTATAGAATACAAAGAAAGCACGGCGGTCGTAGATTGTTTTCCAAAGTTACTGCACGACTTTGAAACGTGTATGTATACAAAGAAAACGGACAGTCGTAGAGCGGAGATAGCGTTCCTTGACATTACCGCTTTTGATGAAAATTTTGACCTTTGGAAACTTTCGCCTTGTTGCCTAGTTTAAACTTTACCAGCACACTTACCAATTTATGAACACATTGTACAAGTATAGAACAATCGTTTTATAGTATAAAACACCATCCACACATCAATAAAAAAGTGTGCCGGCTAAAAAATCGTTTTTTTCCCGTGAGTTTCGCTTCAGATACTAAATTTCGAATAACCATAACTCTGGTTCTATTAGAGGCACACATTTAATTCTGTTGTCATTTGGAAGCTTATATTATATAGAATATCATATTTGAATATTCTATTCAATCCACGAAGGGCACACCTACGTATACTATATTTTTATAATAGTTATATACTTAAGATTATTAGAAAAAATTTTCAGGGTCCAAACATATTCGGTAAAAAAGATACAGCGCGCAAAAGAAAAAAGAAATGTCAATCATCACATTGACTCACTGGTGTTTTGGCTAGTTTTGGGCTTACAACGAGCGGATATTGGTGCAGATCGGATGCAACACTACAGTAACTCTTATTATACGATATTTCCTTTCGGAAAATACCCAATAGGTATAGCGATTTCGACCATATACCCACGAAACTATGCATCATCACCAAAATCAAATGTTCCTGAGATATGCCCATATACTCTACCTAGAGCAGTATCTTTCTTTACTTCAGGCCAGCCACTGACATCATCCACACGTTTTCTTCTTTCAAATTTATTTTTCTTCCATGTGTAATAAGATGGAACTTCAACGAAAAGAAGCGTTCTTGCAAAACTATCTACCGAAAATAATTCAAAAAATGCAAGAAGTGTAGCTTTAGGAGGATGATTTATGATATTCCTCAAGCGATTAGAATCTTTTTGATCGAAGTAGACGCGTTGACCATTTTCTAAATGAACAGCGAGGTGAAAGACTGTTGGAAATCTTTCATGAATAGGGAAACTTAAGATTCTCCATACTGCCTCGGAACTACTGATATATCGACCACTTTCATAAATTTTAACTTCGTCTTTTTTATCTTATATAGCGAATACAGCCTGATCACTGCCTTTGGTGATATATTTACAAACATACGTTATCGGTTTAACAGAGTTGAAGTATTCCACATTGATATGAGCTTCAAAAATCCGCGAAAGAACAGGATTGTATGGTACGACCCAGCGGTTATCAATGGTGATGCCATTGATTTCAACAATAAAACCACCATCTTCCGGTTTCCTACGTCGATATTTTGGGTATCCATCATCTCCTGTTTGAGTTTCTTGCAGAAATTCTTTAGGAAATTTTTTGCTGCAACAACCTTCTTTCATGCAAGGCGACCTGTTATTTAAGCTACCGCAAGATCCGTGGATCATGTTGGCCTTGACTATTTCATAAAGAAGAGGATCTTCGGCTGGGTCTGGTATTTCTGCGCTAATAACATCATCTATCTGATCTGGAGTGAAACGTAGTTTAAGCCACAATAAAATATGTATGTGAGGTAAACCTCGTTTCTGCCATTCAACAGAATACATGTAACATTTCATTTCTCCAAATAATTCACCCTTCGTTAATAATGCTATAAGCGATTTCACTTTCAAGTGGAAGACCCAAGGTATGATATCATGCCGGTCGTAAGACTTTTGGCCATGTAGTAATGCTTCTGTAATGTCGCTCCATCGGGGATTACACGTAAATGTTATAAATAAGTCCGGACGACCAAAATTGCGGACGTACGTTATAGCATCCTGGGCCTTTTCATGCATACACCGTGGTGATCCAGTAAAAGACGATGGAAGCACTACCATCTGACCTAGTTCGGCGACATCGGTATCTTGTCTTCCAATAGCATCTTTTAGGTGCATATAATTGTCTACTCTAAGTTGCGCCTGGTTGTTCCGAATAAAGTTTAATCGTTCTGTTTCAATTTTCGCGTACATATCTACTAAGAATTGATTAAAAAGAGATCGACTGTACAGTAAATGGTTGATCTCTGTTTCTCGGATCATGATGCGGTATGAATAGAAATTCATTGCAGATACTGTTTTTTTAAGAGATAAAGGACCCCGCAGAATCCTTATGGGAAATGGCTTTCGGCTAATTTTTTTGAAACTTTGTAAAATGATAGTCCTTAACACGCAGAACAAAAGTCTCCATAGGCCCAAAGCTTCAAGATTCTTAGTTTAAAAGCTAAAGCCTGTCAAAGTCGAATATTTTTATCCATACGCTATACAGCCTAAGCACGCGAGTGATGTTTTTATCGGGGATATATACACATATACATACATATACACACATACATACATACATATATACATACACACACACACGCATATACATACATATATATATATATATATATATATATATATATATATATGTGTGTGTGTGTGTGTGTGTATGCGTATGTATGTATGTATGTATGTATGTATGTATTTATGTATGTATGTAAGTATGCATATATGTATGTATGCGTGTGCATATGTGTGTGTATATATATGTATATGTGTATATATACACGCATACATACATATATACATACTTACATATATACATACATATATACATACATACATTCATACATACATACATACATACATACATACATACATACACACACACACACACACACACACACACACACACACAGACATACACACACACACACATACATATATATATATATATATATATATATATATATATATATATATATATATATATATATATATATATATATATGTGTGTGTGTGTGTGTTGGGTTTATACATATTAGAGAGGAGATACCTGCGTATTCATGCTGAGGTAAGGTATCGAGGTAGTTTGTTCTACGATCATTTCGTGGATAGTAGAGCAGAGTATCTGTCGTGACTTTGGTTTCTTTCTTCGACTCACATAGCAGTCCTTTCAAGGAGAGTCATCGAGCTTTTTATAAAGGTGCCGAGATAGTTTGTTTTGCAATCCTTTTAAGGATAGTAGATCAGAGTATCAATCGTGACTTTGGTTTCTTTCTTCGACTCGCATAACAGTCCTTTTAAGGATAGTTATCGAGCTTTTCATCAAGGTGTCGAGGTAGTTTGTTCTGCGGTCCTTCTAAGGATAGTAGAGCAGAGTATCTGTCGTGACCTTTGCTTTGTTTCTTCGACTCGCATAACAGTCCTTTTAAGGATAGTTATAGAGCTTTTCATCGGGTGCTAACCAAGTGCCGAGGTAGTTTGTTCTGTGGTCCTTTTGAGGATAGCAGAGCAGAGTATCCGTAGTGACCTTCGGTTTGTTTCTTCCACTCGCATAACAGTCCTTTTGAGGATAGTTATCGAGCTTTTCATAAAGGTGCCGTAATAGTTTGTTCTGCAGTCCTTTTAAGGATAGTAGAGCAGAGTATCTATCGTGACTTTGGTCTCTTTCTTCGACTCGCATAACAGTCCTTTTAAGGATAGTTATAGAGCTTTTCATCGGGTGCTAACCAAGTGCCGAGGTAGTTTGTTCTGTGGTCCTTTTGAGGATATCAGAGAGGAGTATCCGTAGTGACCTTCGGTTTGTTTCTTCCACTCGCATAACAGTCCTTTTGAGGATAGTTATCGAGCTTTTCATAAAGGTGCCGCAATAGTTTGTTCTGCAGTCCTTTTAAGGATAGTAGAGCAGAGTATCTATCGTGACTTTGGTCTCTTTCTTGGACTCGCATAACAGCCCTTTTAAGGATAGTTATCGAGCTTTTTATCGGGCGTGGTGCCGGCGCAGCTACTTCTACGGTATAGGTTGCTTGCAGATTTCTGTTTTATTTCACCTTTTTGAAAGGTGGTAATTTTTATTGACATAACAAAAGTTCTTTGAAAATGCGATGCTACGTGTGTAATGGACAGTTGAATGCACGTCAACTGGCATTTATGAATGGCATTGAGAATGTCAATAAAAGACAAGTAGCAATCATTAGAAGAGATGAACGTAATCATCCACCTCTAGCCCTAGATGAGAACTCTAGAATATGTGTTAATTGTAATCGGCGAATAGTTGCTGAGATTGCTTTAATGGATGCAGATCCAGCCTGTATGCGACTAAACATTGTTACTCAAACAGCATCTCAGACTTGCATTATTTGCAATGCGCAAAATGACATCCACGGGTTATCTTTAGAATGTAGGGTTCAGGTTTTTATAAAAAGAAACATTTATATACCAGAGAATGTACGTAGTTGTAGACATCATCTGAATGATAGTGGGGTTTTCTTCGATCCACTAATGCTTGGCTTGCAATCTATTAACAGACCTTATGTTATTAGAGGCCAGCAATTACAGGTTTTTCTTCAAGGAATGAGAAACGTGGTATTGGAAAGGGGTAAAGGAATTGACTACGATAACTTACCTGATGATGATTTTGAATGCTTATCACCTATAAATAAACAACAGTTTGAAGAACTTTTAACTTTTTGTGATCCAGTAGTACAAAATGGAAAATTGAGACACATTCACAGGAAAGATTTATTGATTTTTTTGTGTAAGATGAGGCAGGGATTGAGTGATGATTTTTTTAAATTATTTTTTATCAGTCTAGCAGACAAAATGTCAGTTCAATCATTGATTACGTCAAAACATCATTACTACAAAGATTTGTTCCTGAAAATATCGGGCTTGATGCTATAACTAGACAACAGTTTATAGAACAGCATGTAACAGACTTTGCAAATGAGCTCTACAATCATGATCCTGTAGAAAGGAAAGCAATATCTATAATTGACAGTACATATTCCTACATACACAAAAGTTCTAACTTTCGTGTATTGCGACAGTCCTACTCTATTCACAAAAATAGGCATCTACTAAAGCCAACCCTCATAGTAGCCCCAGATGGCTATATGCTCACGATTTTTGGACCTTATTTTTCTGATGCTCGTAATAATGATGCTGAAGTTCTTCGTGAAGAATTTGAAAGAGATGCTGATGGTTTAGCAAACTGGTTCCAGAACGGTGATATTGTATTGGTAGATAGGGGTTATCGCGATGCTGTACGCATGTTGCAGCACCTTGGTATTGACCATAGGATGCCTGCACTGATTCAACCTGGGCAAAGACAGCTCCCTACACCAGATGCAAATGACACACGAATGGTAACTAAAAGTCGTTGGATAGTAGAAGCACGAAATGGACATCTTAGATCTATTTTTAAGTTTTTAGCGCAAATAATAAACATGCAACATGCAAAGAACCTAAATGTTTTCTATCGCATTGCTGGAGCTATCATAAACAGGTATCACCCTATTATTACCATGTAAGATGCGGATGTTCAATATGCAAGAGAAATGGTTCGGAGGTCAAGGATGCCTAATGTTGTGCAAGCAAGAGTAGAAGTCGATAATCTAACGCGGAGAAATGCACAGTGGGCTCGACTTAATAATGGAGACGTGGTAGATTTTCCTATACTCAACTTAAACTACCTTAGAGATCTGACTGTAGGAACTTACCAGATAAAGCTTTCTCCATCTTACATTCAAGACAAGCTTCTGAGAGATAATGATGACGAATTCCAACTTGACCGAAATATTAATGACGTTGGATTCTTGCGAGTGCGTACCTATTCAAGATTTCGTAATGCGACTAGGCATCAACTTTTTATAGCATACGTAGGTCATGATGCGGACAATGCAGATGACGAAAATGATAGAGAATTAATTCTAGGCTATTATTGTACCTGTCAAAGTGGAGCACGTACACTAGGTACATGCGCGCACGTTGCCAGTGTATTGTGGTTTCTAGGATATACACGGCATCATGAAAACTTCAGGTATACTGATGAATCCTTACTCAATACCACATTGGATGCTGCAAATCGAAATGCTCAGAATGTCGGAGTAGAAATAATTAATGTCTGATTCATTTACCTAACAAGAAACTCAAGGAATCTGTGAGCAAATGTACTTATTTACACCTGAAAACATACTCGTATGAACAGATAAGTTACTTGCTCAAAATATTCCATAATGCAGAATGAGTATATATATACATACGTGTGTATGTGTGTGTGTGTGTGTGTGTGTGTGTGTGTGTGTGTGTGTGTGTGTGTGTGTGTGTGCGTGTATGTGTGTGCGTGTGCATATGTATATATGTATATATATGTATATATATATCCCCGATAAAAACATCACTCGCGTGCTTAGGCTGTATAGCGTATGGGTAAAAATATTCGACTTTGACAGGCTGTAACTTTTAAACTAAGAACTTTGGAGCTTTGGGCCTAAGGAGACTTTTGTTCTACGTGTTAAGGACTATCATTTTACAAAGTTTCAAAAAAATTAGCCGAATGCCATTTCCCATCAGGATTCTGCGGGGTCCTTTGTTTTTGGATCGATCTGATAAACATCTACAGAGTAACCGTCCTCAACCCAGCAAAACAGTAAAGGATACTGTAAGGCATCATACGAACGATGCACCTCATTTATTTTTTGTAACTTATCATCATGACTTTGTAATACAATATCCCTATTTTCAAACTGCTGCCCAACTATGACCAATGCAAATTCACTTGCTGCTGGAGCATTATATCGGCCACGATGAGCATTGGCTGGTTTCCTATCAGCATGAATTACAACTTCGAAGTTTTTACAATTTTGAGGTATTTTTTCGAGAGTAGTCTTCAAATCCTTTATGTAGGAGTTATAACGATGCAACATCGTCTGCAGTTGTTTTACCAGATCCTGGCGTACGTCAGGGATGTGACCAGATCTTATACGTACCTCTCTTTCATCCTCTCTAACAAAATAAATCTGTAGAAATTGAGGATTTTGTTGGGGCAAAGGTTGTAGACCACCAATTAAATGATACACTTGACCTTGTACTTTGAAAGTAGGCATAAATCCATGTTCCTTGATTTGTTTGGCTCCGAAAGATGTCATTTGAAAACAGCTATTATATTTTCTAATCCTGTCCATGAAATGTACATGGTCCGGGTGACAGCCCATGATCAAACTGAAAAGTGGTCCGGGAAGATGCAAAGTAGGTGGCAGTTTCACTTTGCCGGCACTGCAGCACATTCCGGGTGGCTCAGTTTTATAGTTTAAAGCGCCACAGTGTTTGCATTTGTGACTCATAGTGCCGATGGATACAGTTTTATCGGTTTCATATGATATCTCTGGATCGTAGTTCATTCCGGAATGAGCTTTAATCTTCCATGGAAATAAGCGCCTTTCTGAGCGTAATTCTGGACGGCTTTGTTCATAAACACTAACAGCGGCTCTATGAACTTCCGGATGATTTTGCTGGTAAGAAGAAGCAGCGGCTCTATGAACTTCCGGATGATTTTGCTGGTAAGAAGAAGCAGCGGCTCTATGAGCTTCCGGATGATTTTCTGGTAAGAAGAAGCAGCGGCTCTATGAGCTTCCGGATGATTTTGCTGGTAAGAAGAAGCAGCGGCTCTATGAGCTTCCGGATGATTTTGCTGATAAGAAGAAGCAGCGACTCTATGAACTTCCGGATGATTCATCTGATATTTGTCAGCGGCTCTTTTGAGTTGATTTTTCCTTACGTTATTTGTGAATCTTGCACGACGTTTCTTATTACGCTTTGCAGAACTGGATATTGGATCAGAAATTTCCATACGCTTTGCGGGACTCGGTATTTTATCAGAAATATTTTGAACAGTTGTAGCGTCATTGCAAGGTAAATAAACATAAAAATGTCCGTTTGATAAGTCTAATGTGAAACGAAGTCTCTTAATGGGACTTCCTTCTACACCGAATCTTTCATACAGATGTCCATTGCGATATACTTCAAAAGTGAAACCAAATATTTGTGCAGCAGCTACTAACTCGCATAAACTTCCATAAGTGGAATGTTTTAACATATCGATCGAGTATTCCTCAGAATTTTTATAATTATTTCCTATATCATCATGAGACATGATCGAAAAATATTTCCAATTGTTAACAAATTGATCTACAATCTGAATACGAATCTCCCGAGATAAAACTTGAGTGTCGTACAGATGAAAAGATATTGCATTGAAGAGGCAAGCACCATCCGCCAACATGGTAACTACTTTATGTGGCGTCATAACGCCATTTATGCTCAATATTTCCACAATCATCGTGTCAACGCAGGAAAACCGTGATATTACTCACAATAGGCTAGAGTTCTCAGACTCCTAATGCCTTTTCAAGGCTTCATCGTCTCTATATATAATGAGACTCGATTATTTCTCTTGTGGTTGAAGCTCAGCGTAGCCATCTAGCGGCTCTTTATCGGTATTACATACTTTAAAATTCATGAGAGATATCAACACTGCACGTTCCCTTCGTATTATCATTTCGAAAGTTACGACACGGAAACAGTCTCGTTCTGTTATATTGAAATTTTTTTCTCTGCGAAAATTTTGTAAGAAATGGAAGAAGCGTTTCAACCGTTTGCACCAAGGAGGGTGTGATTTTTTCGAATTGTTTTTTTCCTAATGTCGTGCCAGATATGATGCCGCAAGAACCATCCTGAAATCTCTTTCCCCCACATAAATATAGTACAGCTTGTAACGGTCCAGTGTTTTCATCTGCTTTATAATTGCAGGGAAAAAACGCGTTCGCGTACTGACTCGATTTGTCGTAGTTTGTTTCTTTTAAACCCCTTTTGTTCTCGGGTCTAACGGGGCCCAGGCTAATCTTGTTCCTAAGCCTCGTGATCCGCCCCCCCCCTGTCGCTCCTCGATCCTCTCGAATCGCTAATGCGTACCGCCGAGGAGAGAAGCGTTGTCTTTTCCTAACTCTTTTTGTGGCCGCGCTCGGTGCACTTTGAGCGACAGAGCGAATGCTGTATCAAGCCCAGAGTTTCCGTACGCTGGCCTTTTGGCACAGTACATACGTCGAGTACGCGTGCTGTGATCCTTTTTTATGTTTTTCTTTTTTATTTTCTTTAGACGCTGTAGTCGCTCAGCGAGAAGTGAGCGACTAAGGTCTGGATGATTGCTGCAAGCAATTTCTCTTGTATTCTCTTTTTCTTTTATTATTTTTTTATGGACGTATAGAGGGAATAAGAGTTTTCCGAAAATGAGGAATAAATCAAGTGTGTAGATATATATCAAGTGTGGTTTTATTTGCAGCTTTCTTAAGTGTAATGGAGTTTAATCAAATTGACGCTCTACCACGTATATATATATATATATATATATATATATATATATATATATATATATATATATATATATATATATATATATAGAAGCTCACATATACAAATTTCGCCTCAGGAAAGCTGACAATGAGAGAGAGGCTTGAGATTATTTTAGCTCTTATTCGGATCTATCGTCCTGGTCTAGCCAAATGGGCGTGGGCCTCGTTCGACCTCACCCGCGACAGAGCTGAAGCTCTATCAAGCGAGTGAAGGAACAGAGTGCCCCAGCGACTGTCCGCCTGGGTATTTATATTTTTCGCGGCTCTCTCCATCTCTCTCATTCCCACCTTTCCTTCCTTCCTTCAGCTCTCCCCACCGCAAAGGGCCGAGCTGCGCCGCTCAATTTTCGCGCCGCTCGCGTCCTCGCGCTGCAGGTAATACTGCCCGTCGGTAATATGCCGGCGCGCCCTGCAAACGCGCGCTTACCATCGTGGCCTACGCGCATATAATGCACGTTGGGCTAGGTTTTAATTCTCAAAATGATACTCAGTACGATGGGGGTGTTACAAGCTGGAAAAAATGCACATTTGACGCATTTCACCCCCTGGGGGTGAAATTTAAAAAGCTAAGAAATTTTTTTCTGAGTAATGATATTCCAGATATAATGCCGCAATAACCATCCTGAAATATCTTTCCCCGTAGAAATATAGTGAAAAAACGAAAAATGCATATTCGACGCATTTCACCCCCGGGGGGTGAAATTCTGAAAAACCCAGAAATTGCTTTTTTTCTGATGTTATTCCAGACATTTTGCCGCGAGAACCGTCTCGATATCTCCCTTTTCCGCAGAAATATAGTAAAAAATCGAAAAAAAAACATTTTAACCCTTTCCATCCCCTGGGGGTGGAATTTCAAAAAACCGTTTCTTAGTGAGCACCTACTATGTGGGTAGAAGGTACTCACAAATTTTCAAGTTAATCGGATGAGTGGTTTTGGCTGGGCATTGATGAATCAGTCAGTGAGTCAGTCAGGACAAGTATTTTTATATATAGAGATTAGTGGGTGAACTATAAAGGAAATGCTCTTAGTAGGAAATTAAAGTCTACAAATAAAATGCTTGAGTTGAAGTTAAACAAGGACTTAGAGTAACCGTCTAAGTCCTTCTACATATTGAATTAATCTTAGTGAAAGGTACAAGTTTGTGGTTTCGCGTCTCAGCTCTGACTGTCGCTCTGATGTCCTCTCCGCTCTTTCTCTGCTCGGATATGTGGTAGTGATCTCCTTGTCTCCACCCTCGCTCTCTGGTGGTAGCCAATCAACGAAGGTCAAAGGGTAGATCGGAGCTTTCCCTCCCCTTACTCTTGTCGTTAGGTCTGCATGTACGTAAGCTCCGTGAAAGAAACTGTATGTGTGTTTTCTCTCATGCTCTAGCTCTCTCTCTATCTCTCTCTCTTTGATCTTCGTTCTTCGTCCGTTGCCTTCCCACGATTTTTCTTTGAATCACACGTGTTGTTGTTTTTGCGAGTTTGCCGTGGCTCTCGTTTTGACGCGAAGGCAATAAACGCTCCGCGCTTTTTCTATGAATTTTACAACAGAGCTCTTTTGTACATTGCATTGAGCGAGACCCAATACTTTAATGTTTATGGCCTTGTTTATTCTAGCGAGGCTTTTGGTTGTTATTTTTGAGTTTCCTGTCCGAGCCTATATATAGTTAAAAGAATATAATAGAATCATAATAGTTTTTATATTTTTCTTTGGATCTTTCTAGGTTTCTGCTAGCTTGGATTGAGTGTATGTGATCATCCTTAACAAATTATCTACCAATTTAACATAAGTATTTGGGACTTGTTGTATTGAAAATTCGGATGGAATGCGTGCTTTTCTGTCATATTATGCTTCATGTGGAGTAAAACCGAGGTTTCATGACAAGTAGTGGCATAGGAAAACATGTAAAAACGTATCCATTGGTCCCAAGTATCAATGATGCAATAGTGTGTAATGTTATATTTATTACTAACATATGTCACGTTTTATAAGGCCTGAACACATTCGTGAGAGCATAAGCTAATTTTATTAGGACGCCAGCTTATGCTCCTACGCCTCGGCTTACGAGAGCTTCTCTTCCAAAGGAAGTTCCGATCGATCGAACACCGGCTCCTGGTGTAACCCTCGGGGTGCTGCCGCCGCTGTTGTTGTCTGCTTTCCGCCGGCGTGGTCTCGCTGAGTGCGGTCCAGCTGACGCGTCAGCGCCCAGGAGCCGCTTTGTTTCGGTTCTCCCGGTGTTAGTGGCGACTGACGCTACCTCGGCCGCTTCTACGTGCGTGCGCGAGGTGTGTTGGGCTAGAGCGAGTGCACATGTGTAGTTGGTACAGGCACGGCTAGCACAGTCACGTCTGCGTGTGTACCGGCTGCCTTTCATCTAGCCTGCGCGGATCAGCTGTCGTCGGTTCTTGTTGGCTGTTACTGCGGCTCTTCCCCGGAGGATCCCCTGGTTGCGAGTGTTCCTGCTTCGTGGCGTGCTGATGTGTGTCCGTGAAGTGTGACACGATGCAGTGCCCGCTGCACCGTCTATGCACCGTGTATCGTGCCCCGTGTTTTGCCGTCGGATGATAGTTTGGCGCTTCGGAGTGTGCGGCTCCGCGCACTCTTTCTCTCGTGTACCTCGGGCAAAATTATCTCCCCGTTAGTATTAATCATAAATTATTAAATTCCAGCCCGAGTGTAGTTACGTTCGCGCGTGCTCTTGTTGGCTGGTTTTCCTGTAATGCGTGTTAATATGCGTTAGCTATTTTAAGTGACGTTCCCTACGTCCCAAGTGACGCAGATATTCAGTTATAATGTGCACGTTCAAGTGATCCTAAGGACTGTGGACGAAAAGCTGTTGATTTGATTCGTTAAATTTTGAAAATATTACGGATAGTGTTCCTAATTTTGCTGCAAAAATTACGGCCTTGGTCTGTGTGAATTACCTTTAAACACCAATGACGAGAAATAAATTCTTCAGGTAACGCAGTGGCAACAGATACATAATCTATATTTTTTAGATGGATAGCATCGGCATACTTTGTTAAACAGCATTGTAGGGTGAGTAGATATTTATTTCCTGATACAGTAACTGGTAATGGAGTAACAAAGTCCATTTGTATTTTATCTAGACCAGCTTTTGGCGTGTCTGTGATTGTCATTGGTTGACGAGTTTTCTTCCTATTGGCTTTATTTTCTTGGAAACTTTTGCATGAGCGAATATACTCACGAATATCATTTTTCACGTGTTTCCAATAAATAAGATTGCGTATAGCTTTATAAATTTTTGTTATTCCATGATGCCCACCTGTTGTTGAGTCATGATATTCCTTGAGTATATTTTCTTTTTCATCTATGTCTGGGAAATAAAGATCATTAAAGCAAATAATGAGCCGATATTCCTCTCCGGCAAAATTTTCAAGAAGTATATTTTCTGTTGTTTGCTAAGAGCAATCATCGATACCATTATCTGTGCTAGATATTCTGAATGATTCACGCCAAACTGTGCCATTGAGATTTTTAGGCTATTAAAGCAGGTGTGAGTGTTTTCAGTAAGAGTTTCATCTTCAATTGCCTTTTTGACACCTAAATTAAAAATGTACGTATTGTCATTTGTTTTGAAAGTAATAGCTTGACTTTGTTTCGTTAATAGTTTGCTGTCGAGGAATTCCTGGTTTATTAGTGTTGATAATTCACAATCCTCAGTGATGAAGTAAACATAATGATCATTTTTCATGAGTAACAGATCATTCGTGTTTTCTAACATATTATGAACCATAAAAAAAAACTGATTTTCCAAATGTATTTCATTATTATCTTTCTTAATATATTTCTGTTTATCAAAACTTTTATCAAAACTTTCTGAGCGCTCATATGTGTCTATGGATTTTTCATTTATTTCATTCAACAATTCTCCCTCATCACTTTTACTCTGCAAGCACTCAAGCTCTTGTGAGCGTTGCGACTTTTGGAATACATGCAGTGTTCTACTCTCAGTGCCAATTTCTGGCGACCGTTCAGGTATTCGGGACTGAAACCCGCTATTTTGTATCTCGACTATTCCACTAGCCTGTGAATATTGAAATTCATGTTGCTCTCGAGCCTGTAAACATTGAAGTTCATGCTGCTCTCGAGCCTGTAAACATTGAAGTTCATGCTGCTCTCGAGCCTGTAAACACTGAAGTTCATGCTGTTCTCGATCCGGTTTGCATGCAGTACGAGATACTTTATCTGCATGACCATAGATCACATTTCTTTTTGGATCTTTAATTTTTTCTATTGATTTCATTTTATTAATTTCGTTTAGCTCTTTGTTTACAGAATCATGCAAGGTGAGGAACGTTCTAAAAATGGAGTTTTCAATTGAGGAGGTGTTATCAGCTGGATCAGTAACTAATGGGGAATCTGCGCAGACTTCCATCCTTTCCTGATCCATGTCGGAGTTAGTTTTTACTGGATTGCTAGTTACAGAATTTCTTGTCAAAGCAACAACGTTGCTTTGTTGGAATTCCCCACACAACACACAATGTTTCGGTGAAATATTTCAGAAAACATTTCAAAGAAACATTACAGTAAGCTTCTGTAAACGTTATAAAAAGTTTACCAAAGCCTTTATGAAATAATATTATGAAATATTTACGAAACCTTGCCGAAATATTTCATGAAATGTTTATTAAATTATAACAAAATACATTTCAGAAAACATTTCTGAAATGTTTTAGAGATGTTTTTTTGTAGGTTATTTTTGTCGAATGAAATTATCTTTTTAAGAATTCAAGAAAATATTTTCAAAACCTTTCATAAAATATTCCATGCAATGTTATTGAAATGTTTCGACAATGATTCTCGATTATTATTCTGGTTTAGTAAGATAAAATATTTACCGAAACATTTGAAAACATTTCGGCCAACATTGCAGAAACCATATGATGAATTTTTACAGAAACTTTATAGAAATTGTCAAAAGCGAAAATTGAGAATAAAAAGTGAGTGGAATGGAAAGAGAGTATAGGAAAGCATAAGTGGAAGTGTTATCTCTGGAAAAGAAAGAGGGAAACACGAGGAAGACACTAAAAGAAACACCGGGAAGAAAGCTAGGTTAGGAAGAGTAAGCGGGAAGCATGGCTGCTTTGGCGGGAGACAGCGGATGGGAGGAGAACGAAGAAAAATCGATGTCAAAGGAAGAAATTGTGAAAAAGCACAGAGGGAGGCCAAGGAAAAAGCGGGAAAGCAAGAGGCAGCCAGGATGAAAAATTTCCTTCAAAAAGGAAAGATTGCCGGGATCGAGGTACAGTTTGGCAAAAGTAGGAAACTGGATCACTCGCCGGTAAATCAGAGAACGCGACCAACGGGTACAGATGATACGGCAGAGACCGACGGCAGCTACAGGGTTGGGGGAAAGGTGGAAGGAGATAAAACGGAAGACCAGAGCGCGGCCCTAGCGGCAAAAAGCGGGACGACGAAGGGGGAGACGGACAGCGAGACAACAGCGGAGACGACAGCGGCGAACGACGGCGGCGGAGAGAAGCAGAAGACGAGCGTGGCAGCGCAAACAATGAAAGAAGAAGGAGTGTGTTTGAGTGGAAGGATGACTGATTTAGAGAGTAGGCTGGAACAGGTTAGGTTAGAGAAAAAAGAGCTGGAAAGGGAAGTAAAAGTGCTAAAAGACCAATATAATAAGGACAGATTGGAAAAAGGCGCACTTGCAGAAAAGATAGCAGGCCTTAGCGTAGAGGTGGAAAAAGACAGGGAGAAAATTAATCAATTAGAAAGGAACATGCGGGAAGTGCGGGAAAACATAAAGAGGGACAGAGAGGAGAGGAATGGGTATGAAGATAGGTTAGAGTATAGCGAGGCGATCGTATGAGTGAGACGAACAATAATAATGTAAACAGTGAGCGAGAGAGAATGAGCGACAGGGAAATGAGCGCAGCGAACGCAGGAAAGGCAGAGGGGCGAATTTGTGCCTTTGAAGGAGGGAACGGCGAGAGCTAGGCGGAGGAAGAAGATGGTGGGGGGATAGTGGTAGAGAGGGAATATTTGAAATAATTACCAGGTAAATTAGGGAAGGATGAATATGAGTGGGAAGTAGCAGAAAGGAAGAGCAGGAGGAGAAACATCTTTGTGCGGGGTATAAGAACAGTAGGAGGGAAGATAAAGGAGGAGATAAAGAAGGTAATAAAAAATAAGCTGGATATAGAAATATACATTAAGAAAATAAGGGCAATAGGAGGGGGGTTGGTAGTGGAATTAGAGTCAATGGGAAATAAAATTGAAATCATGAGGAAGAAAAAAGAGCTGAAAGGAATAAATCTTTGGATAAACGATGACTACACGGAGAGAGAGAGAGAGAAAGAAATACAGAATTGGCTAGAATCGATAGTACGAGAAGAAAGCAGAAACGGGTTAGAAACACAGATAGGGTATCAGAAAATCAAGGTGCAGGGAAAGTGGTACGAATGGAATGAAAAAGAGGCAAGAATAGTATAAATAGGAGAAAAGTTTTTTCGGGAAGAAAATCAAAGATAAAGGGATAATAAAAATGATTTCGTGGAATGTATCCGGAGTAAGAAAAATGTTAGACATAGGGGAATATTTGGATAATTTTGAGATAATTGCATTGCAAGAAACGTGGTTAGAAAAAAGTAAAGAGAAGGAATGGTTCGGTAAATTGAGCAATAAGTATAACTGGAAAACGAAGGGGGCGGTTAGGGAAAAAAAGAAAGGAAGAGCTAAAAGGGGGATAATAGTAGGTATAAAGAAAAATGTAAAAATAGATAGTGTAGAGGAGTGGAGTTGCGGGTTAATTCTAAAAGGTATAAAAATAAAGGAAGAGAGGAGTTTAGGCGTGATAATTGTATATATAAATGGAAATATAGACGCAGCGATAAAAGAAATTAAAAACATTACGTAAGGTTTAACGGAAAATTACAGAAAGATGGGAGGACATAGAGAGGATACAAAGTAGATATGTGAAAATGGCCCTAGGAGTAAATGGAAACACGCCGGACTATATTTGGAAAATGGAAGCAGGAAGGTGCAGCCTGGGGTTAAAATCCATAAGAAGGGCGGGGAACTACTTATTAGAAATATTAAAGATGGAGGACAACAGATGGCCGAAAGTATGCCTGAAAGAAGAAATTAGAAATATATTAAATGGGTACCCGTCGGAGTGGGGGAAAAAGATAAGAAAAACCTTTGACAAGATAGGGGACGGAGAGGGTATACAGTGGATGCAGGAGGGGAGAGAAATAGGGGAGATCAGGGACAAAATTAGAGAAAGGAAGGATAATAAGGGCAAAGCAGGAAACTCAAACACTATGGAGCAAGATAGACAAGTCTAGTTACTGTGAAGGGTATAAAGAATGGAAGCTAGGTTTAGGCTGTGAAAGCTACTGGAATAGTAAAAGTTGGGATGGACAGATAAAGGAGCAATGGGCAAGGCTGAGATGCGGGAGTGTGGGAAAAACAGAGGGACGAGGTTATAAGGATGCCATATGCAGAGTATGTAAGAAGGAGAATGAGGTGTTAGAGCACATACGGGTTTACAAGAAGGCAAAGGAGAACATTAAGCAAAAGTGGGGGAAGGAAATAGAAGAAATGGGGTTAAGGGGGAACGAGGAAAAGGTAAAGAGTAGGATGAGAGAACTATTGAGAGGAGAACTTAACGTGAGAATGTGTGAGTATAGTAGAAAGTTTGAAGAAATAGCGAAGGCAAGCACTGAGGAGAATCAGGGGGAACCGGAAGTACAGAGTTAAGAAAGAGGGGAAAGCAGAGATAGGAAAAAGAATATTACGGTGTATAAAGAGAGGCTTAAGGGGAAGAGAAAATGTATAAAAATATATGTAAAATAGCTTGTAAAAGAGTTTGTAAATAGAATTTAAGTCTAGCATATAAGATTGTACATACGACAGGAAACGAAAAGACTGTAAGAGGGGAGAAAATATAAAATGATTGTAAAATTAATACATGGGATTAAATAAACATAAATAAAATAAAATACTACACGGAATTATCATTGTAACTAATACTTGTAAAATTTAAGTAAAATCTCTTTAAAGTATTTTAATGTTCCACCATGGCGGAGTGGTCACAGCGCTGGAATGTCATGCAGCAGGTCGCCGGTTCGGTTCCCGGTCACATCAGTTTTTTTAATTCTCTTATTTTTCAGATATTTTAATAAAATAGTTTTAATCATAAAATATGTCACGTGTTTGTAATGTATATTATCTAATAATGTTGAATAATAATAATAAATGAATGTACTACAAATCGTACAAGAAATATTTCTAAAAGGTTTTATCAATATTTCGTGGAATATTGTAGAAATGTGAATAGAGCTTTCAGGTTGTATCAGCAAAACATTTCCATAATATTTTAGAAATATTTCATGAAATATTTCATGCAACATTCACGAAATTTTTCAGAAACCTTTCAAATATTTAAAAAGTATTAAATCTGAGTAATAAACATTCCAGAAATATTTCATGCTGCGTGGGAACCCACTATGAAATGTTTTTGTAACATTTTAAAAAGGTTTTACTAGTAACTTTTTGAGAAAGATACCCAAAATGTTTCATGAAATATTTTTGCAAGTACTTGGAACGGACGTAACAACATTTGGAAAAGCTTTCATTGAAATATTTCTGAAAGGTTTCAAACCATGCATGAAACCTTGCTGAAACCTTACTGTAAGATTGTGTGCTGTGTGGGTCACTCAACCAGCTTTATACAAAACCTTAAAGGCGTATTCTCGAACTCTAATTCTCCATCGAGCAAGTCTAGAAGTAGGATCTTTAATATTTTGTATCTAAACTAAAGGTCTGTGATCAGTTACTAATGTAAATTTTCTAACATAAACATATGGTCTAAATAGTTCGACTCCAAAAATCATAGCTAACAATTCTTTTTCAGAAGTTGAATAGTTCATTTCAACTTTACCAAATCGAGAAGCGAAATCTATGGGAAAATTCTACTGTGGCCATCCCCATAGCTTTGTTTGCTCTTGCAGATTATTATGTCAAGAAGAAATCACTCCAAGTAGCAGAAATGTAAAGACCTTCAGTTTATTGCTTATCGATGAACCGCACTGTTCTTGTAACTATTTTCTTTTTGTTTTTTACATTCGTTTGGCTGTTAAATAATTCTTTCATAATTTATTAACTAATTAATAGATCTATTTTTAAGAACATTTATAATTTTAGCAATATTTCATTTATTTTATAATATTTTGTTATAGAATTAATTCATAAAAATAAAATACAATGGTAAAATTTTGTTGTATATTAAATTTCTGTAACTTTCATAATAATATAATTGCAATTGATTGAATATAATAGGAATGTAAAAGAAAATCTGTTCGATAAAGGAGAAAATAAATATTGTAGTTATTATGTTGTGAGTTTAATTAAAATTTGACTACAGTGTATATAAAAGTTTTATCTACGTACTGAATTTTAATATTTTAGTTTACGAGCTAGATTTTGATTTTCTAATTAGTTTAAATAATGAAATGCATGAGTTATTTTTTACATGTAAAATTATTTAACATTTGTCTTTCAAACATTTATATAAGCAATTTCGATATTATGACAGTTGATTTACTTTGAACTTTTATTATTAATATTTTTAAGATTTATGATATAATAATATGTGATATAACGTAGTATTACTTTGGCTAATAATAAATGCATATAATATTAATTATAACTAGATTATATCGTATTTGTTATTACCACTACTTTGATCATTTAATAACTGAATCCCGATTTATCACTCGATTTTTTGTTAGGTTACAGACTTACTACTTTGGAGACTTGTACTTTGGAGAGTTGTTGTAGATGTTTTCTAGACATTGCCTGTGATCTCCAAGGATGTTGTCAGACCCTTTGAGTCACTTGTTCTTCAATATTCGTCCCGGTTCTTGGAGAAACGTGACGAAAACCCAAATGAGAGAACTGGCACAGTCAAAACTTCACAGTTCAATGTTGTGATTTTGGCTTTCACACTTCTTACACTCTGATCATTTTTCACTTTCTATGACCACTGTATGTATTCACTTTCCAAATGTTTATATTTCTCGATGCGAAGTTTCCTGTCTCGTCTTAGGATGGTAAAGTGTCAAATCTAAAACAAAACCTTTTTGACCTTTTCTTCCCTCAATTGGAAAAAAGGGTCAAGAAGGCAAAAAAAATCTTTCTCTGCAGTCGGTTCCCGAGTCGTGGCGTGTTTAGCGAGTGCTTAATTTAAATAAATTGGATGATTTAATATTATAGAGTTATATTATATATTAGTGGGTGAACTACAAAGGAAATGCTCTTAGTAGGAAATTAAAGTCTACAAATAAAATGCTTGAGTTTAAGTTAAGCAAGAACTTAGAGTAACCGTCTAAGTCCTTCTATATATTGAATTAATCTTAGTGAAAGGTACAAGTTGGTGGTTTCGCGTCTCGGCTCTGACTGCCGCTCTGATGTCCTCTCCGCTCTTTCTCCGCTCGGATATGTGGTGGTGATCTCCTTGTCTCCACCCTCGCTCTCTGGTGGTAGCCAATCAACGAAGGTCAAAGGGCAGATCGGAGCTTTCCCTCTCCTTACTCTTGTCATTAGGTCTGCATGTACGTGAGCACCGTGAAAGAAACTGTATGTGTGTTCTCTCTCTCGCTCTAGCACTCTCTCTATCTCTCTCTCTTTGATCTTCGTTCTTCGTCCGTTGCCTTCCCACGATCTTCTTTTGAATCACACGTGTTGTTGATCTTGCGAGTTTGCCGTGGCTCTCGTTTTGACGCGAAGGCAATAAACGCTCCGCGCTTTTCCTATGAATTCTACAATAGAGCTCTTCTGTACATTGTTATTCTATACATTACTATTTTTGTTTTTTAAGAGATATAAACGAAATAAGAAAAAAAATGTATGTTCCCCCATAGCACTGTCGTGCAAGAAAAAATCCTATGTATTTTTCCCTTTTTTATGATTTTTAGACATTTTATTGCTTTTTCTAACTTTCATGCTAACACGATTCTTTGAGTTGATTTTCTTCTTCTTCTGTTTCTCTTTATTTAACAATTTTGTTAAAGAATGAAGAGCAGTTCGACCTGTATAAATTTTTTTCTTTTTACCTACATTTACTTTCCATACATGAGTTTTCTGAATGCCGTTATATTTAGGAGCCTTAAGCCACTCTTTTATTTTATTTTGTCTAAAAACTTCAATATCTTCTTTTGGTAGTAAGATTAGTTTAATATTATTAGTATAAGATTGAACTTTTGTTACAAAAGCATTGGCATCTTGTATTGATTCAATATGACTGTTCTGAAGATTATGTCTAGTTGCATAGTGTTTGACTAGTCCGCCAACACCATCACATGCACCTTTCCCGTGACCTGTAGCTGAGAACAACCATTTTTTATCGATGGAAGCATTATTCATTTCATACAATTGAAATCGATTTTTAAAGTGGCTTGCTGCTCCATCTGTTATAATCGATATTTGATCTATTAAATCGGTTGAATCATTTTTCATTGAATCAATTATTTTTTCCATTGCTAACAAGGCATGGGCAGAATCGTGTTGTCTATCATCACTGATGACAGCAAAAGTTTTTGTTAGTTTTCCTTGATAACAAACTGCTGTGAAAATAGAGACCTGTTGATTAACCCAGTGAGTACCTTGAATAGGGTTACTGTGAATCACTGCCCAATTTTCAGCAAAATCACCATGCAGTACTAGATGACCTGAGTTAGCTGCAGCTATTTCTTTCTCTTCTTTTATAGCTTTTCTTTGTATATTTTTAATATTTAAATGAACGCTTGTTTTGACTGTCCAAGGAGAAAGATCGCTAAAAAAATTGGAGATTGTTAATCTTTTCTTCACAAGATGGCCATTTTCCCACATAGCAAAAACAATGTCCTCATGTTCATTAGTCGTCTCTAATCCAATCAAACTTAGGTTGATATTTTCAGAACCTGGGCATACAGTACATTCTTGAAAAAGACACTTATCGGACAAATTGGAGCAAACAATTGCCGATAAAAGTGTAGAACGAACTCTATCGAGGTCTCAATGTTTGCCTCCTAGGAAATTATTTAGACTATTAACGTATAAATCAAAATTTGCACAGTAAATACACAGACACACTTCCTTCGATGGGCTCAACATAACAAACTTTGGTTTTAATGTATAAAACTTTGTTATACCGATTTTTATGTCTGGGTTTTCTTGTTTGAATAGTTTATACGCCTCTTTTAAACTGCGTGTCAAATAAAGTTTTATTTTTTTTTCCATTTTGTTGAACAGTCACAACATCACATTTATTAGGGCTTTGACGTGTACAGTTAAAGTCATCGTTTAGAAAATATTCCATGGCAATTTTTGTAGACTTTTCGTCCAATGGATGACCAGTATACGCGTCAGGTTCAGAATATATTCCCTTAGTTGTTACAAGCATTCTTGCTTTGTCAATCATATAAACAGTTACTTCGGGAAATGCTGATAAAATACTAGATTTTGTTAATGACGCAGGAAGCAACGTTAAAATTCTAATTTTCTCATTGATACTGTCACAATTTTCAAGCGCTACTCGCAAGTTATTGAGCCATTCATTGCAGAAGCATTGAGTCAAATCATCATGTGATTCATCAATGCAAACATTGTATGCTTCTGACAATTTTGAGCTAGTTGCAGATGAGAATGAAGATACTAGTTCTGATTTTTTTCTAATAATGTATCTTTGTACAGATGAATCATCAATTCCTCTCTTCCTTTTAAGTGGCGAAACATTACCAAAATAACTTGAAATTAAGGTTTCGTTTAAATGCTCAATCCGCTCTGGGGTGCTAGCTCGAAAATGATGGTCTTCAGTATCACTGTCCAAGTCAGTATAATTGTCTGAATGAATCGCATCAATTATTTCCTTTGGTTCAATATTTTTAACGCGTTCATAACAATTGAAGCATACATAATCCGAACTCTGCTCTGCTTTGTTAGGAAAACTTTGTCGAAGAAGTTCTGCTAAATTCTCCAATTTTCTAAATTTAACAGTGGCATCATATACGTTTTTTTTTGTGTGATCCAAAAAAGTTTGGATACTTGCGCCTCTTTGTTGAATAAATTTCAGCCATAATTCAAGAGAAATCTTAGTATGTATAAGTAATACTATATATATTAAGATAACTAGACCGGGTTCCTTAAATAAGCTAAAATAACTAACATTATCTACGTGATAGCAAAAGATGAGTTTTAGCCACCTTGCGGAGAATTCTAGTACCATGCGTTATACTCCTCTATGGTGTACACACACACATATATAAATAATCGTACACGTATTCGCCTAATGCACAGATTCTTGCTCTGCTATATACGTATAATCATTATACTTAGGGGTACATAAATTTTTTTTCTTATTTCGTTTATATCTCTTAAAAAACAAAAATATTCCAAATGTCATGTATATGACCATATAGGTATTGAGACTAGCTATCTATAAAAAAAATTGAGTAAAAAAAAAATGGCTTTTTTGAGAAAAAAAGCATTTTTCATTGTTTATAAAAAGTGCCATATCATCCTTGATTTTTTGTAAAAAAAATTTTGAACTTGGCAGATCGAAAGAGTATCACTAACAGCATCGAATATGTACAGAATTATTTTCAAATATCCATAAAAAGACGAATTAGAACGATTTAAAAAGAAAAAAGTTTTCGATTTTTGAGAAACGAAATTTGAGGAGTCATTTTTGAAAAAAGTATACCACATGCCATTTTGATGCTATCGAAAAATCAAAAAATACGTATACGCTTATTTTCCGAGTAGAATAATATACTATAATTTGAGCTGTTTCGGAGAGATAGGTGCTGTCGGCCTGCATGATTTGAGATGAAATCGGTCCTGTATTGAAATCCATATTCAATTTAGATCTTTGTGCGTTTCTATACGTGATATTGACATACGTACGAATTACAAGTAACGTGACGTGTCATTACGTCACAGCTGTCAAGCCTTGTTCTTTATATTTGTTCCTATTCTTGTTCTATATATTTGTTCCTATTCTTGTTCTTTATATTTGTTCCTATTCTTTTCCGTGCATAGACATTAAGACATGAAATTTAGGTAATACACGAAAGTATATCTATATAGATGTAATACTTATAGGTATACTCACATAGTATTTCTTGTGTCTTATGTCTTACGGCTAAAGGCCCGGACAGTTAAAAGGAACAGAGAGAAAACACAAGAATAGCATTAGCCACTATATCAATAGATATGAGGAACAAGACGTTGTTCCTTATGTGTTTTGATATATAGGTATAAGTAGCTAATGTTATTCTTGTGTTTTTTCTCTGTTCCTTTTCAAGTGTCCGGGCCTCTACATCTTATGTCCATTGTGAGCAGGCTTTAAAGAAAAAGAGGAAAACGTAAATACAGAATATAAAGGAATTGATATCATAGCCTAGTCCTCATAACTTTTGAAAAAATAAATAAGTAAAAATAAAGTATTAAATTATTCTGTTTCGAGTAATCGGAGGGTATTGTTAAAAAGTCTAGTCTCTCTTCTTTTGGCAAGAAAAATCACACCTATATCAGAAAATTTTTTATTCTTAGTTATTAAAGCGTTAGTTTTACTTATTTCTATCTGATTTTAATTTATAATCAACTCGCTTTTTATAGAAGGTGAGAGAAGTAATTGGACCACATATGAAATTATAAAAATATTTTGCTAAGTGCTTTAGAATAATACAATAATACAGCAAATCAAGATTGTAATTACTAATTAATAGTTATTTATAAATAATAAACTGTCTAGATTTGGGAACGATACAGGGTATAGCCCTAGTGGAAATATTTTTTCAAGAACTGTTAATATTTGAGATAATTTGTTAAAATTCGTTCAAAATATAAAAAAAAAACACCCCTGATTTCGGACCTCTAGACTGCACATTTTTTCACTGATTTAAACAAAAAAGAACAAATTAAAACAAATATTAACAATTTGTTTGTAACATGGTTTTTTTTATACCACATTTTGACAGATTATAACATACTTTCTTTGTCAACTGTTTGAATTTTTGTAGAATATCCAAAATTATAGAAAATATAGCATTTTAAAAATTCTCGTGATGTCAGACTGTTGAAGTAATTACAGTTTGACATCATTCAAAGGAATGTAAATAAGCTATAACTTTTTGTGATTAAGCTTTTTTGAAAAAATTCGAACAGAATTGTAAATTAGCTTTAATTCTCTACTCATATTGTAGACACTGCCAAAGAAAAAATATTTATGTTAAAGTCTGATTTTAGACACTCATTTTTAAAAAAATTATATTCTAGAAATGTTGAAAATTATTGTCAACTCAATAAATGTTTGTAAACTTTGAACATTATTATGGTAAGCATTTTGTTAGCATTACAGGTTCCATTATTGCTAACCATTACTACTTGGTTAGTATAATAATAATAATATACAAGAATTGCATCTTTATAACAATTTCGTAATTTTCACTTTGTTTCATGAAGTAATATAGAAAAATATACCGTGCCTGTATTGACTGATAAAATTTTAATGCAAATTTGAGTATATATAGTGAATTTTCCTCAATGTACTTCAACTTATGATTATACTTGATAAGTATATTATAAAGTTACAAAAAGACAGGGGTGGTGACTTGGTGGTACGTTTTTTCCCGAGCCCTGGAATTGGTGACGAAGATAAAAAGGGAGAAACGAGATAGATTTCGAAATTTTGAATTTCTGTATCAATCGTTTCTAAAACCTGAATACCCCTTATATAAAAGTTCAAAATATTAATTGTTTTAAATGAACCGCAAATTCTTACATCTCAATACTCCATTAAATGTTCAAAATATAAATATTTTTAAATAAACCATCAACTTTTATAGCTCAACCCCACATGTATATATTTAATAAATAAATACTTTTAACCCTTAGCTACGGAGGTGAAATAAAATAACGTATGCACTGATGTGGTGGCACATGGATATCACTAAACTTTTTCTCAATTCTTAATATGAAATTGCTTATTTTACCATGAAATAAAATGTATGTTACAAGATATATTGATTTTGAACTATTTTGCGTACTTACACTCTACGTAAAAATTATAAATTAATATTAAAAATTATTTTTTGGCGAGGAAACATCGAGAAAAATTGTAAGTTAAGACATGACTTATGTTATACTTTATGTTAAAAATATATGTCACAAACTATTTTCTTTCTTTTGAAGATTTAATATACTAGAATTGACAAGTTTTACATTCTTAACAGTCAATATTAAGCATTTGTATAATGCGTGAGGTGGTCCAACAGTGACGTAAAATCTAAATTTTTTCAAATCAACTTTTTGATTCTAATTTTAAGTCTGCTATAAAATATCATTATATCTTTTTATGACTCTACATGGGGGTTTGGATTGAAAAGGCAAATTATTGAAAAAATAAAAATGCGTGTTGTCTATATAGAACCACCTTAGTAGTTAAGGGGACGCCGGATATCTCTGTCCTTGTCTAATTGAGTTTTCATTCATAATTTTAAGAGAAATCATATTTTTCTTTAAATAATAGTTGTCCCCGCTTCGTTTTATAGTAATCTACATATATGTCCAAGCTGGATTCATATGATTGTTTTGTTTTCGAGAAAACTTTGACACACTAAAAGGGCCAACTAAGGAGACGTCGGATACCGACAGTAGATTCCTACTATCCTACACACGTATTTCGTTATTTATTTACAAAGTTAATTGTTTAATGACAAAATAATAGCTGTCCCCAATTTGTTTTACAGTAACCTAATTATATGTCCAAGCTGGTTTCATATGATTGTTTTGTTTTCGAGAAAACTTTGACAAACTTAGTATGTAAAGGTTAATCTCCATGTAGTTGGCCCTTTTAGTGTGTCAAAGTTTTCTCGAAAACAAAACAATCATATGAATCCAGCTTGGACATATATGTAGATTACTATAAAACGAAGCGGGGACAACTATTATTTAAAGAAAAATATGATTTCTCTTAAAATTATGAATGAAAACTCAATTAGACAAGGACAGAGATATCCGGCGTCCCCTTAAGGGTTAAATACACACAGAAATTTCTGAAAGCTTAATACCTAATGTGCGAGAGTTAGAAAGGTACATTGCATAAAGTAAACCATGAACTCTTATAGCTCAATACCCCAAGTATAAAACTTGGATTAATAAATACTTTTGAATAAAATGCAATCTTGTCTACGGCCTATTTAGAGCTATAAATTTAATCAAGTTTCATACATCGGGCATTTATCTTTAATAGTTCTTGGTTCATATAAAAGTATTTATTTATTGATCTCTCATACGAGCATTTATGAGCTATAAGAGTTAACAATTTGAGGTTTAATAAATTATTGATAACAAATTTAAAAAAACGTCTATATGACAGGAAAAAAATGGTTTTATCTGTTGGTTTGAGGTATGGAATTCCATGGCTATGCTAGGGTCAGCCCTGGAATGGCAAGGGCTATGCTAGGGTCAGCCCTGGAATGGCAAGGGCTACCAGGCTGGAAATGCCGCCCCTGCAAAAATATATTAGTGAGTATTAAGGAGGGTCTTTTGCTAGATATAGGACATAAAAGAAAAAATTATATAAGAGTTTATGTAGGTCCTATGATAAAATTAATTAACTGTACTTAATAATAGTCCACAACTACATGAAAAAAGCCACTACTAAGTGCCTTAACAGAATGCTTTTTCAAAGAGAGATCCCGATTAATCAATTTAATTAAGGAATCTTATAATGAAAATTCGCAATTAATAAATTAATGCTATAATTAATTCATTAGATACAAGCGTTTAGGTATTGTTAGTAAAAAATTTAAATTATTAAAAGACAACAAATTTTTTATAAACTAATATCTTGTTATGATTTCACAAAAATAACTTTAAAGTTACTATAAGATATATCGAGTTAGAGTTTAAGTCTAATAAACACATACTATTTCAATAGCATTATTAATGCATGTTTTAAGCCACTAGTCAACTTATTAAATTTGATCTAAACATTTATAACTATTGTTCACAGTATTTTCTTACATCGTATTTCTCTCATGAAACAATTTCTATTTGATTGTATTAATTACATCTCGTTAATATATAGTTCAAAACAACATAAAGAAGACAAAATCTAATGTTAAAACGATTCGGAAACTATTTTTCAAGCAGTGCATACGTCAAAGATAAGAAATTATCGTACGCAAAGATATTGTCAGTAATTACAATAACGTGAGCATATCAATGTTATCTTATTGTGTAAAAAAGAAAATCAAGTTGACATTAATATTGTTTAAAATATTTTTAATTAAAATGACTACAAACTACTATTCAGGGTAGAAATTGAGCACAAATTATTAGAGTATGTAATTACATACTCTAATAATTTGTATATAATACAATGTAATTACATTGCAGAAGCTGTCCACAAGTTTAAATGACACATAAATTAGTCGGGGAAAAGTTAGCCGGGGAAGTTTGAGACGTAAAGGTGCACGTCCAGTAACCAAAAACATAAAAAATTTATATAAAAACAATTTTAAAGCCACATTATAGATTCCTTTCAATAAAACAGTCCCATATTCAACTAAAAAACAATAAAATATATTATAAAAAGAAAGAAAATAACAACTAAGGCACCTAAGTCACAAATATGACATTTATAAATAAAAGGCCACCTTGGCCTTCAGACCGTGATTTATGACATAAAAATAATTGGAATGTATATATTCAGACCTCATATACAAAATAGAGTTGAAATTGCAGGGGTACACCTTTCATTTATTGCAAAATAAATGTTATTAACAATTTAGCCTGACTGCTTATAAACAAAAGGCTGCTCCGGCCTTTAGACCACGATTTATGGTACAGAAAAAATTGGAATATATATATTATAAAAAATCGTCCAAGCTGGCGGAGGAGAGTGCAGGTCCTCCAAGTTTTACAGAAGAAACAGCAAAAGTTTAGGTCGATAGTGTGCATAATATGTGAAAATGTCTATCATATAAGTGAATTTGTTAAATATAATAATATAAAAAGACTAAGTGAAATTTTTGTTATTTGTCCGGAACATAAAGAGCTAAAACTAACCTCAAAAGTGGATGCAAATCATAGACATAATAATAGTATAGACTTCGGGTCAGATAGAGAGACCGTGTCCCCCTGTGCGTGAGAGAGAGCGATATTTAAGGAGAGCATTTTGTCTCTTTCTAATGGACCCAGCGAAGCTTGCGCATGCGCACAGACGCCTGATTGAAGGATACCGCGACGTCCCGCGGTAACGCTCTCATTAAAAGAAACCCTTTGATTTAACTGATACTAGCTGCAAATTTGTTAATATTAATTACATTTATTCGAAGCTTAGTCATCTAAATTATATATAATCATATTTGTATTGTTATTTTGAAAGGAAATCGAGTATAAAAACACCTATGGAAGTGGAGTGATTATAACAGCAGTATATATATTAATTAATACATATTTTATTTTTTTAAACTGAATAGGCACACATTTGTTATACTATTTTGAGGGAACGAGTATTTGCAAAGTAGCCAGTAAGATTTATTGCATTGTTGACAGAAGAATATCCTGAAAAAGAAGTAACCATGGACACATGTTCAGATTGATCAAAGGTACTTATTTATAAATTAATATTTAACTAGAACTTAAATACTTAATCTCTGAAACTTAAGCTCAAATAAACAAAACTTTCGTTATGTTTAAGGGGGGAGTCTGCTTTACCAGCTTCAAAAAATCGATTTTTTTGTCTTAAATCTATTCCAAAACTATCCAAAAATATGTCTTCAAAATTTCAGAGCCAAAGCAGTTTTAGTGGCCGAGCATCGAGCAGGTGCGAATGCTCGGGCATACCCGAGCGCGCGCGCTCCGCCCCTCGATGTATTCTATTATTCGACTATACTCGTATATACCTGAAAAGGTCCAACCGTGCTTTGAAACATTATTTGGAGTTTCTAGAAGGTCTGTGTTGAGTAGTAGTAGGGAGAACTTCTACACTGCTGTTTGTAGCGTCAGCTTTCAGTTCCACTTTTGATTTTGCCGAGTACACATCGAAATGTCAAGCTACCCGAAAGGTGATCGATCTAAAAAACAGCGTGCTGCGGAACCGCGAAAGCGGAAATTTCACGGCAATCGTTTTACAAGTGTTTCATCGGACGACGGAGACTTACACACGAGCCGCAGTGAGTAGAAGTTAACGACAGCAAGCAGCGATGATGTCCTTATTCATTCTGCGCACTGCTACCGCATTATTGAATTTATATCTGTGTTTCTCGCCATTTCGGAAATCGCAATTTGCAGATCATGCAAACAAAAATTAACATTTGCAGAAAGCGGTCATCGAGGCCTAGGATTTAAAATTATTGTCCAGTGTATGTGTGGTCGACCCGAAATCCAGTCAGGAGCATTGATAAATACCGGCTACGAAATCAGCAGACGAATTGTTTTTGTTATTAGGCTTCTTGGTATCGGGCGAGAAGGGATAAACGTATTTTGCGGCCTTATGAATATGTCTGTAGGTTTTGCAAAATCTACTTACCAACAAATCGTTGAGCATTTGCACGCAGCGTTGAAGACAATGTGCAAGAGCACCTGCGAAAAAGCCATCAAGGAAGAAAAAGAAAAAAACGTTGAACATGAAAGACCTGCGAATTATTTGAAGGTTTCGGGCGATGGATCGTGGAAAAAGCGCGGTTATACTTCCTTGTACGGCGTAACAACGCGCATCGGATACTCCGGTGGTAAAGTAATCGATCTCATTGTAAAAAATGGATATTGTCATTCGTGTGCCATAAGTAAAAATACTTTGGACGAAGACACATTTGAGGAGTGGTATGAGAATCATAAAGACTCATGCTCCTCAAATCATGCAGGTTCGGCAGGGAAGATGGAGGTGGATTCCATAATGGAGATGTTTTCGAGATCCATCGAGAAATTTGGAGTTATGTACACTAATTATATATAATTAAATCGGTGATGGCGACTGCAAAACTTTTACTGGAATCTTAAATAGCAATCCTTACGGGGACGAGTGCACAGTGACGAAAAATGAGTGTGTTGGACACGTGCAAAAGCGTATGGGTAATCGTTTACGTAATAAAAGAATAACCGAGAAACTCGGAGGAAAGACTCGGCTAACGAAGAGTGTAATCAAGAAATTGACGATATACTACGGTCTGGCAATTCGTCGAAATATTGATTCAGCGAAAGGTATGAAGAAAGCTATTATAGCAACATTAGACCACTACTACGGATGAAAATCGTCGGCACGAAAATTGTCCAGAAGGCGCCGAGAGTTGGTGCGAATGGCGCAAGGCTCAAGCGGCGAATAATATTGCATCTTACAAACATCCGGCGAGATTAATCGATGAAACCGTGGAGAAGCACATTCGTCCAATTTATGAAGAGCTCTCTAATGGCGATTTAATGAGGCGGTGCTTAGGCGGCCACACTCAAAATTCCAACGAATCGTTCAATTCGATTGTGTGGCGCCTAAGTCCGAAACATTTGAATTCCGGCTATAAAATCGTCGAAATTGCAACATATATGGCTGCAGGCATTTTTAAGGAGGGCTACTCTGCTGTACTTTCCACCATGCAGCTCCTCAATATCATCATCGGGCAGCAGTGCAAAAATTTTGCTGACGCCGTCGATGTTTAGCACATAACGCGGGAGAACCGGCGCGCATCATTTTCTAGCAAGAAGGCTCGTACAGCCCGAAGATTGGAAACCGTCAGCCAAAACGAGTTTTTTGAAGAAGAGCAAGGACTAATGTATGGCCCAGGGATAGCTGATTAACCTCTAATTACTGTAAGTACCCAAAAACTTATATTTTTTTGGACCGAAAACTTTAAAGCGCGTTTTCTCGAGTTTTCATTTTTACGATTTTTAGAAAACGGTGCCAGTGATAGCAAAAAGAATATACGTCCGATCGAAAAAAATCAATGTGATCTAGCTTCAGTATTAAATTATCTTCTATTTGAACTAAAAAAGTTGGACAAAAGTATTATTTAAACTACTTTTTTTGCAACTTAAAGTGAATTTTTTTTTTCAAAAAAGTGATTTTTTTTTCAAACTTTGATAAAATTTGGAATTTGACAACTTCTTCGGTATTTTTTGAGTTCATATAGATAAAAATTAAAAAAAAATTTTGTCTCGACTGTTTCAGACGCACCGCACGACCTCTATCATCGACACCGATTAGAAAGTGCAGACTCTAGGCGCTCCGGCAAAATGGTCATAACTTGAAGAAATTTTAATATTTTTTAATAACAAAAATTGTTCTGTGAAGCTAAAATATAGTAGATTGTGTTCTCAAAATTTCGTTTAACGCTATCATTTCCTTCCCTTTCAAAAAAATCGCTGAAAAAACGCTTTTTTTCGGCTTCTAAAGCAGACTCCCCTCCTTAAGCCCCCGCCCTCTCCATGATCATATGTGACTGCCAAACTTTTCTTTCCAGCAACTCGGTGGTCGTGCGATCTAAGGCGCGCACGTTCCACTCATACTTTTGAATCCGTGTATCCGGGTTCAAATCCTTACTGACGACTTTTCTTTTCTTTTTACATTATATACAAAATTATTATGTACGTGCAATTACTTATCTTTTATTCAATTTTAATTATTTTTTAATTAATTTGTAATAATCCCAACTCGGAATTTTGTAGGTAAGTAAAATAACGATATGAAAAATGAAGGCTCGGATAATACGAAGAAAACAGGCGGCAAAAACGATGAATTTTATTACGAATAGGTAAGTAATATTTTACAAATAACAATTTTAGACGTACACATAATGTCATGCAAATTATAATCGGCCTGAACGAACAAAAATTGAACAAGTACGAAAAACTAGCAAGTTATATAATATTATATTTCGATGATTACTGATGATAAAATAATGTAACTTTATTATTCCTAGTACGAATTGTGGTTTCAAATTGTTGTAACGGAGTTGATTCATGAAATAATCTAATTTGGAAAAATTAATTTAAAATTAATTTTAATAATTGTCTTCGGTGATCTGATAATGGCTCCTACTCAAATAAGGAACTGTAGTAACGTTTGTATTTAGAATACTATATATAAATACTGAAAAGTATTTTTTTATAATAATATTTGGCGGGAAATTCAAGTTAAATGATATTTTTTCGTAATTATAGAGGAACAAATCGTTGCCTACGAAAAATTAATTTGCATGACATTATGTGTACGTCTAAAAGTGTTATTTGTGAAATATTACTTACCTATTCGTAATAAAATTCATCGTTTTTGCCGTCTGTTGTCTTCGTATTATCCGAGCCTTCATTTTTCACATCGTTATATTACTTACCTCCAAAATTCCGGGTTGGGATTATTACAGATTAATTAAAAAATAATTAAAATTGAAAAAAGATAAGTAATTGCACGTACATAGTAATTTTGTATATAATGTAAAAAGAAAAAAAAGTCGCCAGTTTGGATATGAACCCAGATACACGGATTCAAAAGTATGAGTGGAACGCGCGCGCCTTAGCTCGCACGACCACCGAGTTGCTGGAAAGAAAAGGTTGGAAGTCACATATGACAGAGATTAGTAGAGAGATTGCCAGTGAGCATGGGCGGATTCGGGGGATTCTTGTCAGTCGTGAGCTAGCGAACCTAACGGCTGAGCGCTCGAACTATACACATAATTTGATCATATCGCGGAGGGGGAAGTGTGTGTGTGCGCGCTTGAAGGAGAAGAGAAGAAGTGTGTATAGACCGAATTCACCGAATCACCGGTTGCCGGTTGAAAGCGCTCGTTCGCTTAATTCTCTCGCGTACATATGGGTAAATTTCTAGAACCTATGACTTTTTCACATTAAAATTCAGGTAAAATTAATTTAGGATCACAGTTCTAATTTATTAACACAATTTCTGAATTGATTCGATAAAGGATTGATGTTCTATTTTTCATTTTATATTTATTTTGAATTTTTATATTTAGGTTAGGTCGGTAAATTAGAACACACTATTATGGGAAAAAGCCTTGACGGCATAAAAAACCCTAAATTTATTTTACACTAAAACAAATATAAATCTACATAAAAAACCAGGAACAAGGATACGATATAATTTGCATTAACGTCTCGCGCACACACACTACGTCGAATAGAACTGCAAGAACGCTCGGCGACCGCCGCATGCGGCCACGTGCTTGCTAGTCGATGAAAACACACACACACACACACACTGCTTCACGCACGTCACTGTCGATTAGATATGATTCACAATGAATCGTCCAGCCAGATTGGCGATTTGATATGATTCCTAATGAATCTGACGACCCGTTAGTCGACGAGAAAGATATTCGCAATAATTGCGATACGGTCGTTAACCGCCAAAAACGCGAGGGAGCTCCGCACGCTGTGAGATTCAGTCGTAGAATCTAAAGATGTCCGCCGCGCGCGTCTATCGCTCGTGGCGGTGACGAGTCGCACGCAGCGCCGCCGCCTCTAGTCGATCTAGTAGATCAATTGTTCGCGCATGCGCATATTCTCACTCGTTCGTATAACATTCAGTCAGTGTGCGCGATAGTCATAATTTTACGAACTTATAAGTAAATAAACATATATATATGAAGTTACATATTGGAATGGAACATACTCCCGGGCGAAGCTGAGGAATGAGTTGGATTACAACGATTGTAACAGAGTTTGATAAAACTATATAAAAGATATAATATATCACAATTATGAAACACGCTTGAATCTATACTTAAATTAATTTTCAACATTATACAAAATTCGAACTATAACGAAATTAAATTTATATTTACCGAATCTTTGGTGAATAATATAAGTTAAACCAGTTTCCGTTGGAGGGACTGATTTATTGATTGGCATTGATTATCACAATAAAATTGATAAGAATAGTATCTACTTGAAAATAGTTAACTGACTTTAAACGATCTTACAAATTAAATGAAAGTAACTTTAAGTATAAGAACATGAATTTAATTCTAAATTAATTAATGAAACTCAATCCTTAAATTTATAACTTAAGTAACGGGTAATAAACAAAGACGAGTAATATTGCGTTTATAAACGCCGCTCGCAGTCTTGACAGAGGCGACTCGAACGATGTCGTCGCTCCCAGGAAACACCTCGACGACCACACCCAGTGGCCACCTTGCGCATCCGAGATTATCTTCCATCAAGACGACTACAGATCCGATTTTCAACTCTGCATTCGAGTAATACCATTTCTGGCGCTTTTGAAGTTCGTTCAGGTAATTTTTGTGCCATTGTTTCCAAAAATTCTGTCTGGCTTTGGTGATGAAGTTGTAGGTCGACAGTCTGTTACGAGTAGCAGGAACTGAAAACAAATTTTTCTCGGGTAAGAAATTGAAGGGTCGACCTATGAGCAAATGAGCCGGTGTTATGGCTAGAGGATCATTGGGATCAGCCGAAAGAGTGCATAACGGTCTTGAATTCAGGATAGCTTCTATCTCGATTAACAACGTGTTCATCTGCTCATAAGTGAGCTTTTGGTCTTTAATCACTCGTTTTAAATGATGTTTAAAACTCTTTACGGCTGCTTCCCAGAGACCCCCAAAATGTGGTGATAAAGGCGGATTGAAATGCCATTCAATTCGTTTTGTCAAAGCGACATTTCCTATAGCTTCTTTGAATTTAGGAGTGTCTAGCAATTCGAAGATTTGACGAAGTTTTTTATTGGCTCCTACAAAATTGGTACCATTGTCTGAATAGACGTGTTCTGGTATACCCCTTCGACTGATAAACCTACGAAAAGCTGCTAAAAACCCTTCAGTTGACAGATCAGTTGCTAATTCGATATGTACGGCCTTCGTTGCCATGCACACGTACACACAACCGTAAGTTTTGATGAAACTTCTATTCCGATCTTTTTTCTCCGTGATGAGGATAGGACCGAAGAAATCTAGACCTGTACGACTGAATACTGGGGCTTCAGTTACCCGAGGCTCCGGCAAATCCGCCATTGTTGCTTGCATTATTTTTGGACGTTGACGAATGCATTCGATACAATTATGTACAATCCTTCTAACCTGATTTTTTCCATTGAGGATCCAGAAGCGTTCTCGAACAGCGTACAGGGTTGATTGGATACCAGTGTGTAAATTGGTTTCGCGGACTTCACGAATGAGGAGATCAGACACATGATGTTTACTAGGTAGCAATAAAGGATGTTTTTGATTATAGATCAGTTCTGATTTCTTCAAACGATCGCCCACGCGAACCATCCCTAGTTCGTCAAGAAAAGGATTAATTTCATCTAACTTGGTCCCTTTCCGAAATGGAACGGTAATTTCGTCGGGGGTGGTGTCCCGAGCGGTTTTGAGAAGTTTAATCTCCTTATCGAAACTTTCACGTTGAACCTTAGCTAAAATGAACCGTTCTGCTTCTTCTACTTCTGCTAGGGACAACCTGCGACCTTGACATCTAGTTGATTTCCAGTATTCTAAACCTTTACACCGTAATATAACTGCAGTGGTTCTAACGAGATGAGAGTAAGACGAAAATCTACTATAAAAATTTTTGAAAAAATCTTCTGTCTGATCAACTAACAAACAAGTTTCTTTCTCTGATTCGGGAGTTTTGTCAACTCGGACTTCTATCATCCTAGGCCATTCTTCTTCAGGACGAGACAACCAATGAGGACCTGAAGTCCATAGCGAATTTTTAACAAAATCTGATGGTAATTGTCCTCTAGATAGAGAATCTGCTGGATTGTCCTAAGAACGGACATGTCTCCATTGAACTTGATTGCCTAACGTTTGAATGTCTGCTACTCTATGAGATTCGAATGTTCTCAACAAGTGAGGAGCCTTAGTTAGCCAACAAAGTACTATTGTGGAATCTGACCAGAAAATTACTCTCTCTAAAGGGAAATCGAATTGAGCCTTTGATTCAACATAGAGTTTTTTGAGAATTGAAGCAGCACAAAGTTCTAAACGAGGGATAGTGACGCCGTTCAATGGAGCAACTCTAGATTTGCTGCACACAAGATTTATTTTGACGATACCCTTTGAATCTATGGATCTAATGAAAAGACATGCACCATACCCAGAAAGACTTGCATCACAGAAACCATGAATTTCTATGCTCACAGAACTAACACTAAATATGTGTCGGAGAATTGAAAAATCTTGTAAACATGGTAACTGATCAGCTAAAGACTTCCATTTAGTATGAATGTCTTGAGGAAGAGTTTCGTCCCAAGTGATCTTGGCTTTCCAGCAATCCTGAATTAACACCTTGGCGTAAAGAATAACTGGCCCTAACAGACCAAGAGGGTAAAAAATTTTGGCAATTTCGGATAACAGCTTTCTTTTGGTTGAAATCGTTTGAGATCTAAAGGTTGTACTTTGTATGTGAAACAATATAACTGTGAATCCCAAGTGATTCCGAGAGTTTTATGAATGGGATTTAACTTAATTGCGCAATCGAGATTGAAAACCTTTTTGTGGATGTTATTCAGAGCGGATTCATGATTAGACGCCCACTGTCTAATGACGAAGCCGCCATGACTTAACAATTCGATCATTTCGTCGCGAATGCTTCAAATTTCATCGATTGAGTCCGCGCCTGAAATGAAATCATCTACATAAAAATCACGCGTCAAAAGTTTACAAGCACGTGGGAAGTTTTTCGCTTCGTCACGAGCAAGTTGATGAAGTGTGCGAATAGCTAGAAAGGGTGCGCATGCTACTCCAAATGTGACCGTGTTCAATTGAAAAGTTCGGATTTTGCCTTGATGATACCACAACGTTTTCTGAAACTTCCTATCATCGGGGTGAACTAAAACTTGCCGATACATTTTCTCAATATCAGCTGTAATGACGTAACGATGTGTGAGAAATCTAAAAAGCTGTTCGAAGATTGTGTTTTGAATAGTGGGACCTACCAAAAGAACTTCATTCAATGAAATACCAGTACAAGTTTTGGCTGACGCATCAAATACCGTTCTAACCTTTGTAGTTTCGCTGGATGTCTTAATCACAGCGTGATGAGGAAGATAACATCCATCATTAGTGTCGTCGCAGAGTGACATGTGACCTAACAAAATGTACCCCTCCATCACCCTAAAGTATTCTTGTTTTAACTGTCGATTGGATTCAAACTTTCTTTCGAGGGCATAAAAACGTTTCAAAGCTAATCTTCTAGATTCACCTAATTTGAATTTACTATCTCTAAAAGGGACACGAACAATATATCTACCCGTTTCATCGCGCTGAGTGTTATCCACGTAATACTGTTCGCAAGCAATGTCATCGCGGGATTTTGCATGCTCATGATCGAAATCTTCTATTAGCCAAAAACGCTCGAGAAGTTTGTCTAGCTTAACTACATTACATGAGGAATTTGCTGATGTTGTGAGGGCATCTGACCCTCCTGCTACTATCCACCCTAAACTAGTTTTCTGAAGTATAATCTGAGTATCTTTGTTTTTAAGTTTGATTTGACCTATCGCTAATACTGATAGAGTTGTACGTGATGCTAATAAAACATCAATTGGTTTAGGTACATGAAATTGAGGGTCAGCAAGTTGTAGATTTTTGGGTATATCAAATAAATCCCGAGGAAATGTGTCATTAGGCACGGAATCAGCAATGGTAGGCACTATTAAAAAATTTAATTCTCGTCTGAAATTATTGTAAGTAGAATTAAAAATGGCTTTGACATAATGATTTGAAACTGCGCATGAACCAGCAACGGTTCCAATATTAATTAAACAAGTCTGTTTTGATAAGTTTAATAATTTAACAAATTTTTCAGTCATTAAATTTACTGTGGAACAAGAATCTAATAATCCGCGGGCCATGACACAATTTCCTCGATTGTTCTGAAATTTCAAAACTGCAGTAGTCATTAATTGAGAATCAGAGGGAAGAACACTAGAAACGTATGAATGACGTAATAGTCAGATTTTAGGAGTTGTAGATGTAGAAGCATCTTCCTGTTTAGGAGTTTCTGTTTTAGATGTCTGAAACTTTTTGTCTGAATGAAGTAAAGTGTGATGATTTTGTTGACACTTTTTGCAACGTTTTTCACTCTTACACGGTAAAGGGTGCACATACAAACAATTGAAACACATTTTATTTGCTCTTGCGAACTCCCAACGTTTTGAAACCTTAAGCCTTTCGAAAGCTGGAGATTTAAAAAGATGATGATTCTCATTGCATTTGAGACAAACATTGTTAGAGACATTCGAGGTAGTAGTTACTAAGGACCGCGCATTGATTCTAGTTACCTTATTCTGTCCCCTTTCGAGATTTTCACCAGCCCTTTTCTTTGTTTGGTTGTTATTGCGACTTGCTGTGGTCGAACATTCCAACGCTTGTAATTTAAAAATATTAGCTTGCAGGAATTTGAAAAGGTCGCTCAACTTTGGTAAACTGTCTAATTCCAGTTTGTCCTGCCATCTATTTCTAGTCGCCGGAGGTAAGCATCGTTTCACGTGTCTAACTATAAGCTCGTCACTAGGTCTAGCATCAAGTCTTTCTAACATATGAACATGTTGACGAGTCTTATCGAGAAGCGTGGGAAGATTGTTCGCAGTCGCACTAGTAAATACTGGTAAATCTATAATTGCGTCGAGATGTTCGACCGCCACAATGCGCTTGTGATCATATGAGTCTACGAGCGTCTGCCAAGCTTTAAGACAATCCTCCTCACTAGGTTCAAATTCTACGATTTTATCTTTAGCCGAACCAGTGAGAGAACTCAACAATTGAGTATGCTTAACGTAGTTGCTAAGATCGATGCGAGAATGCACTAAAGCGTCAAATCTGTTTTTATACGATAACCAATTTTCACGTTTACCATCAAAAGTGGGGAGTTTTATCTCTGGCAGCTTAGGCAGGTCATGTCTCTCAGTTATAGTGACGTTTGTCGTGTTTAAAGTCGAGCTTAAAGAAGGTCCTACGTTTTGCAATTTAGTGACCGCGGTAGCAACTGTGTAGTAGTTTGACTCTAATTCAATAAATGCATCGAGTAAAAGGTGATCTGCTTGCAAAGAAGTCAGTTCATCAATGTATTTGCTACAACCTACAAATAAAGTCTCTAGAGTCTTCAAACGTAAATTCGCATTGATGGGATCTGCGTTGGGCGCTTCTACATATGATTTCAAAGCTTCTATTTTATTTTCAAAAGTTTTGCTCTTTTGCACAATATACGCAATGCGTCCCTTTGTTGCACGTGCTGACTCGAGCACGCGCCCACTCGTGCACAGGAGGCACTATGAATTGATTCGATAAAGGATTGATGTTCTATTTTTCATTTTTTATTTATTTTGAATTTTTATATTTAGGTTAGGTCGGTAAATTAGAACACACTCTTATGGGAAAAAGCCTTGACGGCATAAAAAACCCTAAATTTATTTTACACTAAAACAAATATAAATCTACATAAAAAACCAGGAACAAGGATACGATATAATTTGCATTGACGTCTCGCGCACACACACTACGTCGAATAGAGCTGCAAGAACGCTCGGCGACCGCCGCATGCGGCCACGTGCTCGCTAGTCGATGAAAACACACACACACACACACACACACTGCTTCACGCACGTCACTGTCGATTAGATATGATTCACAATGGATCGTCCAGCCAGATTGGCGATTTGATATGATTCTTAATGAATCTGACGACCCGTTAATCGACGAGAAAGATATTCGCAATAATTGCGATACGGTCGTTAACCGCCAAAAACGCGAGGGAGCTCCGCACGCTGTGAGATTCAGTCGTAGAATCTAAAGATGTCCGCCGCGCGCGTCTATCGCTCGTGGCGGTGACGAGTCGCACACAGCGCCGCCGCCTCTAGTCGATCTGGTAGATCAGTTGTTCGCGCATGCGCATATTCTCACTTGTTCGTATAACATTCAGTCAGTGTGCGCGATAGTCATAATTTTACGAACTTATAAGTAAATAAACATATATACGAGGTCTGTCCCAAAAGTATCCGACCTACGTTCATATCTTCGCGCGAAGAGACTCAGGCGACCTCTGGAGGGTACGAACGTCACCAGCAACTCCTAACCTTCTCGTCAGTAGCCTGAGATACCGATGAAACGCCTTAGTTCCCGCGCAGCGTGTATTTGTTTACAACGACTTTTTTGCGTTCGCTGCAATTTGCTTATTGCTAAAAATGGCAGAACGAACCGAACAGCGAATTTGCATAAAATTTTGCTTTAATCTTGGTAAAAGTTGTGCGGAAACTATTGAAATGTTGCAAAAGGCCTTTAAAGATGAGTGTATAGGCAAAACACAAATAAAAGAGTTGTGTAGGCGGTTCAAAAGTGGCCGCACATCTGTTGACAGTGATCCTCATTCATCAAGTCAATGTTGATGGTTTTTTTCGATTATGAGGGCGTTTTGCACCACGAATATGCCCCTACAGGACAGACAATCAATAAAGAGTACTACGTTGAAGTTTTGAAAAGATTACGTAATGCAATCAGGAGAAAACGACCGCAACTTTGGGAAACCAGTGACTGGCTTCTTCATCACGACAATGCTCCAGCGCACGCATCAAACCTTGTGCAGCAGTATTTATTGAAACACAGTGTTGCGCAGCTCCGCCAGCCTCCATACAGTCCTGATATAGCTCCCTGCGACTTTTGGCTGTTTCCTCGATTGAAAATGCCGCTTAAAGGACATCGATTCGACAATAAACAGACTGTTGAAACTAATGCGACGAATGCACTAAAGGCGATTCCGAAGTCTGACTTTCAAGAGTGCTTTAATAAGTGGAAACATCGATATGAGCGTTTTGTTCAATCAAATGGGGACTACTTTGAAGGATGCCACCCCCCGGATGACGAAGAATAAATCAAGCGCAGAGAAATCGAGGTAGGTTGGATAGTTTTGGGACAGACCTCGTATATGAAGTTACATATTGGAATGGAACAATTTCTTAAGACTAAACTACTAAAATATAATCACGAACAAGCCTAAAACACGTGCCTAATTTCTCAAATATGTCAGAAATTTATAATTTTAATGATCTAAAAACTATAAATTGTACTTCTTTAAATATTTAAAATGATTATAAACGTATTTATTAATAATTTAAATGCTTAATAATATATTACGCATCTAGGGAGGTAAAGAATTGGCGAGTCCATAGTACGTGTAAAATGGCAAACACGTGCTATGGGGTCGCCATTTTACTTCCCATGGTGCGTATACTATTTTTCCTCACACCAGCACCGAAAATACACATTTCTCTCCGGGCACCTAGGAGGAAAAGTGGTACTTTCGGTACATACATCGGTAGAAGACGGGGACATCGAACTCGTTTATTTAAATAAAACTATATATTGTTAATAAATTTGAATATATTTTATTAAAATATTATTAAAAGAATCCTTTTTTTTTTAATTAAAGGTCATTAAGTGTCTTTGAATGACAATACTAGAAACCTGTACATTTCTTATGCTACTGCTAGGTTTTGAGAGAGAAATATATCGGATTAGATTTTGAAGACTTTATTGTAATAAAAATACACATAGTTATGTTATGTATGTAGAATATGAAAATAAAAATTATTAACCAAAAGTACAGTCTATCAAAGTCATAATTCATGTATTGTTTTAAATTTTATCATGAAATATGATTTTTAAAGACTATAACTTGGTCAATAATTTATATTTTCAAATTCCCACATTCATATGTGCAGAATCTAACCGTCCTGACTTTCGAAACCTTGCGGTAGCGCAAGAAATATACAGGTTTCCATTATTATCATTCAAAAGGATCTAATGACTCTTAATTTCAGAAAAAGTATTTCTTCCGTATTATTTTCATAAAATATAATTATTTTTCAATAATCTATCTGACGGACGCAATACATTTTTCCATGCAAGTTCCCTATTAGTGGTCGCGGGTCGTGTTCTTTCGCGTCTGAATGTTTGGATCCTGGTTCAAGTCCGACTTATTTAATTATTTTTTATGAAATACGTTCTTTGGTTTTTGTTATCGCAGAAAAGGTATACAGCATTGTATTTAAAAATACATTTTACTATATGATCATCATCTGTTTTGTGGAATAATTTTTATTTTACAATAATAATCTTTTTAACGCGTAATCTCTTTTTATTACAATGTCAAATTTATGTCAAATTTAAATATTTTAACAAAACTATAATCTAGAAAGTAAAACAATTAATGTTTCATAGCACATCACAAACAAATTTAAAACGCGTTTTTGTAATTTCAACAAACTGTCGGCATTTTTATCCATCGGCATTTTTGCCCGTCGGAACTTCTTTTTTCGGCACTTTTGTTAATCGATTACTTTACCCTATGGCACATTTCACCTTTCGGCAAATTTACCCTTCGGTATAATAAATTCGGCATTATTATCCGTCTTCAAAACTATCTTTCGGCAAATTTCTCCAAACCCATATAATGGCATACTGTGGTGGTTATATAGGTAAAAAATTGCTCAAAATTATTGTGTAAGATCGTATTGTGGTGTTAAAAATAATATCAAAATTTCATGAAATAAAAATTGAAATTGTAGATTTTTTTCCTAGAATCCTACATTCAAAAATGTGTTTTCAGTTGGCGTAACTAAAATTTCTTTTTCGATTTTTATAATTTGCATTTTTTTAGAGAAAAACACTGGGCGGTTAATGCATTTGAATATTACTTCAATAACACATTAAAGAATAGAGAAGTGCAAAATCGACTAGATTATTTAACAACAGTCGATGTGCCAACAAAAAATACATATTGTTGGTACTGTGTTCGTTTTATCTCCTTAAACATAAGTTTGATTTTTATCAACTTCTAGAGCACATAACTCTATCAGGTCTAGCATTGTTCCTTTTCAGCTCTAGAATTGAATTATTGCAGATTTCATCAGGCTGTAACTTCGGTCAATAATTTTATTTTTCAAAATCCCACACTCAATCTATAATTATATGCATTTTGAACACAACAAAATCTCAAAAACTTCAATCCGATCATTTTGATTCCCAAAACCTTGCGGTAGGTTGAGAAATATACAAGTTTGTATTATGGCCATATAAAGGCATCAAACGACCTCCAAAAGTAAAATAAAAAATTTTTTGCGTTACGTTTTGATACAATGTTCAAATTTACCGAAAAAAAGATAAGTATCATATGATTTAGGATTCATATTAACCTAAAAATACATAACCAATTTATTTATTTATTTATTTGGGTGGCGAAAATGAGTATTTTCGATACCCTTTATTTCTGACACTCGGAAAACTCTATTTTCGCTCCACTTAATAGGCGCCGAAAATAGACCATTTTTATGCACTTGTTATAAAAAATACGGTATGCAACTTGGGGCAAAATGGTTTTTTCGGACTCGGATGATGATTTTGAGCACTCGTGTACGCCTTCGGTGCCCTCGACTTCCACTCGTGCTCAATCATTATCCTCGCTTGGAAAAACCCATTTTCACCCCTAGTTGCGTAATGTACTATTATAAACTGAAAAAAGAATTGAAAATCGAAATTTTGTATTACAAATGCAGATATTGTTAAGGAAGAACTGTCCCTTGACCACCACATTAAACGTAAAAAAGTTACAGCAGCATTTCGGGTGGGGATAAATGTGCCGAAAGATAATTTTGCAGACGGATAATAATGCCGAATTTATTTTACCGAAGGGTAAATTTGCCAAAAGGTGAAATGTGCCAATGGGTAAAGTAATTAACAAAAGTGCCGAAAAAGAAAGTTTCGACGGGTAAAAATGCCGATGGATAAAAATGTCGAAATTTAAAAATGCCGAAATGTTCAATGGCAACGGGTAAAAACTAAAAATATCTAATACTAAAAAGAAACGACGTAGCAACAATTAATACGTTAGTATAATACTGGCGCATATTCTAATAAAAGCACTTCTTTGTCCAAATTTTCGTCTTCGGCATTTTTAACTTTCGGCATTTTTTTTTTCGGGATTCTTGTTTTCGGCACTTTTAACTTTCGGCATTTTTATCCATCGGTATTTATCCATGGGTATTGAATTTTTCGGCAATTTCAACTGTTCGGTAAATTTATCCTTCTGCAAATTTATCTTTCGGTACATTTATCGCCATCCGCAGCATTTACGCAAAAGTTATGTACAATTTTTACATTTTTATAGTTATTAATAACATTGTTGTATATGTAATTTTCAATCTTTACAGCCATTTTTCTGAAAACTACATTTTTCGTTTTTAGGCATTTCAAAAAAAATTCTAATAATGCCTAAAAACGAAAAGTCGCTTTCTATTTTTCTCGTAAAATTAAAAAAGAACGTGCATGCCAAGATGTAAGTGATTCTACGAAAATCTGTTGCGCAAATCGCGAAAAAAGTAGTTTGAGAAAAACGGCTCTAAGTATTGCATATTACATATACAACAATGTTATCAATAACTAGAAAAATGTTAAAATTGTACATAACTTTTGCGTAAATGCTGCTGTAATTTTTTATATTGGTCATAACTTTGCCCCGGAACATCCACTTTCAACGAACGGAAATCAAATTAAAGGTCTTTTCTTCTTCTATTATCTAATTCTATTCTACTTCTATTATCTTTTCGGAAAAAGTTTTTTTCCACCTTCGGGTGCATAGTTATTAACTCTACAGTACCCCCTTGTTTTTTGCTATATTCACGGAGAGAAAAAGATTGTAAAGATTAGTGTATGTATATAGCAATCGTTACTATCTTTTTCTCTTTGTGTATACAAAATAACTAATGTGCTAAAAAAACATGGTTACATGGACAATTTTTATTGTTCAAACACGTGTTTATTCATAATTCAAAACATAATAAAAAAGGTTTGGATACCCCAGCATTCATATTTTTTTTGCGATTTCTGGATCCCAAAAAGTTTATTTTTTGGGTTTCGTCATATACGGACATTTCCTAAAAATATTTCATTTTGATTCCTAGTATATATAAACACATTTTTCTCTGTGACGAAGGAAAACAATTTTAAGATACAATTTTGGTATCGCCATATATATATATTATTTTTTTAACCCGAATAGGCACACATTTGTTATACTATTTTGAGGGAATGAGTATTTGCAAAGTAGCCAGTAAGATTTATTGCATTATGGACAGAAGAATATCGTGAAAAAGAAGTAACCATGGACACATGTTCAGATTGATCAAAGGTACTTATTTATAAATTAATATTTGACTAAAACTTAAATACTTAATCTCTGAAACTTAAGCTCAAATAAACAAAACTGACGTTATGTTTAATCCCCCGCCCCCTCCATGATCATATGCAAAGATTAGTAGAAAGATTGCCAATGCAATGTTAAAAAGGTGAGGAAAATTTCAGCGTGGCGCTGTCTGGCGGCTACCACCCGTACTATACACATAATTTCAGACAGCGGGATGGAGGGGGAAGCACGCGTGAAAAGCGGCGGAGGAGAATGTGTGTACGGCCAGCGGAAGCTAGCGGGCGCGGCGGCGCCGCGTTTACAATTCTGTTTTGGTTCGCGCCTACTCGAAAGGTTTACTTATTTCTTTGAGTTTTATATTATTATTACCTTACAACATTTTATACTAGCATTTATTATTATTATATTAAAGGGTGTTTCTAAGCTTAGTTTTTGCGATTCTGCAAAGAGCGTAAAAATGTTTGATAAATACTTGCATTACGATGATGAATTATTTTGTAAATATAATCTTTATTATATCTCATACAATAAAATATGACACGTACTGATCTTTTGCATTAAAACGTAATGCAAGTATTTATCAAACCGTTTTTACGCTCTTTATAGAATCGCAAAAACTAAGCTTAGAAACACTCTTCAATATAATAATAATAAATGCTAGTATAAAATGTTGTAAGGTAATAATAATATAAAACTCAAAGAAATAAGTAAACCTTTCGAGTAGGCGCGAACCAAAACAGAATTGTAAACGCGGCGCCGCCGCGCCCGCTAGCTTCCGCTGGCCGTACACACATTCTCCTCCGCCGCTTTTCACGCGTGCTTCCCCCTCCATCCCGCTGTCTGAAATTATGTGTATAGTACGGGCGGTAGCCGCCAGACAGCGCCACGCTGAAATTTTCCTCACCTTTTTAACATTGCATTGGCAATCTTTCTACTAATCTCTGCATATGATCATGGAGGGGGCGGGGGCTTAAACATAACGTCAGTTTTGTTTATTTGAGCTTAAGTTTCAGAGATTAAGTATTTAAGTTTTAGTTAAATATTAATTTATAAATAAGTACCTTTGATAAATCTGAACATGTGTCCATGGTTATTTCTTTTTCACGATATTCTTCTGTCAACAATGCAATAAATCTTACTGGCTACTTTGCAAATACTCATTCCCTCAAAATAGTATAACAAATGTGTGCCTATTCAGTTTAAAAAAAATAATATATATATATATATATATATATATATACACATACTGCTGTTATAATCACTCCACATCCATAGGTGTTTTTATTACTTGATTTCCATTCAAAACAACAATAAAAATATGATTATATATAATTTAGATGACTAAGCTTCGAATAAATGTAATTAATAGTAACAAATTTGCAGCTAGTATCAGTTAAATCAAAGGGTTTATTTTAATGAGAGCGTTACCGCGGGACGTCGCGGGATCCTTCAAGCAGCATCTGTGCACATGCGCGAGATTCGCTCCGCCCATTAGAAAGAGACAAAATGCTATCCTTTAATAAACCCTAAAGTAAAGATAGTTGGAATTAATAACTTTGAAAAAATGGATAATGCATGTCTAGAAGAAGATATTAATGTAAGAAATTTCAAAGATTTTAACAAAAAGTGTGAGATTATATATTCCTACACGAATAAGACTAATAATATGCAGTCTATAATAATAGATTTGCCAGCAGAATTGTATCAATACATCAGAGAGACCAACAATAATATTTTTGTAGGTTATCAAAATTGTAAAGTTTATGATTATCTGAATGTTAAACCTTGTTACAATTGCGGAAGGTTTGGACACAATGGGAAAAAAAGTAATAAGTTCTATGTGTTTAAAGGGTGCAGGAGAGCATAAAACAAAGGATTGCAATAAAACAAACAAAAGGTGTACAAATTGTGTATACAGCAATGTAAAATACAAAATAAAATATAGGATTGAACACGTGGCTACAGATAGCCACGAGTGTGAAATTTTGAAAGCTAAAATAAAGAGGTTTATAGATTTTACTGACTACATCATCAAACCTACTATACCGAGACACATCGGTAAGGTAGATAACTTTGACCACCAGGTTACACTGAGGATATCTAAAATATCAACGGAAGCACTACACGAAAGCAACTCCAACATCGTATTCAAAATAGGACCAGAAAATCATCTTAGTTATGGATCAAGATTTAAATTTTGAAGATATTAATACGAGCGAATGGGAAGTGGAGGATATGGAAACGTTGAATAAAAGTCTTAAAAATAAAAAGAATATGACTTTATGTGTAAATATAAAAAGTCTTAACGTAAACTTCGAAAAATTGGAAACTTTTATTGAGTGTCTATTAAGAAAGCCTTGTGTCATAATATGTACAGAAACTTTAAACTTACAATATCCACAATACTATTGTTTAAATGGATACAAAAGTTACTACAATGAAAGTAGAGTAAATAAAGCATATGGAGTAAGAATGTACATTAAGGGGGGGGGGGGGGGGGTAGCGTCTTAGGAACAGGTTTTTCATGAATTTTTTTGGAAATTTGGCAAAAGTAAATTTATTTCTGTATTCTGCATATAATGAAGTAACTTCTGAATAACATTTTTAAAAATTTTGGTACATAAATATTTGAAAATAAGCCGGTGACAGCAGATTTACGGCGACGTCTACACTTTGCGGTGCAACTCGTATCTCAGCATCAAGTTATCTGAAACATACCAGTAAAATTTTTTGATTAAAAAACATGTTTCTCTAGGGAAACACGGAGGCCAAATATTAATTTTTTAATTTTTTTTTTATGGCCATTTTAGTGAAAATCTCGAATTTTTCACGAAAAATTTCGCCATTTTCTAAGTGGAAAACCCCCTTAATGTCGGAAAATTAAAAAAAACGAAACGTGTTTCCCTAGTAATTTGTATTTAGAAAGTGTGTACAAAATTTGAAAAGAATCGGTCAAGTAGTTTTTGCAGGACGAGTTGCACGCGTTTAAAAAAATTATTTCGAGAAAAACGCGTTTAAAGTTTTGAACTCTAAAAACGCCTCAAAAAAGCAACAAAAAAAAATTATTTTTGTAACTTACACAGAATCATCAATTCCAGCTCCATAAAGGACATCTCCCGTAGCAATTTCAATATCTTGCGCCTCTTTTCTCTTGAGTCTGCGTTGGATTCTGGCTTCTTTACTTTGTTGCTCAGTTTCTCTATCAGCCCTGGCGATACGATTGCTGTCCTCCTGTCTCGCATATTCGTGAGCACTCGGGCCAATACTCATGCCCATATCGTGCAAAAACACCAGATAAACACCTGCACCTTCATTAAAAGTGCTTGCAGCTACGTATGCTGCAAATTCAACGATCATTTTGCTTCCTGACAGCTTTTTTGGTGCTATTCGCCAGATCAGCTGGTTGAGGCTTTCGTTAGCATTCTGAGTGTAGCCTCCAACACATCTCTCCAATAATTCTTCTTTACTCAAGTCTTCATACACTGGCTTAATGGCGTCAATGACATCTTGCGGAAGAGGATTATAATCATGCTTAAAACCTTCAACACCTGTCGTGGCTAAAGCCTTTTGGTAAGGACACCATGAATTTTTGCCGCTCGGGCATTTGTCGTGTTGCGGCTTATCATCGATGGACTGCTGGTGGTAAAAAGTCGCCCACACCGCGTTTTTCATCTTCGCAGCAGAATCGCAATTATTTCTAATAGCAGATCCGTAGTAACGACTCAAATTGTCAATGAGTTTTGCTGTAAGCTTACCCTTTCCACCGAGTACTTTACACCTTCTTTTCTTGCCAGCGTTTTTCCCAGACTTTACTTCCTTTTCCTCGACGGTATTTTTTACTATATCGCGCAGCCGTGTACCCATCCTTTTCTGAACGTGGCCGACACACTCTTTCTTATTTATAACAAAGTCTTCGCCGTAAGGTTTTGCTTTCAATAAATTTCCATAAGTTTTACTGTCTCCGTCGCCTATGTAGTTGCCAATCTTTGCGCCGTATTTTTCTTCTGATCGTTGGAACATCGATATCACAGCATTCACCTCCATATTGCCAGACGGTCCAGTGTGATTGGCGTGACACTCGTTATTTTCAACATGCTCCTCGTGCCATTCTTCAAATTCCGCAGTAGTCAACTTTTTTTCCCACAATTTGCAGGGTTGGCAAAACAAACTACTCACAAATATATCGAACACTTTGCCAGACCAATAACCAATCAATGATGTCACTCCAAATAAAGAGGTGAAGCCCTGCTTCATCCAAGTGCCATCACCGGATGCAGTCAAAACATTCGAATCTGAGTTTTGTTGCGTCAATTTTTTTTCTTTCGTGGCAGCAGATAAAAGGAAATTTTTTCCTGTACTTTGTACGCTTGAGCAGATTTTTTTAATGTTGGACGTATAATTACTTTTGCACAAAAAACTGCTGGTCATGTCCATTAGGCCACAAAACTTGTTACAACCTGCGAGACCTAGACCTAAAGTACGCATTACGAAAATAAATCTAGTGTTGATTTCATAAGATCGATTTATTTTCTCGCTCGATGGAACGTTACGTGCAACACATTTATCACATTTCACTTGTATATTGAAACCAAGGCCTTCTTTTCCGGCGCATTTGAATTCAACTTTGCCGTCACACTCGGCACATTTTACTAACGAAGAAATTGAATTAAATACCAACAAAAAGTCGATAATACGGTAGCCTTTTTCGACATCTTCGGGTACACTTTTATTAGTGCTCACACTGATTTTTTTTTCGACGTACTCGTATTCAGCGACTTTTTATTAGCTTTAGGAGTAACTTTCTTTTTCGGTTTGAACAGAGTACGTCCACTTCTCTTTCTTTCTGCTCTTGAGACTTTCTTATAACTTGGCATTTTCACTAAACTTTATACACTACTGCTTTGAACCGTTTAGCTACATGTACAAACGTAAACTGATGCTTCTATTTCTTTTCAAATATAAACGTACACTATATCGGTTATATATTTTACCTATAGCTCGCTCCTTTTGTATACAAATAGCACTACCTGAAAGATTTTAAACTGTGTAGAACGGAGCAAAACGGTCGCCAAAGGGACTAATCCGTATACCTGCCGCGCGCTTGCTTTTCGGAGCGTTCGGCTGCGACAGCTGCAGTTCGAGGAGGGGAGACAAAACGTTGTATAGCTTTGAGAGTTTTGCTCCGATTGACTTGAAATTTTGACACGATATTTTTGAAATGTTTTTCTATAAAAAAATGCAAAAAAAAATCTATTTTCAGACGCTACCCCCCCCCCCCCCCCCCCTTAAAGAAAACATATTTGAAACTACTAAAATGGAAGTTTATGCTAGGCGGAGAATTATAAGTACTGATGTTAAATTGATGGGCGGAAAGTTATTCAGAATTTCGGCAATTTATAGATGCCATGTAGAAGACTTTAACATTGATATTTTGGAAAAAAATTTCAGTAGAAAAGAATTTTGTTAAAAATAATAATATAAAAGTTGATTCTTTTAAGTTAAATAATCCTTTGATCGACCACTATTCTTTGATTTTATACGTGGATCACGTCGAATTAAAACAAACAAACAACAGTATAACTAAATATATAACGTATACTAAACTAAAGAATATTGCCAGAAACGATGACTGGAATTTGATTTTGTCTATGCAGGGCCCAAATTATTCAGTAGACACACTAATACAAAGGATAAATGAATTTGTTGAAAAGGCCACTACATATAAACAACTATTAGGAAAAAATAAAGATTTAATACCGAGAAAAAATTGGATTACAAGCGCGATAATAGTATCATGTAAAACAAAAGAGAATTTATATAGATTGTGGAAAAAAAACTTGCCAACTCAAAAAATGAATATAATAATTATAATAAAATATTGAGTAAAGTTATAAAAGATGCAAAATACAAATATGGAACTGAAGAAGTAAAATTGAACAGTGGAAATCCACGACAGTTATGGAATATAATTAACACTAAATTGGGAAAAATTAATAATCAGGGCAAGTCAATTGATCACATATATGAAAATAATAAAAAAATTGACAATAAAACTAATATTGCTAATTCTATAAATAACTACTTTTGTGAAGTGGGCTATAAATTAAGTGTGCAAATTACACAATTAGACACCGATAAATTGAAACTTCCTACAAGAAATCACAATGAGATACATAAAATTATTATTTCAATGAAAAAAAAATCCGGAGGGATAGATAATATAATATAAAATCTTAATACAATACAATCAATATGTGAATATATAATATATACGAGTACTATTACCACTAGAACATATTTTTAATTTGTGTATTCAGAAATCCATATGGCCTCATGCTCTTAAAAAAGCTGAAGTAGTCCCCATATACAAGGCAGGGGACAAATCGTGTATTTTTTCTATTTTATTACTCGTGAAACCTTTCTGAAACATTTCTGACATATAACACTTGTAACATTACGTAGGGAATGTTGCGGAAACATTTTATGTGCAACGGAATTGAAATGTTTTACTGGTACGTCAGGGAAATATTTCTAAAACTTTGCTATTGTAACCTCCCATGTGGTATATCACATAAATGTTAGTGGTGAAAGTTCATTTTTCTATTATTCATGAAATCTTTCTGAAATATTTCTAATATATAACACTTACAACATTTTGTTGGTAATATTTCAGAAACTTTTCATATGCAACGGGAGTGAAAAATTATAACTGATACGTCAGGGAAATATTTCTGAAACCTTGGAAACGTATGATCTCATGAAATGTTAGGGATGAAAGCTTATTTTTCTATTATTTAAGAAACCTTTTTGAAATATTTCTGACATATAACACTTGCAACATTACGTAAGGAATGTTGCGGAAACATTTTACGTGCAATGGAATTGAAACATTATAACTGGTAAGTCAGGGAAATATTTCTGAAACCTTGCTATTGTAACCTCCCATGTGGTATATCTCATAAATGTTAGTGGTGAAACCTAATTTTTCAGAAACATTTCACGTACAACGGGATGGAAACGTTATAACAGATACGTCAGGGAAACATTTCTGAAACCTTGCAAACGTAAGATCTCATGTGAGATATTACAGAAATGTTAGGGATGAAAGCTCATTTTTCTATTACTCGTGAAACCTTTCTGAAACATTTCTGACATATAACACCTCCAACATTACATCGAAAATGTTGCGGAAACATTTTGCGTGCAACATGATTGATACATAAAAATTAGTATATTTCTGTAACGTTACTGCAACGTTTCTATGGATGAAATTCATATGAAATCTTTTTGAAAGGTTTCTGAAAGATATCAGTTGAAACAATTCGATTGAACGATACCTGAAACATTACTAAAACATTACCAATCAGCGCATACCTTTCGGTAACATTACGTGCCGTATGGGTAGTTATCTCTCGGATAGACAACAAAGAGTTAAAATTCAAGATTGTAAGAGTGAGTACAAAGTAATCTCCACAGGAGTTCCGCAAGGGACTATACTACTTTCTTTGTTATTTATACTCTATATCAATGATCTACTGAGAGATATGCATAATGATATAATCATGTCTTATGCTGATGACACTGTTATCATATCAAGTGATCATACGTGGTCACAGGCACAGGATAAAATGAGTATATATCTAGATCAAGTGTCGTAATGACTTACTTTGAATAAATTAGCTTTAAATGTAAGTAAAACAGTTTTACGAAATTACTGTGATAGTGTGCCAGATACTCTAAATATTAATATAGGTAACCAAACTATAAAAAGAGTAGAAAATCATAAGTATCTAGGATTGTTATTCGATTTCAATATGAAATGGGACAATCTATCGACTATATTGCAAAAAGAACTAGATATCTAATATTTATTTTTGCCAAAATTAAAAATATTATGGAACCCAAAACATTAATAATAATTTATTATGCATTTCTTCTAAGTTTAATAAATTATAGAATAATTGCCTGGGGAAGAGCATATAGTAATACCCTAAACCAAATACAAAGAATTAAAAACAAAATATTAAAAATCATAAATAAAAATCGATTCTCAGAGCATGTCTTTCTTATTCTGTAAGTCAATTATTCCTTTTAGAATATATTTCGTTTCATTATGAAACACTGCAAGAAATATAAAAGTCCAAAACAAACAATACTAGAAATAAAAGTATTCAATTACCAAAAATAACTTAAACAATAGGTAAAAGAATCAGCTACATAGTAGCTATAAAAGTGTTCAACGAGTTAACAAATGATCTCAAATCATTGACTACCAGTAAAGTTAATACAAAGAAAAAATTAAAACGATTTGTAATAAATCTATAAGTTAGATTTAATTATCAGCTAAGATCAATTTGCGTGTAAATTTTATCTGATGTTAACAAGAAATTTTTTATTTCTTTTATTTATTATTTATTATTTTTTATTTTTCATTTTTTAATTTAAGTTTTTATTTTGAAGTTAGTTTTTAAATTAGTATTCAAGTATTTTGGTTTCTTCTTTAGGTTATATAAGCCAGCCTATGTATAGGTAATTTTATTTACCTCTTTAGGATTTACTTATAAATACCAATGTACAGGTAACTCAATTTTATCTCTATTGGTTACATGTAAATTTTTCTGGTCTAATAAATATTAACCCTTAGCGGCCACACCTCAGCCAGGCCACATAGCGGCCACATGGGGTAACTCATTACCCCACGCTGAAAAACCTAGTTGTACAAGACATATGGGTGTTTTAACACTTGTAACCGATTGTTTCATGTTTGTTGAAGTGTTCTTCAATATTTCTAATGATTTTTATCGGTCAATTTATAGATAGCGTTCTAAAACCAGGTCAAATTTTTTAAATGTTTTAGACCTCCAATTTCACTTTTTCTGAGTCTGGGGTAACTAGTTACCCCGTGTGGCCGCTAAGGGTTAAATATTAATAATATATTAAAATCTTATATACAAAATGGAGTAGAACCTGCAGCGGTACACATTTTATTTATTGCAAAATAAATGTTATTAACAAATTAGCCTGACTGCTTATAAACAAAAGGCTGCTCTGGCCTTCAGACCGCGATTTATGATATAGAAAAAATTTGAATGTATACATTGAGACCTCAAATTCGAAATAGAGTAGAAATTACAGGGGTACACTTTTTTTTTATTGCAATATAAATGTTATTAACAAATTAGCATGACTGCTTATAAACAAAAGGCTGCTCTGGCCTTCAGACCGCGATTTATGATATAGAAAAAATTGAAATATATATATTGAGACCTCATATACAAAATAGAGTATTACAATTATTAAGAACACTAAACCGAAGCTGCTAGTACTCAACACAACAAAACATTCCCCTAACAAAGGCGCATAAAAGATTATTTTTATCATAAATCGCGGTCTGAAGGTCGGAGCAGCCTTTTGTTTATAAGCTTCAAGCTAATTTGTTAATAACATTTATTTTGCAATAAATAATAAGTGTACCCCTGCAATTTCAATTCTATTTCGTATATGAGGTATCAATACATACATTCCAATTTTTTCTATATCATAAAATGCGGTCTTAAGGCCGGGGCAGCCGTTTGTTTATAAGATGTCAGGCTAATTTGTTAATAACATTTATTTTTCAATAAATAAACGGTGTACCCCTGCAATTTCTACTTTATTTTGTATATGAGGTCTTGTATATAAACGGTGTATCCCTGCAATTTCTACTCTATTTTGTATATGAGGTCTCAAAATATATATTCCAATTTTTTCTATATCATAAATCGCCATCTGAAGGCCGGGGTAGCCCTTTGCTTATAAGCAGTCAGGCTAATTTGATAATAAAATTTATTTGGCAATAAATAAAAAGTATACCCCTGCAATTCTAACTTTATTTTGTATGTGAGATCTGAATACATACATTCCAATTTTTTTTTTATATCATATATCGCGGTCTAAGTTAATTCTAGATAACCACCACGACTCTACTTATCGCCTGATTCTACCGAGTTAGCTACTGATTTACGGTGGTACGTTGGCGGTTCAATGGCCGCTCCCTGCCTCTACTCGCACACACCATGTGCCGACCGCGTTGCCGGTATTACCTGCAACCTGTAATACAATTACTCGAACTCGGGAACCCTCGACCTAAAACACAAAAAATATTCGACGGCGAACACACACACTGCAGCTCCGACTCTCCACGAAGCCTCGAACCTCGACTGCACTGAAACAAATAAATATAATAATTTTTAAGGCAAAATTACAAACTCTCTTGAATCCTAGGTCGGGCGCTTTGTGGGCAAATACTTGCCGACCGATAGTTACTCACGTTGCGATGAATATAATGCAATAACTATCTCTCACTGCTAACTCGACGACTACTCTTGACGCTTTCTTTTTTTTTCCACGCGGACACCTAACCTCTCACGGCAAAACGATTTCTACACGACTGTGTGCGGTGAAGGCTCCGGACGGAATGGGCAGGGCGGAAGGACTCCAGTCCTCTCCTCGTGGCGTCCCTGCACCCTAGCTCCCTCTATTTTGCCTTGCTCGATCTTCTCTCCTTTTCTAACACCTGTTGGCATAGGCCCTCAACTCGATTTTCACTAGAGTAGTAACCGGAGGTTAGTTACTGCTCTAGTTTTACCCGTCATGCATTTCGCCCCTGGGACGCGCGTAATTTAAAATATTAACAGCGCCCTCTATACTGCACGCTTCTCCGATAAACTTATATCCCATTACTCGATACATAATGCATGCGAATTGCCGGAGCGCGACGCGTTCGTTGTAAACGCGCTTTGCTCCCTTCTCCTTCCGCGCGCCTCTCTTCCCATCTTTTTAAATGCCTATCTGGTCATCTTTTGTTGGCCGACAGTCTTCCGTCTCTCTTGCCGCTTGGCTCTCCCTCTACTCTCCCTATCTGTTACAGCCGCAAGGCACGCGCCCGCTTGGTCTTCAGCTGTTCTCGTCGTCGTCCTTAAGGATGACGCCGCTGACACTTCTCGCGCTCCGATCGCTCTCTCGGGTGTCCGCGTATGCGAGTGTGTATGTGTGTGAGTGTGTTTTCGTCTGCTGCTGCTGTGCTGCTGCTGCTGCTGCTGCTGCTCCGGCCCCGCGGCTCCCGGCCGCTCTTATCGTCTCTAGCTTTTCTCTCTTCCAGGCGACTGCTACCTGAAAAAAATGTAGGACTCGACCTCTTCTCCGTTGTTGCCGCTTCCTCGTGCTGCTCAGCTTCCCTGGATAATCTGCTGAGTCGGCTGCTGTTTCTGTCGTATGTTTGTGTTGGTGGTGTGTGTATGGTGTCGCGCCGTCGCTCTCCCCCGTGAAACATAAATCATAATATGCGCGATTAATACTCTTAACAAACATAATGCAATGTTTAATAGTGTGCGTTCGGTGGTTTGGTGCGTGCGTGATTCCGTCCAGAGTTTGTTTATCCCTCCTAATTAATAATAATAATCTCCCTGATGCCTAATCCTACCTACCTACTCTAACCTAACTTTATCTCTCTCTATCTCATTCCTTGTGGCATTTTACATGTCACACGTGTTGCAAGACATAACAAAATTTTCTATTCGATCTGGGACACAAAGAAACTAGCCTATGGCCATGCGTCTACGGATAGCGCTCTAACTATATTAATACTTAGTCTATTTACAACATATATTTTTAATTATACAAACTTATAAGAGCTTAAACAATATTCATTTCTTTGCAAATGTTGTATAAATTATTTATCATTCTTTTTTTTCTTCGCTGTAATATGGTCTTAAATTGTGCAAATGGAATTTTCTTCGCTCTTTTTTTAATACTGGATCGTATAATAAATATGTATCGAGACCTACATTTTGTTGTACAGTAAATGACCCTTCAAATACATAAAAAAACTTAGCTATTTTTCCATTTTCAGCGTCGGATACATTTAAGGCTTTAACTAATACTTCGTCGCCATTCTTAAATTCGAAGAGTTTTTTATTTGCGTTTTCTTTGCTGCCCTATTTTTTAAACTTTCGTGCGTTTATTGGTGAGCCAGCGAGATTCCGCGTCCGCGTGAAATACCGTCATCCACTTGTGGCATTTTTATATATCTTTCCCAAATTCTAGTTGGTTTAAGGCCTAAATGCAGTAATACCGGCGGTTGTTTTGTCGTTTCATGTGGCATTTCATTAATTATATTTTGGATTACTCGAATATGTCGAGCCCACCCGCTGTGTTTTTCTTTTATAAATTTGCGTAAAAATGACCCAATTCACGGTGCACGCGTTGAATTATATTGCTTTAGGGATGTCTAATTAATGAAAACCTTAATCGAATGTTTTCTTTCTTTAATTTGTCAATCCATGTTTTACTGGTAAACTGGGTTCCATGGTCCAATATTATTGCTTGTGGTTTGCAATATATTCACATATAATCATTTACTAATTTCCTAATTACGGGTAACGTGTTTGCTTTTTTAAGTGGGTAAAATACCACATACTTACTAAAAACATCTATGTTTGTGAGTATATATTTTACCCCTCCCGTAGACACGGGTTCAAAAAAATCTATTGATAATAGTTCTCGCGGCTTATTTACAAGAATTGGTTGCATTATTTCATTATATTTTTGCGTTAAATATTTAGTTTTTTGACACTTATCGCATGTTTTTAAAATTTTCAACAACTTTTTTCTTAAATTTTTTGCATAAAAATGTTTAAAAATCATCTTATATACTTTAGGTGCTCCCACGTGCCCATAAAATTTGTGCACCTCATTAATTAAGGTTTTTAGCCCCCCTCTGGTATATAGATTTTTGTCCGGTATGGCATGATTTTACATAATAAATTGTCACGTATTTCATATTGGTTTTTGCTTTTTTCATCATTCATTTTCAATTTTTTCTTATTTCTGACGCAAAGAAATCCTGATTTTGATATTTATCGAAATTTTTACAAAAATTGATTAGCGCTCGGCTCGGTATCGGCCCAGTTATTGCTGCTGTTATAATTTCTGATTTTTCTACTTTATTTGGCTCAAGATCTGTAACTCGGCTTAAATAATCCGCCACCGCGTTTTTTTTCCCCGGTAGATATTACGTATCAATTTAAAAATCTTGGATTGCAAGGTTCCATCTTTGCAATCTCGTATTACTATATTTACATGTTTTTAAAAAAGTAAGAGCCTCGTGGTCTGTCATAACCAGAATTTTTACGGCCCCCCGCAAGAACGTATCTGACTATTTTAAAGCCCATACGAGAGCTACCATCTCTTTTTCCATCGTGAATTACGAATACTCGCTCCCCTTTAAAGTCCTACTGACAAAACACACGACCTCCTCGTCTCCGTTATCATTTAATTGTGACGAAACGGCAGCACTCGAGAAGTCACTAAAATCAGACGTGAGGATGTAAGAACGCTTCGGATCAGCATATTTTAAGATGATATTTTCATCGAAGGAAGTTTTTATATCCTCAAACGCCTTCTGCTGATCCGTAGTCCAGTGAAAACCTACTCCCTTTTTAATAATTCTATAAGAGGTTTTGTGTATTGTGAATAATTTTTCACGAATTTCGTGTAAAAATTCACAAAACCTAAAAAACTGTTGCTCGCGCACGTTCCTAGGTCGTTGAAGGGGGGGTAAGGTATTTAAATTTTTTTTTTCGTTTATTATTTTTATTTTTTAAACTGAATGCGTTGTATCTCAAGAATATTGTGTAAAAATTTCAAGTCGATCGGAGCAAAAGTGCAGGTGTTATGAATATTTTCCTACCTGTTGTTATGAATATTTTCCTACTACTTTCTTTTATAAAAATTTGAAGACAAGTATAAACATGCTCATACCTGTACCGTATATTTAGTCAGTGTAGAGAATATAATTTAGTTTAACAGTAAACATTCTATCGAACAGACGTATACGTGCGCTCCAATTTTTCGCATCATTTTCGTGAAGTTTTGTGGAAAATTATTGCTACAATGCCAAAAAAAGTTAAAAGGTGTGATAGAAAATCAAGTGGTTCGAGGTTATATCGATCTAGAAAGATTGTACCGTCGCAAAAACGTAAAAGAGAAGACATTTCAACAAGTAGCGCGTCAGCTAAAAAAATAAGAGTGACCGTTGAACATCAAATTAAGGAGGATCTTGAAAAACACTATAGGATAATAGATTTTCTATTAGACTTTTCAACAATTTCTACGCTAGTGAAGTGTGTAAAATGTGATGGAAAAGTAAATTTCCATTCGACTAAGCGAGAAGGCCTTGGATTTAATATCAACGTGTCGTGCGAAAGCTGTTCCGTGATTACAAATGTTCCGTCTAGTGAAAGAATAAACTCCGGTGCTTACGAAGTTAACCATCGGTTTGCTTTCGAGATGAAGATATTAGGCCTTGGATTATTTGTCTGTGATAAGTTTTGCGGCTTGATGGATTTGTGTAATAGCTTTTTATCAAGACCGACGTACAATCATTACATGAAAAATATGTGCTCGACCGTAAGAGAAGTAGCGAATCGATTTTTTTAAGAAAAAAAGAAAAATCTGCTACAGCGGACGAGAAGAATACTCAAGATACTGACGAACTCATGGTATCAGGCGACGGAACGTGGAAAAAAAGAGGCTACTCATCTTTATTCGGCGTCACATCGTTGATCGGTTACTTCTCAGGGAAAGTTCTTGACATTCTTGTCAAAAGTTCATACTGTCACAAATGTAAAACTTGGGAAAGTAAATTAAATTCTGCCGAATACGAAGAATGGCATGAAAACCATGTAAATGCTGGAAAATGTAAGTCAAATCATACTGGTGCAGCTGGAAATATGGAGGTCGAAGGTCGAAATATGGAGGTCAACAATCAAAACCATGTTTCAACGCTCGGTACAGAATTGTGTGCGATATCGCAACTATATCGGCGACGGTGACTCTAAAGCTTACTCCGGGTTAGTGAATTCTAAACCTTATGGTGATGATTTTTCAATAGTGAAGAAAGAATGTGTAGGACATGTTCAAAAAAGAATGGGCATTCGTCTCCGTGAAATAGTCAAGAAGACCGTTGTAGATACTGAAACTAAGGCTGGAAAGAAGATAAAAAAGTCTGTCTAGTGAAGGGAGGCTTATGGCTAAGATGATTGACAAACTGACGGTATACTACGGTTTGGCTATTAGACGTTACTCTGATTCCGTGGAAAATATGAAGAATGCTATCTGGGCAACGTTCTTTCACTACAGCCAATCAGATCTCTTGCAATTCTTGTCCAGGCCAAATTTCTTTGAATGGTCCCCTTGAACTCTAAAATATACCTGGAAAGACCCGACTCCACCCTTTAAACGGTTTATGTGGGAATTTACCTGCCATATAACCCTGTCATAAAAGATACATCTTGAACCCTATTATATAGCTATCTATAAATAAATATATATATATAAATATAATGTATATATCATATATATATATATATATATATATATAGTTTTATGGTTTCTTAGGAAATTATATATATAATATACATTACTCTTCTTAAGAAACAAAAAAGTTTAACAATTATATTGCAAAAAAAGTACTATTTATTTAATACGTTTAAAAATTTTTAAATATAAATATTTAAATTAACATTTTAAACAACCAAATATTATAACTTTAACATTAAAAGCAAACAATGTGGTTTTACTAACAACAAAAATAAATTGTATATTAAATATTAACTAAAAAAGTGCCACGAAATGTCGATAATGTAAAATATTAACAATTGAGCCGAAGTTTATCAATATATTTAATTGATAAGCTGATATTTGAGTTTGTTACACTTTTCTATATCGATTTAAAAAAAAAATCATCTCATTTGCTATTTCCATTGCCGAGATATCGATAATTTTTCAGCGCGTGCGAGTTTTAAGCGCGGGCAACCACTTTGACGCGGGGACTTGAGGGCTTCCCCCACCACCGCGCACACTGCCGCCGCGGCGAAATTCGCCTGATCTTTGGTTTTTTAAACTGGTTTTTGTACAGGTAAATTACATACTTTAATATTGGTACAAATATCACTAATAAGTACACTACTCACCTTTACTTTAAGTTTTGTAAAACTTCGATACGACGTATAGTTTAGCTGCAAATCGCTATAAACTTTGACTGTCGATATCTCTGGACCTAATTGAGATATTTGACTGTTTCGGGGCTTAAAAGAAGCGTATTTCGAAGGACTATTGATGTAAAAAAAAAAAATTATTTTGATCGGTCGAAATTCAGTCCAAAATTCATTTTGTTAATTAACCAAAAATTTTCAAACCGTCAAAAAAGTTGCAAAAAAATGAAAAAATCGAATTCTTTTGATGTATTGTGGTTCCTTATGTCTCAAAATATGTGTCAAAGCTGCAGGCGGAATTTGAGATCATTTTTATAGAAGTTACATTAAATCAAAGGTTCGCGCACTTTGTTAATTAACTTTTCTCTCTACAAAAAACTATTTGTCGCACAGCGAGCGGGTTGTGCATACATCAAGGAGGACCCTTCAGTTATACAATCCTAAATTTTTATTGATATTGGATAATATTTACCTTGACTACAGAGCCGATGAAAAAAGTAACGAATTTTCACGGTTTTTTGCAATTGCAAACGCGAGTTTCAAAATTTTTTGTTCGGCAAGACTTTTATCTTGTAGAAAATGTCAAGATAAACAAAAAAGAAAGAGTGATATTTTTTCGTCCGAGGCTTCGTTCTCGAGTTATAACCGATTTTTCGAGACAATTTCAGTAATTTTGCAAATATCGTTAATTTAAACAAACTTCCCGTGGTATTTCGCACGTAGCAGGTCGATATTATTATTCTACACATTGTTATGAACCAATTCCAAGAAAAACCCTCTGTACATCAAGCCACACCCACTCTATTTGCTCCCCCGACTGGACTATACACAAACTTTATGGAAACCTACCTACAGCTAGGCCACATGCGGCCTCTTTATCCAGACGAGCTCAACAACGATGAACTGGCCGCACACTACCTCCCTCACCACGCGATCTGGCAGCGCAGCGATGACGGGGATAAGCTCCGGATCGTGTTCAACGCCTCTCGACGAACGAATTCCGGGAAGTGCCTGAACGACGCACTGTTCCCCGGTCCGAAACTCCAAAACCAGCTTGCGGCGGTCATCACCCGCTGGCGACGACACGAGATCGCATTCTGCGCGGACATTAGGATGATGTTTCGGCAAATCCTCATCTGTCCTGAGGACATACATCTGCAACGGGTCATTTGGAGTCTTTCAGAGGTCGCTCCTGTCACCCATTACGTCTTGCGAACCGTCACCTACGGAGAGGCCTGCGCGCCCTACTTAGCCCTTCGAACCCTCCAGCAGTTATGTGAAGACGAGGGTGCCCCTTACCCCCGAGCTGTGGAGGCTGTTAAGAAGGAATTATACATCGACGATTTTCTGAGTAGCGCCGATGACGTCGAATCCGCGCTGAGCGGCCGAAATCAGCTTATCGGGATGCTCGGGGCGGGCGGCTTCCAATTGAAGGAGTGGGTCACCAACAATTCGAACCTGCTCGAAGACATTCCGGTCGAGGATCGACTCCGTCCCGACTGGATGCACTTCGCCACCGAGGGACCGGTCACCGAATTGGGGCTTGCCTGGGACCCAGTAGGCGACAGTTTCCGCTTCGCCGCTCCGACGTTTGATGACACGGCGCCCGCTACGAAACGTCGAGTCTCAGGGGACATTGCTCGACTCTTCGATCCAGTTGGATGGTAGAGCCCAATCATCGTAACCGCCAAAGTCTTTTTACACGACTTTTGGCGTCTGAAGGTCGACTGGGACGACGAGCTACCCGCACCGAAATCTCATCGATGGACCACCTTCAAAAGGAGCCTCAGCGACCTATCGGGGATCACGCTGCCTCGTTGGATTCAATGTCATTCGTCGAGCGAAGTCCAACTGCACGCGTTCGCTGATGCCAGTCGTCGTGCCCTCGCCACAGCGGTCTATATCAGGGACATCCCCTCGACTGGACCCGCACGGATTAGTATACTCTCGGCCAGAACCAAGCTGACTCCGATCAAGGGTTCGGTCCGCACTGCGAAACCCACCCCCAGATCAACCATCCCACGGCTAGAGCTCCGCGCTGCATTGCTCGCTGCTCGCCTGCTCCAGTCCGCGATTGAGAGTCTAGACATCCCCCTCGCCAGCTGCTATGCATGGAGCGACTCGCAGGTGGCGTCGAGACATATATAAGCAGCCGTGCGAATCAAACTTAACACAATCCTATGTAGATACATTGAATTAATAATAAACCCTTTAAAATATATAAATCTCTAACACTTCTTTAAACATCTCCTAACACTGCCAAACCGGAGTTTAATACCAGACAAGCTCACCTCTCGAGCCGTGCCCGTCGACGTATTGACTCCCATCCGGGGTGACGTCCGTAGGCTCTTCGACCCTTGGACGCGCACCCTGAAGGTTGCTAGCTTCGGCTACCCGGGTGCAGAGTCGTTGGGGCCGTTTTCTCCCCCCCCCCCCCCCCCCACCTCTGAGTCTCCCTCCAGGCAACAACTCGAACAGCTTGCACGCATTGCATCGCGGCAACTGTAAGACTTAGGGGGCTAACCGAAGATCACTTCCGCTTCGGCCGGAGTAATCGGACGTTCTAGAGGATCAAGAACACTCCGCGCATCTTTCACAGGGACAACCCTCCGCGATTTCGCATCTCCTATAGCAACTCATAGTTTGTCCGTTTCAATAAGTTTCTCATATTTCCTAAAAGATGTAAAATTGAAGTTACATATTTATTAATATCTGCCTCTGCTATTTAAAATGCATTGTTCGATTTCACCCCAGCGTCTGTTCGATTTTGAACCTTATCCAGAGCTAAATCGAACGAAAATGTTGTTTGTATTAATGATAAAAAGAGGTATATATTTGGGTAACAAATGCTTAGAAAAATTTGTTATGTTAGTTTTGATGATAACGAATAAATCTACTGTCGTCAAATTAATTTTTTTTTAAGTATGTTGAACTTAAAATACTGATTAAAAAAACGTTCAAACTCGCCCCGGTCTTTTTTTTCTCTTATTACAATTTATTAAACAAATATTTTGTTCTTATTTTACGCAAAGAAGCTTAACGTTATTATAAGATATATCAATCGAATTTCATTAATTTGTCGCCCAGCGTGTTGAGAAAGTCATAAACGTTCTCACTTTTTGAAGCTACGTACACCGATCTGTTTGAAACCACGATTCAAATTGAATTTCAAAAACATTATTTTTATCAAAACATTCAAGCAAATGTTCTCGTAATGCAGACGTATTAAGACAATTTAGACAGTCACCCAAGAAACACTCATCACGTGCATTTTTACAAACGATTGCCTGAATACAGTCATGATAATTTGTAAGATATAGTTTACTATTTTTCGTTAAGCACTCTAGCTCAGCAGCTTCTAGCATGAGCTTAACGTTTTCATGATGTACACATACACATACATTGTGTGTACCACTGCTTCCAGCTAAATCACAGTGTACTGGTCTCAATTGTATGAATTTTGTTAACCCAATTTTAACGTGTTCGTATTCTTTTTGAAATAAATAATAGATTTCGTTCAAATTGCCAAGAAGTAATCTTTTCTGAACGTGTTCTCGTTTGCCGTTGTCCTGCTTTACGGATATGCAATCTTTCAAGCCTGGTATAATTCGACTTATGTCATCCTTTTCATAAAAACTTTTAACTAAATTTGTAGTTTCCACCGAAAGTACTTTGCCGCGTTTTTTTTCAGGAACTGAGAAAACCCCTTTTTCAGCTACTAACTCTTTTGCTTCTCGAGCTTCCCATTCAGTACAACCAAACTCTCTGATTAAATCATTACGAGACCAAAAATCGGGAGCAAGATTGAGTAGCTGAATTCTATCTTGCTTCGATATATTATTAGAAAATATTCTTTTAATTTGTTCGAGAACCGTTACGCCAGCTTTATGATATTCTTCACAACAATTTATGTTAGCTTTTTTTGTATCCGAAATAGGTAAATCTGCTTTACGTTTGTAAATTTGCCTACGACATGTACCACATATTTTCGCTTCTTCGGGTACAAACGGAAATATACTTCTAAAAGTTGAAGGAAAGTCAAACAGATCTTTAGACGTAGGGTGATTCTCTCGAGAGAAAGGATTTATGCATTTCATTTTCCAGGTTGAACCCATTGTAGTTGCTACAATAAACCGGAGAAATACGTAACCAATAGATTTATGATTTAATCATAAAAAAATCTAAATTTAAAAAAAAACATCGTCGTATATATGAATTTCTTGTGACAATTTATTTATAGATTAAAGTTTTTTATGTTTAAGCCACCTACCAACTGAAAAAAGAACTAGTTTTACAAGTAAGCATGATGAGGCGGTGACGGCGGCCGCGCCGCGCCAAGTCGCGCGCGGTACTTCTACTTTTCGGCGTTCTATTACTCACTGAAATATAATCGGGCACTCAGTGCAAAAGAACTTTTCTTATGTAAAAAAACCTCAGCTTTCGATTAAAAGTATTTAAAAAAATATTAAAAATAGACTTTTCGAGAAAATCTGACCACACCATTGGAAAGCTGAGGAAAAAATACATCGAAATAGTTTATTGGATATTTTTTATATATTATTTTTCATACCGCAAACGCGAGTTGAAAACAAAAGTATTAAGCGCCGCGCTAGGAGAGTTGACGTGATTCGCCCCATATACATACATACACACATACATACATACAGACAGACGTTTTTTGAAATCCTAGTGCAAACCCATTTTTATGACTCAATAACCTTGAAAACATCGAGATTCATCAAAACTCAAAAACAAAATTTTATCGTTACAAAGCTTTCTCTTTGAGAGAGCCAAAATTGTTCCAAAAAAATCGTGGCATCACAAGTGTAAATATAGTCAATTTAAAAAAAATTTAGTTAAACCGCAATTATTTTTTATCAATTTTAATGTTTGGGGGGTTATTCTTTTCTTTAAACATTTATCTACAAGAGACTTGGGGAGGAGGTGAATACACTTAAAGGAGAGGTAGCGCAGTTTATTGAAAGGCAAATAATTAGAGACAATGTAATTATAACAGGACTGGCCTGGGACAAAAGGTATAAAATCGAAGACATCGAGGCCCTATTACAGAAGGAAGTTGAGGTGGCAGTAAAGATCAAAAGGACGTGGAGTTTACGAACGGGAAATGAAAAATTTATAATTGAAGCACAATGTAGAAACCACGAAGATAAAGAGAAGATAATGGGAAATAAGAGTAAATTCTGAGCAAAAAATATCTACATAGAGCATGATCCGACATGGATGGAGAGAAGAAAAAGAGGGGAGATTTTGAAGAATAATAAAGAGATAGAAGAGATGGGAGAAAGAACTAAGAAGTCAAACAACAAAATCAGAATAGAGGAAGGGACATGGATCTGGAGTGAGAGAAAGAGGAATTGGTTTCTGGAGAAAGAAACAAAACTGCATCGCAAAAAAGAGGACGAGGAAGAGGAAACCGATGAGCAATGAAATTGAAGAGGAGGGGAAAGAAAGCAGAAAATAAAGCGGGGACCGGGTTAGGGGTAAAGTGAACATGGAAAGAGATCTAATTAGAACCATATTTTGGAATGCTGCAGGAAACAAAGGCCTAAAAACTGAGGATTGGAGAAACATAAAGGAATTCGACATAATAGGACTGGCAGAAACATAGGAAGAGAGAGAGAGAAACAACAGATCACGGAAAAGGAACTGGCAGAATTCGTAATAAGGAACGTGTCAGCGACGAGAGCAATGGAAAAGAGAAGAACAGAAGGGGGTCTGCTCCTTGCAATAAGAAAGAACTTAGGAGTAAAGGTGGAATGGGAAGATAAAGTAACAGAAGAAGCATTCGCAACGAGATGGAAAACAGGAGAACAGAAATGGCTATAGGAAGTGACTTATATGAGGCACAAGAGGAAAGAGAATTACGAAGCTATGGTGGAGGAATAGGTCGTAAAAAACAGAGACAGGAAGATTATCATAAACGGAGACTTCAAGGCGAGGACAGCTCAAGAGGGAGGAATCTGGGACTTAGAAGGGAAAAAAGAGAAGAGAAAGAGCAAAGACGAAATAATAAACGAAGAAGGAAAGGTGCTAGTAAGCTGGCTGGGGGGGGGGGGCAAGGACTAGGAATTTGAAACGGGATTACGCAGGGGTAGGAGAAAGGGTACTACATACATTGGTGCAAGATGATGTACAGTAATAGATTACACGATAAGAAACGAAAGCGGAAGAGAAAGCATGGAGAAAATGAAAATTGGAAATAAGGTAAAATCAGATCGTCTACCGCTGGAAGTGGCAATAATATGGGAAGGGGGAAGAAAGGGAGGGAACGTCGAAAATACTGAGATTGGTAGGGAGAGAACAGTGATAAGATGGAACGAGATAAGCATAGACGAGTACAAAAAGAAACTAAGGGAGCAAGGTGATAAAAGGAATTAGAACGAACTATAAGAAAAAGTAGTAAACGCGCTGCCGAAGGATAAAATAAAAGGAAACCTCAGAGGAAAAGAAGAGGGCAAGTGGTGGGACGCGAAGTGTCACAGGATGAAGAAGAACCTCAAGAACGAGCTACAGAAAAGACGGAAAGGGGGAATAGACGAGGAGATATGGAGAAGAAAAAGGAGAGAATATAGAAACACACTGGAAAACAAGAAAAGGGAGAAGCCGAGGATTTTGGTGGAAGAAGATGAAAAGGATAATAAACTGATACTATTCTGGAAAGCAATAGGAACAAACAAAAAGAAATGGAAATATACAAGTCTATAACAAGGGAGCAATTGAGATAGCACTTCAGAGGCCAGTACATCACGAGAGAGATAAGGGAAGAAAGAGAACCGGAAGTAGAATGGAAGTACGAGGCTGTAAAGGTTAGTGGAGAGGGAGATTTACCGGAGATAACTTTAGAGAAAATAAAAGAAACGATAGGGAAGTTAAGAAGGAAGAAAGCGGTTGGTCAAAGTGGCACGCCGAATGAGTCATGGATTCTAGGGATAGAGGAAGCGGAAGAAGACCTAAAAGAGATCTTGAACATTATATGGAGGGGGGGGGGGGGTACCAGAGGAATAGAAAAAAAGGAGTATTGAGACCGATATGCAAGAAAGGGGACAAAAATCAGGTGGAGAATTACAGGGGAATTACCCTAATGGATACGGGATACAAAATATACGCGGAAATATTATAAGGAAGAGACTAGAAAAGGACTTAAAAGAGAATGGAGTTCTGGGGAAAACGCAATTGAGATTCAGGGAAGGGAAACGGAGGTCAGAAGTCATTTATATCCTAAAAGAAGCCATCATTAAAGGAACAGAAAACAAATGAGGAAAGGTAATACTTCGCAGACATGAAAGCAACGTTCGATAAGTTGAAAAGGAACAAAAGGAAGAAATGGAAAAAGGGCGTGGAAACGGAACAAGAATAGGGAAAAATAGATTAAGTTCTTTAGCAGATGACGTGTCTCTTATCGCTGAAGACGAGGTAATAATGAAGGAGATGTTAAAAAGATTTAAAATATGGATAGAAGGGAAGGGACTGGAATTAAACGCGAAGAAAACAAAAATTATGATGTTTAGGAAAGCAGGAGGAAGGAAAAGGAACATGACTTGAAAGTGAAGAGAAAGAAGGCGGGTCTAATGTTATATTGTTGACTCAAGCTACATGAGGTAAACATATTCAAGTTTCTGTTGGTAAAAACATAAATAATAGCCCAGTAAAAAAATAGCGTTTTTCTGCGGACAATTTCTTAAAATTACGACAAAGTTTTCATTTGAGCCAGAATGTGATTCTTGGAATCGCTGCATCTTTGCGTGTAGCTTCTAATAATTCTAAAGTTGTAGAATCTAATTTTAATCCACCACAGAATCCCAGGAATAGTATCACCGGCAGCAAAAGTATAAAGATGGGATATCAGCTAAAAAATTCAAGGATTCGGGAGTTAATAAACTATTTATTATAGCCTTGCACAACATTCTCAAGAAAATTATGAAAATGTGTTGTAATTATGGACAGCACTCAATATTAATAATTTTGTTTTATGTGTGTGTGTGTATGTGCGTGGAGCGCGTACGTGCGTGCGTGCGTGCGTCTGTGTGTGTGTGTATGTGAGTCTGTATGTGTGTGTGACTGTGTGTATGTGTACGAGCGTACGTGCGTGCGTGTGTGTGTGTACAAATGTTCTTCAAATTTTGTGGTTACCATTACTTTTGAAGACCACAGTCTATCGGGTTGAAATTTCGCAGGTATATCAGATACGACCTGACATAGAACTGATTAGATAAAATTTTTAAAAATTTTCGAAAAGCTAAAAAAATTATTTTGTTATTTTATGCATTAGATATGTCAAAAATATGCATAAATTCGTAAAGTAGACGTAATGTTGTTTCAATTGGTGTATCTTACAATATCTTTCTAGTTTGTATTTATTAAAGAATTGCGATTTTTAATTTTTATAATTGTTGAAAATTGGAAAAAATTATTTTTTTTTTTATAGGATTTATATGTCAAAAATATGCATATATTCGTAAAGTTCAGCAAATGTTATTTTTATTGGCCTATTTTACAATTATTTCAAAATTTTTTTTTAGTTTAAGAGATACAATTTTTAATTTATTAAATTTGTAAAATTAGTAACGAATATTTTTGTCATTTTATACGTTTGGTATGTCAGAAATTTGCATATATCCGTAAAACTCACGGAATTTCCTTTCGATTGGTGTATCTTACAGTTACTTTAAAGTTGATTTTGTTTAAAAAATGCAATTTTGAACTATGAACATTTTTCAAAATTCAAATAATTTTATTAGAAATTTATACATTAGGTAAGTAAAAAATGTACACTTTCATAGACAAGGCGTAATTTGCTTACAATTTATATGTCTAACAAATACTTTAAATTATTTTTGTGAACACAATGCGATTTTAAATTTTGAATATGTATTTCATGTGATAACATTTTGTGGTCACCATCACTTTGGAACGCATTTGTATTTTTCATTAAAATTTAGTAGTTTGATTAGAAATAAGTCCACATACACCTGATTCAGTTTTTTAGCTAAAAATGCACCATTTCAATCTAGCTTAACACCGTAGTCTATAACATTGTGTATGGCATTGTCGATTGCTCATATAGTCACTTGTATCAATGTAAATAATCAATATATGATTGTACATTAAAGCTCGTTGAGAAAGCATTGTGCTAAAGCAGTTAGCAGCGGTTATTTAAATGATCTTAAAAAATTTGTGCATACTTACTTCAATGTAACAAACAACACGTGTCATGATTTTTAATTTAAAACATTTTTTTATCGGAAATAAAATTATAACAAAATAAATTGTTTATAAATGTAACTTTATTTATATTCTTTAATAGTAACACAATAAATTATTTTACAATATTTTTATAATAATGCCAACTTTTATTGCAAATAACTTTAACAACTTATCCCAAATGTTTCAAAAATATTCATTAAAACCACTTGCGCCAACCACTTTTTAAAGTTAGAAAAGTAAGTGTTAAAAAAAACGCGTTTAAAGTTTCAATTTTGTATTCTATATAATGTGAATTATTTTACTTGACCGCATGTAACTTTATAAAATATTCTTACAGTTACAAAGATTAAGAAACTATAATAATTTATTTTTTATTTTTGGGCAATAAAACACCAAAATCCTACCTTAAAGGAGTACTATCAATATTCCGTGAGTCAAATGCGTATTTGGTCGTTTTTGACTTACGTGGTAAGCTAAATCGTGTGAGTAAATGGTTGAGTTTGCGTTAAAAGTTTTATTCGTATGCTTATATGAGCTCTCAAAATTGGTGAATCAACACTTCGATTTTTGCATTATATTTATGGATGTACATGAAGCTGCATTTTACGAGGCAGAGTCGCCTGACTAAAGGGCTCGTACACAGCTGCTATATTAATACTAGCACTTCCTTGGCTTTTTTCAGAGTGTAGAGTTGTGCGATGTCGACCTTGGAAAATAAAATACTTGCACAAATTTTTCGAGTGAACAATTTTCCAGCGTTCATCAGCACTTTTACTTTTGAACATGTCACACTTCCACAAAAAGTATTTGTTATAACAAAGTGGAGCCAGTTGACTGTCTCCGTTCGTTCTGCTCCTTTACTTGTTCTGGAACAGTCAATTTAGCCAACATGCAAATTCTGCCATTTAAAAACTCTTTTAGTTGATCAAAAGTGACTGGATTCTTGGAAGCTTCTCTTGACGTGTTGCGGTAAAATAAACAAGCAGATCATCCGGCGCCTAAGTCGTTGCATGTCTTCAATAAAAATTGTTGTTGAATTTAGTACGCGTCGAATTTAAAATTAAAGTTTTAGCCTGGAGTCGGAAGGCTATCGTAGGCTTTCTTTAGCAAATTCTAAGCTCGTGAAAAACTATCACCGTCAACTCCATAATTAGAAATTAATTTAGCTGCTTCTCTCTAGATCAGTTTTTAAACAGTACATTCAATTAGCATTGGTATAACTTGTATTTGTTCCCACTTTAGATATAAATAAATCGCGAAATTCATGCCAAACCAAATAATCTCCATAAAAGCCGGTAAAATTATACTCGGAATTGTATTGATGGTAACCGTTTGCTGCTGGTGTGATGGTGTCGGCACATTCGCCTTCGAACCAGACTCTAAGAGATAATACAAAAATGCATGGTACACATTTTGCGAAAAATATTCTAATGTCTTTGATTCTTCATCTTGAAGTGATATTATTCGTAAATTACTATCGTGAAACTCGATACAGGTCTTCTCGAAATTATCGATTATTGCACTATATATATATATATATATATATATATATATATATATATATATATATATATATATATATATACACACACTTTATGTATACATGTATATATTCTTAGAAACTTGTAAATCATAAATTTCTTACAATCTTTTAAAATTTTTGTTTAATAATTTTTCGTGGTCTATTACACGCATGAATATATCATTTCTTGTCGAAGTCGTTATTATAATTATTTATAGCAGGCTTATTATTTTTCAATGTCTATTATAATCATATTGTTTTTAAACTGACAAGGAGAGGGTACACCCTCTGGGAAACTAAATTCAGTCAGACTTAGGGAGATGTTTTCTGGTACCCAAAAATGAAGCCTAGTATACGTAATTCATTCTAATGGGCCCTTGTTCTCAAGATATGAGATAATTTACTCGAAATATTCGTCATTTTAATGAAAAAAAATACCTCTTCTTCTGACCGTAACTCTACAAGTTTTTATGATGGATGAATGACTCAAAATATAATAAAAAGTTTGCAAATGGTACATTACGATACGTGTGACCTAAGTAATCCGCTACAGTACGGTATTAGCGTTTGAGCGTAGCGAGGGCGCTAAACGCTGTGCTATGAAGGACAACTTTCTACACGAGTATAGTATACTATTTTATAGCACTGCTTGTCTAAATCCGCTGTCACGCCTAGCCATGCCTTAAGGGGTAACACCACTCCAGGATTTAAAAAAAATCGATTTTTTTCGGTTTAAACAATACTTTAGGGTCATAAAAATAACATGCAATTGGTCCTATAGTGTCAAATAATTTTTAAAAGGTTCAAATATCGATTTTGCGGCAACGCCTCGGACCGCTCGCTGAGCGCGCTAAATGAGAGCGCGCGGCGCGTTCTGATTCATCACTTTTGTATTGATTTCATCTATCGGAATAATAGGTGACCTTGTTACTTACAGAGCCAAAGGTCCTTGAGGTTCCTCAGGCATCCTGCAGGGTGCGCTAATACTGAAATTAGCTTGTATCGGTATGTATATGTGTTAGTTAGTACATCTGCAAAGCGACGCCGTGCACACGCTTCGATTTGTATTTCTGCTGATTTTTCGTTTTTATATACTTATATGTTACAAATTCGTTGATTTTAATTAAACAGTGTGCAAATTATAAACAATAAGAGTAGTGAAAGACCAGTGTATGATGGCAAGAAATCGACGAAGAGGAAAAAAGAATAATTTGAAGAGACCGAAAATTTCAAAGCCGCGGCCAAATAACCGTTATGAAATGGAGAAGCCAAGCGTCGAGGCGGTTGGCACATCGGCTCGAAAATTATCTACCATCGATCCTGATGACTTTGAAGTAGATGAAGGCTTTGCTTATCGAATTCTGAATTTTTTAACCGTATTTACGGCTATATCACAAGCTGTTGTGTGCAAAAAATTCAAGTCAGATGTGACATTCACCGAGTGTGGAAAGCATGGCTTGGGTTTCAAAATTGTTATTTCATGCCAAAACTGCGACAACATTTCTATCCCTTCTTCACCATTCATTGAAAAAGCATACGACGTTAATCGTAGAATGATTCTTGCTATGCGACTACTGAGAATAGGATTGAATGGAATAATAAAATTTTTCGCATTCATGGAGCTCCCGCGGCCAATTTTTCTATCATTTTACGATAAAGTTGTGCAGAAGATTGCTGTCGATGCAGAGGAGGTTTGAGAGCAGAGTATGAAAAATGCAGCTAAGGAAGAGAAGAAAAAAGCGGCGTCGCGTCCCTTTTCGGATTTGTATCACTCATTGGATGGTATACTGGCAAAGTGGTCGACATTTTAGTAAAATCTAAATATTGTAAGACATGCGAATTTTGGGAAAAGAAAAGTGACACGGATCTTTACACCAACTTAAATATGCCAATTACGTCGGGGACGGTGATTCAATTCATTTCAATGCTATAAAAGACCTTTAAGTTAAGCTCTGCTACGTATAAGACTGTTAATCTGATCAAAAATTATTTACAATTAAAAATGGCGCCCCAAAATTGCATGAATATTCAAAGAAATTTACCTCTATTAAATTCGTTGATTTTCCATGTATTTTCAGTGACTATCTTCAATTGTTAATAACTTTTGATTACATTAATATTTCTACACGTAACACAACTTAAATTAAAGTTCCTCTTGTCTACTTTTTCGATCATTTTTCCATAATAAAAACTTGTATAGTTATAGTTAGAAGAAGAGGTATCTTTTTTCATTAAAATGACGAATATTGCGAGTAAATTACCTCATATCTCGAGATCAAGGGCCCACTAGAATGAATTGTGGGTACTAGGCTTCATTCTTGGATACCAAGAAACACCTCCCAAAGTCTGATTGAATTTCGTTTCCCGGAGGGTGTGTCCTCTCCCTGTCAGTTGAAAAACAGTATGATTATAATACAGACATTGAAAAATAATAAGCCTGCTATAAATAATTATAATAACGACTTCGACAAGGAATGATATATTCATGCGTGTAATACACCACGAAAAATTATTACACATTAAATTTTAAATGATTGTAAGAAAACTTATTTATGATTTAGAAGTTTCTAAGAATATATACATATATTCGTAAAGTGTAGAGATCTATTATGTCACGAAGTACATAGTTATACAATTAATTATTGAAAAAATAGATAGCTTCATTAATGAAAGACTAGCCTAAACCGCTCGCTTCGCTCGCGATCTACATATATCGTTAACATGATATTTTATTATTGAATGAATTATAAAATAATGAAATATCTTACTAATACTTTATTTTGAAATACACTAACAATAAGATGATAACCATGTTATCCAAAAAGTTGATATAAGTCGATAAAATAAATTATTGATATAAATAGTGCCAATCTTAATTGCATTCTTTACATTATGATTTATTAAAAAGTACGATATAGTTCGGTAAAGATCTATATAAGTGGATAATAATTGATAAATCTTTAAAATTAACGTTGAAATGGATAAATTTTAAAATAATTTGATTATTATTTCCAATATTAATGTGTTATACAACATTTTATTAACACATAGTGACCAGTATCGACGTATATTCTATTTAATAAAGTTTAATATATTTTATAATATAATTTAATATGTTTTTTTTTTAAATAATGATAATAAATTAATTTTAAATTGGATTTAATTGGACATTTTTAGTAAGAAATATACTATAACATTTTATTTTTGTTTGGGGTGCGTAGTTGCATTGGTCGCGGAATTATTATTATTATTATTTTCTTCATTTCTCTTTTTTTCCCCTTTTTCCCTCTTTCTCTTCCTCTTCCTTATAAAATAAATTATTGATATAAATAGTGCCAATCTTAATTGCATTCTTTGCATTATGATTTATTAAAAAGTACGATATAGTTCTGTAAAGATTTATATAAGTTGATATTAATTGACAAATCACCAAAATTAACGTTGAAATAGATAAATTATAAAATAATTTGATTATTGTTTCCAATAGTAATGTGTTGTACAACATTTTATTAACATATATTGACCTATTACGATGTATATTCTATTTAATAAAGTTTAATATATTTTATAATATAATTTAATATGATTTTTTTTTTAAATAATAATAATAAATTAATTTTTAGATTGGATTTAATTGGACATTTTTAGTAAGAAATATACTATAACATTTTATTTTTGTTTGGGGTGTGTGGTTGCATGGATCGCGGAATCATAATTATCATTATTTTCTTTATTTCTCTTTTTTTTCTCTGTTTCCCTCTTTCTCTCCCTCTTATTTATAAAACAAATTGTTGATATAAATAGTGTTAATCTTAATTGGATTCTTTGCATTATGATTTATTAAAAAGTATGATATAGTTCGTTAAAGATTTATAAAAGTCGATATTAATTGATAAATCTCCAAAATTAACATTTAAATTAATAAATTGTAAAATAATTTGATTATTATTTCCAATAGTAATGTGCTATAAAACATTTTGTTAACACATATTGACTTATACCGATGTATATTTTATTTAATAATGTTTAATATATTTTATAACATAATTTAATATGTTTTTATTATAAAAATAATAATAATAAATCAATTTTTAAATTGGATTTAATTGTACGTTTATAGTAAGAAATATACTATAACATCTTATTTTCGTTTGGGGTGCGTGGTTGCATGGATTGCGGAATCATTATTATCATTATTTTCTTTATTTCTCTTTTTTTTCTCTTTTTTCCTCTTTCTCTCCCGCTTGTTTATAAAATAAATTGTTGATATAAATAGTGTCAATCTTAATTGGATTCTTTGCATTATGATTTTTCAAATTATATTATATATGGTGCTCAAACAAAATAACTTTGAATTACGCGCCACAATACGATCGTAGGTTAGACGTTAGGATGCCTTTATGTTATCTTAAAATTACTTGAAGAAACTTTAATGATGAAACCACCACCATATTGTGACGTATATTTCTATGGATTTCAAATTTTATCTTATTAAGTATGGATCACAATGATTTAAAAGAGATATCAATTTATAAATTGTATAAATGATGGCTGAGTAATCGCCAAAATTACATTTATTTATATTAAAACACAAAAAAAATTCTTATTTTCTATAGATGAATATTATTTGTTATATAGTTCAATTATCATCAATCATTTACTAATAAAAATATCTATACTTAATATTTGTATGGCTGAGTAATCGCTAAAATTACATTTATTTATGTCAACATACACAATAAATACTTATTTTCATTAGATGAATACTATATGTTTTATAGTTAAGTTATCAACAATTATTTGGTAATAAAAAAGTATATTCTTAACATCTGTATATACGGTAACAAATTTGTAAATTCAAATACATTCTAATAAATATATTTATATATCAAAATTACATAATTATATATGATCAATTATAAATCATTTGTAATGCGGGCGTTATTACTACAAAAATTATATTTTAATAATAACGACAGTCTCAACCCTGTCAAACGCAGAGAACAAATGAAAATAAATGAATGTATTTATCATTTTTATGTTTATACTAAAAAAAAAACATTATTTATGCAAATAATTTCTCACAGCGTATATTTTATCAGGGCGAAATCCACAGTGCACATCTTATAACGTGCATGAATACATATAGCATTTACCATTATACATACGTAAATTAAAAATTTCAAAAAATAATGAATATTTGTACAAATGATCATTCGCAGCATCCATCTCATCTGGACAAAATCTACGGTGCACATCTTATAATATGCAAGAATACATGTAGCATTTATCATTATGCATTCGTAAATTAAAAATTTCAAAAAATAATGAATATTTGTACAAATGATCATTCGCAGCATCCATCTCATCTGGACCAGATCTGCGGTGCACATCTTGTAATATGCATGAATACATATAGCATTTATCATTATGCATTCGTAAATTAAAAATTTCAAAAAATAACGAATATTTGTACAAATGATCATTCGCAGCATCCATCTCATCTGGACCAGATCTGCGGTGCACATCTTGTAATATGCATGAATACATGTAGCATTTATCATTATGCATTTGTAAATTAAAAATTTCAAAAAATAATGAATATTTGTACAAATGATCATTCGCAGCATCCATCTGATCTGGACCAGATCTGCGGTGCACATCTTATATAACGTGTATGAGTATATATATATATATATATATATAATATCTACCATTATGCATTATGTATTTTTCGAAAATTAAAAATTTCAAAAAATAATGAATATTTGAAGAAATTATCTTTCACAGCATCCAATACATCTGGACCAATCTTGGTTTTTTATACGATATATGTATATGTATGACTCTTTACTAATTAAGTACCATAAAATAATTTATTTTTGAATTAAATAACATGGATATGTTCAACTTTAATTTATAAGCGTAACGGACGGACGGACGGACGGACGGTCATTTTAGGAATACCTTTTTTATCATTAAAATCATATTATAACTTAAAAAAATTTTTTTTCGGTAATATTTAACTTTATACTTTTTGTGACATATATAACGTTAAATAAAAATGATCACATAAAATGAATCACTAGTTTTAAGGGATTTTTACAGTTTGGTCTCACTTGAAGAATTTTAATATAATGTAGATAATTCAAATTGGTGAATAATACTTAAAGCGAGAAGGACAAATTGAAAATCAAATCCAAAATTTGTTTTCTGGTTCCGAATAAATCGGGAAACTTTTTTGTGAATAATTTAAGAGAAATGATATTTGATGAAATTTGAATACATAAGAATTTAGTAACTAATGACGAAAAATAAAAACAGTTAAATGAAATAAAATTCAATTTCAAAATTGTACTTTACTAAAATTACAGATAAGGGAAAAACGTTAATATAATAACAGCAGTATGTATAAATTAGAAATAAAGAAGAGCGTAAAAGTCTAAACGAGTAAAAGCGCGTAGTGTACGTCGAGAGCGTACACTACGCGCACTTTTATAATTGAAGTCGATATTATATGGAATTATAAAATCAGCCAGTAAATTCAGATCAACATTTTATTTAAAAATTAGAAAAAGATGTACTCAAGCCAAATAAGAGAAAGTTATTATACAGCGGTTGAAAGGAATACATTCTTTTTTGTTGATTCTCATGAAAAATTGATGTATAATGATATTTTAAAATAATTCACATTACTAATGTTAAATAAAATTACAGCTAGATAATACTTAATAATATAGAAATATATACTGAAATACAATAAAATAAAAGACAATTTATAGAATATTATAATTTAATCAAAATAAGGAAATAACTTAAGGAAGTGCGACTAATATTTAAATTTGAGAGCCGACATTGTTTGAAATAGAGAGAATTATGACATTTTGAAGACAGTTTTAATAAAAGTAAAAAGTCGTTGCAAATTAATTGCTAATAAGCTTCCTTAAACTTAAACAAATGTTCCAATATGAAATTATTTATTCTTTTTAATACTGGGGTGAAACATAAAATAACAAATCTATGCTTTTAATATGTCGACATACTAAAAAGCAATAGATTTGTCATTTTTATTTTTATTTATGCCACCTATTTGTATTTAGTAATTTAGTAATTTAAACTTATGCAAAAATATAGCATAGATTATGAAACAATATTGTTGTTTAAAATATTTTTTAATATATATTATACATACCATTTTCACAAATAAATTTAAGATAAGAAATAATATGTAACTAAGGATATTTTAAAAATGTTCATTGAGTATAATTATTATTCGAGTAAATTATTCAAAATAGTTTATTCAAACTCATTTTAACCATGAACCAAAATTTTAACTGTATTCAAATATATTCCTAGCAAACCATATTAGAACATCAAAAATACATTGATGAACTAAAAAATGCTCTACAGTCTTCTCTTATTTTGAAACTATTCAATTAAAAAAAATTTCTTACACCTTATAGAAGTAAAAGCATATTTTTGTGATAAAAAAGAGAGTATTCAAAAAAAAATTTTTTTACGCACATCTATTCGGCAGTTTATTTTACAAAACTCAAGAAAAATTTTTAACTATAAATAATCCTATACCAAAGTATAGCATTTAAAAAGTATCTTAAAAAGTTTTGCATATCAAGTTACATTTTTCTCCAATTGACAATAATAAATTTTGCAACAATATAATTGTTGATGAAATTTTATTTATGAATATAGTAAATGCATTCTACTTTTAAAAATAAACTTTTTTCTTAATTTTGTTCGAGTTTATGAACAGCGGATTCATTTATTACAAAAATAAAAATAAAAACATCATTACAATCATGAAAATGATAAACCGGTATAAAACAAAAACAAATCGATCAATTATAATTTTTTTTATTACAAATCTTTATAAAAAAATAAAAATAAAACTTTGAATGGCCATAACTTACCACATAATACTCAAGAAAAAAGCTATTCAAATTTTTTTGGACAAAAATGAATATCATAAAAATATAAGTTATAATTTTTATTTAAAAAAATGGCGTCGGGAGGTAAGAAGCCACCTGATAAGACTGAGTTTTATTTCTCTTGTTGTAAAAAGAAACCGTCGACAGTTACTTGTGTTATTTGCGAGAAAATATACCATTACAGTTGTTTGACACAGAAATGCAAATTCATTAGTGCTTAGTTATTAATATTTCCAGAACATAACCTTCAAAATTGAAGGGATAAAGCTGAGTGTTCCAGCGAGATTGTTAATTGCTCAAATTAAGCTTAAAACTTCAGAAGAAATAAGAAATGAATTATTAAGTGAAATTTCAAATAAAACAGAAGTATTACATAATACAACAATTTTTTAAGAAGAAAATGAGTCTGAATTGCTGAAAACTGAAAACTCACTATTGAAACAATTGGTTAGTGAATTAAAAGAAAAAAATGATTTACTAAGCGAAAAACTTAATAACAACCAATTAGGAAGTGAGACCAATAAATACCTGTATGCAGGTGTCACAAGTTTTCCCAAAAGGCAACAAAAAAAAGTTTCTAAAATAAAAGTCACAAAAATCAATAACAACAAAAGAGCAATAACAATATTGATATTAAGAAGAGTGTAATTGAAGTTTTGACAAAGGAAAAGAAAATACAAACTAAAAACATATATTTAAATAAAAAAGATGAATTGATAATTAGCTGTTCAAATAATAATAGTGCAGAGTTAACAGAATCAGTATTAAACAGAGAGTTAGAAAGTGTACTTAATATCAATAGAGAGGAACTGAATAAACCTAAGATAAAAATCGTTGGAATTGATAACTGTGATAATATGGAAATAGAAGATATTGAAAATGATATAAACATGAGAAATGTTATCAGTTTTACTAGTAAAGCTCAAGTATTACACATGTATACAAATAATACCAACAAGAGTACCGTTTTAATGGAAGTTCCTGCAGAGATATATAGTTATATCAAGGAAAATAATAGCAAAGTTTTTGTAGGTTATCAAAATTGCAAAGCAAACGATTTGATAAACATTAGACCTTACAATATCTGTGGCAGAAATGGTCACAGTGGAAAAAACTGTACAAATGATCCTATGTGCTTTAAATGCTCAGAAATGCACAAGACTAGTGAGTGTACAAATAATATCGTTAAGTGCCTGAATTGTGACCATAGTAATAAAAATTTCAATACAAATTATGTAATTAACCATTATGCCAATGACTATGATCTATGTAATATTCTGAAGAAAAAAATTAAAAGATATATAGACTCGACCGATTACCCTACGAAACCTTCTTTACCACCGCTGAATATAGATTACCAGCCGAAAAAAATAACGAAGAGGACACAAGTACCGACAGATGTAATTCCATCAACTAGTTATAAAAACCAGCAACAGCTCCAGCAAGAACAGCAGAAACAAAAAGCAAGACAAGTTACTCATTCTCAAATATCAACATCACAAACAGAGAAAACGGTAAAAAAAATACAGGGTAATAATAGTTGAAATGGATAATTTTGACTTTTTAGATAAGATACAAAAAGAGTTAATACACAAAGAAAAAACATGTGATATAATACTCGTATTTTTAATTTTAACAAAGTTGTGCGCGCCGTCTAAAGCGCTCATATTATATTCGAAAATCGAGTATTATTCGAGTAAACAGGCGACTAAGCGAGGAAAGAGTCTCGCCTCTTTCCCCGCACCGCACCCACATTCTCCGCGTTTCGAGAAGGTTCGAGGGACAATAGCTTCGCGCCCAATGTCTCCCGCCCCCTTTTTTCACGCGATTTTCTGCTCTCCGAGTGCCTCGCGGCTTTCTTCGCTAACGAGCCTTCGACGGAGCCTGTCACACGTATATTCTTCCGCTTGCGTAATACCTAGTCGCGAGTGTACGTGGCGACCGTGAAATTGCTGCTAATTTAGATTAGATTATTTAGAATTTTGTAACTATTTTGTTGAGTTTTAAACGTTTAATAATTAGTGCTTTAATATTAATTAAAATCAAGTGTGTGTAAATTTATTTTCCCTCAACTTCTTAAACTCCGATCCAGCCCCGCTTTCATGTGCGACGCTTGACGCTGGCTCGTGAATTTGTAAATTAACAAATTACAAGGTGTCCTTCGATCACAAATCTGAGTTTTCGAAGTATCTCAAAAGGTGTGCACATATTTTTGGTCCTTTGAGCAGGATTCAATCGGAGTTAGTGGAAATATAAGTAAATTACGCCGTAACTCAACAAAATTGTTAAATTGAGCAACATCAATTTAATAATAAAATCACTTACGGACTTAGTACCGCTAAATTACTCGCTGAGTCGGATAATATTTTTGCGAAAGACTGTCGTTTACTCGCGAAAAACGGACAAATCTCAGTGCAGTGGAAAGTGAGTGCGCGAGAAGGGTAGTGCTGCAACTTAAAAGTGCAACTAAAAGTTGCATAATATAAAAATTTGGCCGAAAATCAACGCCAATCAAGCCTGGAGAGGAATTTGCACAGTAGAGCAAGTGAGAAGGGAGAGAGAGAGAGAGCAGGAGAGCCTATCGGCCTCTCCTTCTTTCCACATCCATTCGCACTGATTGTCGGCAGACTGCAGAGCAGGACTCGGCGCAACTCAGCTGGCGTGCGTGCGCTCTCGGCTTAAGCAGCTCTACAGCAGGCTTCGAGCTACCTACGTCACCCTGCCGTGCTGCCACCCTTAAATATGCTGGCTGACAAACAATAAGGTGAAATGTTTAAACTTTGTAAATAGAAGGGTGAAAAATCTTCGCATTCTCGCGCCGCGGAAACGACTATCGTGCTGGAGCTTGAACCACGACGCATAAATCTTTGTTGTAGTTTACTGACTACATTCTCAGCGCATATTCTTTTTGTTTAGTGGTGACCTGGGTGGTGTTTGTATATTTTTACGGTTGATTTTGTTTATTATTGCTGTTGCCTTTTTCCTTGCTTGGTTAAAAAAAAAAAAAACAGGTCTTTTGAAGCGCTGTTACTGCTGCCGTGTGGACGCTGTCCTCTTTTTTTATTTTTTAATTTAGCCGTCACCTGCAATTTTATTTATTTAGTTGGTGCTCACTCCGACGCTGTGCTTGCTGGGATTTCGTTTATTCGTTTTTATCCAACTCTTCGGCGTTTGATTGCTGCGTTGCTCTTCTATTAAAATAAGGCTATCTTCACAATGGCGAAATTAGATCAGGAGGTGGCAGAGCAGTTAAGGACGGGTGAACTGTTAGCAAAATTTGTCTCGAACACAACCAAGTCAAAGGCGGAGGAGGCATTCACTATAATAGATTGCGACTCTCGAATAAAGTTACTTGAAAAATATTGGGATAAATTTCATCCTAGGGATGCCATACTTTCTCTCCAAGCGGTAGCGCTAAAAGAGCACCCTTATATGTTGCAAAATGGGTATCAAGAGGGCTTGACTGCCTATCTCGATACAAAAACATGGTTATTGACTCGACGAGAGGCCCTGCAAGCGGCACTTCCGCCGCCACCTGCAGCTTCTGCAGATATAGCTTCAGCCCAGCCGATAGTCGCGGCGCTTCACTCATCATTGGAGAAATTAAAGCTTCCGCGATTCGACGGCAAGCAACGGGATTAGGAACCTTTTAAGGAAAAATTCAGTTCATTCTGAGTTTTTCGACTCAGATGCAGGCTATTACACGTCTTCCATCGTCCACTAAAGAAACAGTTGGTCACATTAACCCATTAAAAACCAGGCAAAACCTGGCAGAGATATCGAGAAACGAACTGTGCCATCCTTTGCATAACCAAAAAAAATACCCGTGTTTTTTCTTCTGTCGATTACAATTGTTTATAACAAATTATTTAAACAAATAACCCAAAATGTCGTAATTTTGCAAAACTGAATGCGGATATCGATTCTACGGGCAAAAACATGACAAAAACCTATGTAACGTTTTTTTGTCAGAGTTCAATTTGTTAGTGTAAAATAAGGATAAACAATCGTGCGCAAAGTAGTAAAAGTTTCAATAAGTTTCCGAGTTATGAACCCAATTATGGCTCATTGCCGTGATCTTCTTTGTGTTTTCTGCAAATAGGTTTGCAACATTTCGTACAGAACCTTTCTGCTCTCGTCGAACACGTACCTATCCCGCATTTTTTCATACTTCCTTGTTTCATGATGTGTTCTGAAGAATTTTCAGGCTTCCTCTTTTCCCTGGGAATACGTACTGATGATAGCTTCTGAATGTAATATTCACAAACTTCTTGAACAATATCTTTGGAACCTTTCTTTTCATCCGGATGGAGTTTATTGTAAATCATCGTAGCGTTCGCTAAAGATGCTTGAATAAGTCGCATAAAAAGACACCATGTCCATTTTTTACCTCTTATCGAAGGCATCAGAGCATTACAGTGTTGATCGTGGAGATCGACACCACCCATGTGTTGATTGTACATGAAAAAAGAATGAGGGAAAAGAACGGAATTTTTCGACGATTCCTGCCATCTTTGCATTACCACTTTCGGTTCATCCCCATATTTAGTTGAGAGAATCGATACGGGTTTGGAATCCATTACCGTAATGAAATTCAACCCTGAATTTGCTTCATGCTTAGAAATAGTGGTTCCTCTTTCAGCTTTTTTTGGCATTTCGACCTTCTCTTTCACGCGATTCTGCCGGGCAGTGCCTGTTGATGATAAACCATTCTTCTTCAAATGTATCATTAGGTCTGGATTAGAGAAAAAGTTGTCAAAGTACACGTGGTACTTACAAAAATCTTCTTTTTCGGTTCCTTCTAACAAAGTAGAAAGTAATTGTATTACTACTCTTGAACCCAATCCAACAGAAGCTAAAACTTTTTGTGTGATATTCCCTGATTTACCTGTGTAAATATCGAGGTCATAGATGTATCCATCAGAAGAACAAAGTGCCCACATCTTTATTCCAAACCTGATAGGCTTATTCCTGATACACTGCTTGATACCAAATCTACCGAAATATTTCACCATTACTTCATCTATCGATAGGTTGTAGTCGAAGAAACCGAATTGCATGCAATTCTCACGGAACAAGTCATACATCGTACTTACTTTCCAAACTTTGTCAGTTGGATTTTCATCTTGATGTTTGTAAAATCGAATATTCTTCTTGATGGTAACAAATTCAGTTCTCGTCAAAAGTTCGGTAATGATTGGACACTCTAGGATTCGTTTTGTTGACCAATAATCATAAAGACGTTTTCTAGTCTCAGCAGTAGCTTCCACAACATGATTCTTCATCGATTCCGAGAAGAATAACTCGAATAATTCCAAGGAATTTTTAATAAACAATGGAGAAATAGTTGACAGATTGGAGTTGTCCTCGATATCAGGAGATATATTATCCAGAGTATCATCTTCCCAATCGTAAATATGATTCGGCTCCAACAATTTTTGAGTACTTGTGTAAGTACTTTTCACATGTTCGTAAGAACCTGTAGGAAGATCATGAGATGTTATATCTTCTTCTAGATCAACATCCGAATCTCTATCTAAACTTTCATGATCAGCAGGAACAAATGCTATATCGACATATTGATCTTCGTCAATGTCAGAATCCTCAACTAAATCAGGTAGATCCCTAACTCTCCGTCTCGACATTATCAATTGCGTTATCGACACAGAATAATGTGATCTATTTTTATGAAAAGTTCTATTCCTAAAGTCTAGTTTCGAAAGATAATTTTTTTTTCAATTGATGTACCACCGTTAGCCTGCCACTCAATCGTGATCTCTAACACGGAAGGTTTTGAAAAAAATAAGCTCATCCAATTGTAGCATGCAACACTACGGTATTCCGCAGGTCAACATCTAAGACGGATGAGAAGGATGATTTACATGTGAAAAGTTCGTTCCTGTTTTAGACTAACAAATTGAACTCTGACAAAAAAACGTTACATAGGTTTTTGTCGTGTTTTTGCCCGTAGAATCGATATCCGCATTCAGTTTTGCAAAATTACAACATTTTGGGTTATTTGTTTAAATAATTTGTTATAAACAATTGTAATCGACAAAAGAAAAAACGCGGGTATTTTTTTTTTTGTTATGCAAAGGATGGCACAATTCGTTTCTCGATATCTCTGCCAGGTTTTGCCTGGTTTTTAATGGGTGAACCAACTTTTGAATACCACTAATGAAAGTATTAACCTTTTCACAGCACTTGATCGACCGGTGGCACAGTGGGACGACATCCTTATTTACTTCATTGAAAGTAAACTTGCTCCTCAAACGCGTATGGATTGGGCCAAGGAGGTTGAAAAGAAGAAGCCTGTCGTTTTTCCAACCTATGAAGAACTCAAGACTTTTCTAGAAGAGCGAGTCCAGACGCTAGATCGGGTAGAGGCAGATCTTGATTTCAGTAATCAGCAGAGTTATTTTAAGCCTCAAGGTCAAAAGTACAGCAAGGTGGAACAAAAAAAAAAGCAATAAACCCAAGAAAGCTGTAGTAAACGTTTTGACAAAAAAGTCGTCAAAACCCAATAATAAATCTTGTTCTTATTGTGGTGGAGATCATTTTTTGGGTTATTGTAAAACTTTCTCCTCTTGTTCACAGGCACAACGAAAAGAGCACGTTCAATCTTCACAACTGTGTAAAAATTATCTCAGTTCCAGCCACAAAGTGGAAGCCTGTTCTTCAAACAGCCGATGCTTTGCATGCAATGGAAAACACCACACAAAGGTGCGTCAGGATCCAGGACAAGCATCGACCGTAAAGACGTCTGGAACCACGGCGGCTCTGGCTATGACGGACTCATCGCAAAACCTCGACGTTTCGAGCGGCCGCAAGGTTCTATTGACCACGGCGTGTGTCATCCTAGAAGGCCCCAACGGACAGACCATCACTGCAAGGGCGTTGCTGGACTCCGGAGCTGAGGAGTCGCTAATAACAGAGTACATCGCCCAAGCGCTCTCTTTACGCAGACAGGAGGAACATGTTGTAGTCTCTGGTGTTGGTGGATCTACCACTGTTGTTGCTCGAAGTCGAGATAAGGTGATTCTTAAGTCTTCCTCTTCCGCTGATTTTAGCTTACCATTTTCAGCGCTGGTGTTGAAGAAAATGTCTTCAGTTATGCCTCGGCGTAATATAACTCCGAAGCAATGGCCACACCTGGAGGGTCTGCCTCTAGCTGATCCTCACTATGGTGTCCCAGGGAGAATCGACTACATTCTTAGCACCGAAGTATACTCTCAGGTCATCTTGCCTGGAGTAATAAAGGACGCTCCTTGAACGCCTACTGCGCTACAGACCGTCTTCGGCTGGGCATTAATGGGTGGTACGGAGCAGGCGGAAATAATTGAATCACAATTTTCTATATTTCGCACCACCACCGTGGATCAGGAACTGACCCAAGCTGTTTCGCATTTTGGGAAATTGAGGAAATTCCCGAAGAAATCAGGTTGTCTCCTCAAGAAGAGGAGTGTTATACTCATTTTAAAAACACACATACTCGGGATCAAAATGGTCGCTTTGTGGTAAAATTACCTTTTTTGAAATCTCCCTCTTTTTCAGATACTCACAAGATTGCAGCATCCTGTCTGTCACGTTTGGAGCACAGACTGAGGAAGCAACCCGAACTTTCTGAGGCTTACTCGGCTTTCATGAACGAGTATCTAGACCTGGAGCATATGGAACTGATAGCCGAAGACCACAAATCGGTGGAGTATATCTATTTACCTCATCACTCTGTAATTAAGCAAGATGGCAGCGGTAAGATAAGAGTAGTTTTTAATGCATCTCAAAAGGATTTTAGTGGAGCTTTCTTAAAATCTTTTTTACATATTGGCCTAAAATTACAGGAAGAGGTGGTTACAGTTCTCATTCGTTGGTGTTTTGTCAAGTACGTTTTTTCTTGTGATGTCGTAAAAATGTTCCGTCAGTTCTTAATTAGTCGAGAAGACACTCACTGGCAGTGCGTCTTATGGCGCATTCATCCTGACTCGCCTGTCCAAGGTTTTCGACTGCTCACAGTCACGTATGGCACAGCTTCTGCTCCTTTCCTTGCGAATGCTTGCATGTTACAGCTAGCAGATGATGAGCAAGAGCGGTTCCCAGAGGGCGCTGCAGTTTTACGCAAAGGTCGTTATACCGACGACTTTTTCGCCGGGGGAGACACTCTACAGGAAGCTAGGTTCGTAAAGGAGCAGTTAGTGGGTATTTTAAGTACAGCGGGGATGAAAGTAGGAAAATGGTCGACTTCTCATGCCGCGATTTTGAATGAATCCATTGAGTTAGATGAATCTTCAAAAAAGAATATTTTTAGCGAGGAAGAAGCTGTGTCCACACTAGGTCTGCGATGGTTACCACTCGAAGACGCATTTTGTTTCCATATATCTGTTCCAGAAACGACTGGGAAACCTACAAAAAGGACGATGTTGTCAGAGAATACTAGGTTTTTTGATCCAATAGGTTGGTTGTCTCCGGTGATCGTTCGTGCAAAAATTATGTTGCAGAGTCTTTGGATGCAGGGTGCTAGTTGGGACGACCCAGTATCTGTGGAGATAAAGCAAGCATGGCTTGTTTTTAGAGCTCAGCTAGTCGAACTTGAGACAATTAGAATTCCGAGATGGTTTGGAACGCTGAAATCCTCGGAATGACAGCTCCGTCGTTTCTGCGACGCGTCGGAGAGAGCGTACGCTGCTGCGTGGTACATAGTTTTTAGGTCAAATGAGGGAATAGAGTCTAGGCTAGTCATGGCTAAATCCAAGGTTGCACCAATTAAGGTTATCAGCTTGCCAAAATTAGAGTTATGCGGTGCCACTTTATTGGCACGATTAGTCTCATATCTTTTGACGAAGCTTGAATCTCAGCTGGTTAGTATTTTCTGCTGGTCGGACTCAAAGGTCGTACTAGCTTGGCTCAAAGCACATCCTTCTAGGTGGAAAACGTTTGTCGCTAATCGGGTGAGCAGAATATTAACCTCTGTTCTTGGAGCAACATGGCAACATGTCCGTTCGGCGGAAAACCCAGCTGATCTGGCCACAAGAGGCATCACTCACTCCCAACTAAAAGAGTCGCCTCTTTGGTGGACAGGCCTCGGCTGGTTGAAATTGGAAGAAGCTGAATGGCTCGTGTCCTGCCAGGAAGAAGTCACCACTGACTTAGAAGCGAGAAAAGCTTCAGTTTTCGTTATACAGTCAGCAGATGACTTCTCTCATTGGGTCGCAACCTTTTCTTCGATCGAAAAACTAGTTCGTGTACTTGCTTATATCCACAGATGGAGGTTGAACTCTAAGTTGCCAGCCGAAGAGAGACGAAAGAGTTGGCTATCTGCGTTCGAACTTTCAAAAGGTCGTATTTCTCTTCTCAGATTAGTTCAGCAAGAAGCTTTCAAAGAAGAGATAGAATCGTTATCGAATAAAGGCCATGTGACTACCACCCGGGCTCGAAAGTTGCTACCATTTCTTGACGCTGACGGTTTATTACGGGTTGGAGGTCGGTTGCAAAATTCGTACTTGAGTGATGCAGAAAAGCACCCCATTCTTTTACCCAATAAACATCATGTTACGGAGTTGATTATCCGTCAAGCACACATTGTTACTCTGCATGGAGGGCCAACGCTCGTGCAAAGTTTTCTCTCTAGACAATACTGGATTATTCGAGGAAGAAACTTCATTCGCAGTATTGTACGTCGTTGTATCAAATGCACTCGACACAACGCTGTGACGCAGCAACAGCAAATGGGCTCGCTGCCTGCTGTAAGAACTAGGCCAGCTAGACCTTTCACCTTTACTGGGGTGGATTATGCTGGTCCCTTCCTCATTAGAACTTCTCCAGGTAGGGGACACAAGGCCTATAAAGGATATGTAGCGGTCTTTGTATGTCTCGTCGTCAAGGCGGTGCACTTAGAAGTTGTGTCTGATTATACATCCTCCGCGTTTTTAGATGCTTTTCGTAGATTCGTTGCTCGAAGAGGTCTTTGTCACACTTTATACAGTGATCATGAGACCACGTTTCAGGGAGCTGACAGCGAGTTATCTCGGTTAATTGAGGCCACGTCGGCCTTAAGTCAGACAGTCGCCGCTGAAATTGCCCGAGACGGTGTAAAGTGGACATCTATTCCTCCTCGAGCCCCAAACTTCGGCGGTTTATGGGAAGCAAACGTCAAATCGTTTAAAAACCATTTTAAAAGGGTCGTAGGCGAGACTACGTTGACATATGAGGAGTTCAGCACCATTACGTCCCAAATCGAGGCTTGTCTTAATTCCAGACCGATGAGCCCTCTCTCTTCTAATGAGGAAGATCTGGTAGCCTTGACTCCTGGGCACTTTTTAATTGGAGCTCCTTTAGTCTCTCTGCCGGAACCTTTTACAGATACCAATGAACCCAACTCTGTTTGTTCTAGATGGCAGTTAATAGTACTAATGCGCAATCATTTTTGGAAGCGTTGGCGACATGAGTATCTCGCTCAAGCTCCGCAACGAGCCAAGTGGTTGCAGCCGAATGAGCGAATCAAAGTCGGTGACCTGGTGCCGTTTAAGGACGAGCTTTCGCCTCCGACCAAGTGGCCCTTAGCCCGGGTCATTCGCATGTACCCTGGAGCTGATGGTCTCGCGAGGGTCGCAACCATCAAGACGGCCACCTCAGAATATAAACGACCAATCAACAAGTTGATTTTACTCCCTGTCAACCAAGAGGCCTCCACCAGCCTCATTCAGGTTCGAGAGTTCACGGCGGGCGGTTATGGACCTCTGAAGATTGAAGACAAAGGGAAGCTGATGGACTTGGAAGATTTTCAAGAAGCTCATGTGTAGAAGTAGGGTTTAGCTTAGGACGCGTGTAAATTGTTATTAATTGTATTCTCTATGCTCATATAGATGATCTTTGCATTGTGTTTTTTCGGTTATTTTATTATCTTCTTTCAAAGTTGATATCCGTACCAAAGTTGAACAGTAATAAAAATTTATAGATTTTTGTTTGCAAATTTAATCGTCTCGATCTCGGGATCGTTCCGAGGCGGACGGTATGTGCGCGCCGTCTAAAGCGCTCATATTATATTCGAAAATCGAGTATTATTCGAGTAAACAGGCGACTAAGCGAGGAAAGAGTCTCGCCTCTTTCCCCGCACCGCACCCACATTCTCCGCGTTTCGAGAAGGTTCGAGGGACAATAGCTTCGCGCCCAATGTCTCCCGCCCCGTTTTTTCACGCGATTTTCTACTCTCCGAGTGCCTCGCGGCTTTCTTCGCTAACGAGCCTTCGACGGAGCCGGTCACACGTATATTCTTCCGCTTGCGTAATACCTAGTCGCGAGTGTACGTGGCGACCTTGAAATTGCTGCTAATTTAGATTAGATTATTTAGGATTTTGTAAATATTTTGTTGAGTTTTAAACGTTTAATAATTAGTGCTTTAATATTAATTAAAATCAAGTGTGTGTAAATTTATTTTCCCTCAACTTCTTAAACTCCGATCCAGCCCCGCTTTCATGTGCGACGCTTGACGCTGGCTCGTGAATTTGTAAATTAACAAATTACAAGGTGTCCTTCGATCACAAATCTGACTGATCGAAGTATTTCAAGAGGTGTGCACGAAACTTATTAATAATAAAAAAGATATAATAATGCATATTAATATCAGGAGTATGAATGCCAATTTTGATAAATTTAAGATATTATTTCAGAGTCTGATTAATAAGCCTTCTATTATTATATGTACAGAAGCTTTTGAACAAGTCAATTACAATTTATACGAATTAGAAGGTTCCAACTATGAATACAAGAGTTACTATAATGATAGTAGGATAAATAGAAATGATGGAGTTATTGTTTTTATTGATAAAAGTGTGATACAAAAAACTGAAATTGTTAAATCTGGTAGGATTAAAATTATAAATACACAAGTTACGCTTAATCATTACAGTAAGCTGGAGATTTCTGCTATGTATAGGTCTCATGGTATACCCAAGTCTGAATTAATTTTGGAGCTAAATAGATAATTAATCAAAAAGAAAAATATTAGAAATCATTTCAGTCAGGCCAACATGGCGGCGGGAGGGAAAGATCCTCCGGATAAGACCAGTAAAAAGTTTCTGAAATGTCACTCACAGAATGAAGTAACAACAGTTATTTGTATTATATGTGATAATGCGTACCACCAAAGTTGTGCAAAACAAAAACGTCTAATTTTTATTAGTGAAAGGCTAATAATATGCCAAGAACATAAAAACATAACCTCAAAAGTTGATGAAGAAGTTTTGAGTGAATCAACAAAGGCAATGATTACACAGATAAAATCGAGGCAATCAGAAGAAATAAGGAAGGAAATACTGAAGGAATTAGAGTGTAAAGCACAAGACCTACTGAACTCAACAGTGAGAGATAGTGCAGCTGATCTTGAAATCATGCAAAAAGAAAATGAACTATTAAAACAACTTAACAGAGAACTTTTTGAAAAAAATGATCTACTGAAAGAAATTATAGGAAAACAAAAAAGTTACCAAAGAAGCAATAAATCTTTTGCTGAAATAATAAGTGCTGTGAAACCTCTACAAAAACGAGTTCCAAAACTTATAGTTAAAACCTTAAATAATGCAAGACAAACAGATGTCAAAAAAAGTATAGTAAAATGTTTAATAGATGAGAAAAGTATTCAAACAAAAGAAATATACAGCAAAAATAAAGATGAGATTGTTATTAAATGTATGAATAATGACTGTGTTGAAAATGCTGAAAGTTTATTAAAGAACTGCCTAGATGGAGATTGTGAAGTGAAAACAGAACAATTAAATAATCCAAAAATTAAAATAGTTGGAATTGATAACAATATGAACATGGATGAGAATGAAATTGAAGAAGATATAAACATAAAGAATTTCGCAAATTTTAATACTAAAGCTCAGGTGTTACACTTGTATACAAACAAGACGACAAAACTCAGTAGCGTTTTAGTGGAAGTGACAGCTGAAATTTATAAAAACATCAGAGATAACAAGAACAGAATCTTTATTGGATGTCAAAGCTGTAGAGTTTTTGACCTGATAAATATAAAACCATGTTTCAACTGTGGTAGGTTGGGACACAATGGTACAAAGTGCAATAATAAAATAACATGCCTAAAGTGTGCAAAAAATCACAAAACTATTGAATGTGATAATGAAGTATTAGTATGTATAAACTGCAGTTACAGCAATAATAAATTTAATACAGTTTTTAATACGTGTCATAATGCAGCAGATATAAATTTATGCGAAATAATAAAAAACAAGATTAAAAAATTAATTGGAAACACTGATTATCCTGTGATACCTACATTACCAACAGTGTATACAATACCGAAGCATTATCAACTGAAGATAACTAACCAACAAAAAGAGAATGCAAACAATATGCAAAGTGAGAAATTTTCTCAACAACAGCAACAACAGCAGCAAGAACAACAGCGAGAACAGCAACAAAACCAACAACGGCAGCAACAACAGCAGCAAGAACAGCAACAAGAACAACAACAAAATGTTCAACAGCAGCAAAAACAACAAATAGTAACAAGAAATAGCACAAGAAAAAATACAAAGACTTAAGTTTTAAATAATTAAATATGGATTTTGAATTTCTTGATAAAATACAAAAAGACTCTATTCAAAAGGAAAAAATATGTGACAATATCAATTGTCTAAATAAAATCATTAACAATAAAAATGATATTATAATGCATGTAAATATAAGAAGTATGTCTGCAAATTTTGATAAGTTAAAAATTCTATTACAAAGTCTAACTAGTAGATCATGTATTGTTATATGCACTGAAACTTTTGTACAAGTAAATTATAAAATACACGATTTAGAGGGATATAATAGTTATTATAATGAAAGTAACTTAAATCAGAATGATGGTGTCATGGTTTTTGTTGATAAGAATATTGTACACAAAACTAAAATTATTAAATATGGAAAGATTAAAATAATAAATACTCATATCACATTAAATGATAACAGTAGTATGGAATTTTCCGCTGTATACAGATCTCATCACATACCTAAGGCAGAATTCATTCTAGATTTAAACAAGTTCTTGAATAATAAGAGAAATACTAAAAATCATTTAGTTATAGGTGATTTTAATATTGATTTACTAGAATCTGATAATATTAGTCAAGAATTCCTCTGTAACTTCTTACAAAATGGATATTTTCCTGGTTTCGTGGGAATTACAAGGCCACCTATAGGAAACTGTGAAGGATCTTGTATTGATAATATCTTCATTAAAACTAATAGCCTAAGTACAGTTACATATAAATTAAAACATTCTTTAACAGACCATTACCCTATTTTTATTGCTATAAACAAGATGAAGACTAAAAGTAAAGCACCCACTAAAATAATAGACTATAAAAAATTAAGAAACGTTGCCAAGACAATAAATTGGAATGGAACTATGTCAATACATGATCCTAATATTGCTACTGATACACTGTTAAGCGAAATAAAAAAATGCATTGAATTAGCAAAAATAAAATTGAGGAAAGATAATAAGAAACATAGGAAGAACTGGATTACAGATGCTATAATAAAATCGTGTGATACTAAAGAATTTTTGTATAATTTATGGCAGATAGATCGTGAGAATGATCAACTTAAAGTACAGTACAAAAGATATGCCAAAATATTAGATAAGGTAATTACAGATGCAAAAGTCAAATACGATAAAAGTCTGATCCAAAATAATACAAATAATCCCAAAAAACTGTGGGAAATTATAAACACAAAAATAGGGAAAAAAATTAAATCTAATGATACTATTAATTATATTAAAGTTGATAGTGAGAAAATAACAGATAAACGTTTAATAGCTAATAATATGAACAAGTATTTTTGTGAAATAGGTAAAAAATTGAGTGAGAAAATTGATAAATATTCGGATGCTGATTTAAAATTACCAGATATGAATGCAAGCTCCATCTTCTTAAAACCAACTAGTGCGCATGAGGTTGCAAGTATTATTAATAATTTGAAATTAAAAAATGGAGGAGTTGACAAAATAAATGCCAAAACTTTAAAAATACTTTGCAACAATATTGCTGAACCTTTAGCGCATTTAATTAATTCTTGTATTGAAAACGCTGTATGGCCTGATTCACTAAAAAAAGCGGAAATTGTTCCTATATACAAGTCTGGAGAGAAGCATAATATATCAAATTATAGACCTATTTCATTAATATCAAATGTAGCTAAAATTCTTGAAAGAATTTTATATAACAGAATTTATGATTTTATTAAAAAAAGTAATATAATATCTGAACACCAATTTGGTTTTATGAAAAAAATAGGTACAAAGAATGCTCTCAATTACATAACAAATACACTATACAATAACTTGGATCAAAGTAAACCGATACTTATAACGTTTCTAGACTTAGCAAAAGCTTTTGATACTGTAGATCATAAAATATTATTAGATAAACTTTATTGTTTAGGAATAAGAGGAAAGGCGTTGGATCTACTTTCAAGTTATCTTAATGATAGATATCAAGTAGTTAAAATAAATGTTAATGAAAGTGATAGCATGTTAATAAATACGGGTGTTCCACAAGGCACAATATTAGGACCTCTACTTTTTATACTATACATTAATGATATCCTGAAAGTGATCCCGCTAGAGACAATATTGTCATATGCTGATGACACTGCAATAATAGCAAATGGTAATACTTGGAGTGAAGCGCAAACAACTATGAATAAGTATTTAATAAAAATTGATAAGTGGTTAGCAGTAAACAAATTATCTTTAAATGTTGAGAAGACTGTTGTTATGACCTATGGTAACTAAACTGATAGTGTTCCAACTGAAATAGATATTAAGATTAAGGATAGAAATATAACTAGAGTAGAAAAGTGCAAATATTTGGGAATAGTATTTGACTACAATCTGAAGTGGGATAAACACGTTCAATATATAATACAAAAAACGAAATATCTAGTCTATATTTTCTATAAAATTGCCAAATCAATGCCAACAGAAATATTAAGAATGATACATTATGCATTTTTTCATAGTATAATAAGTTATGGGATATTAGCTTGGGGTGGAGCTTATAGAAATAATAGAGATTTATTGCAAAAATTACAGAATAAAATTTTGAAAGTTATTAATAAGAACAATTTTGTTGAAGATAATCCTATGAACTTGGAACAACTATTTACTTTTGAGGCGTTAAAATATCATTATACAGACCTAAAAAGCCAATATCTTGCATCAACTAGTATAACTAGGAGAAAAAACTTAACTATACCTAAAAATAGCAAAAGGGTTAGCGACAAAAATAGTTTTAAAAAAGCAATTACAACTTTTAACAATTTACAAAATGAGTTTAAAACTTTAAATATAACTAAAAATTCTCATAAAAAGTTGCTAAAAGATTGGATAAGATCTAATTAAGAAGCGCTGTGATACAAAATTACTGTTTTGTATATAATTTATCGCTTTATATAAAAATACGAAAATTGTTAAGAAACTAAAATTTTATATGCTTAGTTTTTAAGTCACTTTTAGTATTAAGTTAGTATTAAGTATATATATATTTTTTTATTTAATATTTTGTATAATTTTTTTTTTTTTTGTTTTATGTCTTAATACCAGACCTGCGTATATGTAACTAAGTTTACCTCTGCAGGGTTTTGCAGTTTGTATATAAACTGTATCTCTTTCTGGTTTGCAATAAATTCAATAAATTTAGTAATAGGTGATTTTAATATAGACATTACAATGCGATAACATGAGCCAAGAATTCCTATGTAATTTCTGTGATAAAGGATATTTGTCAGGTTTTATTGACATTACAAAGCCGCCTACTACTGTATGTAAAGGATCCTGTATCGACAATATTTTCATTTAAACTAGTAGCTTAAATACAGTAACGTACAAACTGAGGCACTCTTTAACAGATCATTCTCCTATTTTTATTGCTATAGATAAGATTAAAACTGAAATAAATAAACCAATAGAAACAGTAGACTATAAAAAATTAATAAACATTGCTAGGACAACAAACTGGAATGAAAATTTTACTATACATGATCTTAATTTAGCTACTGATATTCTGCTATTGAAAATAAAACAATACATATAATTGGCAACAAAAAAAAAGTAAATATAAACAGAAAGGAAGGAAAAAATAGATTACAGATTCTATAATACAGTCATGTCAAACCAAAGAATTTTTACATAACTTATGGCAATTGGATCTCAAAAATGATCAGCTTCGTTTGCAATATAGAAACTATGCTAAAATATTAGACAAAGTAATTATAGATGCTAAAATGAAATATGAAAAAAGTCTAGTCCAATATAATTCTAATAATCCAGCTATCTTATGGGAAATTATAAATACAAAAATAGGTAAAATAACTAAATCTAAGGAAGCTATAAGTTATATAAAAGTAGATAATAATAAGATTACTGACAAAATTGAAACAGCTAAAAATATGAATAAATATTTCTGTGAAATAGGTAGTAAATTGAGTGAAAAAATTGTTAAACCCATAAATGAGGAGATTAAACTACCTGAAATGAATGTGAATTCCATTTTTCTCAATGCAAAAAATGTAAGTGAAGTAACAGATATAATCAATAATTTAAAAATGAAAAAGGGTAGTGTTGACAAAATTCATGCTAAAATCTTGAAACTGATATGCAATCATATTGCTGAACCTTTAACGAATATTTTTAATACATATATTGAGAAAGCCATTTGGCCTGATGCTCTGAAAAGGGCTGATGTTATACCGTTGTATAAATCAGGTGAAAAGCATAATATGTCTAATTGTAGACCTATTTCTCTAATTTGTAATGTAGCGAAAAATTTTTAGAGAATTATCTACAATAGAATTTACGATTTTGTAGAAAAGCATAATATTATATCTGAACATCAATTTAGTTTTAGGAAGAAAATAGGTAGTAGAAATGCTTTAAATTATATAACCAATATTTTGTACAATATTTTAGATAAAAGTAAACCAATAATTGTAACATTCCTTGATTTGACACCGTAGATCACAAAATTCTACTAGACAAACTCTATTGTATTGGTATTAGAGGACAGACGCAGGATTTGCTTTTAAGTTATCTCAATAACAGATATCAAGCAGTGGTTATGGATGGTAATGAAAGTGATAAATTATTAATAAGCACGGGTGTTCCTCAAGGTACAATCCTGGGTCCTCTGTTTTTCTCTCTAAACATAATCAATAAGTGGTTAGCTTTAAATAAATTATCATTGAATGTAGACAAGACTGTTTTTATTACTTATTGCAATTATAGTTATAGTGTACCAAATAAATTAACTGTTAAAATTAATGATAAAAATATAACAAGAGTCGAATACTATAAATATTTGGGTATAGTTTTTTACTTTAATTTAAGATGGGATAAACACATTCAGTACATTGTAAATAAAACAAAGTATCTTGTTTATATTTTTTACAAAATTTTGAAAATAATGTCAACAGATACATTAAGAATGATTTATTATGCTTTCTTCCATAGTCTAAGAAGCTATGGAATATTAGCTTGGGGAGGAGTTTATAAGGATAATCGAGGTTTAGTACAAAATCTACAAAAAAAAATGATTAATATCATTAACAAACAAAATTTTATAGTTGAAGATAACCCTTTAAACGTAGAACAAATATATACTTTCGAAGCTATAAAGTATCACTATTCAGATCTCAAAATGCAATATACCAACTCAACTAGTGTAACAAGGGAAAAAAAATTTAATTTTACCAAATAATAAAAAGAAAGTTGGAGATAAAAATAGTTTTCCTAACGAATTAAAAAATCTGAGTATAGATAATGTGTCACATAACAACATCATGAAAAAGTGGATTAAATTAAACTGTTAATGTTACTATTTCGTTATATTATTTTATAGTTTTAACACAAATCACTTAAATAGAAATAATACTATTATGTTAAATCCAAATTTTTATGTAGTTGTTAGTTTAAGTAGATTTTAAGTTTAATTTTAAGTTATATTATGTAATTTTTCTTATATTTTCTTTATTGTTTCTTTTTTGTAATTCCAGGCCTGTGCACAGATAACGTGTTTATCTCTTCAGGATTTTACAGGGCATACCATAACTCTGTAAATGTTTTCTGGTTTTTAAATAAATAAATAAATAAAAAAAAAACGAATCGATGAATCTTAAAAATTCTTTTCGATTTAAATTTTTGATCAAAAGACAAAACAAATAAGCGTTCATTGGTAAAAAATTACCGTTTAATACCCAAGAAACAAGCAATCAAACAATTTGTTTAAAAACATATAGCCTGGAATATCTCGAAAAATAAAAGTCCTCATGATCTGAGCGAAGAACTTAGACGAGAGATAGTAAAAAGCTACCTTTTTGGAAGTTTTTAGAAGAAATACTGCCGATTTACTGAAGTTATCGTTTGCCATAGAAAATCGATTATTTTTACAAAATAATTTTTTTCTCAATCGTAGAAAAACGAAACGTCTCAAAAATGTTACAGAATAATCTTCTCCAATGTCCTAATTACCTCATTTTTTTCAAAACCCTTCCATCATATATTTCAAGGAAATCACTGTTGAAACAGAAAATGACGTTCCCGCGTATAAGAAAAGAAAGGAAACACATTATTCGAAATATTGGGTGGTAAAATATAGGTAATTTTATGCTCTTTCAAATGCATTCTCACTGGATCGATGATATTATTTCTAACGTACCACAAAACCCGCAAAACTAAAAGCCAAAAATCGAAAAACTGATAAAAAACAAAAAAAAATCCGAAATATTATAAAAATTATTATTGTGCCCCTACGTTTAAAAAAAAAACAAACAAAATGAGCCCTGAAGCATTAACTGCTACCGTGGATTACTCGAGATATGGATGCATACATACGCATATACACACACACATATTCATACGGACATTTTCTAAAAATAGTGTATTTTGATTTCTTATATCTCAAAACATGTTTCTAACATGTTTTTAGAAAAACTTTTTTTTAATATATCAAAGCTTCCTCTTTGAGGAAGCAGAAAATGTAGTAACGTCTGCTTGTGAAATAATTATGCACCGGTATAAGTTGGGAGTGCTTTTATTTCGGAGCGCCGGATTGAAATAAAGACTGCTCGGCGGTCGATGATACACTGCTGCCTCGCAGAGCTGGGCAAAGTATCAAAGTCGAATAATTTGACTACATTTTTACTATAGTAAAGTCGTTATATTCTCCCACCTTTATATCGGACTCTGTTTACACGATGAGATTACAACTATTACTTATAACTAAATGTAATTCTAAAAACTGACTATCTACAGTGAGTAAATTTCCTAAACCTAAGTTTTCTTTGATTGAATATGTTCCGATCGTCGCAATTGAATTTCAGTTTTAGATTCATCGTTCTTGTCGTTTCTCCTCATTCTGTTTTTCTTTAGTGACCTATTGAATATCGCATTCTAACAACTGATTCGCATGTCGTTTATACTTTTCCCTGTTTTCCGTTTGTACTGAATATGCAACATCAGGTACAACAATTTTGACAATTTCCGCTGGTGTCCATCCTACCTTTTCCCCTCTATAATCTCGCGTCATCACTGAATTTCCCACCGAGAAATCAATCGTACGCCGTCCCTTAATTTTTTCTTGGTTGATTTTCTTGATATTCTTCTACAGTATTTTCGTGCCTTAACATTAAGTTATCCGAAGTTTTATTTGTAACGTTGTGCGAAGTTGAGCGGTACTCGTAATTCTTGTCAGAAATGAAAAAACCAAAATGATTTTTAAGTACTTTTATTTTAGGAATCAGAATTTCTTGTATAATATGAAAAAGTTCCGCAACATTTTAAGGATTAGCGCATTTATCAGAGCTGAGATTTTGGTACGTTGATTCCAAATATGACTTTAGTTTTGCTGTTAATTGAGCCGTTTTAGAGATAAAGAGAAAAAATTGTTATAACCCACCCGTAGGCTCTCTCAAATAAACCCCTGTCAATGCACAACCCGCCAGAAGCCGTACATACACTGCAGCTCGCATCACCGCGCTGCGTCTCGTTTTTTGCACAGATACGCGAGGTCAGCGTCAACCCATGGGGGATTTGCTTTCTTTTTCAGTGAAAATTCCTTTAGAGGTGCTACTTTATCAATCGCTGCCATGAGGTTGACGGTGAGGCATTGAAGTTGGTAGTCGATGTCTGTATCTGAACCATCAAGCGACGACCAATCACAGCCAGCAAGGTGAGAGAGGAGGTCGTCTTGCTGTATGGATTTAAAATCCCGATAGCTAAACGAGTTAGCTATAGGGGATACATCAGTTTTAATCCCAACCTGAACCTCTATTATGTTGTGGTGACTGTGAAAAGGCGCCGCCTGATTACTACTACTAAGCACTATGTCATTATCATCAGTCATTATTACGTCTATCCAAGTGTGAGAATCTTTGAGATGATGAGTCGCACCATGGTCTACTATACGAAAATTAAGATCATCAGCAAGTCGCCTAACAAATTTTGCATCGTCTGACGTCTTGAGTAAATTCATATTCAGATCGCCCATGATGATTTTGTGGCTATAACCTTGAGTGTGCGTGGAGAGATGATAGATAACATCATAACTCTGGAGAAACGGGGCATGAGATGGTCTATAAATAAGTGCAACAAAGACAGGCGATAGAGTACCCTGTTGCACACTACACATGATATATTCTGGAATAAGCGGCTTTCCCTCCTGTGTAGTCGATGAACTGCACAGAAGGTTAGCTTTCAAGGTGTTATGAATATATAAAACTAATACGCCTCCGAGTTTGTTACGATTGAGTGTAATGCAAGAATAGCCATTGATCTGAATACGATCACTCTCAACGTCAGGGCAGAGGTGCGACTCAGCAACTCCGAAGAGATGGTAGGCGGGACCGGTGGAAAAATGTTGTTTGAGGATCTCAATGTGTCCTAAAAGAGAGGTCACATTGACAAATCCTACTCTCAATCCCCTACCGTGCCCCCCCCCCCCCCCCCCCGCCCCCCAATAGTGCCCTTGGCTAGTCATTCAGCAGCGGCAGTCTTGGTTTATTTAGAAGCAGCAGTGACAACTGCTGAACTTCTATTTGCTGTATTACACAATTTTTTAACCTCCGATTCGCTTGAGTTTATCCCGTAGGAAGACAATATCGCTTGAAGATCAGTTGCTGAGGAAAAGTCACGAAAGACGTCGCCATCACGTCTCTTAACCAGGAAACGCGGCCCCTCTATGCCATACATATTTAAAATTAAGCCTCATCGCAAGGGCCTTTAGGCTTCTAAATTTTAGAAAAGAGTCTCTGTCTAGGAGCTCATTGATGAAGATTTTAGCATTTATTATTAAATTATTAGTTTTCTGGTCAAGAGTCGAGGTGTCTACGTTTCTCGTATGGAAGCTTGTAATGATCTTCTTCGCACGCATAATTCCCCCTACTAATGCACTATTGGAGAGGGTAACAACCTACGGCGACCGTCTACTACCATCTTTTGTGGAAATTGGTATCTGGGGCTGTCGCTCATCCGATCGAAGCAGGCGGATGCTTACAATTTCCTATTTCCGAATCAGTGAGAGGACCCGGGGATTACCCACTATGCCCGGCTACCATGCTGGAGATGGGTGGGCCGTGGGACGTTACTGGAGACGACGACGCCAATCGGAGCATACTATTGACGGGGGCGGGGTGTAGCCATGGCACCGCGAAAAGTGGGGAGCTGGTGGGCGCGGCCCTACGTATCGGATTGGCCCGCAGTGCAGCCGTCGGCCTCTTATTGGCTGAAGTGGACGAGACTAGCTCCTTCTCTTTCCTCTTTCCCACTCGCTGTGGGTGTTGCTTTTCGCGCATGGGGCTGGGGCTGCCGACTCGAGCGAACACTTCCTCGACTCTATGCACTCCTGACACGCTATAGCTTTAGGCTGTAGCTGAAGCGCGATGCCTTGTGCGCGAGTGAGTGCAACGAAGAGTTTGCATTCCGGGTGACAACTAATGTTACACAAGCAACACTTACGTAGTGCGTTGCTACTCCTAGGAATCTCACCGCAGATGGCGTACTTGTCGACCATAATGGTAGTGGTGACAGAGTAGAGACGCTCTGCAGATGAAATAGGCGATGTTGTTACCTGGAGACAGCAGATGTCACCTCGGTGCGATGTTGGTTGTTCGTCGAACCGGCAGATGGCGTGCTGGTAAAGAGGGCGTTCTGCGCGCACTGCTCCAGCTGCGTGGGACCTCTGTGTTCTCGATGGCCCGTGCTCAACTCCTGACACTCTGCCGCTTTCTCAACTCCTATCCTCAAAACTGGCTGCGATGGTGTTGCCGTTTCAAGGAGAAAATGTCATTCAAGACCACCAGTAAAGCTTCAGATAATAACTGCAGGGGTGACTTGCACATAGGCGCTTGTAAGGAACTGCAAACAGGCCCGCAGGCATAAGGGCGGCAGAGAATGGTCTACATAACAGAAGTTACTTAGTAAACGCAGGTGTACTTATGGCGGCACCGAGAGAGAGAGAGAGAGAGAGAGAGAGAGAGAGAGAAATGGAGAGAGAGAGAAAAGTGGGAGAGCATGACGCTATAAGCAAGCCACAGCTCCCCGATTGCTGTGACACTATCTACCTCCCATCACATGTACACTCTTGTACCTATACTTCCACAAAAAAAACTGCAGGCCCTCACTTCGATAAAACTGGTGTCATTGATGTATTACTTGGTGCTGCGATTCATGCTCAGATAGTTGAAAGCCAAATCATCAAGGGCAGGAGAGGTGAGCCTATTGTAAAGGAATCTCAGCTAGGCTGACTGATTTCGGGAAAAACCAGTTTACACTTGACGCAACAGCTCAGAGCACCAGTCGTTTTATATTGCACTCTGGACATGGAGATCAATGAATTGCTGCAACGATTTTGAAAACAGGAAGAGTGGCATTACATGGTTCGTACATTAACTCCAGATAAGCAAGAATGTGAGAATCATTTTCTGACTCACTCTCGCCTAGCTGATGGGCGGTACATGGTAATGTTACCCTTTAATATTGATACTTTGCTTTTATTAAGTGAAATGTATCAGACTGTTCTCAAGTTATTTTTTCGCATGGAATCTCGATTAGAAAGAGATGAAAATTTCAAGGACGCTTATCATGCGTTTATGAAAGAATATTTTGATCTCGAACATATGCCAATTGTATCAGAAAGACATGTTGATATTTCAAACTCCTGCTTTCTGCCGCATCATGGTGTTCTTAAGGCTAGTAGCTCCACTAGCATATCCAGACGTATGCGTCATGTATATCTAGATGCATGTTGCGCCAGTAACGGTGTTCGGAAATTTGTCAGTAGATTTTGTTTATGTCTCTTTAATTAGTCTGTAGCGATCTATTACCGGAGGAATCGGCAAGTTGTTCAAATACAAAACTGCTATCGGGGCAATCATTTGATTTTCGAATACATCAACGAAGGTCGTCTATGCGGGTAAGGTTTGGATGACCTAATCTCTTATTATTCCAAAACTTTTTATATTTTGGCAGCGAATCTGATCTCTTAGCCTTTTTAAGCACTTGCTTAAGTTAGATTTTAATCATTTATAATTAATGCTGTTTTTGACCAATAGTCCTAACAATTTAATGTTTTTACATTGTGATACATGCACTGCAAATTGCATTTTATGCACTTGTATAAATAAATAAATTATTTATTTACTATAAACAATTTATTTATTAATTATTCAATATATATTGTTTTTATTCAATAATTGCTCGGAACGCCACGTAGCAGTATATTTACTTAGGGATACATAAAAAAATAAGAATACACAAGGTAAGGAATGTTTATTATAAAATAACAATTATTTATGAGTGTAAAAAATATTGTTGGGAAATTTCGTCTTTATTCTTTTTATTTATTAATCTCTGTGTTAAATCGTAAATCAATATATAACAGTAGTCATGCGCATATATGGAAGAAAATATACTTGTCAAGATTATTTAATGTAATAGAACTAATTAAATGTAATTAATAAATTCTTTAATTTCTAACAACATATCTGAATTGAAATAATAAACGTGAATCTAATTCATGGTCGCTCTGCATATAACTAACACCATTCTTGTCATGTGATGGTTATTACTGGAATCAAGTAAACAGAACAAACAACGAGTATTCATTTGGTGAATGGTATAAAATTCTGGTAATAAATTTCTCATTCGCGTCAATTCAAGTACTAAAAAAATATACGAATAAAATGTAGGGGCGCATGTCCGAGTAACGATCATACGACGGGATGACGATCGAATGTGTACTGCGTAATTCCATATACTTACATATGAGACATTCTTTCACAACCGGATACCCCATGCTGTCCAGAATTGGTTTAACTTATAAGAGTCCCACAAGGGCTTAAAATTTAGATTTTTTCCACTAGTTTCTGGAGCCATCAACATGGCAGATACAATATGGCGGCCGTATTCAATTGCTTCTCATAGGAGTTCTAGTTCATCATCGAAACTATTTGACTTAATTTAATAAACCATAAAAATCCTGACACTTAACATGGTCACATGGGGTTTTTTGGGGTTGCTGAATATGAATCTGATTTCAGAATTACGAAAATCAAGATGGCAGATACAACACCGTGGCCACATAGGTCCTAGAAATGCGAAATCGGCAGCAATTGGTGGGGTGGCTTCAAAACTGATACTCGCGGTGTTTTGGGATCGGTGATAGCCAATCCGACGCCAGAATTACGACATTCATGATGGCAGATCCAATATGGCGGCCACGTAGGTCCTGGAAATGCGAAATGGGCAGCAATTGTTGGAGCGGTTTCAAAATTATTACTCGGAGGTTTTTGGTGCCGGTGATCACAAATCTGATGCCCGAATTACGAAACTCAAGATGGCAGATCCAATATGGCCGACAAATGTACGAAATTTCTAATTGTCATCGAAAATTGACTATATATGGGTCTTTGGGGTCGTTGATAACGAATCCATTATCAGAATTTATAAATTCACTAAATATAAAATTGGTAGTAACTGTTTACTTCATGAAAAATGTATTTTCTTTGTATATCAAATCTATGATGAATATTTACCATTTTGAAGGCAAATTTAAAAAATCTAATGACCTAGACATAATCCGTGATCTAAAAAAGCTCTATGTAGTTAACAACGCAGGGTGCCTATACCAAAATGAGTAGATCGTGGGTTTATTCGACAATCTGACGAACCATGCCAATTGCATCGTTCATAGTAGACATCGGGCGAATTTAATCGCTCTTTTTCAGGTGGTTTGATTGTGCATGGTAATTGGTTATGCGGGCAATGGCAGCTTTCGCCAACTCGTGATTTTGTCTAATGAGTTATTCCCATGGCCCTTAACTACTAATTACATAAAAAGTTTAATTTAAATTACTACTCCCTTAACCATGTCTACTTATAGTAAGACATATATTAGTTGCGGTTCATGCTGCGTCGAACACAAGACTCGTATTCAGGCGGACAGACGCTCGTACAGGACTCTGAAAATATGCTGTAAAAAAGTAGTGTGTTGTGCTTCGTGGTCAGAATCAGAGTGCCGACACGCTGTCTCGCTGCTGTTCTGCTCTGCTCACTCTGACTCGCATTCTCTTCTTACCTCTTATAACCCGCCGCAAGAGTTTGATGTGCCGCTTTTATTTTATAAATATAAAGTTTCCTATGCACATACCCATTGGTTCTTATATTTATTCGTAACATTATTTTCCGCTTCTAGAATCATTTAGTTCGTACTTTCAATTAAAATGTTTTTTTGTATTCTTATGCATTAATTAAATAAATTCCTTGGTTATAAACGTAGTAAAAAAACAATTTATTTTTCTTTTTTAAACCTTAAAGTTGATTCTGGTTGGTATTAACGCAAAATGTAACTATGAATTTTTTCAGATTGTGCAAAATTTATTTTATTTTATACTTATTTTTTACGTGATGTTTATTTATGATTAACTAAAAAATCTGTTAATATCTTCTTAGTAATCAAAGACAAGTTCAAATAATTTATCCGGTCACGGATTTTGATGAAACTGGGGATCGTTTTCTGGTACCTAAAAATGAAGCCCGATGCCTGTAGTTCTATCAAATGGGCCTTTGTACAGCAGATACAGCGTATTTATAAGACTAATCATTTAAGCTCTATCTCATATTCAAGAGCCTATTTGATAAAGCTAAGGGCTTCGGGCTTCGTTTTGAGGTACCAAAAATCGTTCCCCAAAGTTTCGTCAAAATCCGTGACCCGGATTCCGTGAACAACCTTTCTGAGTGCGGCCGTAATTACTACATTGATACTTCGCGCGCTACGCACATGGTGCACGGGTAGCGGTAAGACCAATCAATATTATCGACACAAACAAAAGCGCACATAGCCTTGATTTCCAAATTTGAGGAAAATCAAGGTCAGTCAAAAGCAAGAAAAAAAGATAGCAACAAGTGTGTGGTGTGAAACCAGCAAAAAGAAAGCAGAAAATTTGGAAAAGCTTTCCGGCAAGCCGAAAATCCGGCATTGACTACCCGCGCGTCGAAGCGACAAGTAGACATTGATAGTTTAGTGCATTTAGGAATTTTATTTGTTGTTAATTATTGAGATGATTGTTTAGTTTGCTTAGTTAGTGGAGGGGTTTGTTAAAGGTAGCGCAGCGACGGCCGAACATGAACGCGGGGAAGTTCGCGACTTTGGCGACCACAACGCTTCGACGGGCGGCGGCGAGCGACGTTCTCGCAGCGACATTCTCGCGGCGCCTTCGAGGACATGTATTACTGTGGCGAGTTGAACTGCTGTACTACTGATCGACTTTCGTCACTACTGCAAGAGTGGTAAAGTACAAATTAAATTATAATAAAGTGCGGATGTAACTCAAATATTTATTCGATTGGCTATCCAGAGAGAAGTGCGCGATGGGGAAAATAATAGAGTTCAGGAGTAGCTCTTTATTTGAAATTGAATAGTGAATAGAGTATTCTCTATCATGAGTGGATAAATTCGGGTGATTTGATGGGGTAGAATTTCGTAGCAGAAATATAGGGTTATTGAGAAGTCCCGGGAGAATTTTGAGTAGTTAGCTATTGGTGATGCGTTGTTCGTCCGTTGAAATAAAATGAGAAACGCAGGCTTGCGCAGCCATATTGAAAACGTTCGACCAGAGAAAATCTAGCGAGATTGTATATTTTCGAGGACCATTTGATTTGTTGGATTGAATAAAGCCTAGGTACTTAAACTATTTAAATTATTGCGTATTCATTGATAATTCCTTCACTCTGACTAATATTGAATTTCTTAAGTATATATAGATAAATTTGGTGATCACTTCAGGGAAATCCCTCTGGGATTTGTACTTATGCGTAGCTAGATGCTGTTTTACCTGCATCTTTCATTAAATGAAATTGGTAAAGTAAGGAGTAAGTCCTTAGCTAGTGGAATAATATTATAAATAAGTACTGAGTAAAACAGTAACAGAATCCTATGTTACAATCTACATATATCTTATTTTTAGCATTGTCTATAACGAGCAAGGTTCAAGAGTCCATTTGATAAAGCTACGGGCATCGGGCTTCATTTTGAGGTACCGAAAATCGATCCCTAAAGTTTCATCAAAATCCGTGACCGTGACTCCGTGAACTCCCCTTGTCAGCTCGGCGCGTATATCTACATACAAGCATTGATCAGCGCTAGAGTTGATCCGCCGCTTCACCGTTAGCATCGGCCGCGTGCGCGCGGCTAGACTATACTCTAAATATCTCGCACGCGTGCAACTTCACATCGCTTACTACGGCGACTGCTCGCCGAACTCTTGCAGCTGTCATTTTTTTTATATAAAAATGTTAAGTTTCCATTGTTACTGTTATTTTTAGAGATTTTTTTTTGTTTTTTAAATATTATTATTCTTATTTTTAACATTCTTGTTATTTTAAATATTTTTTTATATTACTTATGTTTAACAAGTCATGCGATTATTGTATCATACTGTGATTATAATGTATATCTGATGTATTATTATGGCTGTGACTATCCAGGACCTTGAGTCCTTAGTCAATCAATAAATAAATCAATCAATCAATCAATTTCTCTCTCTCTCTCTCTCTCTCTCTCTCTCTCTCTCTCTCTCTCCGTTCGTCGCGCGTCTGCTAGGTACACCTGCTCGTGTTTTGGCTCCTGCATTTACACCGCACTCTGCTGCCTCCTGCGTCCGTGAGCCGGTCTGTTGTGGTGCCTGCACAGTGGAACATTCTAACTATAGCTGTGATAATAAATCACAGCTTCCACTGGTCCATCGGCACGGCTTTCAACATCCAAGCAGCAACGCCCGGCCAGGTGTTTTTTGAGGTTAAGTGAGGTGAATACGGCATAGTGGCGGGAGCCAAGCACGAAGCATAAATAACTCAGAGGTACCACTTCAATCTGGACACACAGCACGCAGCGCCATACTATCAAGGCGCCATCTGCCGACTTGAACTGCAACTACGTGACTACCGAGGCGACACCTGCTGTATCCTAGACACACCATCATTACCTTCCCCGACTCGTCTTTGTCGCCACTAACATCATGGTCGACAACTGCGCCATCTGCGGGGAGGTTCCTAGGAGCAGTAACTCGCTACGTAAGTGCTGTATATGCAATATAACATATCATCCGGCGTGCAAGCCTCTTGCAGTGCTTACCCGCGTACAAAGAAGTGCACTACAGCTACAAACCAAAGCGGTAGCGTGCCAGGCATGCATCGACTCGAAGAGGTCGATGTTCGAGTCGGCAGTCACGCGCGCGACGAACGCTAACAACAACATGAGTGGGAAAGAGAAAGAGCTAGCCGCGTCCACTCCGGCCACTAAAAAGTCTGCAACAGCTGCGCGCACCAATCAGGCGATCGAGGCCGCGCCCACCAACTCCTCACTCTCTCCGTTGCAGGGTCTAGGCCCCGCCCCCACCAGCAGCCTATTCCGGTTAGCCGCGCAGTCTCCTGTGACGTCGCTAGGCCCGCCCATTTCCAGCACGGGAGCAGAGCACAGCGGGGAATCCCCGAGTGACGTCACGGCCAAGAGTACGGATTCAAACAGGGCTAATAATACTTCGCAGTCCTCCTTCTCCAAAAATAACAGTAGCATTCATGACATAAATGCGTCCGTCATTCGTATGCTAGACAGCACCGCTTTAAAAAAGGGAACAACGGTCTCCTGCCTGGCGGAGTACGCGAATTCAACTTCAAGAAACATTGACAATGCACTTGCTAGACACTGCACCTCTATTGAAGGCAGATTGGAGGCAATTGTAAATAGGCTAAATACGTTACCAGCAGTACATACTTTGGCACGTTCAATTGAATCCAAGCTGCAAAAAATTGAGGAAAAACTGTCGAAACAACACTCCCAGCTAGAGGAGATGAAAAAGGAGAAGCAAGTACTTTGTCAAGAAATAGATAACCTAAAAATCAAAAATAAAAAATTACACGATAGTAACGTCGACACGAACAATTTGTTGACCAATACAGAGGTAAATTATAATTTGTTGATTGAAAAAATTGATAATCTAGAGCAGACTAATTTTGAGTCACAGACAAAAATTGATAATTTTATATTAAATACTTTTGAAAACGATTTCCAAAACTTAACTAATAAAATCAATAGAGTTGAAAGTGACAACAAAGAAAGAATAACGAAAATAGAAAAAATAATAATAAAAGAAGACTTTACCTCTGCATATACTACTACTATCGACAAAATTGAAAGAAATGTAGAAAACGTCCAAAAAAATAACCAACTTATACTAAACAAAATTGAATACCAACAAATCGCAGTGCTCCCCAGTACACAAAACAATACCGTTTCTCTGACAAGTACAAATAAATGTAATAATAATAATAATAATGCGTCTGCTACAAATAGTACTCTACTCGACAATTATAGTAATATAAGCGCACAAATGACAATTGTAATATCTATAATGACGGGTTTATCCAAGTTGTAAATAGTAGAAAAAAAACATCTAGTTGTTTGAATAAGTACAATATTGACAATGATGATGCTGCAACATCACCTGCACGAAGCACGCGGGTGCAAACGATTGATGGGGGACAATGCACAGTAAAAACAATAAAAGCGGTAATACGGAGCTCATTATTTCTAACATTTTCGACAGTGATGTCTCTAAGCGTGTTGACGTTGCACACGCGATACTGTGCCGTGTCCTTCCATCAACACGAAAAATTGATATAATAGGCACACGCCTGCTTCGGTCAGAGGAACCGACAGCTGCGGCATCAGCAGATACAAATAGCGAACGTAGACGGTCACCATGGGTTGTTACCCTTTCCAGCAGTGCGTTAGGCGAGAAAATAATGCGAGACAAAAAGCTAATCACTGGCTTTCATGATAGAGATGTCGACATTGCAGCTCTTGACCAGGACACAAGGGATGGGATTATAAATGGGAAAATTTTTATAAATGAATTATTAACAAAAGAAGGTTTTATTAAATATAGAAGTCTCAAGGCCCTTGCGATGAGATTTAATTTTAAATATGTCTGGCATAGAGCGGGCCGTTTCCTGGTGAAGAGGCGCGATGGGGACGTCTCTCATGAATTTTCATCTGCGGCTGATTTACAAACAATAGTGGCATCATATTGCCATTAATCAACCATCACAAACTGTAAATAATATAACAAAAAACGTTGATAAAGAAATCGTAATTGATAAAAATGTTATTCCGTCAACTGCTGCAAAAAATTGACTATCTGCAGACACTGCTGGGGGGGTTCACTGTAAGGGACTGAGGGCAGGTTTTGTCAATGTTACCTCTCTGATGGGGCACATTGGCATGATTAAACAACACCTTTCAGCTCGTCCTGCCTACCTTTCTTTGGGGTTGCTGAGTCGCACCTTGACCCTGATGTTGGGAGTGATCTCATTCAGATCGACGACTACTGACTACTTAGACTTGATCGCAACAAACTAGGGGGCGGGCTGGTACTGTACATTCATAACACTTTCGAGGCCAATTTACTATGCAGGTCTCCAACAACACAGGAGGGCAGGCCATTTATACCTGAATATTTAATGTGCAGTGTTCAGCAGGGCAGCCTTCCCCCCGTCTTTGTTGCTTTAATATACAGACCACCACACGTACCGTTTTTATAGGGCTCTGACTTAACAGACAAACTAAAGATACATACTCAAGACTTTAGTCACAAAATTATTATGGGAGATCTGAATGCGAACCTACTCGGAACGTCAGCCGATACAAAATTTGTTAGGCGGTTGGCTGATGATCTTAACCTTCAAATAATTGATCATGGTGCGACTCATCATCTCACGGATTCTCACACGTGGATTGATGTGATCTTGACAGATATTAATGACGTTGTACTGAGCAGGGACAATCGGCCGGCGCCTTTTCCCAGTCATCATAACATCATAGAGGTCGAGATTGAGGTCGAAACTGCTGCATCCCCTGTGGCTGAATCTTTCAGCTACAGGGATTTTAAATCGATCCAGCAAGACGACCTCCTGCCTCACCCAGCTGACTGATTGGTCGCAGATCGATGGTCCCGCGGCGGGTGTTGACAGTCAATTAGAATGCCTCAGTGTCAATCTCATGGCTGTGATAGATAAAATTGCGCCGTTAAAAGAATTCACGCCGAAAAAGAAAACGAATCCACCTTGGGTTGATGCTGAACTAATACATCTTTACAAAAAACGTGACTCCGTACGACGACGCTTTGCGCGGATCAAAGACGACAGACTGTGGCGGGAGTATCAGGGCCTTGCAGCTGAAGCTGAATTACGAACGAAGGGAACAAGGGAAAGATTTTTACAAAATAGAATTTCTGAAGCGATTGATAATAAGAAAGATATCTGGAAATAGCTCAAGGCTCTGGGCCTTCTGCCAAAGACAAGAGAGGAGCTTCATGATTTCTCACCGGAAGAGCTCAATGCCCACTTGGCAGGGGTGTCGATCTCCCAAAATGAGGGTGATGAAGAACTTGACAACGTGCTGACCATTGCCAGTGATGACGGCTTTGTTTTTCGAGACGTCAGCTTCTCGGACGTGGTCCTGGCTGTTGCCCACTTCTCATCAAAGGCCAGAGGGGAAGACGGCATTCCCCAAAGTATAGTGGCTAAGGCTCTTCCGTTTGTGGGAGATCATATTGTTAAGATCTTTAACTCCTCTCTGTCCAGTGGTATTTATCCGGGAACTTGGAAGGTAGCTCAGTTGGTGCCTTTGAAGAAGAAGCCTGTCCCATCTACGGTGTCAGATTTCCGACCAATTGCCCTACTGAGTTTCCTTTCTAAGGTCCTTGAAAAAATAGTACACGACCAAATAACTGACTTTTTACGATAAAATAATACTTTGGACCCGATGCAGACTGGTTTTCGACAGAATCACAGTACACAGACAGCACTACTAAAACTGATGGAAGACATAAGATCAGGCATTAACAACAACAAAAAACTATTGACTATTTTGTTAATGTTTGATCTTAGCAAAGCATTCGACACCATCTCACACACTAAACTGCTGCGTAAGCTGATGCGCATGGGATTCTCCAGGAGTGTTCTCCTGTGGCTTAAGTCATATATTATGGGGAGACGACAGAACGTCGTCACAAACACAAACGGGGATTCAGGTTGGCTAACCACCAATCTTCGCGTTCCACAGGGCTCAGTCCTGGGACCCCTGCTTTTCAGCCTGTACATAAACGACTTACAAGACGCACTAGACTTAGATGGTGTAGAACACATACTTTACGCTGACGACCTGCAAACCTACACACAATTGACCCTGAAGGGTCTTCGTGATGGTATCAGTCGCATGTCGGCTGTAGCACGAGCAGTGTCGAACTGTGCAACGTCAGCTGGCCTGCGCCTCAATGTCGGCAAGACAAAGGCGATCATTTTGGATCTAATCACAACATCAAACAGGTTCAGAACCTTGACTTTCAAGGCATTGAGATACAGACCGGCGTACACGTTCCCTTTGTCGATACAGTCACCAACATCGGCGTGGCGATGGACGGAAGGTTGACATGGAAGCCGCAACTGAATGCGGTCAGTAGAAAAGTAAACAGAGCTCTGTATAGCTTAAAATTATTCCGTTCAAGCACCACAGAGATACTGAGGAAGCAGCTGGCATGTGCACTGGTACTACCTCACTTAGCCTATTGCTCAGTGGTTCTTCTTGACGTGTCAGGGGAGCTTCAGACACGACTACAACGTCTACAGAATGCATGTGTGAGATACATATGTGGTGTTAGGCGTGATGAGCATATCACCGCCTACAGGAAAAAACTGGACTGGTTAGATCTGACGGTGAGGAGGGAGTATTTTATGGGGCTGCTGCTTTACAAAACGGTTGTCATGCGGCAGCCACCATATCTTACTGCCCTCTTTGAAAAAAACCAGGCCAGGACTTCAAGAAGGGGTGGTATGAAAGAGTTCTCGGTTCCGGGGTCGCGCACCGATAAGGGCCTATTCTCACTTAGAGTTCAAGGTGCGCACCTCTGGAATTCGCTCCCAAGCAGTGTGAGGTGCCTGCCATCTTTTTGTAAATTTAAAATGACATTTGTTACAGGCGAGTCATGAAAAGATTTGTAGAAGCGAAGCTAACAATCGAACCGAAGAAGCGTCAGTTTCTGAAATGCGAGGCATCTGTCTTTATAAGATTCGCATAAGCCAGAAGGTAAGATCTTAAGAAGCTCGAGGCAGTAGATAAATACCCAGTGCCGATGACTACGAAAAAAGTCAAACAGTGGCTTGGATTTATTCGGTGTTACAGAAAGTGTATACCCAAGTTCGTAGGAATCACGCGGTCACTCACCATACTATTGCGCAAGGCTGTCAAATTTGAATGGGGAGAAATTCGGCAGTCAGCCTTCGACGAACTGAAAACGATCTTCTACAGCGAGCCAGTTGTAGCTGCACTGGATTTTTCCAGACCTGTTATAATCACGACCGATAGCTCAGATTACGCTCTTGGGTCGGTGTTCAAGCAGGGAAAGGGAGTGAACAGAGATACATTACATATGATAAGGAGATGCTCGCAATCGTATTCGCCACAGACCAGTTCAGACCATATCTATATGGCAGGAAGTTTACAGTGGTTACAGATCATGAGCCACTTAAGCACTTTCACACCACCAAGAAACCGGATATGCAGTTCAACGGACTGAAAGCTGCATTGTGTGGCTACACATTTGATGTTGTTTATCGGCTTGGCATTATAAATTCGAACGTTAATACACTCTCACGCAACCTGGTCTTAGCAAAAGGTGCAGAGAAGTCTGAGCGCCCAAGAGCGGAGCTCTATGAGCTTACAGATGCGCAAAAAGCAGGGATCAGCGAAGCCGAGTTATACCAGCCACAGGCTACAATTTTTATCTCACGTACTCTAAAGAAAAAGGTATTTTCAAATACAGAAAGAGCAAGCAACTCAGATCAGACTAAGATATATCTGAAACACCAAGAACCCGCAAAAATAACCAAAGGAGCAGTTCAAATTTATACAAAGAAGGTGACGTGCTAGCAGTGAGAAATACTGAGGATGGTTTCTTTTTGTGTCTGACCACGAGTGACATTTTTTGAGAAGACAGGCTGATATGGAGAGAGGAGAGCGATCGGATGAAGATGAATTTCCCGATATTGGACCCTATGAATAGGGGATTAAAGATACTTTTTGTTATGTTCATTGCAACACTAATAGCTCAGAATTCGCTTCTGCTAAGCCATCACCATCTGACTCATTCTACAGAGGGGAACTTCTGATTTAGGAGCCGGGAGAGTTTTGCGCTGATCCGCACGCTATCTTCGTTTGCAGTGACGATATACCCTCACAACAGCCTGGAATCTGTCTATTTTACTCTTTAATAAAAATATAGCTATGAAGATCAGCTGTGCAATTACGTAAGTTTCTGCATCCCTGGCGTAAAGCCCGTACTGCAGCCTATCATACAAAGTTAGCTTTTATAAGAATGCATGAATTTATAAAGAAATATATTCATATGTTATAAAAAAAATACGGTATTAAATAAATAAATATTTGAACTCGGGAAAATGTTTATTTCCGTAGTACCAATACATTTTGTTAAATAAACGTTCGTATCGGTGTGAGCGCCCATTTACTAAGGTACACGTGATAATAAACTCGACCGCGTGGTTCAGTCAAATACTTGTATACACAAAATTGCGTTTAAATAATTAGATAGCAATTAACATTGCTCATTAAAATTTATTTATTTATTGTAAATAACTAATTAGTCAACACAGATCAACTATGACGTTTTTGAACCTAATTTGATTTTGGGTATGCCTACTAGGGTGTCGAAAAAAATCCATTTATTTTTCTTTTTTAAACCTTAAAGTGGATTCTGGTTGGTTTTGGCGTAAAAAGTAACTATGATTTTTTTCAGATTTTTCAAAAATATTTTAAAGGTTGCTAAACCGTTTTTGAAGGTCAAGTGTATTTTTGGGAGTATACTAATTTTTTAACATAATGTTTATATCTGATTAGCTAAAAAATATTTTAATATCTTCTTAGTAATTAAAGACAAGCACAGATGCTTTATTGTATTAAAAATATTGTTTTTAACTACTTTTTAACACATTTTAATGTCATACTTACAAGGGGAGTGCACGGAGTGGGTGACGGATTTTGATAAAACTTTGGGGATCGATTTCTGATACCTAAAAATGAAGCCCACTGCCTGTAGTTTTATCAAATGAGCCTTTGTACAGCAGATATACCGTATTACATTAACGCTGATAGTATATCTTCTAACCCGTATTTCACGACAGACTTTCAAAAATTGAATTAAAATTAGTAAAATGAACTAATTAAAAATTAATGAACGGAGCAGTCAATCGCGAGCAAAGAACCGACGTCACCAGAACTGAGTATTTATTTATTATTAATTATAATTAATTTGTTGAGGAATCGGGAGATATCGCGACCGATGAAATACACACGGACACTCACACGCACAGACACCAGCAGGCCGTCACAACTGATTCCACGCAGCTGATGTAGAGCGGTCGAACACGTCGACCTGCACACGCATACACAAACACACACATCCACTTATACACGCCATAAAGACGACGACCACAACCATCACAACGACGAGGAAATACCGCGATCCAGTGCATGCATGCATCCGATCGGAGGCACGAACACGCTCACGCTGGATTTGTCGAGCGCATGCATGCGCGCACCTGAGACTACGAAGGGGCGCGCACACAGGACGCGACTCTCTCTCTCTAGCAGCAACATGCACACCATACACACGATCCGCGGCTTTCTCCCACTGCACGCAGGAGGAGAGAATACGCGTACGCGAACCTGGAGCTGCGTCGCCGTGACAGACACTACGCGCACGAGTTAGAGAGAGAGAGAGAGAGAGAGAGAGAGATAGATAGATAGATATACTTTTTAATCATCAAGAGACGAAAATGTTACAATTGCATGTACATGTAGTTATAATAATTAAAATATCAGTCAATTTTATGTATTTGTTATCATACATTAACGTTCACTTATTGCATTTCTTATTAAATAATATTATTCGCTGTATCAGTTCGTCAGTTTATAAAATTTAAATATAATGAACTAGTCATAGTCAGATATCACAGAAACACGCTTCGTCAAAAAATAATACATAGAATAAAATAAATACAATAGAGATAACATATTAAAAATAAATGATTACATACACATACTTTGCTAAATTTTTACGTATACTATCATGTCAAAATTTAAAACACACTCATTCATGACACTTTAACAATGACGCTAATAAATACATTCCCACCTAACACTAAACATATTTAATAAATAAATAAATTAATAAATAACTAAGTCGAATAAATAAATAAATTTAAATAAATAAATAAATTAAATAGATAAATAAATAAATTTAAAGAAATAATGCTCATGCTCTTCTAGATTTTTCGCAGGAATCATAAAGTCGTTTAGATATATGGCGACCTCTACTCCTTGCATTCCCGTCATAGCCATCCCCATGACTCGAGAAAATAAATTTGACGTTTCCGTTAAACCCATACCAACGTTCGGTACTGGAGGTGTTCAAATGCGTTCTGCCTTACTGGTGCGTCAAAGGCCGTAAATGGAGCCGAATTTGGGTGAATTGGTATTTGGTGAAAACCTTGTTTTAAATCCACCGTCGTAATTATCTCGGCTGTTTTGACTCTCAAGTATGTCGCTCGTGAAAGGACGGAGAAAGCAGATGCCGAAAGTCATTTTGTTACAACATCAGTGACAAACCGCCATGTTTTATTTCCCTGGACGACCGGTTTTTTGGGTACGACCCAAAGTTAAATAGAGTACGGAGAGTTCGAGGGCTCAAGAATTCCCTGTTCAATTAATTTTTTAACCTCAATCTGTATCTGTTCGTTTTATGCCGGCGGATATCTGAACCACTTCGCTCGTTACGGCTTATTAGTTATTAATTTAATTACATGTATTAATAAATTTGTTGCTGGTAACGGCTCAGCCCTCCGTATCTATTAAACTCATAATTCTATCGACACGCTCTTTGCGCAGGTCCGGATTGTCTTCGAGCAATTATTTCTTACTGAAACGTCTGTTGGTTTGTTGCTTATATTTTTCCATTTTGCTCGCATTATTTTTACGCTGTCTAGCATCTTCGTTTTGTCGTGCTCACCGATATAATAAGCTCCGTCTGATATCGTAGATTTACACGGTATAAGTTTAACTTGCAGGACCTGCACAGTGGCCGGCTCCTCGCCAATATTTCTGCACTCGGCGTATAAGACCCCGTTGCTATTCTGTGTTACAACATTCCCAAATAGTAAATTTGGGCCAAAGTAAAGGGACTCAGCTAACTTACATGTCAATATTTTGGATTTTGCATAAATCATACAACGCGATATTGCAGCTATTTTAAAAAAAATTTCTTGCGCGAAAGAAATCGAAATCAAATCTAAAATGAAGTACTTCAGCGCGGCATCAACGCCTCCACGGTACTTTTCAACAATGTCCCAACCGATCAGTCCCTCTATCTCAATGAGGAAACTGTCGGGAACAACATGCATTTCGCATAAAAGCTCATGAACGACCACAAAAATTTTCCCTAACGTTCGGCATTCTCCTAAAACGACTCCTGTAATTGCAAGAATGTTGTCTTTATTGATACATTTTTTCGCATCAACCCAACTCACTAACGCCGAAGTGTCTCGAATATTCAAGTAAGTTTTCGGCAGGTTAATATTATGTTATCGGGGTCAACAAAATTTTAGTTATATGAGCTTACACGCCAAATTTTACGCTCTTTCAGAATCTAGGCTCAGAATTTGTTAAAAATTGATTTTTTTAAAGTTATAAACAATTTTCTGTAAAAAGTTGCGATTTTTTAAACCATAAATAATTTTGTATCCAAAATTTTATTACCAAACAGCCGAGTTCTGTGTGCCTTATAAGGTAAAATCGAGGCCACAATATCTAAACTTTGAAATAAGATTGATCCGAGATTAAAATTCAATATGGCGGTCACCAAAATGGCGTCCACAAGCCAATAATTTTCGATATTCCGCATGTTTTCGATGGATATGACCCATTTCTTTTCTATTTAAAACGTTGTTGAAATATAAGAGATTTTCGTTTCAAATATAGCCTACTAATCATATAAATACTATTTACAATTAATATAAAACTAATTGAGCGATGATATTCCAAAAAAAGTAGCAAAAACAATAAATTATATCAGTTTTTCAGATTTTAAAATGTGTTTTACATCATTGTTATGCAGGCATTATTTTTTTTTATTTTCTGTACCTTTATTTTGTTCATGGATTTAGAAATCACAGGTTACTTTTGCTAAGTAACATTCAGCAGTAGTTAAATCTACGTCATTTGTCCATATATGCAAATCCTACCCCAGAAATCCCACTGTAGTTGCTATTCATTTGGGTGTGTAAGGGATACTAAGTGACCGTATACATCGATTTGTATCGTGGCTTTTTAACGGTCCTTTATACGATAGTTGAAGAGTATTCATTTCGGTGTGTAGCTGCTACCTTAGAGACCTTTTCAAGATAGTAAGTGGGCGTATACGTTGCAGGGGGGTTCTCGAAAATGTTTGCAATTTCTTTATTTGAATATATATATATATATATATATATATATATATATATATATATATATATATATATATATATATATATATCAAAAAAAGCTTTTTTTTCATCTCTAATAGCCCCTGAGGTGCCTCGCAGCTCCTATTGTAATTGACTGGAATTCCTAAAATGACAAAAAATGGCAATTTTATAAAAATTCTACCCAGCTCCCCTTTCACCCATTTTGAACTTTTCAAAAAAGAATTTCTTCGTCTTTTTATGAACTTTATAAAAAGAAATATTACACTTCTTGGCCCCAGAGCTGAATGTAAACTTAAAATTTTTTGATTCTCATTATTTTTGACAATTAAGAGCGGTTGAGCAGGGCATGAGGAGGAATGTGAGGAGGGCATGATGATGCGGGCCGAGGATGGGCAAGGGGAGGCAAGGGGTAGGGGCGAGAAGGAGCAAAAAGAAGATCAAAATAACGATATTATCTTATTTTGAGGAGGAGAATGGGGAGGGAAAAATTTCGCATTTATCCTCACCCTGCGTCATTCAGCGGCAGTGACTACACGTTACTGCCGCGGGCGCAGCTGTCGCTAATCGAATGCTCGCTGTGATTTTCTCTGTGATTCTGTCCTCGAAAGCAGAAAGCTGTGCAGGTTGCACGTCTGCGGTTGGTTGATACACCAGAAAGATTATCTGCGAGGTAGCTAGTGGGGACTGTGTTGCAATGTGCGCACTGGCTAAGCGAGTATTTTTACTTGCGGTAAAAATTTAAATATTTAAATACGGTAAAAAATAACCTTACGGTATTTGTGATTAGGCAAGCGGGCGCGGCGTCATGAAGACTTGAATACAGCTACAGTGTGCAATTTATTGTCAACAGTGTTACTGGTTGCACCTCGGAATTGTGCGTCTAAAGCATTGAAAGTAGCTGTAGGTAATTTGCTTTTCGCGGTCCATTATTTTTCATGAACATCTGAAAAAGGGCTTCGGATGCATTTGGTGGTTGTTGACATTTTTACGGGTAGCGCTGGATGAATAATTTTCGTTATTGAGATTACCTATTTCTTTCGCGAATTCTGGGATCTATCGCGGATAATTGCTCGCACTAGCGCGCATTTGCGCGTGGTTACGATATCTCGTGTGCTTGTCGTGTGAGATATCGTGCTCGTAGGATAAAAAAAATAGCAGAAAGATCCAAGAATATTTTGCGACAATGAGAATGCAGCATAAATCCGGACGATTGCACGTGGAGACCTAATTGCTGCACTGATAATTCGTGTTGTAAATGAAAATTTCAGGGCACGATGAACCTCACGGAGGACAATGTATGATTTTATTTGCAAAGGTACTTACAGTAGGGCGATCGTAAGGAAGAATACGAGCAGGCAACCAGACATCTTTCCTGACTCCTTCAAACGGCAATATTTGAACTGCGGTACGTCCTTCTTTTCTGTCTTTCGAACTGACTCGGCGGTTCGTTACCACCCGTGATGATCTTGATCAGGTTGCTCACTGAACGAGCAATCCCGGTACTTCTCATGCGAAATCACACAAGGGATGCTAGTGTTACGGAGATGGATAGTCGCGATACGTGCGGTTTATTCGCGGATTCTGCTCAGCACAGTTAAGTGTCGAGCTTCGTTGAGGTTGGGATGCTCGTAAGAAAAGAGGCAGAGATTGGGATAGTACTCGATTATTAGTGCAGACTAGGAGAGAGAGGTGTCTGTGCGCGGTGTCTACTCATGTCATCCCCGACTCAACAACTGTCTCTGCCGGTCTTTTCAGGGACATGCTCATCTTGCGCGTGAAGACATCGCGAGATACGCACTGCTAAGTTAGCGTTCTACGCGCTCCTCGCCAGGCATGGCATACCCGTTACATGAGTATTTCACGCTTTTACTACTAGGCTTAAATTTAGCCATAAATTATCCGTAGTCGGATAAATTTCTGTGGATTATTTTTTTCTACCTGGCTTAAAATTTGCCGTAAATTATCAATAAAATCAGGTAATTTGCCGAGGATTTAAAAAAAAATAGCTACGCACCTTACTAACTGTAAGGAAAGTTGGCTGATACTCCCCTCCCCTGAAAACTAACAACGGAGTATCTAACGCATTTTCTACCTGGCTAAAAATTTGCCGTAAATTATTTGTACATTATCCGTGATGTCGGATAATTTGCCGTAAATTATTCGTACATTATCCGTGATGTCGGATAATTTGCCGTAGATTAAAAAAAATAACCACGTAACTTGCCGTAAATTATCTGTGAAGTCGGGTAAATTGTCTTGTTTCTTTTTAAATATAAACATGTACCTTGCTAAGTTTAGAGAAAGCAGAGTACCCCTACCAAAACTACTAGCAGAGTATCCTACATGTACCTCATATCTCCCCTAGCCAACTACGTTACTAACTATCCTAGTCATGCTGATATTTTTTTGCTAATGTGTTGCTAATTTGTTACGCCTGAATCGATTAAGTCGCTCTAGCGGTTATTGAGAAATAATGGATACGCTAACTTAAGTCTTAAGCCTTAACCTTAACCTAGCCTCCCCCGATAATTGCTCACCTATTGCACCAATCGTAACTATTTCGGTAGCATATTTGGTTGCTAATTGGTTGCTTTGAGATACCGCTTACAGAAATACCCAACTATCAACCCATAGCGCGCTACTATATATATATATATATATATATATATATATATATATATATATATATATATATATATATATATATATATATATATATATATATATGTGTATGTATGTATATATATAAATACAAAACATAACGTTTTCGTGTAAGCTAAAAGTAAGTGGAAGCTAGAAGAACCTCCTAATATATATATATATATATATATATATATATATATATATATATATATATATATATATATATATATATATATATATTAGGAGGTTCTTCTAGCTTCCACTTACTTTTAGCTTACACGAAAATGTTATGTTTCGTTTAAACGGTGATATTTGGGAAATATAATATAACTTTTATCCTTTTCCTTTTTCGAAAAAAAATAATTTTGTAAAAAAATCGTTTTTTCTTTGGCGAAGGATAACTTGAAGAAAACGTCATTATTCCATCTGAAAATATCCAGAAAGGTAGCTTTTTACTATCTCTTGAAATAGTTAGAAGCTTAGATTATAACGACCTTTACTTTTTGAGTTATTTGAGGTTGTGGGAATTTGTATATAAAAATTATTCACCACCATAGTCTATTTAAGCGAATATTCTTCGATTTTTTTAAATTATATTACGAAATATGACCTAAATAGTCTATAACTTTATCAATAATTTTGATATACAAATTCTTACACCCATATCATAACTACATGTATTTTGAACATAATAAAACCTTGAAAGCGTCAATCCGATGACATTGACTCTCTAATCTTTGCGGTAGCCCAAAAAATATAGAGGTATTCATTATAGCTAATCAAAGAGACCTAACGAACTTAAAATTTTTTTTTAAATTTTATTTAGTTATATTTTGATAAAATGTTCAAATTTTCCGAAAAAAATCAGGTAGTGTACGATGAGTTACTTATTTTTACCTTTAATTTAAGGTGTATCTGTTCCCTTAAATTTCCTCTTCTAAATGTTTCTCAATTTTACTTTAATTTTTTTCTGCTTACTAAATTATTGTTGTTAATTGTTTGTGTTGCCAAGATATCAGTTATAGAGTAATTTTCATCAATAATATTAAACATTATATTTGACTTTTTCTATTATATAGTGTTTTATATTATGTCTACTTTAATACTTGACAAGGTATTTAGCAATTATATCTATATACTTAATAAATTATCACTGTACCTGTTGAATGAAAAATATAAAAAGTCTTTTAAGATGTCGTTGTACTACAAAATGAATTTTTTTTAACATTTTATTTTTAAGAAGCAGTGAATCTTGCGACTTCAAATTGACAGATTTATAGTTCTATATAAAGTTAATATTGAGTTAAAATTTCTTTTAATTTCATCATTTAATTTGCGAGTTACAGAGGCTAACTGGAAATTATTAAACACTCGATATAACAAATTAACAATGGTATATTCCTATTTTTCCGGTCTCAAATTGAAGGATTCTATGAGTACTTGATTGTGAAAAAAATTTGCTTCCAAAAAACATTTCTTCATAAAAAAATGTGTACATCTCGAAACACGCGGGAGACGTAGAATACATTGATCTATATGCGACGATATATGTATCTAATACGAATGCACGCTTCATTTTTACAGACAATTTTGAAGTATTTACCGTGAGAGTTATTTTATTTGAAAGTTACGTTATTCCATCTGTCACATTCACTAAGAAATATCGCAAAAACGAAAACGAATCGATTGTATACAACGCATGAATATGACGTACTATAAATAGGTGGTTCCTGTTTATATAATATATGTACCTTAAGGGAGGAGTCTGCTTTACCGGCTTCAAAAAATCGATTTTTTTTTGTCTTAAATCTATTCCAAAACTATCCAAGAATATGTCTTCAAAATTTCAGAGGTCAATTCGACATATTTCCGAAGCTAGAGCAGTTTTAGTGGCCGAGCATCGAGCAGGTGCGAATGCTCGGGCAAACCCGACTGCGCGCTCCGCCCCTCGATGTTATTCTATTATTGGACTATACTCGTATATACCTGCAAAGGTCCAACCGTCCTTTGAAACATTATTTGGAGTTTCTAGAAGGTCTTTGTTGAGTAGTATTTGGGAGAACGGTATACAATATAACGGTATACAATATAACGGTATACAATATAACGGTATACAATATAACGGTATACAATATAACGGTATACAATATAACGGTATACAATATAACGGTATACAATATAACGGTATACAATATAACGGTATACAATATAACGGTATACAATATAACGGTATACAATATAACGGTATACAATATAACGGTATACAATATAACGGTATACAATATAACGGTATACAATATAACGGTATACAATATAACGGTATACAATATAACGGTATACAATATAACGGTATACAATATAACGGTATACAATATAACGGTATACAATATAACGGTATACAATATAACGGTATACAATATAACGGTATACAATATAACGGTATACAATATAACGGTATACAATATAACGGTATACAATATAACGGTATACAATATAACGGTATACAATATAACGGTATACAATATAACGGTATACAATATAACGGTATACAATATAACGGTATACAATATAACGGTATACAATATAACGGTATACAATATAACGGTATACAATATAACTGTATACAATATAACGGTATACAATATAACGGTATACAATATAACGGTATACAATATAACGGTATACAATATAACGGTATACTATATAACGGTATACTATAGCTCTCGGCATCGACTTCTACACTGCTGTTTGTAGCGTCAGCTTTCAGTTCCACTTTTGATTTTGCCGAGTACACATCGAAATGTCAAGCTACCCGAAAGGTGATCGATCTAAAAGACAGCGTGCTGCGGAACCGCGAAAGCGGAAATTTCACGCCAATCGTTTTACAAGTGTGTCATCGGACGACGGAGACTTACACACGAGCCGCAGTGAGCAGAAGTTAACGACAGCAAACAGTGATTATGTCATTATTCATTCTGCGCACTGCTACCGCATTATTGAATTTATTTCTGTGTTTCTCGCCATTTCGGAAATCGCAATTTGCAGATCATGCAAGCAAAAATTAACGTTTGCAGAAAGCGGTCATCGAGGCCTAGGATTTAAAATTATTGTCCAGTGTATGTGTGGTCGACGCGAAATTCAGTCAGGACCATTGATAAATACCGGCTACGAAATCAACAGACGAATTGTTTTTGTTATGAGACTTTTTGGTATCGGGCGAGAAGGGATAAACGTATTCTGCGGCCTTATGGATATGTCTGCAGGTTTTGCAAAATCTACTTACCAACAAATCGTTGACCATTTGCACGCAGCGTCGAAGACAATGTTCAAGAGTACCTGCGAAAAAGCCGTCAAGGAAGAAAAAGAAAAAAACGTTGAACATGAAAGACCTGCAAATCATTTGAAGGTTTCGGGCGATGGATCGTGGATAAAGCGCGGTTGTACTTCCTTGTACGGTGTAACAACGCTCATCGGATACTACAGTGGCAAAGTAATCGATCTCATTGTAAAAAGTGGATATTGTCATTCGTGTGCCATAAGTAAAAATATTTTGGACGAAGACGCATTTGAGGAGTGGTATGAGAATCATAAAGACTCATGCTCCTCAAATCGTGCAGGTTCGGCAGGGAAGATGGAGGTGGATTCCATAATGGAGATGTTTTCGAGATCCGTCGAGAAATTCGGAGTTATGTACACTAATTATATCGGCGATGGCGACTCCAAAACTTTTACTGGAATCTTAAATAGCAATCCTTACGGGGACGAGTGCACAATGACAAAAAATGAGTGTGTTGGACACGTGCAAAAGCGTATGGGTACTCATTTACGTAATAAAAGAAAAACCGAGAAACTCGGAGGAAAGACGCGGCTAACCGAGAGTGTAATCAAGAAATTGACGATATTCTACGATCTGGCAATTCGTCGAAATATTGATTTAGTGAAAAGTATAAAGAAAGCTATTATAGCAACATTAGACCACTACTGTTCCACGGATGAAAATCTTCGGCATGAAAATTGCCCAGAAGGCGCCGAGAGTTGGTGCGAACGGCGCAAGGCTCAAGCGGCGAATAATCTTGCATCTTACAAACATCGGGCAAGATTAATCGATGAAACCGTGGAGATGCACATTCGTCCAATTTATGAAGAGCTCTTCAATGAAGATTTAATGAGGCGGTGCTTAGGCGGCCACACTTAAAATTCTAACGAATCGTTCAATTCGATTGTGTGGGGCCTAAGTCCGAAACATTTGAATTCCGGCTATAAAATCGTCGAAATTGCAGCATATATGGCTGCAGTGCAAAAATTTTGGAAAATTTGGAAAATTTGGAAACCCTCAGCGAAAACGAGTTTTTGAAGAAGAGGAAGGCTAATGTATGGCCCAGGAATAGATGATTAACCTCTAATTACTGTAAGTACCCAAAAACTTATGTTTTTTTTGGACCGAAAACTTTAAAGCGCGTTTTCTCGAGTTTTCATTTTTACGATTTTTAGAAAACGGTGCCAGGGATACCAAAAAGAATATACGTCCGATCGAAATAAATCAATGTGATTTAGCTTCAGTATTAAATTATCTTCTATTTGAACTGAAAAAGTTGTACAAAAGTATTATTTAAACTACTTTTTTTGCAACTTAAAGTGAATTTTTTTTTTCAAAAAAGTGAATTTTTTTTTTCAAAAAAGTGAATTTTTTTTTTCAAAAAAGTGAATTTTTTTTCAAACTTTGAAAAAATTTGGAATTTGACAACTTTTTCGGTATTTTTTGAGTTCATATAGAAAAGAAACTTATAAAAATTTTAAAAAATGTTGTCTCGACTGTTTCAGACTCACCGCACGACCTCCATCACCGGAACCGATTAGAAAGTGCAGACTCCAGGCGCTCCGGCAAAATGGTCATAACTTGAAGAAAGTTTAATATTTTTTAATAACAAAAATTGTTTTTTAAAGCTAAAATATAGTACATTATGTTCTCAAAATTTCGTTTACCGCAATCATTTCCTTCCCTTTCAAAAAATCGCTGAAATAACGGTTTTTTTCGGCTCCTGAAGCAGACTCTCCCCTTAAATATAATTTACATAATAATTTCTTTTCATATTATAATATCAGAAATTATATACTATAAAAGAAGGATACTTTAAGTGATGAAAACATTTCCATTTTTTAGAAAAATGTCCATAAGGGGACTTATCGATATTAAAATTGGAATTTATCGATTTTTTCAATTATCATTTCAGTAAGTCCCCCGGAAATCGTTCAAGGAACCAAATGAGACCTTCAAAATTCCACTCAAATAAGAAATAAAAAGTCTGCAACGTTTTGTTGAATATTTCTCTAGTGACGGTAATTACTTTTGCAATATGGGAATTATGTAGAAAAATTTTTTTTTCATTACGTGAAGTATCCTTCTTTTATATTATATCATTTCTTATATTACAATATGAGAACAAATTCTTACATAAATTTTTATACTGAACGTACATATTTATGCAGAAGCTACCTTTAAAGAAATAATCTGTTAGCAAAAACGAAATGGAATGGATTGTACAGAACGCATCGAACGTGGTAGTAAGAAAGGTGTCGGCAATATGCTCCGATGAGTGCATTAGGCTTTTTTGCTTTTATATATATATATATATATATATATATATATATATATATATATATATATATATATATATATATATATGTCAAGTGAGCATGCTCAGAATTAAAAAAAATTTCCGACCCCAAGGTATTATGTCAAGGGCAATTGAAGGTTGAAAAATGCGTTATTTTAATATTTTGTAATTTGGCCAACTTTTTTTGTCTTTTAGCTAAAAAATTAGTGACTTTTGAGAAAAAAGTGTAAAAACATTTTTTATTCAAAATGAGTTAGAGAATCTAAAAGAAATTTCTATTAGACCTTATTGTGATACTCTGTGAACCCATGTATTGTGATATATTGTGATATTGAGATTCTAGAAAATCGCCATCAGCTTTCTCAAAATAAAAAATCTTAAAATTAAGTTTTTCATATTTCCATTATTTCTAGACTTTTTAGAACATGGTCTCAAGATGAATATAATTTCTCCAGAATTTTTAAATAGTGCACTTTTCTTCGGTATTCCTTCTTTGTAAATCCATGCATGTATTGTAGAATCCATGTATTGTAATATTCATATTCTAACAAATCGCCATCACCTTTTCAAAGCAAAAAATCTTAAAATTCTGTATTTTATATCAGCATTCATTCTAGACCTCGTGCAAAATGGTCTGAAGCTAAATATAATTCCTGCAGAACTTTTAATTGGTGAATTTTTATTACAGTCACACAATGGAAATATTGAAAATTAGTCCGCTATTTAAAAATTCTGGAAAATTATATTCAGCTTGAAACCATTTTCTAATAAGTGTAGAATTGGTGGAAATATGAAAAACTAAATTTTTTATTTTTTTATTTTGTAAAAGCTGTTGGCGCGTTTCTAGAATCTTAATGTCGCAATATATCACAATGTATGGGTTTACAAAGTATCACAATAGGATCTAACAACATTTTTTCTCTTCCACGAGACGATGAACCAAGTAGTCTACGCCTCGGGGTTCTGAACAGCGCTCGGCCACTCTCCTCTCACGGGGCGACGAATCAGCCTACATACCGATACTTCTGCAGAGCGTTCAGCCGCTCTCCTCCAGTCTTCCCCATGAATCTGGCGTACATCAAATCGTGCTTCACGGGAGCGAGATGCAAAGCCTACGGACAAGTCTAAGGCTATATTTCCTTTGGTAGAAGCTTTGAGAGCCGTCTGCCATTAGAACTACGATAGTGGTAATCAGCTGTTTTATTTCAGGCATAACTGAAATAACTTTATCACCGAGATAGGTGCGCGCGGAACAACTATCAACTAGAGCTGAGAAGGTTTTATTGCCTATTTGTATAGATAAAATGAAGCGAGGGTCATTTTTCCGTCCTGTGAGCGAGACACAGTACTCGCACGAGCACTCAACGTGTACAGTTACGCGTTCCCGTTGTTCGTACGGGGCAACGCAGAGCCGTAACGCTGTCTCCCTTGGCCGTTTCTCCTTAGTTGCATGCGTTCGACGTAGTTTGGATTTACGCAACTAATTGTCGTAAAATCCGGTGCTCTACACCAAAAACATTTTAATTTTCGCCTGGGTCTTTCTGAGCCTGAGATAATGGGCGGATGAGGCACAGCAGGAGCTGTATTAGTAAAAGTCAGTAGAACAGCATTAAGAACGTGGTTTGCACTTGGAGTAGAATTGACAGGCAGGGCAGGTAATGCGGAATTCTTGGCTGGTGTAGACATCGAAGCATTGTTTCCATCTTTCGTCCTCCTATTTGATAACTTATTCCGATCACTCGGAGCGGCATCTTTATGTACAGTTTCCTCGTGCATGGCAATAAAAAAATTCGAGGTGCTTCGCTTGCCCGTGTAAGCGTACTCTGAAAATTGAGATTCGTTTGCCGTCGGTGGCATAGTCCAATTCAAGTGACGTGATTTGATCTCGTGTGATTTATTCGGATATTTTGGACGTATCGGCATTTATGCGATATCAAGTTGTTGGCAACATTATAAAATTGTCAATTAAATTTCTATTTATGCATATAAAAAAGTGTGGCTAATGTGCTATGAGTAATGTTTGAAATTTAGAAATTTATTATAATTTTAATATTTCTCTTTTTAGTATTTTCAATTAGATATGTAGCAACATACTGTATTTAGGAACATGTTATATATATATATATATATATATATATATATATATTAATATTAATTTTTTTTTAAACTAAAAGTAAATTTGTATTTTTTGTTGAAACGTTTTCTACGTGTTTTTTTTACTACAATTTTAAAAAGCTTCTAGTATTGAAATTGTTAATAAAACATTTAATTTATTTATTTATTTAATTATTACTTATTTAAACGTGTACACTACATAACTTCTTTTAATTATTTTATTTATTTATTTATATACGGGCATTGCTGCCCTTCAACTTTAAACAAAATAAGATTGTTTAATAATATTAGATCTATGTTAAATATTTATTATAGTAATTTATTATAATAATTTATTCGCTCTAATTTTCACTCTAGTAGTTAGAACGAAACGACAACACAAACAAATTTTATTTTGGTATATACAAACAACTTGAAAATTAACATTCCAAATAAATTCAGTATAAAAAAATAATACATTTATAAAATAAAATACATTATTAAGTTAATAAAAAAAAACTTTATAGTTTAAGTTGCATACTTTTTCAAAAGTACATGAATAATAAGCGAAGTGATTCACAATATAATATATTGTTTCAAAGCTAGTAGCTATGTGCAAAATAAGTTAATTTTCAGTTGGAGATAGAAGGATGGTTAGGTGTCAAATGGAAGCACTCTCCCCTTCTCGGCTAGGTCAGAGACATCGAAATTTGTCGAGCTCTCGTTGGACGAGAGGTACTGACGTACACCACCTTCACGATCAATATGCGAGGTTATAAATATCTCGAGCATCACTTTTTAGAAGCCTTTTGTTGAGTGGAAGTGTGAAGGTGGCCGTCAGCCCCTCTTGACTCTAAGTTTTCACATTCTGATCTCGAACATAGAACATTCGAACAGGTTTGTCTCCTGACTGGAGGAAGCAAGACCTTGGAACCCATGAAAGACGAGGAGACCTGGAGCTTCCGCACCGTCTTTAACGGACCGCCGAAGTCTCCGACGTCAGCGGCTACAGCCCAGCGATGAAAAGTCCTCTAAGAGCCCGAAAACTGATCTCGAGAAGGCAACCTCAGTTTGAACGTAGAATTCTCAAGTGAGCGCTCCTCTTGACCGGAGGTGATCGGGAACCTAGAACCATTACTACCTTGTCACGCGGCGACAACGTGTAAACATAAGTACTTTGTAAGGTATAAAAATGCATATATAATTACAAATATATTATACGCGAGTTCAGACTTAGAGCCCGGAGCGAGCGTGGTTAAACATATTTAACGGTAACAAACGAAATAAGTGTATAACTGAAAATTGTAAACTTAACTGAAATAATTCAAAAATAAATCAAAATTAAATAAAAAGATTTCAATTAAAAGTAATACATTACCTCTCTATCATCGACATATCTTTAATATACAAAATTTTTTAAATGTTGTTCGATTGAAACATCTTAATCAAGAAAATTACATAAATATATACATATAATTTATCTAGAATAATAATAAATAACCGTGAAGAACAACAAGGTTCAAGGTAAGAATATATACTGAACTAAGAAAAGGAGAAGAAGCCTATTTCGCTCAGAGCGCTCGCTCTATAGCTTAGCTGAGAGCGCCCATATCCACACAGTAGTCTATCGATCAGTTGAGAGCGCTATCCTTCTAACGTCCAACTGAGAACGCTTGCATCTACAAAGAAACCCATCACTCGGCTTAGAGCGCTCAGCTGTCATTCAATTGAGAACTCTCAAGACCACGGGTAATAATAATATAAAAAATTTATAATAATAATAATAATAACTATATATTTAATATAGTCCTTCAAGCATATCTTTATACCATTTCGATTTAACTAAAGTCATCTCATAATAGTACAGTAGAAACTCCCGAGCATAGATCAGTTCCGCGCGTAAATAAAAATATTTGTTTCGAAATTTAGAACCCGCACAGCAGAATTATAATTCGGCTGTAACAAATTGGCATCTCTTATGGGGAACTGATCGAAACTGACTATTAGTCTCGAAATAGAGTTTTACAGATAAAACCGTTTTGTTTCTCTATTAAAAATTACTTCCGAATGAACTAACGTAAATTATATCTAAATTAAAAATATTTCTTTTTACTAATAAAATAAAATAAAATAAACGTAATCAACTTCGACGATACCTTTTTATGAACAAATGAAAATAAAACTACGAAATCTACAAGAATATTTTAGAACTTTACATCTACTTTACAATCCTTAACATTCAATAATTATGGAAAATCTCTCCATAACAGAGTTTACATTACTACCATTGGTCACTATGGTACCTAAAAAGCCTAAATAATAAAATTATTACTCCCGAAAAATTTATCGGAGCCTTCAAGTCTACAATCATTCACTTCTCTTGCAATCTTAAACTAATTCTTCTAAAGAAAATCTTAGGCTGCATACAAGGATACACATATTATGCAATAAGAAATTTGAGATTAGATACTCTAGAAGATTTTGTTGACTATCTCGAGGAATAAACCCTAATATTTTTGGCATTTTTTCTACAGTTATAGAACAAAGTCGAAGGTATCAAGATGAATGTATAAGTGACTATTATTGTAGACTCGACAAAATTGTCAATGATGCCACATTTTGTTTGGAAAATGCTCCCAGTATTCATGCCCAAATTCTATCATAGCAACTAAATATTGTTGCTCGCATTACTTTCATAAAATAACTTCCCGAAGATCTTTATCATGATGTCTCCCGATCTGTACCTCAAACTATGCATAATGCCTATGATATAGCCATTAATATTATAATTTTACCCTATGTATACAAAAATATATTACAAGCTACCTTGATTGTTTTCAAAATGATGAAAGTGCACGTCCCTCCGAGTACGATACGCATACTGAAAATAATAAACCTCTGTAAGAAAAGGATCTGTCAAAGAATTTCAAATAAATTACGGAGTGCAGAATCTAGAAGTTATAGAACTAGAGAAATAGAGCCTCTATACGCTATCGAGCCTAATCTATGCAGTTATAACATCAAACCTAGTAACACAATTTATAATGATTCATTTTAATATAAGCAGTCGTGTGCATTTGATTCTAATTCAGACGATAATTCAATATTTCCATCTATTGAATCGTTTCAAACCGAGCTCGATATTAGTCAAAAACCCATAAATTCCATCATAAATCTACCCGAAATACCTTAGTCTAAGGAAGTAATGCCGCCCTTAAGAAAAATATATTTTTAACGAGAATAGATTTATATTTAAAAAGTCTTTCTATGAAACCTTCAGAGATTAATAATCACAAATTACATCGTGTCAACAATAACGTTTTTAAATTTATCCAAGATTTATCCAAAAATTTTACATTTGTTTCATTCGAGCGAAGTAAAGCTTCGGACTTGCGAATAGCTGACTTTACAAATTATTTATTTAACAAAAACTTCACCGATTTTTAAAAAAGAACACCCTTGCACAATACGATCCGGAAAGTGCCCATGTTCTTGTTAGCAAAACTTATTTTCAAACTATCAGTTTCTGAACTTTCTGAAAATCCAATAGTTAATTAATAATTTGCAACATTTTGAAGAACCTACATATTCTAATTCAGCGACCTCAAAAACATGGAAATTCTTCAAAATCTTCGTTTTCGAAAAAATAATCGTTATAAAGCTTTCTTTTTGTGAAAGCAAAAAGAGTCGATGAAACTTGAAATTTCTTTTTAATTTCGAATAGTCATTAATAAACGAAAAAAATTAGCTTTGTTTGGTAGAAAATGACCCCACCTTTGTCGAGATATAAGCGATCAAAAATATGTTTCAAATAATACATAACCTCAAATATTTCAGAATTTAAAGATTATTATAATCTGGGTAAATAACTCAGCCAAGAGATATTGGAAAAATACCTTTTTGGAAAGTTTCAGATAAAATGCTGCTGATTTACTCTAGTTATCGTCGTCCCGAGAAAAACAATTTTTTTTACAATATGATTTTTTTCTTTTGTATTGAAAAATTAAGTCAGTCTTAAATTTTACGGAATAGTTTTTCCATCACCAGTTATCCAAAATTTCGGGTGGTTAATGATAGGTAATTATATGCTCTTTCAAATTCATTTTCCCCGAGTCAATGCCATTATTTATAACATACCAAAAAACCTGAAATTGATGGGGGGCTTCAATTCATGGGCGATAGAATGGTACATGCAAGTGACGAACCGCAGAGGTGAATTCTTATTTGACATAAGAGCTGGGCCTGATGCCGATGAACACAGGTTCCGTACCGACGTACATAAGCCAGCGTTCGGACAATCAGTTCCAGACGTGACTTTTGCGAGGAGGATCTAAAGGACGCTATCCAGAAATGGTACGTTACCGAAGAGTGTACTGGAAGTGACCACCAATATATAAGCTTCGAAGTAGGAGGAGATGAAACGAGCAAGCTTGTGTGGCGTCACACTTAACGGAATACAAGGTAGTCCGTAAAAGACTGCCTACCGAAACCAAACAGAGTAAACTTCGCTGCTGGAGGTAGCTATGCGAAGACGCAGATAAGAACACAAAGGATGGACTGTAAAATTGTAATCCGGATACTACGGAAAATGAAGGTCAACGTGAGCATAAGCGCGCGGGATACGAAAACGGTAATAGCGAATTGCTTCCGATCCACTCCATAAGAATCCCTTATTTTCAGAGCACAAACTCATAGAAGCCATGTCAGCGTTAAAGAGCGGAAAATCACCAGAACTGGACGGCATTATTAGCAAAAAATAAGGGCGCAGCAAATACCCTACCTGCTTATAGACCACTTAGTCTGCTAGACATAATAAAAATACGACGCAATTTCTTCTCAAACCTTGCATGCAGACGGCCTTTGAGGAGGCCGGGGATATGTCTGATAAATAGTATGATTTTAGAAAAGGGTGCTTTTAGAAAAAGGCGACGAAATCGGAGCTGATACTCGATACGTACAACGCGTGTCTGACCGAGGGGGTCTTCAGTTACCGTCGGAAAAGGGCACGATTAGTCCATATTGACAATCAAAAGAGCGACCCCAATTCCCCATCAGCCTACAGGCCTCTGAATCTGTTGGACACGATGGGAAAGACAGCGGAGCTACTGCTCTAACCACGAATCCAGAGAGCCATACAAGACGCAGGCAACCTCTCTAACAACCAATACGGTTTCAGAAGGGGTCGTTCGGTGATAGACGCAGTGAGCGAGGTAACGGCGGTAGTAGAGGAAGCGAATCCGGCGTGCCACGGGGCTAGACCGATAGTTCTGCTCGCGACGCTTGACGTTAAGAACGCATTCAATTCTGCGATGGGTTGAGAATTACCTGAAAGATAGAAAGCTTCTGTACGAAACGAGCGACGAGCTTAGGGTACGACAAGTCACAGTCGGCGTGACACAGGGATCGATCCTTAGTTCGGATTTCTGGCTCGCGGTATACGACGCACTGCTTAGGCTCCAGATGTCAATTGGAGTGAATCTAATAGGGTGCGCGGACGAAGTTGCTGTGGTTATTGTCGCGCGCGATATTGGTTCTGCTCAGTTCAAGCTCAGCCTAACCATGGGTCACGTGCTTCGATGGATGCACATTAGAGCGGTCCAAAATTTTCAAAGTTTCGATTTTCCTTCTTGTAACCCTTTCAAAAGTTGACAAATGTGAAAAAAATAACTCTCCAGCAAGGCAGGTACTGGACGTTGACATTTAAATGTTCCTAACTTGATTTCAAAGTTTTTGAAGTCCACTTGTTCGCGCCATGGCGTTGTGCAGGTCGCGTGTTGGCGCTGCGATCAGCTCAGCGGGAGCGCCCTCTTTGGCTCAGGCGCCCGCCTGACGGATGGATGGCAGACTGAGTTCAGTTGCGCTCCGGACTCCCACCAGAGCGGTCGTGTCGAGTCCAGCCCCGCGAGCTGCCTAGTGAATTACGTATCCGCGTGTATTTATTTGTTTTCTTAAGGTGAATCTTCTTCAAGTTTTTTTTCTTTTCGTTTCAAGCAAGTACGTGCGGTGTATTAGAAGCAGTATAATAAGTATTAGCAAATAATAAAAGTATAATTACGTTCTTTAATTGGTGTGCATCTTTAAAATGACTACATCTCCTAACCGTACCACCCTTCACTCAGGTCAGATCAAACGGCGATAATGAATTTAACATATGTCGCATTGTAAACAGCATTTATGCATTTTTTTATTAAATTTGGTAAAAATTGATTAAAACTTTATAAATCAAGGCAAAAGAGATTGTAGTAACTTACCACATCATTAAAATGAAGAGATACCCACATGCGCTTCATCAAAAAATATTTTTCTTCTATGTGAAGAGACATATGCGTCAAATCTTTGAACATTTTTCAAGACTCTAATTGTCGCTGCTTTTCAAAACCCAAAATTTTTTTAATCTTTGTTCAGAATAGTATCTAGATAATAATTGGCAAACGTAAATAAATCTAAATATAGAAACTGTTTCAGTCGCAATATTGTGCAATGTTTCCAGCATCTTAAATGGTTTATGCCATAGCTTGGTGTAATTTACTTCCGGTAGTTTACGTCATGGAGACTTGTACATAATTTTAGTTAATAGCTGGAAACGTGGCCTTTCATTTGAGTGGTCGTAGCATTTCTGAAGTTGTTTGTCAACTTTTGAAAGGGTTACAAGAAGGAAAATCGAAACTTTGAAAATTTTGGACCACCCTAATGTATATGCATGGTTTACAGCTAGCTTTAGCCAAGACAGAAATAGTGGTACTGACGAGAAATCGAATACAAACTAGCCTAAGCATTACAGTGGGAGACGTCGCGTTGAGGACGAGCCCGACCGCTAAGTACCTAGAGGTGATCCTTGATACAAAGCTGACCATCGCTCTTCACCCCCGAAACGCAGGGGACAGGGCCACGAAGAGGGTCGCCGAACTGAGCATACTCATAGTCAACGTGTGCACGAATTCGATTCTTCTTTATGGATCGGAGATCTGGGCCGACGCCATGAGCAAAGAGCAGTATAGAAAACGGATATCCGCGGTACAGCGCAATGGTGCGCTGCGGATAGTGTGCTCGTATAGAATCGTGGCAAGGGCGGCGGTCTTCGTTATCGCCGAGGTTATCCCCATATATCTGCTAGCACAAGAATGAAAGCGGATATACGAGTTGAGTCATGCGATCGGAAGAGATCGCGCAGCGTCGGAGGAACGGGAGAGGACGCTGACAGAGTGGCAGGACGAATAGGCTGGTGAGAGGCAATGGCAGCGACAACGGCGACAACAGCAACAAGGACGACAACAATAGTAACAAAGACGACTGCGGTGGACATACCGCCTGATACCGAGACTAGATCCGTGGCTGGGCAGACAATTCGGAGAGGTGACTTTTACCTCATCCAGTTCTTGCCCGGGCACGGATACTTTAGACAATACCTATACGAGATGGGGAAAATACGAACGCCGACGTGTAACTACTGCAGGGATGGGACGGACGATGCTGAGCACACGTTTTTTGTGTGCTCTTGATGGGCGGAAGAACGAAGCAGACTGGAAGACATTACTGGAACGGTGACATCATCCAGTATCGTTGCGGTGATGCTGGAGGGAAAAGACAAGTAGGACGCGATAGCATCGTACGTCGCCACGGTCCTTCGAGGGAAACGCGATGATGGATGTCGACACACAGGTTGTAACATGGCATTTTGTTACGCCTGTCTCTTTAATTACTTTATTAATATATTTCAATATTCACTCCAAGCGTTGACTTTGCACTTTACCGAATTTAGTTACAATAAAAGGGCGCTAGGTAAAGCGCGGCTAGCCTAGCATGAACTGTATCCCCGAGGAGGTTCCGTGATATAGGAAATCAGGATGAATTCTTTAACTACTAAATAATAATACTAAGTTTTAGCAATTTAACTACCTAGGCTTTATTTATATATACACTCACAAGGTCGCTAATAATTTACAGCTAGAATTATAAAGTTAACGGTCGCTTTCCCCAAGATGGCTACGTCAGCCCCCGCACGCCGCTTATACGACCGAATCATTCCGTTTTCCCGAGGTAAGAAAAATTCCTATAAACCTTTAATCCCTCCCTTAATCTTGTGTGTGTGTGCGCGCGAAGCGACTCATCATCCTCGAGATGTGGGAGAGAGAGAGAGAAAGAGTTGCGCGTATAGCGTGCGATGGTGTAGGTGCCGTGTGTGCATGTGTGGGACTTCTCGTCGGTGTTCGCTCCAACCAGTCGCGTTTGCTACGCGATCAGCTGTTGCCGTCGTTGTGTGTGTGTGTGTGTGTGTGTGTGTGTGTGTGTGTGTGTGTGTGTGTGTGTGTGTGTGTGTGTATATGTGTGTGTGTAACGGTCCGTATTCTGCTTAGGTCGTGATTCTGCTTCTCCTCATTCCCTCCAACAAACAACATAATAATCCCCCCCCCCCACCCCCTTAATAACATCTTTTAATGCACGGCTCTGGTGACGGCGGTGATTCGGTCGGGATTGACTGCCCAGTTATAATAAATATTTTGACGCGAAATACGTGTCACAAACTCACAAACAAATCAGTACAACAAGGTTATACGGATACGAACAATAACAGCACGAACAGATGAACAAAAGAGGAAATACAAGGACAGGCGGTCCCCCACCCAAAGTAATGCGAAAGCGGCTCCGGGTCGGGGAGCATATGCGGCACACTCATGTTGTAGTGGGTGGGATATGGCGGTGAGTCCGCCCCTGTCGTACGCTGGATGTTCGCGCCCGGCCATCGGCGGAGGATCGGTGTGCGTGCGTGCGTGTGTGTTATGTGTGTGGCATATCACCATTCGTTCAGTCTGTGGTATAACTTTTCCAAACCTTGCACAGATGTTTGCTATCAATACCCGGTGTGAGATTGAAAGTTTCAGCAAAAAAGGTCAAATAAATTTTTTTATGGCCATTTTTCAGAATTTAGAATTTTCAAATATCCGTTTTTAGAATTTTTTTAAATGCAGGAATGTTTTTTGGGAAGTAATTTTGTTACACAATAGAGAAATCTTAAAATCCTTCATTTTAGGACCGGAAACGATTGCATATCAGTTGTTTTTTTCAACATTTATTACTCGTAAACTATACGATAAAAGTCAGTGAAATTTTTACTGAATACTTGTTTGATATACAGGTGTATTTCTGCAGACTTTTAGGTAATAAGGCAGTTGCTTTTTAGAGAAAAATATAAATTGTCAAAATAATGCATTGTTTTGGACAACGATAACTTGAGTAATACTTGATTAATACCTTGAAATTTTGAGAGAATATTTGCTAGGTGTCAGGTTATTGACTGAATATTTTTGAGCAGATTTGGTTCATAATCCTCTGATATATTAGAGAATATTCAATTTAAACAATACTTTTTCTCCCTGTATATCACGACATCCCTAAGCTTTTTCGTTGTGCTTAGAAACAAATTCGTAAGAACGTTTTTTGTTTAGAATTCTACAAAGAATTTAAAAAATATTCCAGATTAAAAGGGGATCGCTTTCTTAAATTGTTTATGAAAATTGTTAATTAATAATTAAAGGCGCCACTTCAGGTTTCAGCACAAAGAAATTCGTTGTAGCCAGTCTCTCAGATCGTCCACGGATCACTACACTGACCGCTGGACAGCAGTTGACAGTGTTTTTTTTAATTGACTTAAAAAACTTTTGAATTATGGCATCAAAAATGTGAGATAATCAATACTGGTGGATATAATTGCAATATCTTTTTTAATTGCATTAAAAAGACAATATTGTTTTTACTGTATTTAACATTATTAATACTCGCTAAAAGTGCAACTTTTTAATGCTTAATGTATTTCGTTATACCAATTTATTTACAATATTTTACATAAATCTAGTCATACAAATTTTTTGAGCCATTTCATAATAGAAACATTGTGAATTTCTATGTGTTTTGTTGTACCGACGTATAGATACATTTTGCTGAAAATTAATTTACTAAGACGTTATTAAGTAATTGGGTCAAATGCAAATGATTAATAAAAAATGTTATTTTAAATATAGGTAGATACATAGATCGATAGATAAAGAATTTATTTTGTGCTTGTCAAAAAGATACATGGTTCTTTAATTCTCAATGTTGTTCGTTCGAGTCTCTGAGTAGGACTGTTTAGAAAGAAATGCGTATCGAGTCGCTAGCCCTCGTTTTCTGTACATGTAGACTGAAAGAAGTTTAGCGCGTCGGTAGCGCTAACATGCGGGTATCTATAATACGGCAGTTTGGGGCGTCTGGTGCCCCTTTTTGGCGTAGTTTATATCCATTTGCGGGCAGCAGCGCTCCACGCTGGGATTTGAGGTTATGTTTGTGTGAGCGGCAGGAGAGCTACGGACGAATGAATGGAAATTCGAGTTTGAGTCGAGTCGAGTTTTTCTCTCGAGTTCAAGTCGAGTACTCGAAAATCTTGACTACTCGAATTACTTCGAAGTACTTGAACCATTACGGTTACTCGAATCACATCGAGCTATTCAGACATTCCGAGTAGCTCGAATCACGTTGATCTGCTCGAACATTTCGAACTTTTCAAACTATTCGAGCTTTTTAAACTACTCGATACATTTCCAGTAATTTAAGTCAAATAGGTCTTCTAGAAGCATTCAAACTAGTCTAATGTAACTCAGAATTTTATATAAAACGATAAACACCGGTATTTCGCTTTGCTCTACAGTTTTGGTTGCCTGAAGAAGCTTGATAAATTTCGCTTATAATAGGGAAGAGTCATACAGTATTAACAGACTTCCAGTATGAACATATTTTAGTTCTGGGCTACTGTTGCGAGTTGACGGTGCCGTGGATTCGACATATGTTTGGGTAATTAAATATAATTATCAGCCAGTATTTTAAATTTGCGGCTGCTAAAGTTATCGTGCAAATGAGTCATTTATTAACTTTCAGCGCGTCAAAAGTTATTAAGCGAGGCTTATCTTTTTTTTCCTAAGTTGTTTTATATCTCCCTAATAATTTTTGTATAACGTTTAGTCCTTCATGAGTCGATTGGGATGTTGGAGATTATAGTCCAATATCAAACATGTAAATTTAATGTAAATTGAATGGTAAAATATTACAACAATTTACTTAAATCTTTTTTAAGAAGAAAAATGTTTACTATGATTTGTCATGTGTGTTGAATATAATATCCAAACGTCTATTAAGTGTTATTAGTTATTTTTCGTTATTTATAACTAAAATACTATATTTTGATCAAAATGCAGTATTCTAGTATATAAAGCTAGTTATAAATGTTTATAAAGTTATATTGCAATGTTGTGAGTAAGAATATAATTTATTTAGACCTTAATATCAACTAAAAATGATATATAGTCAGACTGGATGACACTATTGAAAAAATTAAAAAATCGGCATTTTACCATTTATGTTTATAATGTATTTTGATGCTGAGATTTGATCCCAGCCAATTTTTTTTCTTTGCAAATGACTATTTACGGTCAAATTCTCTTTCCAAAACTTTAGTTTTCATCTAGTTTATCAATCTTCGGTATGCTATGCTATTATAGTTAATTTTGTATGCTATATTTTAGAAAATAAGAACTTAACATGAATTTTCGAAATAGTTATAATTTTGACATAACATAAGACTTACATTATTTAGATTTTTCAGCTATATACCCGTACAGAGAACTATAAATGTATAAACTTAAAGGGGCACAACACCTTTGAACCCAAAAACAAAACTTATTTGTATAAGTCCATACAAATTCTTCCTCTAAAAAGCAATCATTCTGAATTTTTTTTACTATAAATACTTGGTAATACCTTTAATTTCACCGTAAAAAACTAAAAATCTTGACCCAATACATCATGTAAAATCACTGTAGTTCGGTAGCTCAGTCGGTAGAGTGTTGGATTTCCACGCCGGTGACCCGGGTTCGATACCTAGTATCTGCCGGTTGATACAAGCACCTCTGTAAAAATTGCATGTGCTTTGTTTAGAAAGACACCGCGGACCCTCGTCGTCGATTAACACCATATAGAATCACAAATATGGCGACGTTAAAAGAAAAAATCACCGTAGTTATTAAGCTCGTAATCCACTGCCCACAGGATTCCAAGTGATCTCGTGGACCAAAATTCTCCAGGTTTGAGGATATTACTTTTCAATACATTATTTATGGTATAAATACAGGAAATTAATTTTTGCTTCGTAGAAAATTTTTTACATACATATATATGTATGGTAAAATTAATTAATAATATTAAATAATTAATTAAAAAGTCAATAATATGCATGTAACAAATTTTCTATGTAGTAAAAATTAATTTTCTGTATTCATACCATAACTAATGTATTAAAAAGTAATACTTTCACACCTGGAGAAATTTTGTCGACGGGATCACTTGGAATCCCGTGGGCCGTTAATTAGGAGCTTAATAATTATGGTGATTTTATCTGATGTGTTGGATCAAGATTTTGAGTTTTTTTACGGTGAAATTAAAGATATTACTAAGCATTTATAGCAAAAAAGGTTTCAGATTGATTTCTTTTGAAAGAAAGAATTTATGTGAACTTATACAAATAAGTTTAGTTTATGGAGTCAAAGGTGGTGTACCTTACCCCCTTAAGGGGTAACACCACTCTAGAACCACGAAAAAAGGCCTAACTTTGATAAATTTTTTTTAGGATATGGGTAAAAGGATGAGGTTTTTTTTTTCGGTGTTTAATGAAACACATATTGAAGTATAAAAGAAATTTTTTATGGAATTTTCAACACTGAATGGCGGCTTTAGAGCCATTTTCCAAAAACGTATTTTGTTTATACCTCCACGGGCGGAATCGTAACTCCGAAAGTATGAGAGCTAGGACAAAAAAATAATTTTTTTCTTAAAATATATGTTATTGGCTACAGAAGTACATAAGGTTTTTTTAAATCAATCTTAAAAAATGGCATAAGTTTTTAAAAAAATTCATCTTTTCGAAGTAGAAATTCGCAGTAAATTGTTTATAAAAAGAATTTAGTTTAATCATAAAACGGCTATATACTGCTTTAGATAATGCGATTATGAAGCTATAGTAAACATTTGAAAGCGATCCATCGAGCTGTTCTCGAGCAGTGTTTCCGCCAGTTTGAAAAGAGTAGTTTGTAGAAAAACGCGTTTAAAGTTTTACAAGTACTTAACTCTTAAAAAATTTCGTTTTACCTTTAATCTGCGATATAATATACGATGCTTGCACCGTATATTTGGCCATCTAAATTGATATTCTCTACTTCTTTCTCCTTCCTGACTAATTTTAAGTCCAACCCAGCCTTTTTTGCAGCAACGGTGAGCGATCGCTCGGAAAATTTCATGCAGGTTGTAGCAATTTGGCCCTATTTTCATCCCCAAATTTTACATCAGACTCATTATACTTGACAGACCATCATTGTAGATACCTACAGCAATGTATACTGCTGTATCAAGTACATGTTTGCCACTGAAGGAAGATTTAGGTTCCATAGACCACACGGTTGCGTTAAACCTTTCATTCGTATTTTGAGTGAATCCGCCAAGGCAACGTGTAAGAAGATCGTCACTGCTCAATTCTTCGTAAATAGGAGAAATCGCTTCATAAACTTCTTGAGATAGCGGTGCTTTGTGCGTGTAGTTTGATAAATCTCCAGTAGCTTTTGCCTTCAGTGGCGGAGCGCGGTTTGAAATGTTCCATTTTTTAGCATTGGAAGTACCTCCCCGTCCGGACTTCTTTCCACTGTATTAAGGTTTTTTATCACTCATTTTGCTTATTGTACGATTATTATTGATAATTCACTATAAAACAACTGTATTTTGATGATTATTTATATAAACAATAAAAAGACCAACGTCAAAAACAAATCAGAGCGTCTGCCTCGGCGTCACTTCGCAGCTGTACTGACTCACACATACACGTATATTATAGTGTACATATGTATATGTATATTATAATATCAGCGTACCCTGGTCACAACGGAAGGTAACCTAATGACCTTTTACCTTGTAAGTAAGGCAGGTATTTAATATTTCAACCGGTGAAAGCAAAAAGTCAAAGCAGTACCGCATATGCTCTAAACACACACTCTGAGGCGCGGCGGAAAAATTGAAAATTGAAGCTGTTACAATTTTGTTTACCATAGGACAAATTGGAAATTGTTTTTATGACCCTAAAGTATTGTTTATGCTAAAAAAAAACTTATATAATACTTAATATCAAGAATAATTTTTTATATATATATATATATATATATATATATATATATATATATATATATATATATATTTATATATATATATATCTGAATTAAAAAAATTGGCTGTTAAAAAAATAATATTTTTTTGAATAATACATATGGGATTATGAAAATATATACCCTATCAAATTCTTACTAACTAATTTTAATTAAAAGCAAACAATAATTTCATTTTCATAGGAAGTGACTTTATCGGCGGTATTCGCCACGCACGTACACATCATTAGTGCCACCACGGTATTACGGCAAGATTGAGAACCGTCGATTTGCTAACATACATTGGACTATGCGGAAAGTTGTACAAAATATTTTTTTTTTTAAATTACTATTAATGCAAACGTCTGCTAACTTTTATTTTATATTTTTACAAAGTTTATCGTATGTACCCAAAATTTTGCTGACGTTTTAAACGTCTGGTGATTTAAAAATAAAGATTTTTCGAAATTCTGCTATTAAGTTAGTACATTTTAATAAGCGAATAATTCTGCGTTCTGCTACTTAAACAGATAACATACGTGGGGTACTATGCACGTAGCGAATATGAAGCCAAGATTTTTTATTACTCTGAGCATTTTTTATTGTCTCTCTAGTTTCAGAGCCCAACAACAATTTTATGACAAAGCTAAAAAAAAATCATTCTGCGCCAGAATGGAGTTAACAAACATCAACGTATCGGGGTGGTTTTGATCTACCGATCTCTGACTTAGCGGGTTAGCGTCTTTACCTCTTGGCCACTGAGAGACTGGTGAATCGCATCACACAGAACGACGATTATTTTCCTTTTCGATTCTGACAAAAGTCAGACTCTCCGCTACACTTTTGCCGCCGAAGTGGCTAGTATATATTAAATTGAAACTCAATCGCTCGTTGAAAAGTTTTCATAGGAAATTCAAATTTAGTTTCAATTTAATACACTAGATACTTGAGCGGCAAAAGTGTAGCTGGGCGAGGGAATTTCGTCAGAATCGAATAGAAAAATACTCATCGTCCTGGGTAATGCGATTCACCAGTCTGTCGGTGATCAAGATGTAAAGGCACTAACCCGGAAAGTCAGAGATCGGTGGATTGAAACCACCCCGACACATTGATTTTTTGGTTTCTCGATTCTGACACAAAGGTTTTTTAAGACCTTTGTCATAAATTCTTTTTGGATTCTCAAACTACTTAAAGGGGCAAGAATGATTGAATATTTTTTGTTTGATTTCTCTGAAATATATGACGTAAAATTTTTCAAATAATTGAAGTGGTTAGGATAATGGTAACGATTATTCTGTAAAATTTTTGAGTCATTTTATATTTGTATACTTGATAGAAAAATCATTTAGAAAAAATATCATTTTTCTCTGGCAAACGATAACTTGAGTACAACGGCGTTATTCCTTCTGAAAATTTTCAAAAAGGTAGCTTTTTACTATCTCTTGGCTAAATTCTTTGCCGAGATCATGAGAACATTTATTTTTCGAGATATTCCAGGATATATTTTTTTTACAAAATTTTTTCATTGCTTAATTCTTGTGTAATATATGGTCATTTTTTACCAACGAACGATTATTTCGAATACGACTGAGTTTAATGCCGATTTTTGGCGAACCCCATTATGGAATTGTGTGAAAGAAATTTTCACCGTTAGAGCAATGACCCATCTTTCATCACTGCAAATTCCAAGTTAAAATATTCATTAGTTTTGCTGCAATTTTTATTTAAGTAAAATAAATTAATTTAATTAAATAAAATTTCGGCTCTTATTGGCCGTATCTGGTTGATTTTTTCAAAAATCATTTTTTTTTTAAATGGAAATGGATGGTGTTATATGCATAACTACATACCTTCTTATAACGCCATTGCAAGAAACCGGAAACTGAAAATGTTTAAAACAATATGAAAATTTGCATACAATTTCTTTTTTCGTTAATATTTAAAGAACACCCAATAAACTCTCATTACAATAAATAAAAAATTAATGTCCAACCGTTTAATTTTTAAAGCCGAATCAATCATCTGCATAAATAATTTGTTAATTGAGGACTGCACAATTTTTTGGGGAAAACCGTGTGTCCACTTATTTAGCATATCGAGAGGTATCATTCAGTTGATTTACTCATATTCATTACAACTTTTTATACAATTTTATGTTTTGCAAGAAAAAAATATTTTATTTTAATTTTAATGGACATATACTCGTAGAAAATTTATTCCTGAATAACTTTTATTAAGGAATATTTTTCATACAATTAACAGAAGACGAGATATTTAGACTAAACTGAAAAAATAATGCAATTTTTCAGTTTTTTTCAATAAACAGTGTTAACGCGGACCTAGTAGTTTTTCGACACTATACTATTTTTATACGCAATAAAATGAAGCGAATAAGCTACTTTCCTGATTTTTGGAAAAAACTTCCTTGTAAAATCCTCTAACTCCCCGACTATACAGTGGACTAAATATATTTTGCTCTGAAATGTATTGCTATGAAAACAATTTAATTTAGTATTCTTATATGTTACAGGCCAAGGTCGTACGAAACATCAATTATTAGAAAGTATGCTCATTAGTAAATTACGTATATGGCCATACGAATGATAAACTATTCGACAGTATGTACATTAGTAAAGGACTAATTTAAATGGATGAAGTATGTGGTACTAAACCCCCAAAAAATAGTAGAAGTTGTAAATATTCTAATGTGAATGAATTGGATACCCAAAAATCAGACATAATTGAGGTACATAAAATATTTTTTCAATGTGGTCAACAGAGCAGCTGAAAGACAGCATAGTGACTGACATTATAGCATAAAGAAAATAGAAAAATACTAACTGCTTTAGCAGAATGCTTTCTCTAACAGGAGCCAATTAAGAATTTAAAGCTATTTTAGTATAAGAATAATATATTAAAATTTTTTTAAAAATCACAAAAAAATTGGTGTTTTCTTTTTATGTTGACGCCTGAATGCAAGAACCTATCTCGGCTCGCGCGAAGAACCTCTTAACTCGCCGCGGTCAAAATCATCCTATCACGGCTCGCGCGAAGAACCGCTTAACTTTCAGCGGCGAAGAAGATCCTATCTCGGCCCGCGCGAAGAAGCCCCTATCTCGTAGCTTATAAATATATCATTCGTATAATATTATTATAACATAATATTATTATGATATTAAATAAATAATATAATATTATAATATAATATAAATAATATAATATTAATAATAATATAATATTATAATATAATATTATAATATAATATTAATAATAATATAATATTATAATATAATATTATTGGAATATTATATGGATAATATATTTGTAGTCACTGAGTTAGGAGGTTCTTCTCGCGGGCCGAAATAGAATCTTCTTCGCCATGGCGAGTTAAGGTTCTATACTCAAAAAGTCAAATTCTACCAGCTTCCGAAACAACGCTCTGAATTTCTCATATGTTAAACATTAGCATATCAGAAAGTTATTTGTGCAATGTGAACTTAAATTGATCAATATAATTTGGTTTTATTAACAGATAACCATTTTATGTCGTGAAAATAGGACGAAATAGACGTTTTTCATCGCGATCCATGCGCAAAAAATTTCTTCAAAGACTTTTCTATTATATTTTTTTATATTTTTGACACAAAAAGAAAAACTTTGTATGGTTAACATTTTCAAAACAAAATTTTTTTATCTTAGTGTCAGGCACAACATACAACATTTCAAAACAACGTAAAAATGTACTGCTTTTGAACCTTTTTTTAACTGATTGAGACACTTCTTTTTCAAACATGAATTTTATGAGAAAATTAAAACACAAAAGTTTTCAAATTTGAATGTAATACGCATTACTGAACTATCTTATAAAAATATTAAACCTCATGTGCATGGAGCATTATGAACATAAAAAAATGTATGTCGAGAGAAATGCATTTAAAGTTTCTATTTTCTATGCTAACGTTAATTACTTTATTAAAATCATTATAACTTTATTTAGATTTAAAGTTATGATATTTACTAGGTCTTAAAATATTCATTTGTGAAAAAGTGTTGCCAGGTATACGGAGGAACAATGAGTCACACTGCACCAATCGCGGACTCTGTCTCTCTCTCTCTCTCTCTCTCTCTCTCTCTCTCTCTCTCTCTCTCTCTCTGTCTCTCTCTCTCTCTCTCTCTCCAGCAGCCGCTCACTACTATATATATACGTGACGTTCCACGTCAACCGGAACACCACCCTGCCCAAACTTCCTTTCGCCCTAAAAATTTTTAAAAATATGGAAAATTTAACATTTCTTATGTACTTCTGATTAGCGTGTGGCTATTTTTTAAATTTCGTTTTCAGACGGAGCGTCACATTCTCTAACCTTAAAGAAATACTACTTTACGCAATAATCAAGCTGTTAGCAATCACAGGAGTTCCGAAAATTTCCAAGCAAAAACTATTTTTATGTATTTTTAGCTGCTGAACACGAATCAGACCCTCTTTTTTACTGATACCTCAAGCGTTCGTCCCTAACCTCACAAAACACCCCAAAATTGCTGTTTCACGCGGTTGAGAGGTGCAGAGTCGTTGGGGCCTTTTTCTCCCCCCCCCCCCCACCCACCTCTGAGTCTCGCTCCAAGCAACAACTCGAATAGGTTGCACGCATTGCATCGCGACACCTGTCAGACTAAGGGGGCTAACCGAAGATTACTTCCGCTTCGGCCGGAGTAATAGGACGTTCTAGAGGATCAAGTGCACTCCGCGCATATTTTACAGGGCCAACACTCCGCCATTTCGCATCTCCCATATCGACACATAGTTTGTCCGTTTCAATATTAATAATTGAATTTTAAAAATGTTAAACAAAATAATACAAACATACAAAAAATGACAATAATTAAGAAACTAAAAAATTAGAAATTACAAAATAAAAACAAACATAAAGTAATGTGGGCTTTATAATAAAGATAGTCTCAACCCTGTAAAACGCAGAGAGCGTTCATAGGAATCAATAAAAAAGTTGCATAATAACTATATATCAGTAAGCAGTTATTTTAATTGAATATACTTGAGTAGAAGTAAAAAAATAAAATTTAGCTTCGTGTTAATATTCAGCGACTCAAAATTCATAAAAATAGTCTCCGTGGATAATGTTCCTCAATAGACGTACGTTTTCTACCGCGTAAAACAGCAATTTTGGGGTGTTTTTTGAGGTTAGGGATAAACACTTAAGGCATCGGTAAAAAAGAGGGTCGGATTCGTGTTCAGCAGCTAAAGATACATAAAAATACGCTCTGACAATAATTTTTCTCATGTAGATCACATGACCTACCTCTCAACCGCGTGAAACAGCAATTTTCGGGTGTTTTTTGAGGTTACGGACGAACGCTTGAGGTATCGGTAAAAAAGAAGGTCGGATTCGTGTTCAGCAGCTCAAGATACATAATAAGACCCCGGAACTAAGAACTCTTTCATACCTCTCCTACCCGAAAGTTCTGGCCTAATTTATTTTTAAAAGAACAGTTAGATATGGTGGCTGCCGCATAACAACCGCTTTATAAAGTAGCAGTCTCATAAAATACTCTCTGCTCGCTTTCATATCTAACCAGCCCAGACTCTTCCTGTATGGACTGATATGAATCGCAGTCATGAGGTTGACGCTGAGGCATTCTAGTTGGTAGTCGATATCTGTACCTGAACCATCAAGGGGCGATCAATCATAGTCGGCTGGGTGAGAGAGGAGGTCGTCTTGTTGTATTGATTTAAAATCCCGATGGCTAAACGAGTTAGCTACAGGGGGTACAGCAATTTCAACCCCAATCTCAATCTATTTGATGTTGTGGTGACTGGTAAAAGGCGCCGCCACTGCTAAATTATTACGTCTATCCATGTGTGAGAATTTTTGAGGTGATGAGTCGCACTATGGTCTACTATATCAAAATTAAGGTCATCAGCAAGTCGCCTAACAAAATTAGCGTCGTTTGACGTCTTGAGTAAATTCGCATTCAGGTCGCCCATGATTATTTTATGGCTGTAATCTTGAGTGTGCGTAGTGAGTTGGTCAATAACATCAGGGCTCTGGAGAAACGGGACATGAGGTGGTCTATAAATTAATGCAACAAAGACGGAGGTAGACTGCCCTGCTGCACACTGCACATGATGTATTCTGGGATAAGCGACTTTCCCTCCTGAGTAGTCGATGAACTACATAGACGGTTGGCTTTAAAGGTGTTATGAATATACAGGACTAACCCGTCCCCGAATTCGTTACGATCGAGTCTAACGCAATAATAGCCGCTGATCTGAATACGATCACTCTCAACATCAAGGCAGAGGTGCGAGTCAGCAATTCCAAAGAGATTGTAGGCGGGACCAGTGGAAAGATGTTGTTTGAGGATCAAAATGTGTCTTAAATGAGAGGTCACATTGACAAAACCTGCGCTCAATCCCTTACTGTGCATCCCCCAATACTGTCCCTAGCTAGTCAATCCGCAGCGGCAGCCTCATTTTGTTTAGAACCTGTAATAACAGATACAGCACAGTGTGTGTGTGCGACATCCATTCGTTTAGTTTCATTACCATAACAAATACTCGAAATTATTAATTCTTTCCTTGTATTGATCACCCGCGTGCTACGTAGGAACGATGTAGCTATATTATCTTCGTCGATGTTTTCGCAATTGTTATTACTATTATTACTGTCATTATCACATTTGCCATTCGAAGCAATTAAGCTACCTCCGTCGTAAACATTACTAGCACTATTAACATTATGATTATTGCTATTTGCGTTGAAATTATTATTATTATTATTATCAATGTTATTATTAATAGTGCTCAACGAGAAAGTATTTTCTTCGTTGCTAGGGACTGTGCCGAATCTGCAATTTTCTAACATGTTTGATATTTCTATGTTTTTATGTTCAATGTTCTCTACTTTTTCTAATATTATGTCATGATTGTTGTCAATTTTATTTATAAAATTATCTACTGTTTGTTTAAGAGTGTCTTGAAGAGTATCGTTATTATTTTTGCGGTTACATACTTCTTGCCAGAGTGCTTGTTTTTCGCTCTTCAGCTCCTCCAGCTGAGTGTGTTGTTGGAACAGCGTTTCCTCTATTTTCCGCAACTTGGATTAAATTGAAAGCGTTAAACTGTGCATTGCTGGTAATAGGCTTAACGTATTAACAATTGCATCCAATTTGCCTTCAATAAAAGCATTGGGTCTAGCAAGCGCAGTGCCAATGTTTTTAGAGGTTGAGTTTACATACTACACTAGAAAGGAGACCGTTCTTCCTTTTTTAATAGAGGTTGCATCCAACATACGTAATGCCGACGCGCTTGCTGTGTTCACGCTACTGTTCTGCGTCCGTAACGAATGCGATGCGTCTTATCCTCGCGTAGAAGTCTTCGCCCCGTTGACCATAGCTTCGCTCGAGAATTCCCCACTGTGCACCGCTACCATGCTGGTATTGGGCGGGATGTGTGACGTCACGGGAGACAATGAGGCCAATCGGAGCTTAATATTGACGTGGGCGGGGCGCTGCCATGGTAACGAAGGTAGCCGGGAGTTGGTGAGCGCGGCCTTGCATATCGTATTGACCCGTTGTATAGCCGTCGGCCTCTTATTGGCTGAAATGAACAATGCTAGCTCCTTCTCTTTCCCACTTGCGCCAGTACTGCTCTTCGCGCGGGGGGCTGCCGTCTCGAGCGAACACTTTCTCGACTCTATGCACTCCTGGCACGCTACAGCTTTATGTTGCAGCTCAAGCACGATCCGCTGTGCGCGGGTGATTGCAACGAGGAGTTTGCATTCCGTAGTACGTTGCTGCTCTTGGGAATGTCACCGCAGATGACGCATTTGTCGACCATGATGGTAGTGGTGACTGAGTATAGACGCTCTGCAGATGAAAGTGGCGATGTTGTTACCTGGAGACAGCAGATACCACTTCGGTGCGATGTCCGCTGCTCGTCGAGTCGGCAGATGGCGTGCAGGTAAAGAGGGCGCTCCACACGCACTGCTCCAGCTGCGTGGGACCTGTATGTTATCGATGACCGTGCTCAGCTCCTGCCACTCTGCCGCTCTCCCAGCTGCTAACCGCAACACTGGGTGACTTGCATATAGACACTTGCAAGGAACTAAAACAAATAGGTCTGCAGGCACAAGGGCGGCAGAGAGAGGTCTAGATAGCAAGAGCTACTTAGTAAGAGCAGGTGTACTTACGGCGCAGCCGAGAGAGGGAGATAGATAGATAGATAGATAGATAGATATAATATTTATTTGTAAATATTTACAAAACTTTTTACACACAATTTTACATTTTACTGTCACAAGTTATCAGTTTCTTAAAATTAAATATCACGTCGTTACTTAAGGTAGTAGTCTCGTAGTTTACACGTTTTTTAATGTATTTTTTGGGATTTTTTTTTATGGAAAAATAAAACTCGATCGATTTGATTTTTTGATATGTTACTATTAAAGTTAAAAACTACATACAAAAATTTTTTTTTTAATTTTACAGTATGTTTTTATACTTTTTTAGCGTTAAAGTGAACGTCCCAAAAAAAAGATAGATGGCTGGCCCGAGTAATTGCGGCACTTCAAAACATCTGAAACAAAAAAATCGAATGGATTATTGTTCTGTAGGGTTGTCATTCTGGCACCCTCTAGGATTAAACAATTTTATCAAAAAATAACAAAATGGCGGAATTTAAACAAAAAATTATTTGTTTAAAGTCCGCCATTTTGTTATTTTTTGATAAAATTGTTTAATCCTAGAGGGTGCCAGAATGACAACCCTACAGAACAATAATCCATTCGATTTTTTTGTTTCAGATGTTTTGAAGTGCCGCAATCACTCGGGCCAGCCATCTATCTTTTTTAAACGCTAAAAAAGTATAAAAACATACTGTAAAATTAAAAAAAAAAATTTTGTATGTAGTTTTTAACTTTAATAGTAACATATCAAAAAATCAAATCGATCGAGTTTTATTTTTCCATAAAAAAAAATCCCAAAAAAATACATTAAAAAACGTGTAAACTACGAGACTACTACCTTAACTAAAATAAGTGCACTTTGTTGTCAGTTATAAAATTCGTGTTTTCTAAATCGTACTTATTATACCTATCAGTCGCTTGAATAAAATTACATACATACATTAACAATCGTTTCCATTCATACTAATAAATACATGCATACTTTTTAAAATTTGTTTTGTCAAATTAATAATTAAAAGAAAACATAAATAAAATACAGAAGTACATCAATAAATTAGAATTTTAACGATTCAAAATAAATTAACACAAAAGAATTAAACAAATGAAAAGAAGGGGAAAAAATGAACATCAACAAAACAATTGATCTAAGTATGCAAGGTAGTTCTTGACCGCCACATTGAAGGCCATTAATGATGGTAGCGTACAAATGGCAAGAAGGAGCGAATTCCACAAATGCGCACCTTGCACTTGGAAAGATCTTCGTCCTGTTTCAGTGCGCATGTGTATTACTGAGAGATCTTTTGCATCACCCCTTACAGGACGCTTGGATTTATTCTTCATAAAAAGCGACTCCAGATAGACTGGCTCTTTAACCCGTAGTATTTTATACATTGTTATAGCCATGAAAACGGCTTTTCGAGAGTCCACCCGAGTCCATTCTAATTGTTCCATGTAGGGGGTGATGTGCTCGTCCCTCCTAGCACCTAAAACTTATCGCACACATGACTTTTGCTGTCTCTGCAGCCGGCTACGAAGTTCAAGTGATGCATCCAGATACACCAGAGAACAGTAGTCGAGATGCGGGAAAACAAGGACCATTGCTAAGTGCTTGCGCAGATCCTGAGTGGTATACCTTCTAAAAAATCTCAAGTTATACAATATTCTGTTGACCTTTTTAGCAACCATGTCAACATGTGGTATCCACGTTAGTTTAGAATCAAGTAAAACACCCAGGCTTGTAACGGTCGGCGAGAATGGGACGAAGACGCCATCACCCAAACTGATTTCCGGCATACCTTGTGACTCAAAACTATTTATATATTTACAGGAGCCGAAAATAATAGCTTTAGTCTTGGTCTTATTCAGTCTGAGTGATGCTCCATCCGCCCACTCGGCAACCGCTTGCGCAGCACGACCCAGGATCTCCAATCCCTCGTCCACACTATCAGGGTGTATCTGGATGTAGATCTGAAGGTCGTCTGCGTATAGTATATGTTTAACACGTCGCGGGTCGTCCTTTTTTGAATTCTTTATTAAGCTCAAGAAACAGTTCTTTTATATCGTTAATGTAAAGACAGAAAAGTAAGGGCCCTAACACGGATACCTGGGGCACTTCAAGGTTTGTTGACAACCAAGATGACTTGGTGTCAGAGCGTTCAATAACAGCTTGCTTTCTACCCAAAAGGTATGATTTAATCCAAATTAATTCATGCCTGGAGAACCCCAGAGCTCGCAGCTTTGCTAAGAGCTTAGCTGGCGAGGTCGTGTCAAAAGCCTTGCTGTAGTCAAACAGTAACAGTAAAGTCACAAGTCTCTTGTCAATTCTTGTCCTCACATCTTCCGTCAGTTTTAGTAAAGCAGTCTGCGTCGAGTTGTTCTTCTTGTAGCCGGACTGCATAGGGTCAAGTTGTTTGGTTTCAGTCATGTACTTTAGAATCTGGTATGAGCAATTTTTTCCAGGACCTTGGAAAGAAAGCGCAGTAGTGCAATAGGACGAAAGTCTGACGTCGACGATGATGAGTATACTTGCCTAACGGCAACACTCTTGCTCTCTTCCATAGGTCCGGGAATACACCAGTTTCCAGGAAACAATTGAACAAGTTCACTACGTGTTGCCCAATGACCGGCTATGACTTTGCTACCACACTCTGTGGGATGTCATCCTCGCCCCTCGCTTGCGAGCAGAAATGCGCGACCGTAAGTATAACATCCGCCAGCCCGATAGGTTAAAATTTATAACCCTCATCACTGGCTGATGTCACTAAGTTCTCAATTTCGGTGCTATCCTCATCAGTTGATATTGTAACTCCTGCAAAGTGGGTATTAAGTTCCTCCGCCGTGAGCCTGTGCAAATCTCCCCTGGATTTAGGTAGGAGACCCAGATTGCGCAATTCCTTACAGATATCACTCTGCTGTTTACTTAGTAGCTTTCCTTGGTAATTAATATCCCTATGAACTCACTATGAAATTGCTCATTGCCAGTTCTCTTGTACCGTCTATAAGTTGCGTCTCGTTTTTTATTTAACTGATCAATTTCATCATTTATCCAGGGTGAACTGCCTATGCGAGGCGTAACTCGCTTTAACCCATTTCTTCCCAAGCGGCCATTTTATAGTTGATTGGTTTTTTGCCTAAAACCGCCATTTTGAAATTTTCCAACGGAAATTTAAAAATTCTGACTTCAGAATCGGAAAGAGCGGACAATTTTACTTCAGAAAAGTGCTATTGGTTATTATTATTTTTTTTTGACAATTTTTTAGGCAAAAACCCAATTGACTATAACATGGCCTCCTGGGAAGAAATGGGTTAATGGTGCTAAGTTGTTAATCGCATCTAATTGGTTGGAGTTAAAACAGTCCAACGTTGTATTTAAGTTAGTGTGATGTTCGTTAAAGACTGACCAATCATAACCTGACAAAAGGGACTGCAATTCTAAAGGATCTATTCCTTTGTAGTCCCTATATGTTAAGGAATGATTGTACAGAGTAGGAGCTTGAACGTTTATGGCCAAGTCAGTGATGTTGTGTTTGCTTGGCCAGGTTGGTGCAAAGTTATTGTTGTCTACTTCTGTGTCGTTAATGTCCACCAGCATGGTGTCAAGCCATGTGTGCTACGTGTCGGTGTGATGAGTCGTCGTGGTTGACGATTTGAAATGACAGTTCAGCTGCAAGCTTTGCGAACAAACTTTGAAGTTTTGCATAATGACCATCGGCCAACAAATCTGCATTCAAATTACCCATTATAATCTTGTCACTGTAAGAGTCACAATATTCTCACAACTTGTCGACAAGATCCGAATTTTTTAGAAATGCAATGGCAGGGGCCCTGTAAGTGACCGCGACGAAGGCAGGCTCCATTTCCCCATACTGTATCTCGCACATAATGTACTCTGACGTTTTCGGTTTGTCCAGTCCATCAGTGTTTGATACAGCTATTGTTCTAACCCTGTATCCGTCGCGGGCATACAGTGCAACTCCCCCTCCATGTACATTTCTATCCTGCCGCACATGTGAGTAACCGTCTATATAAATGAGATCGCTGGCTTTCTCATCATCCAGCCACGTTTCAGCTACTCCGAATAGGTGATAGGAGTTCTTGCAAAGAAGTTGACGGATTCGTTCAATGCAATGTCTGATAGAATTTGCATTGAAAAGACCCGCTCTCATGTTCACTCCCCCGTCCGTCTCACGAGCAGAGTTTTTACCTAGTCAATCCGATTTAGTATTATTATTTGAGTAAATGTTATTCCCATTACTATTAATAACATCGTTGATATTATTAGTAAAGTTATTGTTGTTATTGTTACTATTACTACTGTTGCCGTAATTACTATTGCGTTTGCTACGTTCTGTACGTGGCGATGCTTGGTTGCAGTTTGTTTTATAAAGATTAGCTATAGTTGACAAATCGGACGCATAGGTGAAAGTGTGAACTTTTTCTCCCTCTCCCATTCGAACGAGGAATTCACCGTGCCTGTGCCACACGAACTTAAATCCGAAACTTTCAGCTATTAACTTGAGGCTTTTAAACTCGGTATAAGCTGAAACACTCAAGACTTCATTAATAAAGATATTCTTGTGGAACAAGTTTTTAGACATCTCCTCGCTCAAACGAGAGAGATCAATATCGGTGGTGTTAAATCGTGTAAATGTAGTTTTTACCTGCATAATTTCCTAAGCTAATCTATTGCTAGCGAGACGGGCAATTAAAGGTGGCGGTCTAATGGACTTTCTAGCATTCGTACATATTTTTTTACTCATTCCTTTGTCTTCAACAGCCGTTTTGGAGGTTCGACCCTTGATCGCAGGGGGAGCAGGTCCATTTTGACCCCCGGTGTGTCCCTTGTTACTCAGCCACTGTAAAATAGCGTTATATGAACGAATTTATCAATTTCTGTCATGATTCCTTTTGCCCCAACATGTCCCATATCTCCAAGAGTATCCCACGTTATTCCAATCATTATAAAATAACGCCGTATGCACAAATTTAATGATTTCAGTCATGGTTCATTTTTCCCCGCCATGTCCCTATATTACCTTAAAGTGACTCATATTATCCCAATCTTTATAAAATAACGTTATGTATACAAATCTGTCGAATTTAACCATGGCCCGCTTTGCCCCATCATACTCTGTATTACCCCAATCACTTTTAAATGACATTATATGATCAAATTTATCCATTTTTAACCTGGTCTATTTTGCCCCGATGTGTCTTTTATTCTCCCACTAAGCAACACTGAAATACCACACATAGCAATCTTAATCACATGAGAGACAGTTCCCATGTGACATGTGCAACCCGTCACAGTCCGTACACAGTGTTACCCACCCACACGCACGCGCATAACACTCATCGATCTCGACGAAAATTGTGCTCGCAACCAGATTGTATTGACGATATACTCATACTAAATTTTTTAATCCACACAGAACACACCTAAACAGCGACAGAGATGTGCTCTCGGTGAAAGCATATTCGCTACTGTTACTCAATCCAACATTGTCTTGAGCAAAGGATGAACTCAATCATTTCTGCAGCTTCATAGGATCGGCTTACCTCAGATTAGTAATCACCTACAGTCATCGAAAGTCTTTCCCACTACATACAAAAATAAACAAAAATTGAACGTGGCACTGTTTCTTTACAACGTAATATTCGTGCAGCTGCATTTTCTTCTCTTGTGTCGTCGTGAATAACTCGATGAAAATCACCTTTTATTAAAAAGAACGTATACTAGTAAGACCGTTCTTCTTAAGTTCGAGTAGTGAAACCGACCCTCACCGATTGAGGCACGTAAGAAACATAAGGCCAAGTATTCTTCTTGCGTTTCTCTATCATTATAATCAAGAATTTAACAGTTTTATAATTACTTTATAATTTTTTTTAAGTTGCATCTTCCGTTCTTATTTCGTCGCGTGAGACTGCGTTAAAGTCGCTCCAAATAATGAATTAAGATTTCTTTCACTATCTACTTTTTTAGAATCGATATTCATTATCTCAAAAATTTACTGTTTGATTATATTGCGAGATTGCACTTTCTTATGGTTACAGGTAAACCATTGAAAATCATAAATTTAGATATTTATCATCATTTGTTTTTTCGACTACTGTTACAGCCAATCTTGCGAAATCTTTTAGTTCTATCTCAACTATCGAGACGCAAGTTTTACTGCGCTAAACGGTGTGTGTCAGTACCCGCAGTTCTACAGCAAATGACACCGATAATAGCGCCCTCCAGATGTTGATTATCCAGAAAATTTTGTTCTACTGTAACATTCGTCGTAGACTTTCTTTCTTTTACTGCATCATGCAACAGATACATAATGTCTTGTGAAATTCATTAGTTCCATCTCGACTATCGAGGCGCGAGATTCACTCCGCGAACCGTTTTGTGTCGCGACGTGGTACTAGAGCATATGATAACGATACTAGCGCTCTCTAGGTCTCGATTGTTTCCAGAAAATTCTGTTGTACTGCGACAGTCGCCGCAAAACTGTCTCTTGCTTTCCCTCTCTCCCGCTGCATTTCTTTCTGTATACACATAGTCCGTATCAAAACCATATACCTCCTATTGAAGATTTCGTGTGTATATGTGTGTGTATTCTTTCACTGTTAGCACTCTTTTGAATGGTAACAAAGACCCTCTACCCCCGCGAAATCATTTAGTTCCATCCCGACTATCGAGACGCGAGATTCACTACGCGAAACGCTGTGTGTTGCGTTGCGGTACTCGTTTTCCACTAATGTTTTTCTCTTTATATGTATATTTGCGTAAGTATGTATGTGCGCCTGTACTCACATAACAGCATTCACGCTATTTCTTTACTATATCGAGTTCCATAAAGTTGTCAAGATGCTGCCTGTGAAAGGACAAGTTAATTGTCTGTGTACCTTTTATTTACTCAGTATTTCGTCGTGTTAAAATCACGCATGCGCAGACGAGCAATGAAGACGCTACTAGCGCCATCCTGAACTCTGTTATACACTTAGTATACCTATTGTGTCTTGCGCGCGGTAATTTTCCACTTCTACCCGAACTGCAGACAATCACGGCACCGCCGAGTAGTATATAGGAGAGCGAGTTTTGTGACTCGCTCTCACTTCTTAATTGGCCAAGCCGGAGGCCTCACCTCGAACACGGCGCAGCGACAAGCAACGGAGAATAAACGAAAACCTTAAAACATTATCCAAGCCGTATTATTTCCAACACGTCCAACTCCATACAGCAAGGACTCAATTAGAGCAGAAGAGAGAGAGAGAGACGGAAGTGTACGCCACTCGCGCTCGTCGCTTGCTCCGAGCCGCCGCGCTCGCTACCGAGCGGTCGGAGCAGCTCTCACACCTGCTATAAGTAAGGAGGGCGCACGCCTCCTGAGTCAGTCGGCCTCGGTGCACCGCTCCGACCGGACCTTCTAGGTTGAGAGTATTCTCTTGAGGTAGCCCGTCCACGCCACACGTGTCATAGTGGTTAACCTGGGTACTGTCGCGCCGAACAGACTCGCTGGCAGGAATAGCTCCCAAGAGAGCCTTATTAAGGCCAGGGTAGGGTTTTGCACTTTCGAAAAATCGATTTCTTTTTTTTTTTGCTTGTTCTTGAAGTAGTTAAGAATGTTGTCCCAAAATTTCAAATCGATAGTAGCAAAACTCTAGAAGTTATAGACCTTTCAGTTCCCTATCCTCGAAGTGTAATCGCAGCAGCTGCAGGCGCTCGAAAACGAAGCGCGCAGCTGAGGAGCAGGTATACAGTTTATTCTCTCTGTGATCATTCTGTTCCGATTTCATGTTTTGAAAAGGTCGTATTTAGTAAGGAGAAGCAGTTGAAGCCTTATATACATGCTATATACGTGTTTATATTTCGAAAAGAAAGAGAAGCGTCAGTTGACTGTTGAACCTTCGTTCGATCCCGTGCCATGCAGTGACTTTATAATAGTGCTCGTGAAATTGTTTCTTTAATTATAAAATGCCGAGAAATTCAAAAGCTTCACGAGAGGAGCGGACTAGCTCAAGAATTTATTTGAGTAGACCGAGAAAAAGGCCTAACCCAATGGACAAATCCGACGATACAGTTACGACTAAGAGCGCGTCATCTAAAAAAATTAACTTGAATACGAGTGACAGTGTAGCAGAAGATACTGAAAAACATTTCAGAATTATTGATTTTTTACAAGTATTTTCTGCAATTTCAAGTCTAGTTAAGTGTGCTGAATGCGATGGAAAAGTTGTGTTTCAATGTTGTAAAAAAGAAGGTCTTGATTTTGAGATACAAGTGAAGTGCTCCAATTGCAATCCACGCTACATACCGTCGAGTGAAAAAATTGGTCACCGCTACGAGATTAACACTCGATTTGCCTTTACAATGCGTGAATTAGGTTTAGGCCTACCAGGGTGTAATAAATTATGCGGCTTAATGGACATTTCAAGTCACTTTTTATCCAAAACATCTTACTTAAGTAATATATCCATGATCGCAACTTCTGTACAAACTACTGCTGAAAATTTTCTCCTTTCCGCTGCACAAGAAGAAATAAAAATAACGAAGGAAAATTCAGAATCTGATGTTTTGACCGTTTCGGGAGATGGGACCTGGCAGAAGCAAGGTTTCAGCTCTTTATATGGTGTAACTTCGTTAATAGGCTACTGGACTGGCAAGGTAGTTGATATTCAAACTAGCAGTTTATATTGTCAACAGTGCAAATTATGGGAAAAAAAGTTAAATACGGCTGAGTTTGAAGAATGGCATGAAGAGCATGTAAATAACGGTGAATGCCAAGCCAACCACGCGGGTCCATCAGGAAATATGGAAGTGGGAGCAGTAATACACATGTTCAGCCGCTCCGAAGAGAAGTATGGAGCAAAGATTGGTAATTATGTTCGAGACGGAGATAGTAAGACGTTCGGTAATTTAGTCGAAGCACAGCCATATGGTAAAAATTTTGTTATTAGTAAAAAGGAGTGCATCGGACACGTGGAAAAAAGAATGGGGAAACGTTTGCGTGACCTTGTTAATAATACTGTTGAAGAAACAGTCTTAAAAACAGGAAAAAACGCTGGGAAAAAACGTAGGAGTAAAGTCCTTGGCGGTAAGGGAAAACTCATCGGAAAAATGATCGACAATTTAAGTAGATACTATGGAGCAGCTATAAGACACAATTGCGATTCGGTGCAAAAAATGAAAGATGCCATCTGGGCTACCTACTACCATCAGCAGTCGACAGACGAAAATCCTCATCATGAAAAGTGTCCGAGCGGCGAGACTTCGTGGTGTCCTTATAAAAAAGCTTTGGCCACAACGGGGGTAGAAAACTTTAAGGGGTCTACCCTAATTGCAATTTTCAAAAAATCGATTTTTTTTTTATTCCATTTTTCGAAAGTATAGATATTTGAAAGTATCATATTACATTTTCATAAAGATCCGAGCAGTCTAAGTGTACTTTTGAGGGACTTTTACTTAGTTACCTGAGCGCGCTAATAGTGACCGTTCGGAGCGGTATCGTCTACCTGCCTTTGTTTACGTGAGCAGCTGAAACCTTTCGTGTATATACTATCCCTACTCAAATCTATTCATTCGTGACCCCTTAATTTTCGAAAGATTCCTGTATATTTGAATTTCAAGCAAGGAGCAACCTATATTAGTCGTGTTTCAAATCTCTAAGCGTAAACATCTGTGCTCGTGATTGCCGAAATGGACAAGAAAACTATCCATCAAAAACAAAACTGGAGACGTCGAGGTTCGAAAGCGAAAAAACGTAAATTTCATGGAGTTCTTCCAAATGCCCATGAGGAAAACACAAGTCATGCTAGTGCATCTGCAGAGATGCTGAACAAGTCGAAAGATACGAGTTTCGACTTGCCTGTAGATCAAACGTTAGGGTGCAGCATCATACATTTTTACCTGGTTTTTTCTTCGTTACAACAGTTTTTGAAATGTAAAGTGTGTAATAACGATGTTACATTTACTAAGTATGGACAGCGAGGACTCGGTTTTAAAATTTGTGTTACTTGTGAGTGTGGAGAAAAATATCTTAATTCGTGTCCGATGATTGCGACTAGATACGAAGTCAACCGTCGCCTTGTGTTTGTTATGCGATTGATTGGTATTGGATGGAGTGGTATAAACATGTTTATTGGCCTAATGGAACTTGGATCTGGAATGAGTTCCTCCGTTTATTATCATATTATCTATTCGGTCTCTATCGCTGTGAAAAGTGTTTTCGATATAGTGATACTAAAGGCTGTTAGAGAAGAAAAACTCCTAAATGCTCAGCACGGAGAACCCGAAGATATTTTAACCGTTTCAGGAGACGGTTCCTGGCAAAAAAGAGGATTTTCTTCTCTTGTTGGCATAGTTTTTTTGATATATAAACACAGTAAAAAAGTTGCGAACGTCGTTATCAAATCAAGCTACTGCAAAGGATGTGAAAGAAGAAAAGGAACAGAGGACACGATTGAATATGCAGCATGGTACGAAGTGAACCAAAAAAATTGCACTGCTAATCACTCAGGTAGTGCCGGAAAAATGGAAGTCGACGGTATATGTCAAATGTTTTTGGAATCTCTCGAAAAATTTTCTGTGCGTTATGGTTTTTACATCGGCGACGGTGACACGAAGACTTTCAAAATACTGCTCGATACACACCCGTATGGTGAAGGAGTGATCGTTAAAAAGTTAGAGTGTGTGTGTTACACGTCGCAAAAAGAATTTTACAAACGTGCTAGTGAAGCTAAAAAAATTTTATACAGGCAAGAAAAGCTGCAAAGAAGGACGAGGAACAAACTCCAGCAAATAAAGCTGCAAAGAAGGACGAGAAAAAAACTCCAGCAAAAAAAGTTATCACTAAAAAAAGAAAAACCAGCGTAAAAAAAGTTCCTGTTGTTAAAACTCAAGATTTAACGATAAAATTAATGAAAGAACTGTCGAAAAATTACGGTTTAGCAATTCAACAGCATCCTCATTCCGTAGAAGAAATGCGCAGGGAGATCTGGGCAGGATTTTATCATAAGATTTCAACCGACAGCAAGCCACAGCATTCATACTGTTCTGAATCCTGGTGTAAATATGAGAAAGCTGTGGAAAACAACACCGTTCGACAATTTAAACATCCTCCTGCTCTCGCAGAAGATGTTCAAGCAGTTCTCAAACCAATCTACGAGGATTTGACAAAACAAGAACTTCTTGAAAGGTGCCTCGACGGAAACACGCAAAATAACAACGAGTCTTTCAACAACTGCGTCTGGTCGATGGTTCCTAAACACATCTTTAGTGGGAAAAAAACTGTTGAAATCGCGTGTCAAATAGCTGCGTGTATTTTTAATGAAGGATTGAAGCCAATATTGAAAATATTGGATGTGATGGGCGTCAAAATCGGCAATATCGCCGAGCAGTTCGTAGCTGAGCGAGATCTAACACGCGTACGAGTTGCAAACCACCGCAGTGGAGATGCCTCTAAGGAGGCCAGAATTAATCGAAGGAAGGCTATTTTGGATGAGACGGTACATTATGAAGAAACTGAAGGCATAATGTACGGTGCAGGCATCGCTAATTAAGCGTAGGTAAGAAATTTTCACGTTTTTTCGCTAAAAAAACTTTGAACGCGTTTTTCTCGAAATGACATTTTTGTACGGCTTGTTGAAAAAATCTCGGAAACTACTGCATCAATCCTTACCAAATTTTTACCACATATTCTTTATGATGATAGCTATGTAGCATATCATACGATTTTTGAATTTTGAGTTTAACTTGGTTTAAAAAAAAAACTGATGAAAAAAAGGTGATTTTTCGTTACTTTTCGAAATATGGCCGCCATTTTGAAAAAATCAAAAATCGTATGATATGCGACATAGTAATTACCTTACTGAATCTAAAACCTTTTTTTTTTTTTGTTTCAGATAATCCACTCCGGAGATTTCATCAACAGGGCGCACTCATCTTTATTTGGATATTTTTTTGGCCTCCATTTTTATACGATAAAAAACAAAAAAATTAATAAAAAAAAAAAATTTTCATGTATTTCAAGATTGTATTTATCAAGCCTCATACTTCACATATTAATATTTCTAATTTAAAACAATGAAAAAAAATCGTGAAAATAGTCATTTTTTGCGCGTCTAATTAGGGTAAACCCCTTAAGAATGCATACTCTCCACTTCCACAAGACGTTATTGAAGCTCTAAAACCAATCTACGAAGAGTTGAGCAAGGACGAACTCTTAGAAAGATGTGTCGGAGGTTTTACCCAAAACGCCAATGAGAGTCTTAACCAGTTGATTTGGAAAGTTGCACCGAAAAAGTTACCTGGTAGCAAACAACTCGTAGAACTGGCATCGTATATAGCTGCAAGTACGTTCAATGAAAGTGCTTTACTTACCTTTTTGTCCGATATGGGTATCAGCGTTGGACCAAGCGCGCACGATTATGCAAGATTGGAAGATAACTGTCGGATAAGTAAAGCAGAGTTTCAAGCTGAACAGCAGACTAAAGAGGCCAGGATATTGCGTAGATTGCAAAAGAAAGAAGCTGAGGATAACAATGTTGCAGCAGGAAATGTCCTTTATGGAGCTGGAATCGAGATTTTTTCTTAACTTTTTCATACTTAAAAACTTTAAACGCGTTTATCTCGAAACCACTTTTCCAAAGTCCGTGATCATTGTTCATTAAGGGTATTTTTCACCCCCAAAATGACGAAAATTTTAGTTAAAAATCGCAACTTTTTATTCAAACTGCTATAAAACGTATAAAAATGAAAAAAAATACATTTGGAAACCGTTGGGGGGAGGATTTAGTGATGTTTTAATTAAATTTTACCGAAATTTTGGTTACAGGTAATTTTGACCGAGATACAGTGATCATCGCAAATCATCTTTTTCAAAAGGCGTTTTGGGAAATGCCCCGTCACCGGCTTATTTGCCGACATAATTGCATGCAAAAATTTGAGAATGTTGTTGAAATGATGCTTAAAAGTTCTCTAAAAAAAATTCGCAAAAAAAGTGTTTTTTTTTTAGCATGAAAACCCTACCCTCCCCTTAAGAAGTCAGTACCTTCCGTATTCCACGGCTCTTGACCAACGCGCGGTAAGAGCTCAGGGCAGTCTAACGCAGACATTACTAGGAGAGCTGCTAAAAGACGCTGTCCTTTAACGAAAGCCGTAAGCGTCCTTAAACAGCAGTAATCTCCTCGTGTCTTGCCATCTGAACCGCTCCAGGAATTATTTATTTAATTCCCATGAAAGTTCAGTGGCTAAGCACACACAGGGCAAAATACTTTAAGAGCGGACCCTCGCTCTATCAGGGATCTCGATAAACGCGCATCGAGACCCAAAACCTTGAACGCAAGCCCTGACGGAAGAGCTTGTTAAAGGCGCTGTTTTCTTTTCGAGAGTCTCAAGCGCCTTTAACTGCAATAATCTTCAAGCGCATGACCATTGGACTGCTCCGGGAGTTAATTCTAAATTAACTTATTAGAATTAACTCAGAATTAACTTAGACTTAACTTCCATGGAAGTTCATATGTTACGCGCACAGGCAGAATCATTGACGAATGATCCACTCGCGCATCCCTCCCGTACATCCCTCCGGTGCATCCCTCTCGCGCATCCCACTTGTGCTCCCTCTTCTTCGCATGCCACTCATGCCTTCTACTATAAAAAGAACGCAGAAACGCGATTGCAATTCATTCGACTCCCAGCATCGAAGCCGTTCAGTAGCTACACCTCGGTGGAAGACTACTCCCAAAGCCACCATAAAGATTATAAACGTGGAACGGATTGAGTGGATCATCTCCCCTCTCCTCTCCCCTCTCCTTACTCACGAGTCTCACTTATAACAACTCAGCTTTCTCGAATATTCTGTCGGGTTACGTCGGTCATCGTCAGATCTTTTTTCGCAACGACCCGACTCTCCCGTTCCTTTACACGGGGGGTTTGTAAAGTTATATTCTTCTCTTACTAATATTACATGGTTTATCGTCAATAGATTTTCGAGATATTAGTTACCGATTGTAAAGAAATAAATTATAGTATAACCTATATTTACAACTTGTAATGTTTTAGTTGTAACTACAAGAAGGGCATTCCCGCGAGTTAATCAAACTATAAATTTTCATGATATCCGTTATGCACTGTAGAAAAATATATGATAAAAAATTCTGAATGTATGATGGGTAAAGGTTTGTATCTAGCTACAAAAAACTATAATCCCGTGAATTGATTGGTCAATAAATTTTCGAGATAATGGTTATCGATTGTAAAAAACAAATGATGGTAAAAATCTTAATGGACTAAATCCTGATACATGGTTGACAAAGGTTTATATCGACTCACGAAAAATTTTAATCCCGCGAATTGATGGGTATATCAATTTTCGAGATATCGGTAATTGATTGTTAAAAATTGATTATGGACAAAATCTTAATACATGCTTGACTAATGTTTATGTCAACCTAAATAAAAGTGTAATCCCGCGAATTGATGAGTATATCAATTATTGAGTAATTGCTTATCGATTATCAAAAAATATGTGTTCGACAAAATCTTAATACATAGTTGACGAAGTTTTATGTCAACGTACAAAGAAGTGTAATCCCGTGATTTTATGGGTCTATATTTATAGACCAAATATATTTGGTACCAATGGTATATTTATGTACCAAAATTTTTTCGAGATATCGGCAATCGATTGTTAAAAATTGATACTGGACAAAATTTTAATACATGCTTGACAAAGGCTTTTGTCAAGCTACAAAAAAGTGTAATTCCGTGAACTGATGTGTCTATACAGTTTTAAGATATCGGTTATCGATTGTCAAAAACTAGATGATGGACAAAACTGTAATACGTGGTTTATAATAGCTTATATCAAGCTAGGAAAAGTGTAATCCCGCGAAATCATGAGTCTACACATTTTTAAGATATCGGTTATCTATTGTCAAAAAATAGATGATGGATAGGTTTATACCTAACTACAAAAAACTGTAATCCTAAGATATCATGATTTTTTAAAATTTTGGAGTTATCCGTTATCAGTAGTCGAAATACAGATGATGATAAATATCTAAATTTATGATTTTCAATGGTTTAGCTATAAGAAAGTGTAATCTCGCTTGATCGCGCGCTAACCGGCCAAAACACAAGAAGCTAATTTTTGGTTTGAATCCTGCCTATAATTGATCACAGTAATAGCGTCGTGCGAAAGTGCAGCTAAGGGCACTTTTCGATAGCCCGGAACACGTGTGGTGGTTGAGAGGATGCGGAGTCTGAGGGAAAATAAGTTTAGGATTTACCCTGATTTTAATATAAAATATCACAAAATAAAGTGAGCATTTATTCCTCTTAAACGTAACTATATACAGGTTGTATTATACTGTAACTGTTAGTGTAAATTAAAGAAAGTAGACTTTACACGCTGCAAGTGCAAAAGGCCCGAGCACCGCTATATAATCAAACAATAAATTTTTGAGATAATGAATATTGATTCTACAAAAGTAGACAGTGAATAAAAACTTTGTTCATTATTTGGAGTGACTTTGATGCAGTCTCGCTCGTCGAAATAAGAACAGAAGATTCAACTTAAAAAAAATTATAAAGTAATTATAAAAAATTTAAATTCTTGAATATAATGTAACAAGAACACAAGAAGAATACTTGGCCTTATACTTCTTACGTGCCTCAATCGGTGCGAGACGGTTTCACTACTCGAACTTAAGAAGAACGGTCTTATTAGTATACGTACATTTTACTAAGAGGTGATTGTCGTCGAGTATTTCTCGACGACACAAGGGAAGAATAATGCAGCTGCACGAATATTTCGTGGTAAAGAAAGACTTTTGATGGCTGTAAGTGATGACTAATCTAAGGTAAACCGATATATATCCTATGCAGCTGCAGAAAAGACTGCACGTGCACTCTTGCCGATGAGTTCATCCTTTGCTCAAGACAATGTTGGATTGACTGGCAGTCACGAATATGCTTTCACCGCGAGTACATCTCTGCGCTGTTTATGTGTGTCTGTGTAGGTTCAAAAATTTAGTGTGTATATATCGTCAATACAATCTGGTTGCGAGCACAATTTTCGTCGAGATCGATGAGTGTTATGCGCGCGCGTGTGGTTGGGTAACACTGTGTACGGACTGTGGCGGGTTGCACATGTCACATGGGAACTGTCTCTCATGTGATTAAGATTGCTATGTGTGGTATTTCAGTGTTACTTAGTGGGGGAATAAAAGACACATCGGGGCAAAATGGACCAGGTTAAAATGGATAGATTTGATCATATAATGTCGACTTAAACTTTTCTCCGAGCTGGAGCCATTGGGTGAGCGCGTGCTGTATTGCGACACAGATTCTATCGTGTATGTGAGTAAAGACACTGGTAATGAATACGAGCCGTCAACAGGGCCATTTTTAGGCAATCTTACCGATGAGTTGGCTGGTTACGGACTCGGTACACATATCACCTCCTTTGTCTCGGGTGGTCCAAAATTTTACGCTTATAAATATAGAATGCCAGATGGGAATCAGTCGTGTGTATGCAAAATCAAAGATATCCGACTGAATGCTTCAACGTGTGAAAAAATATATTTTGAAAGTGTGCGAAAACTAGTTAAAGGTGAAATCCAACAAAGTTTGTGTGTTTCGATGCTATTGCACGCACATCGTTACACGATGTTGTCACGCGTGCAGAATGTAAAATATGCGAGCCCGTATACTCTAAGCGACGTTTCATAACTGACGACAAAAGCTATCCATACGGATATAAAAAAATTCTGTAAATATTTATTGAAATAGGTAATAAATAGTGTAAATCTACCTTCACGTGTATAATTGACTATACCTATCAGATATTTTATCCGTTTCCTTCGCATCCTCTGTCACCCTGTTGCATGCGTGTGCAGCTCCAATGAGTTTCCGGAAAGAGCTGTAACCACTGTCAAACTCCAAGAGCGTGAGCAGTCGACTATGTGTTGCCTCTCACTACGCGTGCGCGCGCACTCAAAGTCCTTACTGCGCGCGCGCGCGCGCCAATGAGCTTCCTGGAGGGGAGTCAAATGACTTGCCATTGGCAAGCTCGGCTACCGCGTGTGCGCGTGCGCGCGCGCTCAGAGCCTCTTATAGCGCGCGCTCGCAGACCAATGAGCTTCCTGGAAGGAAGCCTGATGGCTTGCCGCTGGCAAGCTCGACTACCGCTCGCGCAGGCGCGCGAGATGGGGCCCCGCGCGCGCGCGCATTCTTTGTGCTCCCCGGACGGGGCTCTTATAAATCTCAAGTGATTTGACTGATGACTTCCAGTCTGCGTCATGGATGTGCGCTGGAAGCATCCTTGGACCTGTCTGATTTGCGGTCCCACATCGTGTGGCAAGACAGTGTTTGTGAATAATTTTCTCAAATATATTGAGCAGATGAACGATACACAATTTGAACGTATATTATTCTATTATACGGAATGGCAGTCAGTTTATAAGGAATTTGTGGGTAATATCGAATTTCATGAGGGCCTGCCAAAGAGTGAGGACTACAGCGTCGATCCGGAGAAACCAAAACTCTTGATTCTCGACGACTTGATGCGAGAAGCCGCTAGCGCGGCCGTAGTCAATCTATTTGTGAAAGGCAGTCATCACAGTAATTTGAGTATTATTTTTATTTCGCAAAATTTGTTTCATCGAGGACAGCGGGAAATATCGTTAAACTCAAATTACATAGTTATTTTTAAGAATCCTCGCGATCGCTCGCAGATACAGTACTTAGCGCGACAGCTCTGTCCGGAAGTTCCTAAATTTCTGCAGGAGGCCTATACTGATGCTATATCTCAGCCTCATCACTACTTACTTCTGGACTTGAAGCAAGCTACACCGGAAAATTGTCGATATCGCACATACATCTTCCCATTTGACCGTCATCAGTACGTATATGAGCCGCGCAAGCAGATAAAAAGCACCTCTCTCACTGACAGCGTGCCAGTCGTTCGTGTGTGATGGAGCGAGCAACATCAGCAGCAGCAGCAACAACAGTTCAGTCAGCATCACGAAGACCACACTATCCCATCAGAAAAAAGTATCTTGATATACTGAGAGTGCTGTGCTGTCATCTTGACGCAGTGCAACGCACAGCTCTTCTGCGTCAGGCCTGTCCAAGACTTGTGATCAGTCTTAGCGAGTGTGTGCTGAATATACTGCGTGGAAACGTGCGGTTGAGTAGACGCTACAAAAGTAAATTACGAAAGCACGCGTCAGTGCTGCGAAAAATCGTAGCTCCAGGGCAGACGATAGAAACTCGCAAGAGGCTTTTGATTAAAGTACAAGATCTCGTACCAGTTATAGTGAATGGAACATGCTAAGAAAATGATTTTAGTGCCTCAAGAATGTATCGAGAGGATAAATCAGCAGCAGCAATGTTTACCGACAGCAGTAGTGAAACATTCAAAGACAAATGTCAGTGATAACTGTGATGGTGGTGGTAGTAGTAATGGATTATTAAACACAGTTCAGACACCGGGCTCGGAAGTATCACGTCTCGACGACGAAATGACCAAAATCTTAAACTCCAAGGAATTAGATGATCGGAGAAAATACTTCCTATATCAACAGGTGTTGCAACGTTTCTTACATTACAAAACAATAGAGGACGGTCAAGCTGTTAACGAATCATTACCGACAGTCGATAAATCAGTAGCAGATACTGCAGTCGACCATGAGATTAGTTCAGATCAGCATATTATAAATAGCGTCCCGATGAGTTTTCGTGACAAGGCGAAAAATTTTGTTAATATCCTCCGTCGGTCCGGTAGTGTGACGTGGGATAAATTTGGTGCTGTCTTGGTAGATGGCGCGCGTACGCGAGGTGTCAACATTGTGGACTTGATCAATGAGACTTTGAGAGGCAGAAAAAGGCCACCTCCGCGTGGATACGATCAGTTTGTTCGTGTACTCCGAAAGGCACACGTTCCTCTGGAATTCATAGGCAACGGAAAACTGTATACTAGTGTTGCGGCAGCGGAATCTACCAGTAACAACAGCTCTTTGCTCAACGATTCAATTTATACTTCTGACACACCATTATTGGGTAAGACATTGCTGTCGTCGTCGTCGTCGTTATCCAGTGACCAAGACCAAGAGGAGGAGGAGGAGGAGGCGGCGGGTGCAGCGGCGGCGGGTGCAGTAGTCGATGCGGGCAACTCGACTTTTCTAAATTATAGAGGTGGTAAAAAAAAGAGAAAACGAAGTAGTGTTCTTCCGATAGATACTTCGGTAAGATCGGTAGCACCACCTACCAAAAAAAAAATATTGACCGACCCTAAGCTCGGTAATTTAGCATGGAGTCGTCTAAAAGAGTAGAACCACTGCCATCTGGTGGTGGTGGTGGTGGTAGTGGTGTTGGTGATAGTGGTGGTGGTGGTAGCAGCATCTTAGACACACTCATTAATAGAGTATCCTTTAAAATACATGTACCAGGATATCAGTTCCTTGGTCCGGGTACTCATCTCCAGGAGAGACTAGCACGTGGTGAGACTGGTAGGAACGCTCTGGACAGAGCTTGTCTCGAGCACGATATTGCATATTCACGAGCAAATGGTAATGGCAATGGTGCTGATAGTGGGGGGCGTACTCAAGCCGATCGACATTTGGCTGAGCGTGCTTTTTCACGTATGCTATCCGAGACGTCGGATAGTGAGGAGAAGAGTATCGCTCTATTAACTGTTTTATGCATGGTTGGTAAGATCACATTTGATCGGGTTTACCGACGATTTAAAACTGCTATAAAACGGGTGCAGAAACGAAAAAAACGTTCAGTCGGCAGAAGAAAGGCGAATGGAGAAGAAGCTTGAGCAACTATACTACGGCCTACCGGCCCCATCAGCATATGCTGGTGGACATAGTCTCATATGGGCGACACGTAAAAAATGCCGCTCAGACAAGGTGAGAGAGTGGCTGGAGGGTCAAGATGCACACACACTACATAAAATGGTGAGGTATCGTTTTCCTCGACGATCTTACAGAGTGTTTAACCCATATGAACTGTGGGAGGCTGATTTAGCAGACCTGCGCGCTCTAAAAACGTATAACGATCAAAACGCTTATTTATTAGTAGTCATTGATGTGCTTTCAAAGTACGCGTGGGTAGAACCACTTCTCAATAAAACAGCCAAGAGTGTGGCCGAAGGTCTCGAGCGAATTCTACAAAGGAACGACGATAGAGGTCCTATATATTTACAAACGGATAAGGGAAAGGAGTTTATTGGAAAGGAGGTGCAACATTTGCTGAAAAAAAGGAATATTATTTATCGTGCTGTTCGAGATCCCGACGTTAAAGCAGCAGTGGCCGAGCGGTTTATTAGAACTCTAAAAGAGCGTATACGGCGCTACTTTACTCATCTGCACACAAGACGCTACATTGATGTGTTAGATAATATTGTACAGTCTTACAATAAGTCGTGGCATAGTGCAATTAAAATGACACCATGTAGTGTGACTTTGTATAATGCCGCTATAGCCCGTAAAAATTTAGCGCAGCGCTACTGTATCAAACAAACACATCATCATAAATATAACGTTCAAGACTTGGTTCGAGTTAGTCGTGCTCGGACAGCCTTTCGAAAAGCATATGAAGGTGGCTGGACACTGGAGTTATTTAGAATTGTGAAAGTCGACACTTCGAGACAACCACCAGTCTACATACTCCAGGATCTGGCAGGTGAAAAAATTGATGGAATTTTTTCCGAAGAACAGCTGAGCAGAGTGCGCAAAAATTTGACAGGTGACGTTTTTGAAGTCGATGAGGTGTTGCACAGTAGGGGTAGGGGAAATAAAAAAGAGTATTTTGTGAGTTGGAAGGGGTATCCTGAAAAATTCAATTCTTGGGTAACTGCTAAAGATTTCGTAAATCTTCAACCCAATAACAATAATGAGGGATGAATTCTACCACTACAATTATGACTAATTAAATCAACGTGAAATGCTTTTTTATATTTAATAAGAGAATGCAATATTAGGAAAACTAAAAGCGTTATATTTAAAGAAAAACAGTAAGTAATATTACTGACAGCAACTTGTATAAGTAATATTACTAACACCAACTTGTATAAGTTTATCTAATGTTGCATTATCTTATTAAATTTATAAAGCATTTTACGCTGATGTAATTAATCATAATTGTATAATTATGAAAAGTATTGAATACTTATTTTGATTTAGAGCAGCGTTTTATGAAATAATACATTTGAAATGTTTATGATACATCGTTATTTATTAAAAAGTGTTATTATTCATAAAGAGTTAATGTAATTCATTCAAAACAATAATAAATTAATATAAGTTGCTATTTATATAAATTTTTAATCATTATTCATTTTTTGTATAGCGATGTAATATATATGCGATTCTTAAAGAAGTTCCATTTAATTTATCTTATACTCTTAAATATGCTTTTCAACATAAAGTATTTTTAAAACGTTTTAGAATGTTGTCATTTATCACATTGAAGATTGTTCTTTAGTTTCCATATTTAACATTCTTTGTTAATTACAATAAATCACGTTTAACTGTTAAAATTGTAATTTTCTTAGCATATTTAAGTAAGTTGTAATTTTCGTGTTACGCATAATTTACGATTTATGTTGATTAAGAATATATTGTAGCTTTTCTATTGAGCAAATGAAGAAAGTGAGTATCTGCATTTAGCTGAAATATTCAAACTATATAAATAATTTCATATAAAAATAATTAGAAACATTATATTTCTTTTACAACAAATAACTAAATCAAGTCCGCTTTTAGTGGAAAACGATAATAATTTTTTTTTAAATATCTTACGAAAAATACGCTCAAATAAAAATGAATTTTATAAAATATTTTTTTATGAAAATATTATGAAATTGTTTGAATACATTTTAAATGCAGATACAAACTTTCTTTATTTGCACGAGAGTATTATAACAATCAAAATATTATCTGTATAAACAATTATATCCCCATTAATATTTTATTTACTATGTTACATGTATCACAAAGCATTAAATAATTTATATACACGCTAATAAAATTGCAATTTATTTACGTTAACATAGTATGAGTATTATAGATATTAAACTTATAAGTACATGTAACATAGCAACTAAAACGTGAAGAGAGATATAATTAATTAATTAAGTAATATTTTGATTGTTACAAAAGTTGTTACATTCTATTAATCATTGATAAATCATTGACTAGACATTCCACGAAAATTACTATCAACTAAAATTGATTATTAAAATTACAATTTTTACAGTTAAACGTGCTTTATGATGTATTTAATCTTCTAAGAAACACTTAAAAGTGTATCAAATATTAAATTAAACGTTTTTACATTCACATACAAGTTTACCTCATATATTTTCATTTGTACTCATAGACTTGTGAATACTGTATAAGAAATTTTTCTATATCGCTCGTTTCAGGCGTGATGAAATTCACAGTACCATTTTAAGACATATGATAATTTCTTATAACAATAAGAACATACGTACGTGCGTTATAGCGGTGCGATAGCTAAAATGAAATGTGCTCTAAATAACGCAAATAGATGTAATTTAATAAAAAAAATATTTATTTCAGTTCTTTGCTATACAAACAATAATTTCCTACGTTACTGCTGCAATTAATGTAATATAATAGTACTTAAAAATTGTTATCCTCAAATTATTATCCAATACATTATCAATTTTCTTAATTATTATTATCATTATAACTTATATAAATTACTATATAAATAACTTATACAACACTTTTCAAATGATTTAAAAGAGAACATTTTTTTTCTTTGATAATAATTAATAATTAACATATATTTTTGATAGGTACAATTACAAAAAAGTCATCTAATTTTTGCTATTTAATTTATTGATGTAAAAAAATGCTTTTTGCTTGAAAATTGAACTTTTATTAGTCAAGACAGGAGTATAACAGAACAGTTGTGATGACTTTGCTTCAAAAGTAGCGTCATTTATTTAATCACATGTTAGTTTACTTTTAGCGATTATGCGAGTTAATTTACCCTTTCCGATTAACCGACACCATGCAAAACGAAATTTAAAAATAGAACATAGTTTGAGTTAGATAAAAAGAGTATATTTTATACAAATGACGTTTATCAAAACTTGAAAAATCTAGTGTTATGATCAATTTCTGTAAGTTATAATGATAACAATAATTAAAAAATTAATAACGCGCTCTATGTACCACTCTGATAATATTAACGTACGATTTCATTATACTTCAATTGATCGTTCTAAGTACAATCCAACGATTTTAGTCAACATGATTTTCGATGTATTTGAATAATAATTCACAAGTACTTTTGAAGCAGAGAATGAACTTTTTTATTGAATAACATATTCTTTACGTAGCTTGAGACACATTTAATTTTAGTGCTTCGTTATACCTCCATCTCTCCTATATATATTTAACCTAAATATTTTACCTAAACACAAATATATCGTTATTTCTCATTTCCATGTTTTTACGTTCTATATCATAAGTTCGTAATTATTCGATCAATTTTAATATTCCAAAAAGTAAATTAAAGTTGAAACAGCCTATGGAAAGCATCTTAGAGGATTTTTTTAACAAGTAGGAACGTTGACAATTTGAAAAAGTCATTCATAAAAACTTACTGTTTTTCCATTCTCTTAAGGGATAACACCACTCTAGGTATACCTATTTTTGACGATTTTTTGTGAGTAAATAATAAGCGAAATGAAAAATTAATTTAAAGAACTTTATTGTACAATTAATGAAGTGTAAAAAAATTTTTTTTTTCAAAATGGAAGCTATGGGAGCCCGTAGTACGCCGTTACTTTTCTGTTGACGCTCAAACGGTCGGGCAGTTTCCTCGTATATGATGTACTCTAGAAAAAAACAAAGTTTTTCTCAAAATACATATTAGTAGGCGTGGTAGTACGTAAGGATTTTTTTTAAATCAAATTTAAAAAAAATGGTGCACACTTGAGAAAAAAGTTTAGATTTTGACAAAAAAATGGGCAGTAAATTGTTTATAAAAAATAAATTTTACGCCACATAAATAAAACCGCTACGTACTACCATCGAGAATGTTATTGTGAAGGTACATTCAAAATTTGGAACGAATGCATGCAACCGGTTTTGAATAATCTGTCCGCCCAGTTTGAAAAAAGCAGTTTCGAGAAAAACGCGTTTAAAGTTTCACAGTAATATTCTCCTCTTCTTCTTCTTTCCTCTTTGATGTTACGGACAAAACGAGCCTCTCTAGCAGCGTCAGTCAGCTGTCGCTCTGCGAACTAGACACGGTGTGCGTTCGCTTCGACGCAGAAGTTATAAAAATTTGGCCCGATTTTGATGCCTAACTCTTCCATAAGTCTCATGACGCTTGAAAGACCATCGTTCTATATACCTACAGCAATATACACAGCAGTGTCAAGAATATGCTTTCCACTGGAGACTGTTTTTGGAGCCATTGACCAGACGGTTGCATTGAAAGATTCGTTGCTGTTCTGTGTAAAGCCACCTATACAGCGAGTCAGCAGATCATTACTGCTGAGTTCCTCGTAAACGGGTTTAATGGCTTTCAAAACTTCTTTTGACAATGCTGGTTTGTGCTTATAATCTTTTAAAGTGCCAGTGGCCTTTACCTTTTGTTACGAACACCATGAATTGTCTCCCGGCGGGCATCTTTGGTGCAGAGATACTTTGTGATCTAGCGTCGCATATATTTCATTGTGCATTTTCTCGATAGAATCGTGTTTGCGACGAATAGCTAAGCCATAATAAATGGATAGCTCGTCGATTAATTTTCCAGTCAACTTGCCTTTTCCTCCAAGTAACTTGTTTTTTTTTTTTTTTTTTTTTTTTTTTTTTTTTTTTTTTTTTTTTTTTTTCAAATTGCGAAGGCAAATTTCCATTCGCTTTTGCACGTGGTCGATGCAATCTTTCTTTAAAACTATGAGATTTTCATAGGGCTGCGAATCCAAGAGACCTTTATAAATTTTCGAGTCATCATGCCCGACGTAATGTGCATAGTTCACATTGTGCAAACGTTCTGAGCGCTGGAACATTTCAGTAACGGCGTTTACCTCGATGTTTCCCGAGGAACCCTCGTGGTTTGCTTGGCATTCATCTTTATGTTTATCAGCCCATTCCTTGTAATCTTCATTATGGCTATATTTTTCCAATATTCACATTCCTTACAATATTTTGATTTAACAACAATATCGATCACTTTGCCTCTGAGCCATCCAATGAGCGAGACAAATTCGTAGAACGACGAAATCCCGCGCTTTCTCCACGAGCCATCACCAGATACGGTTATACCATTTGTGTATCCTTCTTCAGTATTTTTTTCTTTCTCTTCTCGAGCTGCATTTTCGATGCTAACTTTACAAACCGACTCTGCTCCCGTAGCGATCCTACGAACAACCACGTCATAAAACGATTGAAAAATTGACCGCGAGAGATCCATGAACGCGCAAAACTTTTGTATTCCATTTTATCTTACACCGAGTAACCGCATAACCAGAACGATTCTACGGTTTATTTCGTATGTTTTTTCAATATATGGATAACTACTAATAACCGTATTATCACATTTTCTGCAAGAAATGACGATTTTGAAGCCTAAGCCACGCTTTCCACTTTCGGAGAATGTTATTTCTGAATGGCATGTCTTGCAAACAACAGCTTGTGATATGGCAGAGAAAACTGCCAAGAAGCTTAATATCCGGTAACTAAACCCCTCTTCTATTACAAAATCGTCAGGACTCAAATTCCTCAATTTCTTAGCAGACGCACTAACATTGCCGTGTTCTGGCTTCTCTAATTCATAGCCATTCGATGGCCGCTGTTTTTCTGCTTTCGGTCGCTTGATATTTGCGGTACCTCCCCTTGCACCTTTTCGCCCCTTGTACATCGTTTATTTTATTGTTAGAAATCACTTCAAAACAACGAAATATATATTATAATGTCGGAGAGAGAAAAACGACGCGCACGCACACTCACAGTTACACTGCTCGACTAATACGATTACATTATGGTATGAGCGTCCTATATGCGTCACCTATTGCTCTTCTGTGAAATCTGAAACATCCTATGTACTGTCGGTAACAGTGCTACTTATTATCCAGAGAGGTATAAGCAGTATAAAGGCAACAATTCGGAGCGTGCCAGATGAGTCATCGATCGTGCTCGCAGAGCGCTGCAAGGTGCCGCAGCAAAGTCGTCGGGAGTGACTTTTAAATATTTGTTTGCACTATCAAATAAGAAATGGATTTTTTCAAAATCCTAGAGTGGTGTTACCCCTTAAACTATATTCGTTTTTAAAATTTCTTTTGCAGAGTGATGGTTAATGAAATTCTGTAAATTAATTCGCAGACTAACTATGAGTAAGCAGAGATTCAACCCAATAGGTGGTGTTGTTTCTAAAACAAATTTATGCAACTGCTCCGTTATACTTCACTCATTCTTTCCGTTAGACTCTAGTCTCTCTATTTTAAATAATTAAATTCATCATAATTAAAAAATATTATGATTTATGAAGAGTAAATAACAAGTCGTTCAAAAACAATATTACAATTAAAACAATTATTCAAAACTTTTCATAATTATACATAAACGTCAAATGCTTTCATGTTTCATATAAAATTATTTCTATAGTAGAAGCAAAACCATGTTGTTTAAGGGGTAACACCACTGTAGGATTTTAAAATATCGTTTTTTTTTTTGCTTAAACAATACTTTAGGGTTATAAAAGCAATATCCAATTGGTCCTATGGTAAAAAAAAATTGTAACAGCTTCAATTTTCGTTTAGAGCATATGCGGTACCGCTCCAACTTTTTGCTTTTACCTGTTGAAATATTAAATACCTGCCTTACTTACAAGGTAAAACGTCATTGGGTTACCTTTCGTGGTCACCAGGGTGCGCTGATACTATAATATACATATATTATATGTACACTATAATATACGTGTATGTAGGAGTCAGTACAGCTGCGAAGTGACGCCGAGTCAGACGCTCTGATTTGTTTTTGCCGTTGATCTTTTTATTTTTTATATGAATAATCATCAAAATAAAGTTGTTTTATAGTGAATTATCAATAATAATGCTCTGTAAAGTATCATGCGTCTGATGCAAAATTTGGGGATGAAAATAGGGCCAATCTGCTACAAGTTCTGTGTGGAAGCTGATGAGTGTCGCATCAAATTTTCCGAGCGATCACTCACCGATGCTGCAAAAAAGGGTCGGTTGGAATCTTTTTGAATCAGTCAGTAAGGAGAAAGAAGAAGAGATTATCCGTTTAGATGGCCAAATGTATGGTGCAGGCATCGCAGATTAAAGGTAAAACGAAATTTTTTAAGAGTTAAGTACTTGTAAAACTTTAAACGTGTATTTTTCTCAAAACTACTTTTTTCAAACTGGACGGAAACGTAGCTCGAAAACCGCTAGATGGATCGCTTTAAAATTTTTACTGTAGCTTCACAATCGCATTATCTAAAGAAGTACATAGCCGTTTTTTTATTAAACTAAATTTTTTTTATAAACAATTTACTGCGAATTTCTACTTCGAAAATATGAAACTTTTTTAAAACTTATGCCATTTTTTAAAAATTGATTTAAATAAACCCTATGTGCTTCTATAACCAATAACATATATTTTAAAAAATAATTTATTTTTTTGTCTTCGCTCTCATACTTTCGAGGTTACGATTCCGCCCGTGTAGGTATCAAAAAAATACGGTTTTAGAAAATGACCTTAAACCGCCATTTTGTTTTGAAAATTAAATTAAAAATTTTTTTCTTATACTTCAATATGTGTTTAATTAAACCCCGATCCCTTTACCCATATCCTCAAAAAAATTATCAATGTTAGGCCTTTTCTCATGGCTCTAGAGTGGTGTTACCCCGTAAAGAAAAACAATTTGCTTGTTATGAAGTAATTCACAGTGGCGTTGAAAGTATTAATACATTTTATTATATTAGAATAATCTATGTAAAGAGATATTAAATTAATCTTTGAAATGCTTAGATATATTATTTATAATTAAAATTGTATTATGATTTTTTATATATAATTTAATATTTTTGATGATGTATTATTTTGTCCTATATTGATGTGACCTATATATTTAAAAGAATAAGGGAAAATCTTGTGTCAGTCATCCAGCTCAGACCATGTACCCAAATTAGATACATTATATATGATTAGAATGAGCTAGGCTTAAGGGAGCAGGCCTTGGTTAAACCCAACAGAATACTTTTCTTTACGAGTCCAGAAAACTTTTTATGTTTAAAGGCAATAATTCTGAAAAATGTTGTGCTATTAGAACACAATAATATCTTAAATTTCACCAGAATGAAACCTCAAATTCTTGATCCCACACGTCAGAATAAATCATTATTTTCAATACCTTATTTATTAAAGGAACTTTGATCCTCACATAATTCGAGGTGACATGATGAACGAAATTCTTTTTTCGACGATTATTCGACTCCTTTTGATATGTATTGCTAAAAGAGCGTAGCACTTTTTCGTTAATATTTTTTTTATTATATTTTTTCGGAGATCCAATTGATTTTTTGAAAAAATTCTTTTAATATGTTTTAAAAAATTGATTGGATCTACGAAAAAGAATAACGATAAAAATTTAACGAAAAAGTGCTCTGCTCTTATTGTGACGTATAGGATCAAGATTTTGAGGTTTTGTAATGGTAAAATTTAAGATATTATTGTATTTTGATAGCACAAAAATTTTCAGAATGATTGCTGCTAAACATAAAGAGTTTTCTGAACTCGTAAAAAAAGTCTTTTTTTTTGCTTAACCCAGGTCTGTCCCATTACAGATGTGCCTATTGAAGGTTTTCAGGTTTCCTCCGTTTTTGGTTCGAATGTAAAAATTTTGGTTAAGAAAATATGCATATCTTGTATATCTATATACACACATATATTATATGTATGTATATAATATATTATATATACATACATTATAGTTATATTGTAATATATGCATATATAGATATACAACATACATAAATATACATAATCTATTTTATTTTATTTTCATTCTATTTTCTTCAGTCACGTAGTGACTGGTGGTTGCTAGTATATAATTTAATTGAATTATTCATTACTTTCTATAATTATACACTTATGTTTTATTACATAAACGTGCAATGTTTTATACATTTGATAAGAAAAAATGTTGCTATAGTAAAAGCAAAACCATTTTGTTTAAAGAAATACTAGTTGTAAGTGATATTCTTCACGATATTATTAGCAGCAACGTTTTAAGAAACATAGCATTTAGTTATATATTATTACATTACATTTTATCAAGGGATAATCAATTAATTTATTTCAAATGGTTAAATACTTCGTGCTTTATAATTTAAAAAGTATCATGATTTATGGAGAGTAAATATTAATGATTTTAAAAAATAATATATTAATATTTATTCAATTGTAATTCTACATTTTTAAAGAATTATTATTTATTCCTATATGGTTCTAATAATTAGAACAGTTATTCAAGACTTTTCATATTTGATTTAAGTTTATTACTTAAATGTTAAATGTTTAAAATACCTATTATGAAAATATTACTATAGCAGAAGACAAACAATTTTGTTTCATGAAAAACAATTCGTATGTTATGTATTAAGTAATTCACAACTTTTTAAGAAATAATAGATTAATGTTTTAAATGTTTAAATATGTTATTATTCATAATTAAAAAAGTATTATGATTCTCGTAATGTAAATGCAAATTATTCAAATCAATATTACATTAATATTTTCTATTGTAACTGTACATTTTTTAATTATACAATTAGGTTTTATTACATAAACATAAATTACTTTGTATATAAAATAAGAAAATATTAGTGTAGAAAAAGTAAAGAAACTTTTTATTTAAAGAAAATCAGTAGTAAGTTGACTTGATGTAATTCGCAGCAACGTTTTAAGAAATATAACATTCTTTTTTATTATGTATATTCTTATACATTATAAAAATAAACTATTTTAACAGTTATTTGATAAATGGCTTACAAATGGATAAATATAACGCTATTTATGAATGCAAAAGTATTGTGATTCATGTAGAGTAAAATAATATTAAAATATTTCGAATAAAAGATAGAAAATGTCGTACAAAACTAAACATTTATAATATAATTTGTATGTTGAATAAACGTAATTAAATAATAAATAAATATACATAGCAAGTAACGCTAAAATTTTGCCTGTGTTTACGTTCGTGTTCGTTGTATTTTCATGTGTTTTGAACTGTGTTTGTGTTTAATTTTTGCTGTTACTACATTTATTTTTATTTAAAATGCCGCGAATAGTTAGCAGAGACGATCGTAAAAAAGTGCTGATAGATTAAACCGATCAAAAAAAAAATAATGCCGCCTCAAAAGCGTAAAAAGGACGAAGTGCAAGCTAACAGCTCATCATAAAAAAAATTAAAAATAGCCGCACTATACAGGTAGAAGAAGACATTCAAAAACATTATAGAATAATACATTTTCTTGTTGTTATTTCAACAATTTCTACTTTAGTGAAATGGGTAACTTGTGGTGGAAAAGTTGCTTTCCAATCATGCAAAACGAAGGTCTTGGTTTCAACATTAAAGTGACTTGTGAAAAGTGTAAATAGCCTAATTATACACCATCTAGTGAAAGAATAGAGTCTGGTGCATACGATGTCAATTATCGATTTGCTTTCGCAATGCGAGTGTTAGGATTAGGTTTAGCCGGATGTAAGAAGTTTTGCGGACTAATGGATTTAACAAGTTCTTTCTTATCGAAACCAACCTATCATTTATATATGAATAAAATGTGTGAATCTATACAAAATCTTGCCAAGAAGTTTTTTGTATGGGCTGCACAAGAAGAGACAAAAGTCACGTGTGAAGAAAATGACTTAGAACGAACGTCAGAATTTACTGTATCAGGACTGACGGCACATGGAAAAAAGAGGGTTTTCTTCGTTATTTGGCGTTGCTTCTCTAATTGGATATTATACTCGAAAGGTATTAGACATTTTTGTAAAGAGTAGTTGCTGTCACGATTGTACGACTTGGAAAAACAAATTGGATTCTGCCGAATACGAAGAGTGGTACGGACAGCATGTGAATAGCAGAAATTATAAAGCCAGCCACGTCGGACCGTCTCGAAACATGGAGGTATCAGCAATTATAAAAATGTTCAAACGATCGTCGGAAAATCTTAGAGTGAAATATCGTAACTACATCGGAGACGGTGACTCAAAGACGTATAGCGGCGTTATTAATGCAAAACCTTATGATGAAGATTTTGTAATTAACAAAAAAGAATGCATAGGGCATGTCCAAAAAAGAATGGGAACACGTCTGCGTGAACTAGTAAAAACAAGCGTAGTTGACACAAAAACCAAGGTCGGAAAAATCGTAAAAAGAAAAAACCTTTCTGGCAAAGAAAAGCTTACTGCTAAAATGATCGACAAATTGACTGTTTACTACGGACTAGCTATTCGACGTAATCATGATTCAGTTGAGAAGATGAAAAATGCCATATGGTCTACTTTTTATCACTGCAGTTCAACAGACGAGAACCGACAGCACGAGAAATGCCCGAGCGGCGAAGAGTCCTGGTGCAAATAGCAGAAAGCTGTAGCTGCAGATGCTCTACAATCATTCAAACACAGCTACGCAGCCCTTCCTACTGACGTTCTGGAAGTCATGAAACTCATTTATGAGGACTTGAGCAAGGACGCACTTTTGCACCCATGTCTTAGAGGTTTCACTCAAAATAATAATGAAAGTCTTAATCAGCTTATTTGGAAAATCTCTCCAAAGTCAGTGAGTGGCACCCCTAAAATTGTTGAAATTGCAGCTAATGTAGCTGCATGCACTTTTAATGAATGTTCTTTTGCTTTTTTGGTCTTTATGCAAGAGATGCACATCAGTACAGGGCCAAGTTCTCACGAATGGGCGCGTCAAGTTGACGAGTTGCGAATTAGTAGAGCAGAGGAACAAGCGGCGCGCGACAGTAAAGAAGCAAGAGTTTTGCGTAGACAAGGTCAGAAAGATGCTCTAGATCATCTTGATGAAAGCTGTATGCTTTATGGACCTGGCATCGACGATTCTGAGTATAGAAAAATTATCGAGTTTTATTTTGAATATTTTAGTGTGCAAAACTTTAAAGCGTTTTCCTGAAACTTGTCATTTTTGAAGTCCGTGGACAGCATAACTCAAACTCTACTGGACCGATCGTTTTGAAATTTTGCACAGTTGTTCTTCACATAATTCCCCAGGTAACGCTGGAGCGTTTTTAGTTCTTTAAAATAATTATTAATTTTACAATAACAAATTAGTCGACTTCTTTTAGCGAAAATCGTGTTTTTGGCTTTCAAATGCTACCAAAAATTCAAAAATCGAAAACAAAAATCCCCCCAGCGTTACCTCAAGAAACATCTCCTTTATAAAACCCATTTTTAATTTTTTGTTTCAGATGATTCTCTCGCGAGTTATGATGTCCACCGCAAAACGCCTTTTTCCCGAGACACCTCCGGAGATTCGCTGTTCCTCGCTCAATTTTTAATATTTTTCAATGAAAATTTACAAGAATATAGTTCAAAAGTTGTATTATAAGTTAGATATTGTCAAAATAAACGAACAGTACCTGTATCGTCAAAAAAAATTCCTAAATACATGCCTTTTTTCATCGAATTAACCCCCCCCCCCCCCTTAACACAGTTCGAGCCCGTCCGCCAGACCGAGAGCACGTTTGTACCCCAGTATATAATAAACACACTTCTCCCATATTGGCGTACTCATCATTATTTCGACTCCTCATCCTCGTCCAGATCCAGAGCTATTTTATCAAATTCTAAATAAATTTTAATGGTATTTAGTTTACTATCTAATTAAAAAGTTTTATTTTAATACAGAATTCCATTTATATTATTGCTTTGAAAATGAAATATTTCAAAGTATTGGACTATCGCGAATCATCACATTTAATTATAATGGAGCCATATATAATTTATTAGTCTTTGTTCAGTTATGCTCATTAAATCATAATATTAGATCTAATTTACTTTACAACCATTGATAATCAAAGAGAAAATTCATTCAATGCGTATAAGACTCTTTTACCATTTTTATAGTTGTAAATTTTTTTATGCTGTTTAAATTTTTTGCTTCGACGAAAAATACTCATGCAGAAAAAATTAACTCACACTGCTACAATTAGATTATCGTTTAAAACAAACATTTTATCTTTCTATATAGAGTTTATGATAGGTGATTTGCGTAAGCATCATTTAATTTTTAATAACATTTATAATAAATATATTTACAATAGATGGAGATTATATTTATACAGAAGAATCAGTATCAATAAATGTTGTAAATAAAACATTAAACAAGAAAAAAATTTTTTAGAGATTAAAACATATAGAAAATGTTTTTTAGAAGATTACAGTCATAATGTATTTTATATCTTTTATTTGAATAATGTATAAAATAAGAATAATATTTGTAATAATCTCACATAATAGATATTGTCACGTATTTACACAAAACGAAGTAATGTACAGTGCGAAGGGATATCGTAGTGGTTAGCGCTCTCGCTTTCTGAAGAGAATCAAAAAACAAGTTTGGGTTCGAATCTCACCATAGGTGAATTCATCCATCTTTTTATAATTTAATTAGCTGAATATACGAACGTAACAATATAAATTATTTACATATAGTTAAACAATTATCAATAAAAGTTTATTCCTCTAATATTTTTCGTCAACTTTCAGCTCTAATATACCCGTATGGAAAAAACTCTCAAGTTGAGTGTTATTTCGTACCCTGAACTAAAATTTGGTGGGTTATGAGACTTGTACAATATAAAAATTCAATTGAGGATACGAAATATCACTGAACTTGAGAGCTTTTTCCATACGGGTACTACCACGATTATAATATCCCTGGGGGAAATAATTTATGTGAACAAATGTTCGAGATTGTTAGAAAATGTGAAAAATGTAAAAAATGTACTAAGTGGCTGATTTTGAACGTAGTGGCAAGTTGTGGCATACTTTTACATATTCTTATTCATTTATGCTCATTTTATCACTTTTTTACATATTTCAACTAGAAAATATATGAAAATATTACCTTCACACTAATAGATTTTGGCCGAAAATGTGAATAAATGTAAAAGAATGTGAAGAAATGTAAAGGAATGTGAATAGATGTAAGAAAATGTGAACGAATGTGAGAATGTGTATAAATGTGAGAAAATGTAAATAAATAAGTACATCGATCCTAATTTAAAGGAAACAATATCTAAATTTTAATGATTATAATAGACTGCGGAAGTTTATGCAGAAACATAGATTTACATAAATATATATATATATTTTTTATTTGCATCTTTTCCATATATTATATATTAGCATATATTTTACACAAAAACATATATTTACATATTTTGCATAAATTTGCATATTTCACATATTCAAAATCAAGAAAATTATTTCAAGTCTATATATTTCATATTTAACACATTTATCAAGTTTCTGTTCATTGCGTATTTATACTATTGATAAACTGTAATTATTTTTTATTCAATTTACAATTTCGATGAATATTGGTGGAAAATCAATTCTAAGAATCTTTCGACTAACACTGACATTGTGGTGTTTATATTATTTACTGTTTATGAAGTTGTTCCTTGTCTAATCACGTTTTTGCTATTTATTCAAATTGTAGTTTGTTAATTGAAAAACTAAAAGTTGGCCTCAATTGGTATTCAAATAAGGAAATTTTGAGACCTTAAAAAGTATCTAACATTGTTTCCTTTTCAAGAAAACTTCTGAACGCAAAAATTGAGGTTAGCTTTTCCGTTTCGAAGTTTTTTCAAAAAGGAAATAATGTTAGATACTTTTTAAGGTCTCAAAATATTCCTTACTTTAATATCAATTGGGCCCAACTTTTAGTTTTTCAATTAACAAACTACAATTTGAATAAATAGCAACAACGTAATTAGACAAGGACAGAAGATATGGACTCCTCTTAAGGGGGGAGTCTGCTTTTCCGGCTTCAAAAAATTGATTTTTTTTGTCTTAAATCTATTCCAAAACTATACAAGAATATGTCTTCAAAATTTCAGAGGCCAATTCGACATATTTCCGAAGCTAGAGCAGTTTTAGTGGCCGAGCATCGAGCAGGTGCGAATGCTCGGGCAGACCCGAGCGCGCGCGCTCGGCCCCTCGATGTATTCTATTATTCGATTATATTCGTATATACCTGAAAAAGTCCCACCGTCCTTTGAAACATTATTTGGAGTTTCTAGAAGGTCTGTGTTGAGTAGTAGTAGGGAGAACGGTATACAATATAACGGTATACTATAGCTCTCGGCATCGGCTTCTACACTGCTGTTTGTAGCGTCAGCTTTTAGTTCCACTTTTGATTTTGTCGAGTACACATCGAAATGTCAAGCTACCCGAAAGGTGATCGATCTAAAAGACAGCGTGCTGCGGAACCGCGAAAGCGGAAATTTCACGGCAATCGTTTCACAAGTGTTTCATCGGACGACGGAGACTCGATGGCGACTCCAAAACTTTTACTGGAATCTTAAATAGCAATCCTTACGGGGACGAGTGCACAGTGACGAAAAATGAGTGTGTTGGACACGTGCAAAAGCGTATGGGTACTCGTTTATGTAATAAAAGTAAAACCGAGAAACTCGGAGGAAAGACGCAGCTAATAGAGAGTGTAATCAAGAAATTGACGATAAACTACGGTCTGGCAATTCGTCGAAATATTGATTCAGTGAAAGGTATGAAGAAAGCTATTATAGCAACATTAGACCACTACTGTTCCACGGATGAAAATCGTCGGCATGAAAATAATCCAGAAGGCGCCGAGAGTTGGTGCGAATGGCGCAAGGCTCAAGCAGCGAATAATCTTGCATCTTACAAACGTCCGGCGAGATTAATCGATGAAACCGTGGATAGGACATTCGTCCAATTTTTTAAGAGCTCTCTAATGACGATTTAATGAGGCGGTGCTTAGGCGGCTACACTCAAAATTCCAACGAATCGTTAAATTCGATTGTGTGGCGCTTAAGTCCGAAACATTTGAATTCCGGCTATAAAATCGTCGAAATTGCAGCATATATGGCTGCAGGCATTTTTAACTAGGGCTACTCTGCTGTACTTTCCACCATGCAGCTCCTCAATATCATCATCGGGCAGCAGTGCAAAAATTTTGCTGACGCCGTCGATGCTGAGCGCATAACGCGGGAGAACCGGCGCGCATCATTTTCTAGCAAGAAGGCTCGTACAGCCCAAAGATTGGAAACCCTCAGCCAAAACGAGTTTTTAGAAGAAGAGGAAGGACTAATGTATGGCCCAGGGATATCTGATTAACCTCTAATTACTGTAAGTACCCAAAAACTTATATTTTTTTGGACCGAAAACTTTAAAGCGCGTTTTCTCGAGTTTTCATTTTTACGACTTTTGGAAAACGGTGCCGGTGATAGCAAAAAGAATATACGTCCGATCGAAAAAAATCAATGTGATCTAGCTTCAGTATTAAATTATCTTCTATTTGAACTAAAAAAGTCGGACAAAAGTATTATTTAAACTACTTTTTTTGCAACTTAAAGTGAATCTTTTTTTTTCAAAAAAGTGAATTTTTTTTCAAACTTTGAAAAAATTTAGAATTTGACAACTTCTTCGGTATTTTTTGAGTTCATATAGAAAAGAAACTTATAAAAATTAAAAAGAATGTTATCTCGACTGTTTTAGACGCACCGCACGACCTCCATCACCGGCACCGATTAGAAAGTGCAGATTCCAGGCGCTCCGGCAAAGTGGTCATAACTTGAAGAAATTTTAATATTTTTTAATAACAAAAATTGTTTTTTAAAGCTAAAATATAGTACATTATGTTCTCAATTTCGTTTACCGCAATCAATTCCTTCCCTTTCAAAAAAATCGCTGAAAAAACGCTTTTTTTCGGCTCCTAAAGCAAACTCACCCCTTAAGAGTTCAGTGAAAGTACCAAAATCTAAAATTATCAAATACTTCATAATACCGTCTGAACCAATACTAACTCAATGGGGAAACTGGATTATCGCTGTCTTATTTTATGCAGATAATTTACGCAATATAAAAGATGTAAGTCCATTTTTAACTCTGCAAGTCAATTTTGTTTCTTTGAACTAGCAATTTGCAACCTATTATTATATATATATATATATATATATATATATATATATATATATATATATATATATATATATATATTGATAATCATAAATAATTATTAATCAAAAATATTCGACGAAAGTAGCAAAAGAGCATATCAGGAGCTAGAGGAAATAAATTTAGTCTCATATACAAATAAATAAACAATTATTTATGGTCATAAACAAAAATGGCGATGGTCTTTATTTCTTTATTTATTGAAAGTAACGACAGCCAGACTCCGTAAACGATATATAAATTTGATATGATATTTATTTAAATACATCAGAAATTTTAACTAACAAGTGTCAATCACAAATTAAATATATATATATATATATTTATATCGAGTATAAATCTTTAATTATTCATTACTGTTTTGATTGTATTTTTTTTATTTCTCTTCAATTGAATATTCTGCCTTTTATTATTTAGATAATATAGAACAAAACAAAAATATGTATAAATCTATTATCAAATTTTAATAATAATAACTATTTTTTTTCTCGATTTATTTAAATTTCAATCAAACGAATAGAGTAGAGAAAAAGAGAGCGTTAGTTGAAAGTGAATTTATACGATCTAAAAATATTTGTCTAAGTACCACATAAAATGATCTCATGAAGAGACGACCTTGAGGGAAGCTAGGACTCACCATCTCAATTAGCCACAAGCATGGTAGAGACGGCGATTGCTCTTTATTATCGAGTCCCTTATTTGCTTCGGGTTAATACGAGAGGCCAAAAGTCAGCTATGAGCCGACTTGATGGTTTCACCTTACGGCTTATTCCCACCGGCCGAACCAAAGAGAAAAAATTTACCAATATACAAAACTATTGAGAAGTGTCCTCTGCAGCTGTGGTTTGTGTAGATAAACTCATCCAAACTATAAAAATGGAAGAAAAAAAATATGCTGATGAAGGATAAGGCTAATGTATAAAGCTTGGAGGTAGGGTTAGTAATGCCTCTGCTCGTCTCCTTCGTCTTCCTCGCGAGCTGTCTCTCCCCTCGCCGCTTAATCGGCGGCTCGATTCACACGCTGTGCAGCAAGCGAATTTACATATTGGCGCTTATAGTTTTCGCGCAGCTTCTCTCTCCTTTCGATCACCGCAGGATATTATATATATATATATATATATATATATATATATATATATATATATATATGTATGTTTCGCGTTTATTTAATACTCGTACTTTGATATTATTCTTACGAAGTAAATAAGATTTGGTCCCGGAGGTCCTTGATCTTATTTTATTTGTTATTAATATACTTTATAAGACACTTTATAAATTTAATATATATTCTGTCTATTGACACGCGGGTTACTGCTGATGTCAAATCTATCTTTCAACGGAAACCCGTCTAAAAGTATATTAAACAAAAATAATAGTTTAAATTTCAGCTAATATTAACAATTATTTATATAAAAAATATTGGGCTTATTTATATCCGTCCCTCAAGTATGTTAAATATCAATCATTTCGTGTGAAAACAAATATTTATCACGCGATCTTTGCTCAGCACCTGTGTGCCTGCATAAATGGCCCCTCATACTGTTTCTTGTGATTACATTCACTTTTTGTTACCGCGCGGCATAAATAAGTATTTATTACATTTTTTTTTTCTTTTTTTTTTTTTTTTTAATGGCATTTCGAACTCGAAAGTTCATCGCCTCATCTACGCAAGCCTTCCACGTTTCCCTATTTTGTGCCAACCCCATCCATTTCGCGCCTTCCCGCCCAATTTCAGTTATGTCTGATTTTACGTTATCCTCCCATCTGCGTCTAGGTCTACCAAGAGGTCGCGTTGCTTTCGGTTTTCCTTTCATTATGCGCGCTGCTGTACGATCATCGCCCATTCTTGCCACGTGCCCTGCCCATCTTAGTCTCCGTGATTTTATTATTCTGTTAATATTTGGTGACGCGTACAAATTATGTAGCTCGTCATTGTGCAGTTTCCTCCACTCCCGAGTTTCCTCATCTTTCTTTGGCCCGTATATTTTCCGCAGAACCTTATTTTCAAATACCCTAAAACGATTTTCTTCCGCTTTAGTGAGCGCCCAGGTTTCGCACCCATACAAGATTACCGGCATTATTATAGTCCTATATATCCTTATTTTGACATTTTTCGACAGTAGCTTTGACTTAAGTAATCTGTTCACAGCGTAGAAGCAGGCATTACCCGAATGAAGTCTCTTATTAATCTCGGCTTTAATTTCGTTTCGATCATTTATAGTTGTACCTAAATATCTGAATTCGCTAACCTTTTCAAAAGTGAAATTTCCGACTCTGAGATCCCCCTCTGCTTCGCGAATGCCCAGTTTCTCCATGATCATATATTTCGTTTTCGATTCGCTCACTTCTAACCCCGTGTTTTTAGCCGCATTTATAAGAATTTCCGCATTTCTCGCCACCGTTTCACCATTATCTCCCACTATATCCAAGTCATCCGCATAGCCTAAAATTTGCGTTGTTCTGTTGAGTGTTGCGCCTAGCTCGCTAGCCTGCATTTTTCTAACAACATGCTCTAGCGTCAGGTTAAAGAGTACCATTGAAAGCCCGTCACCTTGCTTCAAACCGTCGCGTATCATGAACGATTCGGATACATTACCGCCTACTCGGACCTTTCCAGTGCTTCCGTTCAGACATATTTGAATTAATTTTACGAGTTTTTTTGGTACGCCAAGGAGCACTAGGATTTCATACATTTTGCTTCGTTTGACAGAGTCGTACGCTTTCTTAAAGTCCACAAATAGCTGGTGTATAGTTTCGCAATATTCCCACTTTTTCTCTAATAATTGTCTTATGGTAAACATTTGATCGCTCGTTGACCTGTTGCGCCGGAATCCACACTGATAATCTCCTATTATATCTTCCGCGAATGGTGTGAGTCTGGCCTGTATTACGTTTGACAGAACTTTGTAGCAGGTAGCTAAAAGTGAGATTCCCCGGTAGTTATTGCAGTCTGTTTTATCTCCCGTTTTGAAGATCGGTATGATGATGGATTCTTTCCAATTTTCTGGTATTGTTTCATTTCTCCAAATAGCACATACTAGATACAAAATTTTAGATGTAAGCGCGGTGCCTCCATATTTAAGTAGTTCAGCTGGTATAGAATCGTTTCCTGCGGCCTTATTGTTTTTTAGCTTTTTGATCGCGGCCTCTACTTCTTTGTAGGTCGTTTTGTCCATATGGAGTTCAGCAGTGTGGATTTCGTCTCCCATTTCCTCGGAGTTTTCATGCACGTTTAATAACTTATCGAAATAATCTTTCCATAATTTCAATAGTTCATTTTCGCTTGTCACGAGGTTCCCGTCCTTATCCTTCATTAACTGCGATCTACTCTGAAAACCCTTCCTAATAGCGTTTATTCCTTTGTACATCTCGCGCGGGTTATTTTCCCTACTATTAGTTTCTATTTTTCTAATTTCATTTTTCCGATACTCGCGCTTCTTGTTTCTGTAAATCACACGTACTTGCTTTCTTATTTCATGGTATTCTTCTACGGCCCTATCGCTTTCATTGTGTACACTATCTAATTTAGCCTTCTTGCGCCTTTCAAACCAGAGTTCGCACTCTTCGTCAAACCATGGTTTGCTCATCGGCCTTTTTTTCTTACCCAGTACTTTGTTCGCGGCCCCTTTTATAGTTTTTTCGATAGCCCCCCACAACCTGTTCGGATCGTCATCTACTCCCGTCTGTTCATCCGTTTCCTCGAGCGCCTGAAATCGGTTGCTAACTTCTACTTGGTACTTGATTCGCTCTATCCCGCTTCGTAGTTTTCCAATATCAAAGGTTTCTACTTTGTTCGCTCGCTTACTATTTTGACCGGCTACGAATCTGGCTCTTAATTTGGCCACTACGAGATAATGATCTGAGTCGCAATCCGCCCCCCTATAGGTCCTTACGTCGAGTACATTCGTGTGGCGCCTCTTATCAATAAGAAAATGATCGATTTGATTGTGCGTGGCCCCATCCGGCGATGTCCACGTTGCCTTGTGTATATCCTTGTGCTTGAAGCACGTGGTCTTGCTCCCCCCCTCCTCCCACGCGCCGCTCGCCATGGGAGGTGGCTCCGACTGATTGTGGGATTCGTTAATCTGTGTGTTACCAAATACCGTAAATGTGTCCTGGAAATTCACCCCTCCAGGACGTCTGGCATCCTCCTGTCTTGTGCTAGGCAGTATTTGTTCGCGCTTCAGCTTCTCCATCTGGCTTTTGAACCTCTGAGATCAATTCTGCCATTACGAACGATACATCTTTTGGTATCTGGAATTCGTTCCCTTGCGCAGACATCAACGTAATCATCTCCTCCTTGTTTGGCTTTGTATGTGACTCCTCAGTTCTTTCGTTTATCGCACTGTTAGTTACGGTGACCTTTGGTGGTCCCCGTAACGACTGCTCGAAATTCCTATGGACTTCTGTGTCCGTTGTCAGTGAGGCCAATTTGTGTATGTTTGGTTCACTAGTGTGTGTGCCTTCCTTGATATCGGCTGCTATTATTGTGTCAGTAAATTGGCGTCGCAGCCGTGCTCGATCATTGATAATCTCGTTCTCTTCTCCGGTTTCATCAATGAAATCGTTGGTCGTGTAGTCTCCCAGCAACCATTTCTGTAAGCGGTATGCTTGCGCAAAATAGTTGCCGTCGGTAGACATCTTCTTTAATTGCCGGCCGTTCAACTCAGTCAACCATTCTTCCACAGTTGTTTCTGTTATACTGGACATCTTGTGATCTGATGGATAACTATCTTCGTTCGCGGTTATCTATCTTTTTTCGCTTCGCAAGATTCCACAGTTCGCGAATATGTGCGAGGGTATCACTATACGGTGGCACAAGAAAAATTTCGCAGTTAAATTTTTCTTGTTGTAGCTGAGTGTACGATTATTGCAAATTCTATCGTTTTCGATTCCACAGTTTTTGCTATCTATTCGTTTTGTTAATCCAATCAATCACAGGTATACCTTCGTTAAAATTTAATAAAAACTTACAATTTTTACTTGTCACTAAACTCTTCTGAGTTCGAATCTCGTTTTCAAAATCGGAAGTGAGTGTAAAATTTTTCGCAAATTGTTTATAAACGAAAAATAAGTTCAGTCTTTGTATCTCTTAATTTTTCTGTTATTATTGCCTTTTTCAAGAAAAAATATTTAAAATATATTTAAAAACTCTAAAGTTGAATCGACCAACTTCTCCGATAATAATGTCCAAATTGTTTTCAATTTTAGGAGCAACTTTTTCAAAATGCTATTTCTTAATTTCGAAGAAAATAAGCTTCCGAAAAAAACAGAAAAATTAATTTTCCAAAAGAAATTTCCCACAACAAATTATTATTATTATTATCCTGAAAATAATCGCTTTATTATTCTATTTTCGAGGAAAATGGGTTTTTGTGTTCCAAATCGTAATCAGGAAGACATTTATTTTGTTTTCAAAAATTTTCTAATTCCTTCCATTTTCTAAAATATCAAACATTATCAATAATTTTTCCTGTGCAAAACTTTTTCCAAGTTGGTGCAACCAGTCCTATTTATTAAAAAAAATGAAAATTCGGATTTTGAATTTTTCGATTTTATTGTGTATTATTGTTGTATAAACAATAATTTTGTAGATGAACAATTTTCGAAATTGAACAGTTCGATATATTGAATAATTTTAAAAAATACAAAAATTGAATAAAAAATCTATTATTCCGAAACTATTGTTCATTAGTGTTTGATAAACAATACTTTTTCAGAAAAACAATTTTCGAAAATAAATAATAGAAAATCAAAAATAAATTTTATTTATCTAATAAATTTAAAATATCCAAATAAAAATCGAATTATCCGATATTATTGTTTATTAATAATCACAAACAATACTTTTGCAAAAAGAAAACAAATCTTGGTGAATAATAAATTATCTTAAGGCGTGGGGTTTCCAGGCGGTCATCCATCCAAGTACTGACTGCTACCAATGCTGCTGCCTTTCCTTATCTCTGCTTATCGCTCTCAGATGACTTTTTTTTCAAAGAATCCCAAAATTAAAAAAAAAAATTATTCCTTGCGATAATTGTTTATTGACCCTCAGTGAACAACCAAAAAATTGAAAAAATCAATTTTTGCAATAAACAACCGTCATAAAAACAAAAGAAAGTTTCGCCGATCCGAGTACTGACCGTGCCGAACGCTGCTTAACCACGATGATCGATCGACGATGAATTACATTTTCACACACTTCACTACCATGATTAACTGCCTTTTGCTCTGATTTCCAATAATTATTCATAAATTCGCTCGACCTTTTTATAGATTATAATCGTATGTTATAATATTAAAATTCCTAAGGTTGCGAGTCGGAGCAAAAGTTGATTGAAATATTTTCCTGTATTTATTCTGTGTATTGTGTTCAATACACTCAGTTTGCCTACTCGCGTACACTTTTACATACTTCAGTGTGTTTTGAGCTTCGTGCTCAATTTACGCTCGCTTCACGTTCGTGATCGACCTATTTCGCACGTTAACATTTGAAAATCACCGAAATATAAAAAAAAATTAATTTTCTAGCTTTCCAGTTTCAACTTGAATTTTTTTTAATTGTCTATAAATGTTGATTGTTAATCAAATATGCCGTTAATACTGAGCTTTGAAGGGTGCCATGTATAACGGGGTGCTCAGTTGTTAATAATAATTAATTATTAATTGAGTCAATAACCTGTTGGCGTACGCCACACGCAACACGTATGCGCGCCTTACCGCAGTGCTTACCTTTGGGTCGGCCCGTGGTGACTCGCAGCTGTATCCTTACCCCGGTGTAGCTGTGTAGGTTTTTCCCACGTATACACTGAATCCTCGAGGATTCGGCTTTGTGCGGAGTTTCCTCGACTCACTAGTTTTCGCGACCTGAAAGGAGCGCGAAAATGCGAAAGCTAATTCTCTCGCAACGCGAATAGTAATTTAGCTTCGCTCGTCGGACTAACTCGATGCGAGGAGCAGGCAGATCCGGGTTTATTGACGACATACTGATTTAACAATAACAATTTATAGTATATTCTGAAAAATAAATAAAACAATCTACAATGAAGTTAGCAACAAGAAAAACTACAATGAATTCAATAAATATTTCGTATAGGTCGAGCGTCGCTTGCGTGTTCAGCACGACCGTTGCTGAGCACAGCGCCGGAATCAGAGAGGGCTTCGATCACGCGCGGACCTCTCCAACCGCTGGCTATTCGGAGCCCTTATATTCTGGGAGCACGACACACTATTCGTAGTGTGGCCCTTATACACGTACGCGTTTACCCCTGGGCTAGGCCTTACCTCTATTGAATAAAGTGTGTGGATCAGAGGCGGAACGCCGCTGACAAAGCTTCTCTTTCTCTCTCTCTGTCTCTCTCTCTTTCTCGTTGCTGGCCGCTAGCTCTGTCGCTTTCCCTCTCATTGCCGCCTCGGCGCTTGCTGCTGGAAGCTTCTCGCCTTGCGTGCGGACTCTTCTGTTCATGGTGGTGAGGGTCGAGCATTCGCCTCCAGCAGTCATGCTTGCAACCACATACGCGAGAATTAAAGCGTAATGCGCGGCCCGATAGCGTTAGCGATACTGGTCTTTCTCCATGACCTCGGCAGCATCTCTCTGCCTGCTCTCTTGCCTACCTGTTGAAGCGCGCGACTGTCAGATGGTGACACTTGGCCCATTCTCCGCCCTGTATTACTTATGAGATATTCGTTACTCGTTACAACATTAAGGATTTACTTCATGACATACAAATATTACTCTATGACATAATAATGATAATCTATGACATAAAACTTGCCTCTTATGTCATGAAAATGTGTATCTATAACATAAAAGTTTGGCTCTATGACACACCAGCTTCACTATATCATATAGAAATGATGGTCTGTAACATTAAAGTTCTACTTTCCAATATAAACATTCTTCTATATTACATAAAAGTACTATTCATAAATATTATAGATTAACAGTTCTATGTCATAAAAGCAAAATTTTATGTAATAGAGTAGGTCTTTTATGTCATCTATTAACATTTTTATCTCGTTTAGTTTTAATTCATAGAGTAACATTTTTACCCGATAACGCTCCGCGAAGGAGAGAATTGTTTTTCACGCGTATGTATATATGTGTGCATGTATTTACGTATGTATGTATGTATGTATGTATGTATGTATGTATGTATGTATGTATGTATGTATGTATGTATGTATGTATGTATGTATATATATATATATATATATATATATATATATATATATATATATATATATCTGTGTGTGTGTGTGTGTGTGTGTGTGTGTATACACTATTATATATATATATATATATATATATATATATATATATATATATATATATATATATATATATATATATATATATATATATACATATATATACATACATACATACATACATACATACATACATACATACATACATACATACGTAAATACATGCACACATATATACATACGCGTGAAAAACAATTCTCTCCTTCGCGGAGCGTTATCGGGTAAAAATGTTACTCTATGAATTAAAACTATATATATATATATATATATATATATATATATATATATATATATATATATATATATATGTGTATGTATATATGTACGAATATGCGTTTCTTTGTACCCACGTACAGTGTAAAAGGCTAGACCGATTTTGATAAATCGGATGTTAACCTTTTCCTTCTGGCAAAGCTTCAGAAATCTACGCGTTTCGCACACACCAGTTAGGAGTGAGAACGACGACAGTACTCCAGTGAGATAGAAAAAGACAGAGCTAGCGCGATTTTACACGCACCGAAAGGGTTAATCAATTCTTTATGATATCAAAAGGGTCATTATAGATATAGGGTTTCGTAATAGCAATATAATGGGCGTAATCCTTAAAAAAGACAATAACACTTCGAATATGATAATTTAGCTTTTTCAATTACAAGGGGTTGGACTTGTACTCAAACAATATGTATATGGTTTATAGGGTTGGGTTTTTGAGGTCTCTGATTACGAATATGGCGTCTAATTTGACAAAAAAATTAATAAAATATATATTCAAACGAATTCATACAATAATACATTTTTCACAGTTGTGTATTTTTTTTAATAATAATAAAACTTATTACGTCAAAAAGTGAAACTTATATTTCGTAAAGAGAAAATTGTATGTGATAGCGTTGCACTTTTATATCATCGAGTAACATGTGTATGTCATACAGTTTCAATTCTGTCATTAAGTAACACAATTACGTCATATAGTAACATTTCTATGTCGTAAAGTGAAAGTATTATATAATAAGGTATAATTTGTATGTCGTATGTCGTAACATTACTATGTATAACAGAGAATCTTTTGTCATAAAGTATTATTTTTATGTCATACAGTGAAGTTTTTATGTTATAGCGTTTTTATGTCATAGAATAACGCAAAATTTGTATGTCATAGACTGACATCTTTCTCTTACAACGTTAAAGTTTTATTTGATAGAGCATCTTCTTTTTACAATAGAGTAATATATTTATATCATAAAGTAAAACTTTTATGTCACAGAGTAACATAATTACATGATGCAGTGAAACTTTTACTTCAAAGATTAACATGTTTATATCACAACATGAAACTTTTATGTCAGATTATAATTTTGTCACCAGAGTAAGATTTTTATCTCATAAAATACCATTTTTTTGTCAGAACGTAAAACTTGTATGTCATATAATAGACATTCATGTCATATAATAACTTCGTTTTGTCATATTGCAAAACTTCTATGTCAAGGAGTAGCATTTTTATGTCATAAAGTGAAATTTTTATATCATAAAGGGAGACCTCTATGTTATAGCGTAACATTTTGTATGCCTTAAAATGAAGCTTTTATATCATTCAGTAGCATGACTATGTAACAGAGTAACATTTATATGTCGTAAAGTGGAAGTACTATGTTATGAAGTATAATTTTTATGTCATAGATTAACATTACTACATCTTAAATTGAAATTTTTATGTAAAAGATTAACATCTTTTTTGCATAAAGTTAAAGTATTATGTGACAGAGTATTTATTTGTATCATAGAGTAACATTTTTATGTCATAAAATAAAACTATTAGTTCGCAAAGTAACAGATTTAGGTCATAAAGTGAATATTTGTATGTCACATAGTGAACGTTTTATCTCAGAGTATAATTTTTTCACAGAGTGCCCATTGTTGCCATAAAATAAAACTTTTGTCATATGGTAAACTTTTATGAATTATAGTAACATATTTTGTCAATTTACTAAACTCTTATGTCATAGCGTAGCATTTTTGTGTCATAAAGAGAAACATTTGTGTTATACAGTAATACTTTAATGTTATAAAGTGAAACTTTTATGTCAAGTAGTATCATTTTAATGTCAAAGAATTATGGTTATGTGTTAAAAGATTAACATCTTTGTAGAAAAAAGATTAGGTATTATGAGTGAGAGTTTTTTGTATCATAAAGTAACATTTGTATGTCATAAAGTAAAAGTTTTATGTCACAGAGTAATATATGTATATAATGAAATGAAACTTTTACGTCAAAGGGTATTATTTTAATATTAGAACGTAAAAGCTTTATGTCAGAGAATAATTTTGTCACTAAAGTAAAATTTTTGTATGATAAAATAAAATTTTTATTTCAGAAAATAAAACTTTCGCCATATAGTATACTTACATGACATAGAGTACATTTTTTGTCATATTGTAAAACTCTTGTCACAGAATAGCTTTTTTCGGTCATAAAATGAAACTTTTATGTTATTGAGTAATACTTTAAAGTCATAAATCCAATCGCGCTTGTGCGGTTGCCGTGAGCAGACGTGTTTATATACGCTCCGTAAGCTTAGTGACGGTACATGTGTGTATACAGTGGTTCACGCTAAATGGGCTTCGGCCCGATAAACGCTTATACTTGTACATATAGTCGTACAGTATGGCTGATGATATTTTGCAAACAACGGGGAGATGTTTTCCACTCCGGAAGGCATTTTTGATCCCGCTTCACCTATATTAAATGCATCTGAATTAATTAAACTTTTACAGTCTAATACCAAAGACTTTGATAATGATAGTTTTGCTAATAAAGCCAGTGATGAAAAGTGCTACTCTCGCGATCAAGCTATAATCATGACCGGCGTCGAACATATATCTCTAAACGATTGCGTAACGGCCCTTGGTAATGTTGGCAAACGTGAAAATGTGCTGTGTACGTCAAAAGCAGGTAAAATCCATTTGATTGCCCATTTAAGCAGCAAAAGCCTCGTCGAAAGTTTTACCAACTCACACAAATCTATTGTAATCAAGGAGAAAACAGTGTTTATTCGACCCAAGGTTTCTACTCATAAAAGAATTGTCTTTTCCAATGTTTCCCCGGCAATACCAAATCGGTACTTTGAAAAAATTCTCGACTCATTAAACGTTAGCAGAAGCTCCGCCGTCATGCGCATGAAAATAAACATTTTTGAACCCAGATACGAGCACGTTGAAAGACATCGAAGACAAGTATATGTTAAAGTTGACGACATTCCTAAAATTCCAAACATGATAAAATTAGAACACGACGATTTTGATTATATTATCTTCATCAGCCACGATCAAATGAAATGCTTTAAATGCAAACAGAGAGGCCACAAAGCCGAGTCTTGTACAGTTTCGGAACAAGAATTAAGTCGCATAAATGGCTTACACTTAACCCAAGATACTTTTCCTGATTTAACCCAACACCAAGCTTCTACATCACTGCTCGTGAATAAAGAATATGTCTCATTCAAAAGACCTCACCCTATCAGCGAAGCGTCGTCGTCTGTTGTCAGCATAGCCTCCTCTACAAAAACAAACGTTAAGAATAGAACAGTAATTAAACCGACTGTAAAGAAAACAAAAACTGCAACAAGCATTGAAGATAAGATGGCTGAAATAGATAAAGCATTTACTTCTTGCACTGCGAAATAGATAAAGCATTTACTTCTTGCACTGCCGTTTTCGCCAATTCAAATAACCCACCGTGTAGCCACGCCGACTTTGTGCAGTATTATAAAAATACTTATGGAAACGCCAATAGTTTTAGTGAAATACAAAAAATATCTAGTGATAAAAACGTAATTATTAAACTAATTGATCAAATTTATCCACTTATTATCATTCCTGCTATAAAAACTAAACTCACTAAAATTAAAAGTAAACTAATTACAAGTATTTTCGACGATGCCACCGCTTCGTCTCAAAGTGACTTCGAATCCAGTGATAATGAACCTTAACAAGTAACTCATACTTTTCACCTCAACAATGAATAATATTATAAACACAATCATAGTGTCCAACAAGGGGCCTGCGGCGGCTCAGTCGCTAGAGTGTCGGATTCCCACGCCGGTGACCCGGGTTCGAATCCTAGTCTCTGCCGATTGATACAAGCACCTCTGTAAAAATTACATGTGCTTTGTTTACAAACACACCGCAGACCCCCGTCGTCGATTAGCACCACATGGGAGCACAAACATGGCGACGTTAAATAAAAAAAAAAAAAAAAAAAGTGTCCAACAAGAAATCGCTACGCATTCTTTTCTGGAATGCGCGTAGCATCAACAAAAGGAAAACCGATTTACCTCGCTTACTTCAAGATATTGACATATTCTTATGCGTTGAATCGTGGCTCAAGGACAACGAGGATGACACCAACACCCGGAAAAACATGAAAATCGATTCTACGCTAGTACCTGGATTTGTGCAAGTTCAAAAAAATCGTTCACATTCTGTAGGTGGAGGCATACTTGTTATGATCCGTAAATCAATTGCATTCAATGTAATTAACGTAAATTCGCCTCATCCTGCTCTAGAAATTTGTAACATCCGTTTAACCAAAACTAACCCAGTTCTCGACATTATTGTCTGCTATCGTGGCACCGTCAAACCCCCAGACCAATTAACTCAGAATATTTCGAGAACTTAATTTCACTTGTTGATACAAACTCCAATAGTATTCTTGTCGGCGACTTCAACGCACATAATATAATATGGAATAGCAATCATACTGACAAATACGGCCATTATTTACGTAACAGTTTTGAAAATCACAGTCTTTTTCTCCATAATCACGATACTTATACTTACCAAAATCGTTCAAATGCAGATCTTTCCAATCTTGATTTACTTTTCTCAACTTTAAATATATCATCAAAAATCATCACCAAGGTTTATGACGATACATGGGGGTCTGACCACTTTCCTTTATTATGTACACTCGATTTAGACAAAAATCTCTACCGTAAAAAATCATTCAAAATTCGATCCATACGCACCAACGATTCTAGATTTACATCAATTCTAAATTATAACTTTGATCAGTTTAACAGTTTTGAATACCTAAATCTCCCTGCTAATGTCGAAATACGTAAACAATGATAAACATTCAAATCCAGTCCCCTGGTGGGACACCGAATACGATAAAATCAGACGTCTCAAAAAAGCCGCCTACAGAAAATGGACTTTTACTAAATCTACCGATGATCGAATTATGTTCAATAAGTTAAATGGTCTAGCTATTAAAACATTCAAACAAAGAAAGAAAAATAGTTTCAAAAAGTTTGCAGAAACCATTAACTTCCATATAGATCCATCTTATGTATGGAATAGATGCAAAATGTTGAAAGATAAATGGTGTAACGCTCAACCTATTAATGTTAAAAGCAATCTACAGAATGATGAATGTATTAAAGATACACTTGACAGAATAGCTCCGACCACTAACAAATGTGAATGCTATCTTTACCCCGACTTTACACCATCTACCAATAACATTGAATTTTTTGACAAGCCATTTAATATTGATGAATTTAATTCTGTTTTAGAAGTTAAGGGGTCTACCCTAATTAGACACGCAAAAAATGACTATTTTCACGATTTTTTTTCATTGTTTTAAATTAGAAATATTAATATGTGAAGTATGAGGCTTGATAAATACAATCTTGAAATACATGAAAACATTTTTTTTTTAATTTTTTTGTTTTTTATCGTATAAAAATGGAGGCCAAAAAAATATCCAAAAAAAAGATGAGTGCGCCCTGTTGATGAAATCTCCGGAGTGGATTATCTGAAACAAAAAAAAAGGTTTTAGATTCAGTAAGGTAATGACTATGTCGCATATCATACGATTTTTTATTTTTTCAAAATTGGCAAAATGGCGGCCATATTTCGAAAAGTAACAAAAAACCACATTTTTTTCATCAGTTTTTTTTTTAAAACCAAGTTAAACTCAAAATTTCAAAAATCGTATGATATGCGACATAGCTATCATCATAAAGAATATGTGGTAAAAATTTGGTAAGGATTGATGCAGTAGTTTCCGAGATTTTTTCAACAAGCCGTACAAAAATGTCATTTCGAGAAAAACGCGTTCAAAGTTTTTTTTAACGAAAAAACGTGAAAATTTCTTACCTACGCTTAATCAGCGATGCCTGCACCGTACATTATGCCTTCAGTTTCTACATAATGTACCGTCTCATCCAAAATAGCCTTCCTTCGATTAATTCTGGCCTCCTTAGAGGCATCTCCACTGCGGCGGTTTGCAACTCGTACGCGCGTTAGATCTCGCTCAGCTACGAACTGCTCGGCGATATTGCCGATTTTAACGCCCATCACATCCAATATTTTCAATATTGGCTTCAATCATTTATTGAAAATACACGCAGCTGTTTGACACGCGATTTCAACAGTTTTTTTCCCACTAAAGATGTGTTTAGGAACCATCGACCAGACGTAGTTGTTGAAAGACTCGTTGTTATTTTGCGTGTTTCCGCCGAGGCACCTTTCAAGAAGTTCTTGTTTTGTCAAATCCTCGTAGATTGGTTTGAGGACTTCTTGAACATCTTCAGCGAGAGCAGGAGGATGTTTAAATTGTCGAACGGTGTTGTTTTCCACAGCTTTCTTATATTTACACCAGGATTCAGAACAGTATGAATGCTGTGGCTTGCTGTCGGTTGAAATCTTATGATAAAATCCTGCCCAGATCTCCCTGCGCATTCCTTCCACGGAATGAGGATGCCGTTGAATTGCTAAACCGTAATTTTTCGACAGTTCTTTCATTAATTTTATCGTTAAATCTTGAGTTTTAACAACAGGAACTTTTTTTACGCTGGTTTTTCTTTTTTTAGTGACAACTTTTTTTGCTGGATTTTTTTTCTGTCCTTCTTTGCAGCTTTTTTTGCTGGAGTTTTTTCCTCGTCCTTCTTTGCAGCTTTTCTTGCCTGTATAAGATTTTTTTTAGCTTCACTAGCACGTTTGAAAATTCTTTTTGCGACGTGTAACACACACTCTAACTTTTTAACGATCACTCCTTCACCATACGGGTGTGAATCGAGCAGTATTTTGAAAGTCTTCGTGTCACCGTAGCTGATGTAAAAACTATAACGCACAAAAAATTTTTCGAGAGATTCCAGAAACATTTGACATATATCGTTGACTTCCATTTTTCCGGCACTACCTGAGTGATTAGTACTGCAATTTTTTTGGTGCACTTCGTACCATGCTGCATATTCAATCGTGTCCTCTGTTCCTTTTCTTCTTTCACATCCTTTGCAGTAGCTTGATTTGATAACGACGTTCGCAACTTTTTTACTGTGTTTATATATCAAAGAAACTATGCCAACAAGAGAAGAAAATCCTCTTTTTTGCCAGGAACCGTCTCCTGAAACGGTTAAAATATCTTCGGGTTCTCCGTGCTGAGCATTTAGGAGTTTTTCTTCTCTAACAGCCTTTAGCATCACTATATCGAAAACACTTTTCACAGCGATAGAGACTGAATAGATAATATGATAATAAACGGAGGAACTCATTCCAGATCCAAGTTCCATTAGGCCAATAAACATGTTTATACCACTCCATCCAATATCAATCAATCGCATAACAAACACAAGGCGACGGTTGACTTCGTATCCAGTCGCAATCATCGGACACGAATTAATATATTTTTCTCCACACTCACAAGTAACACAAATTTTAAAACCGAGTCCTCGCTGTCCATACTTAGTAAATGTAACATCGTTATTACACACTTTACATTTCAAAAACTGTTGTAACGAAGAAAAAACCAGGTAAAAATGTATGATGCTGTACTCTAACGTTTGATCTACAGGCACGTTGAAACTCGTATCTTTCGACTTGTTCAGCTTCTCTGCAGATGCACTAGCATGACTTGTGTTTGCCTCATGGGCATTTGGAAGAACTCCATGAAATTTACGTTTTTTCGCTTTCGAACCTGGACGACTCCAGTTTTTTTTTTATGGATAGTTTTCTTGTCCATCTCGGCAATCACGAGCACAGATGTTTACGCTTACAGATTTCAAACACGACTAATATAGGTTGCTACTTGCTTGAAATTCAAATATACAGATATCTTTTGAAAAATAAGGGGTCACGAATGAATAGATTTGAGTAGGGATAGTATATACACGAAAGGTTTCAGCTGCTCACGTAAACAAAGGCAGTTAGACGATACCGCTCCGAACGGTCACTATTAGCGCGCTCAGGTAACTAAGTAAAAGTCCCTCAAAAGTACACTTAGACTGCTCGGATCTTTATGAAAATTTAATATGATACTTTCAAATATCTATACTTTCGAAAAATGGAATAAAAAAAATCGATTTTTTGAAAATTGCAATTAGGGTAGACCCCTTAAAAAAGATAAATCAGCTACAGGTATGGATGATATTGATTATATTACTCTTAAAAATCTACCTGACAAATATAAAAATTTAGTTTTAAATATATTCAATGAAATGTACTCTAATAATTGCTACCCCGACTATTGGCACAATTCGTTTGTTCTATTTATACCTAAACCTAACAATAAAGGAGTCAGACCTATCTTTCTCACCCCCACTTTCTGCAAACTTTTTGAGTCACTAGTAAAAAACCGATTACAATGGTTTTGCGAATACTACAATATCTTACCCAAAGATCAATCTGGTTCAAGAAATGGACACTCTGTTTATGATAACGTTACTGAATTTATTTTAAAAACTGAAAATGCGATACTAAAAAACAAAAATGTGATTGCTGTAATAGCAGTATTTTAATATTAACTTATATTTAAAAAAATGATATTTTAGGTAATAATAAAAAAAAACTCTTTAAATTTGTTCAATATATATTAAAAAGAAAGTACAAAATTTTTCTGCCTGATTCACTAAGAACTGTTGCGCAGGCTTACAAAATAAGTTATGAAAATTAAGTTTTAAGAAAGATGAGTTTAAACATATATATCAATAAAAAATAGCATGAACAATCATTTACCTATTTACCTGCAACTTATGGATGTTAAGGTTTACCACTGTCATATTGTCATATATAAAAAGAGTATGTATTTTTACCCTGTAAAATCTTATTTCATTGATTTGGTTACCCAGTAGGCTACGCGCAGGAGAAAATACAAAGTTGAGTAACGGCGTGCTGAGCTTACATTCGTTAAAAGAGTCAATTCGTTTAGTAACACATTTGAATAGCTTACCTGCGTCAAATCTATTACTTATTTTATTTACTGAAGTAACTATTTTGACAATAAATATGTCATCCTATACTCATATAACCTGAAAAGATTTATGCCACTAAAGTAAAATTTATAAAAAGTATACTTGCAAAGTGTAAACAATTTAAACATGTATTGTGTATTTAACCAGACAATTGGTAACGTACCTTAACATTCAACATTTCTCTAAAAAAAGGTATTGTTTACTCTTAGTCTGTTGATTGTATATGCTGCTTTGCTGAAAACGAAAAGAAGACACAAAGAAATCCACTCTTTCTAACAGTCAAATTACTTATAAAACTATAATACTTCCCTGATTTAATCAATTTGTAATACTTCTTGATCCACTGTTTATACTGTCAAGACCAAATATTTTCCTCATAAAAGTAAACATGCAATTATCTCTCCTTCGGTAAAATAGATTTCGTCCTATACAAGACATGCTATATCAGCTATACTGATATTTGAAAGGGAACACGTGAAAAATTTTAAAATTGTAGTACTAGTAAAATAATAATTTAAGATCTTTAACTTTTTTATCTTTGTTTAGATAATGATTCCTAAAATTTTATTAATAAGTACAAGACACCCTACAAATTTAAATTACATCACAACATTTATTTATAATTTATATGTATAATATACAAAAAAATCATTAAAAGAATGACAAAAGTTTTATAATTTTGATAAGTGTAAAAAAATCTACAGTTTCAAATAAGTCGAAAAAAGATTAGTTTTCACGTAAAAAGTTTTACTTGTAAAAGAAACAGGGTTAAAAAAGTGTTTTACCACTTAAAAAAATTGATTTTTTTTTATAAAAATCGGTAGCTTCTTCCCTTAATGTTCATAAATAACCTGTATAAGCTTTTAGATTCTGAAATACTTTCATTTGCGAACCACCTTAAGGGGATGTCTTGTTCAATTCTTAATTTTAATTTTCCTCCCCAACATCCCCTTAAAAAAAGAAGAAATTTTTTAAAATTCTATCAACAGTTTACTTTGTTGGCCAAACAAGGAAGTGACACTTGAAGTGATTAATAATTTGTAATCATAATTCGAGTTCAAATAAAAGTCTTAATTTCTACTTTAAACCCTAAGAGGGTGTCAAAGTCGATTTAGGAATTAAAATTTCCTGCTTTAAATTTTACCGACCGAACAATGAATAATTTGATATAATTCGATATATATGCTTAATTATGCAAAACGAAGAGGTAATTGCCCTTCGTAATACAATTATCTACCAATGTGCAAAGTTTCAAACGAAAATTTGAAAGACTTTTAAAATTGCAATTGAATAATATTTGAAAGGTTCGAATCTGGGTTAATATAAATTTGGTTCAAAAGCCAATCGTAGAGGCTTAGAAGTTTTGATTTGAAACTTTGCACAGCGGTAGATAATTGTATTACGAGGGTCAATGACCTCTTCGTTTTGGATAATGAAGTATATATATATATATATAATTATATCCAATTATTCAATTTTCAGTCGGTAACATGTGAGGCGCAAAATTTGAATTCTGAAATCGATTTGGTACCCCCCCTAAGCCCAACTACTCCGAAATAAGCAATAATTTGCTACAAAATAAAGTTTAAATAATAAAATACTAAATTTTTGTATTAATATGTAAACGAATTTGAAACATCATTATTTGTTAACCAGCGAAGGAGATTTAACGCGAATGTAGAGCTTTTACTTTATTCTGTAAACTTGTATTACCAATTGCTTCGCTTGGGATAGTTGGGATTAGGGTTGATGAATATCGATTTTCATTTAACTGTTTTAAGTATTTGAAATTTTTCTGCTTGGGGTAGTTGAGTTTTAAAGTTTATAGTATAGGGATTACGATTTTGTTGTATAGTTTCTATTATTGCAAATGGCTTCGTTTGTTGAAGTTGGGTTTAAGGTTTAGGATTTAGTGACTACTACGTATTTTAATATTTAAACGTAGTATTAAAAAATGTTCCACTTGGGGTAGCTGGGTTTAAGGATAAAGATTTTTTATTTAAGTTTCTTACTATTGCAAATTTCTCTATTTGGGGTATTTATATACCTTGTATGGCTTTTATACACATAAACAAATATTTCATACGTTAACTTTGTAAGTTAGCATAAATATGTATGATTTGCAAATTTATATGCTATATTTTTAAGGTACAAACTATATATCTTAAGCAAATCAGAAAAAGTCCATTTATTTCAATTTTGGGCTTATGCCAGATTTTACCATTATAAGTAGCCTTCTTTCACGTGAGAGTGGTCAAAATTGACGTAGCATAGCTATCATAGCCGAAAATGATACAATACATAATCACTTAAATTCATTTAGTAAAATATTTTGCCCGTCATACGACTTAAGGTGGTCCTATAGTAAATTTTTCAAAATTTGCTAGGTACATGATAAAATTTTTTTAAATTGGTATATTTGTTATCTAAGAAGAAAGTTTTTTGTAAATTTTCATAAATTTTTAGACAGTATACCCCAACTATGGAGTTATGTAGGAAAAACTAGCAATTTCTAATGAAAATTGATGTTTTTTCAGAACTGTCCTTACACATGGGAATGCAAGTATAGCATTTGAAAAAAATATATATATTTTCTAACACCTGTACCACACATAACTGTGAACCCCAAATTTTTGAAAACACATTTATAAAGAAAAATAAAATTATATTAAATTTACATTGTAAAAATAACTTAACAAATCCAACATTTATAACTCTATTGATGGGTAACACTTTCTTATTAATGTTTTTTTAAATCGGAGTTCATGGTTGTAATGCGAATAAGTTAAATAAGATATCCTTAAAGTTTCAGATTGATTCATTGTAATCCTATGCGCATAATACTTACTGAATTTATGAATTAAATACTTTGTTTACATGTGCTTTGTTTACAAACACACCGCAGACCCCCGTCGTCGATTAGCACCACATGGGAGCATAAACATGGCGACGTTAAATAAAAAAAAAAAAAAAAAAAATTAAATACTGAATTTCTGCACCCTTGCTGCTACCTTGCGAGGTACTCTGTTTACTGAGTCACCGTTGAGAGTCAACAGCGCTGCTAGTTCATCGACTATTAGTATTATCGCCTGTGAATGTAGCTGTACGTTGGCCGTCGTGTGGGCACTAGTTACCGAGCGTGCTGTAGGTGTCGCTTCCGTCATACACGTTTGTATGCACGACGAGGTGGGCACGGATAGCCGTGCTTGTGCACTATTTGCACTTATCGGATACTATGCAAAAATATTGGCCAACGTCTGTCGTACACTCGGCCTCAGTAGTATAGAAGCGTCTATGAAGTTGTTCTGGCATGGCGTAAAAGCCATATGTTGCCTTTCGTATTAGCTTAGACAAAACAATATATATTTAAAATTTTTAAGCTGAGAATTGAAAAGATCTTAAGAAAACCTTTTATATATTTATTTTAAATATATAAAGAGAATGAGAGAATAAACAAAATGTGTTATTAGTAATGTCATGTATTCATCTTGCAGCTGCGTATTACATTTCATCAGCGGGTATAAGACAGATCCTGCCCCGGATACAATGAGCTTAAGAAAACGTCTTTTACGAACGATCAATATATTTAAGGAAACCTCAGCGGGATGTAGTTGTGTTAGTCGCTACCATTGATAACAGATGGGGCCATCGTTTTCGTTGTTAAAACCATCATCTTTCGTAGTCATATTAACTCCGATCTTTTGAATTATCAGCCTCCAAATTTTAAACATATTATATCATTTTGGCTTAGATAATACACTTTCCCTTAATTCTCATTGTATCCGAGGCAGAAGCTGTCGTATGCCCCGCTAATCAAATCTAATACGCAGCTCCAAGACGAAATATCCGAACACTGATAATAACAAATTTTTGTTTTAGTCTCTTATTCTCTTTATATATTTATTTTTTCGACTTTGACTTTCTCACTGACTCTTCCACTAGATATGTGAAATGAGACAATATCGTTTCGTTCTAAAAAAAACCGCTGCCAATTTATTGGCACTTAACTTCCTCAAACTAAATAAATTGTTCCAATATAAATTTCTTTATTCTAATACATTGGTTTTAAATTTATATGTTTCTTTCTAATTAATAGCTCAAAAAGGTGTGTATTTTATCATTAATTGTTTGTTAAGAGATAAATTAAAAAAAAATTATAAGCTTATGATCATAAATTACATTATGGATTTCAAAATATCGTACAATAGAAAATAGATTTAAAACAAAATCGAATCGAGGACTCTTTATTTTTTCTAATTTCGTATGTTCATCAAAAAACAGAAAAAAAAATCATTTGCTTAATAAAAGAATGACCGCGACATTCTAGAGATATAAGCAATCAAAATAAAAAAATATAGCCTCAAATATCTGGAAAGATAAAAGACCTCATAGTGTGGGAAAAGAGTTCAGCCAGGAAATAGTGGAAAACTACCTTGTTCAGCTGAATTTATTTTAAAGGTTTTCCATCATATCGACGCCCAATACGAAGAAAAACGCGTTTCAAACTTTAAGGCGAAGAATATCGTAGTTCCGGGTTTGCGGCGAAGAAAATCCAAATTCAGCGTTTGCGGCGAAAAGTATCGTGGTTCAGAGATTTGCGACGAAGACTAGCGTGGTTCAGAGGTATGCAACGAAGACTAATGCAATTCATATTTTAGCGACAAAAACTATCACGGTTCAAACGTTTGCGATGAAGACTATCGAGCTTCAGAGTTTCGGACGATTCAAAGCTTTTTGAGAAAACTATGATAATGTAGAGCTATTTGATTGACGGATACTATCGATCATGAATATTAAGTTGTACACAACATATATAATTTTTTACTTATTTTAATACTTTTTATACATTGGTTTGAAAATATTATTCTGAATGAAGAAAAAAATCTAAAAAAAAACAACTAGATGAGAATAATAGAAAATAGAGATAAAAGAGAAAAAGAGCATTGTTTACCTTAATAATAAATGGTATACTTACGTTTTATAAAAATTGATAGTCTCCGTAAAAAGCTTTAAATGAATCGTTTTCGTCAAAACAATTTGAACTGCGATAGTTTTTGTCCGAAAGCTCAGAACCGCGTTAGTCTTCGTTGCCAACTTTTGAATCGCGATAATCTTTGTGTTAGTCTTCGTAGCAAATTGAAATGCGTTTTTCTTTGTATTGGGCGACGCCGTGTTTCCGAGATATCGTTTAATCAAAGAAAAACGTTTTCGTGTAGAACAAGCGAAGGGAGATAGCTTCTAAAAAAAAGAAGCGATCAATTTATTTCTAACATACTAAATTAATTTACCTTATCGATTTCATAATATCGTAAAACAAAGAAATCATTGTAAAACTAAAACGGGTCGATGAATCTTGAAAATTCTTTTCAATTCAGAAACTTAATTAAAAAGCGAAAAATGATTCCCAGTTATAAAAAAATGACGGCAACGTTCTCGAAATATAAGCTATCAAAAAATTTTGAAAAAAAACAACCTCAAATATCTTAAAAAATAAAAGTCCTCATTATCTGAGCAAATAATTTCAGCCAAGAGATAGTTAAAAGCTACCTTTCTGGAAATTTTCAATAGGAATAATGCCGTTTTATTAAAGTGATCATACGACATAGATAATCGAAGTTATTACAAAATGATTTTTTTTTCGGAAGCAAAGAGTACTAAGACTGCATGTTCCTCTCGATGTTACTAATAACCAGAAATTTTTTCAATAAATTTCCATGATATATTTCCGAGATATAACAGTGAAAAAAATGACATTATCGTGTATAACAAAAGATAATTGCTAAGGTAATTATATTAAATTACATTACCTTATCAAAAATAACGGGTCGAAAGAGACAGGTAATATAATGCTCTTTTAAATGTATTATCACTGAACCGATAATATTATTTAATCGCATCTAAAAAAATATATCTTTGAGCCGTCTTCCTCTAAGAAAAACAAAAAAAATGACACTTGAAACATTAATTTTAACCGCGGATTACTCGAAATATAGAGGGATACACACATACATACACACACATACACGCACGCACGTCACGCACACATACATACACACACACACACACACACACACTCACAGATATTTTCTAAAAAAATGTATTTCAGTTCCAAATGGCCAAAAACATGTTTCTAACATGCTTTTAAGAAAATTTTTTTTACTATTACAAAGCATCCTTGTGGAGACACCAAAAAAAGAGAAAGTGACAGTAATGAAAATATTTTGTTTGGAAATTAAGGGGACACACCATCTATAAAAACTGAAATTAAAATAAATATTTACATTATGTGACTAATATTCAATAGTGACAACATTCTTTCTGATGAAAGAATACATATTTACCTTCACTATTAGAGGTACTAGACCTATATATCCTCTCAATACGTAGAAAATTCTATGCATGCGTATTTGTTATAACATTAACTAAAGATTGATTAAATGCCAGAAGTATGCCCCAAATAAATAGTAAATGTCAATTTTACATAAATCCTGAATTCATATGAAAGCTAATGTTTTGGAAAGCAATATCCACCATTTTGTTTTCTTGTAATATTACGGGCGGTGGATAATGAGTTTGGATGATCTTGGATCTGTTACCAGAAGTATTGAAAATATAAATAGGTCTAACACTTTCATCAGAAAAAAATTTGGTAAATATTGAAAATTAGTCGCATAATGTAAATATATAAAATGGAAATATGGAAAGAGGTTTTATTAATATTTCAATCATTATCAAATATCACTGTTTAATTTTTCATTCAAGCTAATTAAGTCGATTTAACAAAAACTCGAGGAAGAGCCGGAAGAATGTTATAACAAGAACTTGTGAATTTTTGGACACGTTTTGATCTTTCATACCAAGGGTTATCCCAGAAGGAACGGTATTTTATTAATATTACTAATGTTTTCAAATATCAGTGTTTGATTTTTCATTCGAACTAATCCAGTCGAGTAATCAAGAACTCGAGGAAGGGTCGGGAGAATGTCATGACAAGTACTTGTAAATTGTTCGATCACGCTTTGTCCAATACTACCATGGATTTGATTGGGTTGTGCCAGAAGGAACGGTGTTTTATTAGTACTTTAAATGTTGTCAAATGTCAGTGTTTGATTTTTCATTCGAGTTAATCAAGTTAATTTGACAAGAACTCGAGGGAGGGCCGGGTGAATGTCAGGGCAAGTACTTATGAATTTATTGAACATGTCTTAATCGATACTACCATGGGTTGGGTCGGGTTATGGCAGAAGGAACGGTGTTTTATTAATATTTCAAATATTGTTAAATATCAATGCCTGATTTTTTATTCTCGCTAATCAGCTCGGCTTGGCTACAACTCGAGGCGCAGTCGGGAGCACGTTATGACAAATAATTGTGAATTATTTGGACATACTTTGACCCACCATACCCGGGGGTTATGTTAGAAGGAACGGTGTTTTATTAATATTTCAAATATTGTCAAATATCAGTGTTTAATTTTTTATTCGAGCTAATCAAGTCTATTTAACAAAAACTCGAGGGCGGGCCTGGAGAATGTTAGAGCAAGTACTTGTAAAATTTTTTGACATGTTTTGACCCATCCTATCATGGGTTATACCAGAAGGAACGGTGTTTTATTAATACTTAAAATATTGTTAAATATCTGTGATTGAGGTTTCGTTAACTCCAGATCATACTTCACATAATTCTTAAAATTGTCTAGCCGAATTTACTTGCGATTGATACAACATTGACAATTGATCCCTAGACACTTTGTTGAATCCAGATATCATTTTGATCATGTTTTGTAGAGGCTCTGTTAACCGCAGATCACATTTTGATTATTGATTTCTAGTGGCTTTGTTAACTCCGGACCACATTTTGACCATTGTTATGAATATGTTCTAATTATTGAAACCTAATATATATTGTCATTGCGGATACGCTATATCTTGATAACATTCAAATTGAAAGACATTCAGGCATCCACGCTGTTCACTTCCGGTCTGGAGCGGATTCCTGGATGAATTTGATCCAGACTGAAAGTTATCTAGGAATCGATGATATTTACTTCTGGTACAGAACGGATGCGATCCAGGAATCCATGGTATTATCTTCCTATTGAGACCGAAATGCAGGAATCCATGATATTTACTTACGATCTAAATCGGAAGTCCAGGACTCAATGATATTTATTTCGATCTGGATCCTAAGACCACGATTTATGATATATATCTCAGAGGGTTGCCGCCCGAATCACGCTGGGGGCATACAATTACAATTAAAATTTTAATAGAATAGTTATTATATTTAATATTTATATTGTCTATCATAACTACAATTTTTTTAATCTTTTTAATGCAATGTCAAATCAACAAGGATGAAAAGAAATTACAGAATTAGGTTGCCGTGCCTTATACATAACTTTGTGCATGCCTTACATAGAGCGCGATTCAAAGCAAGGTGTTTCAGAGTGAGCGGAATCGGAGCCTGACACGCGAGTCACCGCAGGTGTAGGCCAAAAGCCCATAGACCACGTGGCGAACTAGTTTTAATTCTAAGATTTTAAGTATTGTGTTGAACATAAATCAGGATAATCTTTGGAAAAAAAATAAATATTCAGTCACTCAGAGTAAGTACTAACTAAAATGCACAGTCTAGTGTATCAGTTGATGATCGATGATTTAGATCAGCTTAAATAGGATATGTAGCTGAAAACAAGAAATGCACGGTTAATAATTTTATAAATAACATTGCTCACAAGTATATATACTATTTCAAACCATTTCCCCATAAAAAGTTCTCTTCCATATATATTCTAAATAATTGACCAGCACCTTTATTTTCCTGCACGCAGCCTCCTGGCCACTCAAGATAAGAATATGAAATTTTATAGGTTTTGAACTACTTATAATATGTATCCTTATAGGATGATGATATATAGACGTCTTATTTTTCACTTGCACCATTATCTGAAGCTATTTAACATTACTGAAAGCAAAAAAATATGATAAAATGTGCGAGTCTCGGAACGCACTAGTGATGTAGAATACATTGACCTTTATGCGAGGATATATGTATGTAATACGAATTCACGCTATTTTTTACATACAAGTTTGAATTATTTACCGTGAAAGTTTTTTCATTACTTGAAGTGTGCTTCTTTCATTTTATATCATTTATTATACTATAATATGAGGACAAATTATTATATAAATTTTTATACTTAAGGTACATACATCTGTGTGCAAAAACGAAAATGAATCGATTGTATACAACGCAGCGAGCGTTGTATATTCTTGTTTGTATATATGCCCCCCCCCCTCCCAATATCACGGTTATATGGCGCCCAATGTGGGGCCCAATCTAACCATGATATTAGAGGGAGGAGAATATATTATTTCTCTTTATAATATATCCCCCCATCGAGCACTCTAGCACGATGTGCAAATCCCCGGGATATTGGTTCGGTAACCTGAACTATGTCGCGCACGGCTGCTCCAGCGTGCGCGCTAGCCCCAAGAATGCGTTTAATATAGACCCCACTCAACGATTAACGCGGACTTCCTATGAAATTAAGACTTATATGTATATTGTAGTGACTAGAATCACATAGAGGCACGATGCCTCTGAACCGCGCGAAAGATCCGAACTTGTTCATCGGCGCGCATGGTATTAAGGGCGTGCGCAAAGAATGTTATAATATCGTGAGTTGCCCATCGCGATATTATTAGCGCCGCTGCGCTAATCTCCGAGTATAAAATACCTTACAGATATTGGCACGTGTCGAACGCGCAGTATCCACTCGCCATTGAAGTGCGTTTCTCTCTCTCTCTCTCTCTCTCTCTCTCTCGTTCTCACACCCACACACTGTTGGATGCGCTGTGTGCTCGACGATGATGGCGCAGCGTCGATCTAGATGAAGCTGGGAGTGGCCAGGGTTACCTGGCTAGCCACTACCGCTCGTCTTCCCTGTGGGAGGCCGGCACACAGTCGCGCTGCACTGACTGCAATCGCTGTATCACTCTTTCTCTCCTTCACATATACTTCGCACTGCACACGGATAATCGCTCGGTATCGCATGGAAAGCCTCGTGGTCGGTTGCGAGCCAAAGTAGTAGTATATGAGGGAATATAGAAACAAGATGACGGCGGTCGTGGGTTAGAGGGAGGATAGATAAATATGACGGTGATGGCCGGCTTGGTCATTATAGAAAAGCTGACCGACGCGTCGAGGTGCCTGGGGCCTGGTGGGTCGGTAGTGGTGGGGGTGTAGGTCCTGACCGAGAGTGCAGGGGAAGGCGTGTAATGCGTTATCGGCGCCGCGGAGCTGTGGGTCCGAGTTATGCTTGTAGTGGAGACCAGGCGCCGTATTGGTATCGGAGCGTGCGTAATTAACGCGGCTATATGCACTGCATGTGTGAGTCAGCCTTTGCATTGCCTACGCTGTGCACAATACATACGTCCATTGAAGCTTAATGGTTGATGAGGGCGTTCGAGTATTATACTACTTTGCAGAAGTCGGAGCGATAAGAGGAACACGCTGATTCACTAATTAGGTGAAGAGTATAAGCCTGAGCTTGCCAAAACACGTGCGTTTGGCTAACTAACTAAAATCTCAATTACGAGAGTAATATATAGGCCTTAGTGATTGAAGATACTATATGTCCGACCCTTCAACATTCAAAACCTTCAGTGTCTGCACATTTTAACTCGGTGTATTATTAAGAATCTTATTGTTATATATCAATGGAGAATAAGGAAACGAGGACTCTGTGTATATACTAATGCATTTGCGTGTATTTTAGATGGTTGATATTTGTAATACTATAAAACTGCATAATGGGGCAATACATGTAAATAAATGAGAAGTAGATAGGAGAATGAGTAAAATAAAAATCACAAGTACATGAATTTATGTTTTATATATATTTAAATATTTATATACGTTGTTTATACATTTCTTATAATATATGAGCAATATTACACTTTTATTTATTAACAGCTTGCTAAAAATAATTTCAAAACCATATTAATTGAAATATTCATCAAAAAGAGTAGAGATTTTGCTTTTTATCTTGACTCTTTGAGAATCTATATAATGTTTAATAAGAATATTTGTTCTGGGAAGTAAAGTATTTTCTGTGAATTTTTCACAAATTTGGTCGACAATGGCTTTACTCGACATTGTTACTGAAGATGACATTTTTTCATTCATTTCAATGTTATAGTCAATGCACGTTGTTAAATGAATGAGTCCCTCGATAGATGTTTGCTGCAAAACTATGGCAGGAGTGTATGTTTTTCTCTTTTCTTTATCACGTGTTTCCTTAGCGATCTCCGATATTTCCTGCGTGTAACTGCAAATACTCTCTTGTTTATCCAGGATTATAGCTTTTGAGCCATATGAAGACGTGTAAGTTAAAGTGATACTGTGAAAACAGCCTTTTTAAAATACTTTTGATTTATCCTCTTCTTCATTAAAATAACATTGAATATTATTGAAATGCGTTTTAAATGCTTTCCATGCGTCCAATGTAAAAGTAATACCGAAAAATGTTTGATTTATTATTTTAACTACACAATAAAATATGTTCTCATTTTGAGGTGCAAGACCTATAGCAAATTTCTTGGTGCATGATGTATTCAAAGGATAAACTCTCGTATATAACAAATAATACGTGGCTTCTTCTCTAGAATTGTAAGAGGTCATTTGAATATAATGAGACTTTTTATCTTTTAACCGCGTGCTGTTAGATAGTAGTATAGATGATGACGAAGAAATCGTAGAACACGCTTTTCTTTTTTACGATTTTGAAACCACTTAGAAGAAAATAAATGAAAACTCTAGCAAACCTTCAGTAATCCATGAAATTATCTTTGGTATGGCACAACTCTACTGCGAAAATTGTATGGATTCTGATATCAATGAATTTTTGCAAATTTTGTGGTGGAGATATATCTGTAGCTTTCAAAGGTGAAAATATTTTGCGAAATTTTCTAAAATATGTTGTAGATGAGAAGGAAGAGCGTCCAAAATTGTATTAAACGGACAATATGCATTGCTTATAATAGTAAGAGCTTCGATGGACAATTAATTTTAAAATACATTCTTCAAACTACAGAAATAGTGCCCCAATTTGTTATGAATATTGTAAAAGGGACGTTCCCACATATATTTCATGGGAGAAAATATTATGATTACGATAAGTAGCGTAAAAAGACGTGTGTTCGATAATTGTACATCACTACATTATGGATTTAAACGAATGCGTAGATAACATTTTTGTTAAAAATATAATTGTTGAAAATTGTTTCATACCAGCATGCAAACATTTTCCAAATTATAAGAAAACATTGACGCGGTTACCGATGCATAAAGAACTTCACTATTTATTGAAATTAAAATGTGAAACACGTATAGCGGAATTTCCGTTTTCTTTGAATATATTTAAGAGAGTTGCAAGGAAGTATTATGATTCACTATGTTATCAAATAAACGAATGGAGCTAATGTGTAAAATGCATAATATGTAACAGTAGCCAATGCGATGCTGAAGACTATACACGACCGACAATTACTGTTAAATACGATGATACATGTACATGGAAAAAGTCATGTTTGTACAAGCTTCTATTATATATTGAACGAAATGATATAAACTTTTTGAGACTCGGTTGTACAGATTTTTACATCGGTGAATACGATTATTTGGATAATATTTTATGTCCCGTTCATACCAAAAATCATAAAGACTATATTATTAGGTTAAATAGCCAGAGAAACACTGTACATCGAGTCTTGTTTCCAGAATGTATGACACCATTGTAAATATTGTAATATAATAATGATAATAAAATTTAATTTAGTATAAAAAAATTTTTAATATGTTTTGAATAAAATAATTTTTATTTTTCCCAAAAAAAGAATTTATTTTAATATTATTTCTTTTTTCGTCTTTTTCAGTATCAACTCTTCTCTTGATACTTCTGATTTCTGCAGAAATTGTAGTATACCAACCTGTGAGTTTTTTCCATCGTATAACAAATCTCTGGAAGGTTTAGCCTGGCAGCGTACGCTACAAACATTAATATAATTAAGAAATGCAACAGAAAACAATACGAAAATCTGTTCAATGATATAAAATGTTTTTCGCGTTACAGTAATATTATTTTCTCTTATCAATGTAAATATACTGTTTATGACTGTATACTTAAAGTTAATGGTGAAGCTGTTAAAAAACGTCATTCTATTTATACTCGCATAAACAAAACCATGAGTCAATTATTACGCTTTATAGAATTATTTGATGTAAATTCGATGTATTTCATCGTTTCTAATGTTCAGAAAGTATTTCGATTATCAGAAAATCCCAGCTGTCCTATTCATGTGGAAAGAAATGTGAGATACTATTACAGATACTATGAAGATCTATCAACTTAGCTAAGAAAATATGAAAATTTGTCGATTTAGTACTTCTAGATTTTAAGCTAATTAAATATATGTGAAATATAAACGTTTGTACTCAATTTTCAGTGTAGAATTTTCCCATGGATGAAAATATTATACCCACTAACATACAATATTATAAATTGTTGAAATAAACATATTTTTTATTTCTTAGGGCATAAAAATATCAACTTATATTTTTTATTTTTTATAAGTTAAATTTTGTATGCTCTAACATAATAAGCTTATAAAGTCGAATAAGCTAAGGGAACGTGGTCATTAAGCTAACATCGCCGACGCAGACCCACATCTATTAGCAAGTTTTTTAAACCGCGTGCGCGTGCCCATATCAATATAATAAGCTGATCAAATAAAATAAATAACGTTAGTTTACCTTGGAAACATCCTTGGACTTCGATGATTTGTAGTCCTACAGGTTGTGTCAAAACACATTTTGTGAAACGATTTTTTCGTCATATTAACTTAATGTTTGACACTTCTTTTGCTCGCATAATGTTATATTACTCAGAATGGCAGGACGGATATTTGGAATACAGTAAAGATGTAGAGTTTCACAAAGGCCTACCACAACATGAAGATTGTGTCTCAGATTCACGTCCAAAATTAATTGTAGTTGATTATCTCATGTGTGAGTCATCAAATAACACAGTCGTGGATTCATTCAAAAAAGGTAGTCATAACATTTATTTCATCAAGGTCCAAAACAGAGGGACATTTCATTAATTTCAAATTATATAGTTATTTTTAAAAATCCTCGAGACCGTGATTACATTCAACATATGGCCTGACAAGTTTACCCTGAAAATTCGAAATTATTAACTGAGGCTTCTTACGATACTACATCAGTACCACATGGGTACTTATTATTATAAATTATATTATATTATAATATAAATGTTGGAAAAATAAAAAACGATTAATTGTACAAAGAGGTGACGGATGTATCGCGGCGTTATTGGCTCCTGTTCTAAAAACTGTTCTATCATCTCTCCTTCCTAGTAGATCATAAATTAAAAATGCAACACGCACGTAAAATGGTACTTGTACCACAAGACAGTACAGGAAATTTACTTCGTCAAAACGATACTGAAATAAACAATAGTGAAACCCCTTCAAATCCTAATAGTGTACAAACACCAGGTAACCATTTATCAAAATTGATTATGAGATGAATGAGAATTTAAATTCAAATCAAATGGACGAAAGATAAAAGTGGTATAAATATCAACAAACACTGCAGCGTTATTTATTTTTTCTCGGGGATTCTAAAAATAGCATAAACAATTCTAGTAAAAAATCTGAACAAGAGGTGGAAAATGGTATTAATGTTCAGACAGTAATAATATATGTACCAGTAACATATAGGCATAAAGCTGAATCAATGTTGCAATTTTAAAAAAATGCTAATATAACTCAGAGGATAACGTGGAATAATGGAGGTACTGTTACGCCAGATGGAGCTGTTCTAGAAAATTAAAATATTATAAATCTTATAAATGATGCTGTACGTAGTAAGAAAGGTGTTAAAGCGATTGGTCGTGAGAATTTGGCTTTGTTTCTGCGCAAAATTGGAGTACCCTTAGAATTTATTGTAAACACAGCTGTGTATAAAGAGGGTCAAAATTTCTATTTAAATAATTTATCACATATAAAAAACAATACCTCGTTGTCATCCCCTAAAGTGAGTTCCACAATATCTCCAACACCTAACGTTCACACATCAACACCTAGACCTAAAAACATCGTAAACAATTCATCAGTAAATAGTGGTTCAGAGTATGATGATTTTATAATAATAAAAAATGCTGATGGTTCGTACGTTCTTAAAACAAGTAAATCTAGGAGGAGAACGCATCGGACAAACAGTAGTTTAGAAAAAGCACAAAAGGACAGTGGTTGGTTAACATTTTCATTGTACGATATTCTTTAAACAATGTCAGAACAAGAGCATAAATTAGTTGAAAAAATTTATTATAAACCTGAAGATAAGGCTGGCTATGCAGGTGCTTATCGGCTAGTTAATAAAATTAAAAATAAAGTCGATAAAAACAAGATTTATAAATTGCTTAGAGCTCAAGATGCTTATACACTGCATTAACCTGTACCACGCAAATTTCCATGGCTTCATTATAATGTTGAAGAAATGGAGTCAGTCAGTCAGTCAGGACATGTCCTTTTATATATTATTATTATTATAAAGGCCAAGGAGTAATGGTAAGCAGCAACAGGGCCTGCGGGGCAACTGCTATCACATATTCATTATGACAGTTGTAGACGTGCTTACATCATCACCACAGCTATCATAACCACTTGTTGGGACTAGCTATCCGTAACTGTGTAGTTCATAGCCTTGTTGACACAGTCACGCCAACTTTCTCTATTGTTTCCGAGCTGCAATCCAATCCTCCTCATAACATCCTATTTCTCGTAGTTCCATTTTAATATTGTCCTCCCACCTTAGTCTCGGCCTACCTGCGGTTCTTGTTCCTGTCGGCTTCCCTACGAGCACTCTAAGTGCAACTCTTTCATGATCCATCCTATCCCAGCCCTCCCTAGTCTTCGAAATGTAATCACTCTGGTAATGTTTGACTTCCTGTATAGCTCGTGTATTCCTTAGTTGTGTAAAATTCTCCATTATCTAGTAGTCTCATCTATTTTGGCTCCAAATATATTTCTAAGAACTCTATTCTCAAATACTCTAAATCTATTTTTTAACTCACCCCGCCATAAAGTACGTACTTTTTCCCCGCCGATCCGGAAAGAAAGCTCTACATTAAATCCCTACCCCCACTCTAGTACCCGCCGCGACGCGCATGTGCCCTCGACTTCGGCTCGGGTACAAATAGCGCGTGGCGGCGGGAACTAGCTTGAGGTTAGGAAATTAATATGTAGCACTATTTTCCCTCTTCTGCAATACGGTGAACGAATACAAACTTTTTGGTAGATACGTTAAAAAATTGTATATTGCACGCGTGAATAAAGTGAGCCAGTGATTGCCAGTGTATGTGACGCCCTCGCTCCGCTCGGGCGCCGAACCACGCGCAGGTGTTTAATGGTTCACTTTAGCCCCTAGGTGCATAATATACTATTCTTCCCGTTTGGATAACGCCCACGTTTCGCATCCGTATAGAAGTACTTGCATTATGATTTTTCTATATATTTATAATTTAGTTTTTCACAGTAGTAATCGGAATTTTAGTAATTTATTTACGGAATATACGCATGCATTTCCTGAATGCAACATGGTCTCGATTTCTTTATGAGTTTCATTTCGGTGGTCTATTATCGTGCCAAGGTATTTAAAGTGGTCTACTTTTTTGAAAGTTTTGCCAGAGACTTTTAAGTCGGTATCAACAATCTCGGGCCCTGATCTACTAGTGCCCATGTACTGGGTTTTCTCTTCACTTATTTCTAGGCCTATTTCTTTAGCTGTTTTTATTAGTATTTCTACGTTTTTTTATTATGGTTTCTCTATTTTTTCCTATAATGTCTATGTCATCTGCGTATGCTAGCAATTGTGCTAGAGAGCCATATATTATCATTCTATAATTCCCTCTCTACTTTCTTATACCACCCTGGCCATGTATTCTAAAACTAAGTTAAATAGGAGGGTTGATAGAGCATATCCCTGCTTTAACCCGTTGTGAATGTCAAATGACTGCGATAGGCTTTTACCTGATCTGACTATGCCCCGACTGTTATCTAGGCTCATTCTGATTAAATTTACCAACTTTTTTATTACCGCTAGCAGTACTAAGACGTGAAACATTTTACATTTTATTAGAGTCATACACTTTCTTGAAATCAATGAATAATTGGTGTACCCTTCCCCGTATTCCCATTTCTTTTCGATGAGCTACCTTACCGTGAAAATCTGGTCGCTTGTTGACCTGTTTCTTCGAAATCCACACTGGTAATCTCTAGTAGTACATTACAGAGAATTTTGTAGCATCCACAGGTAAGACAAATGCCTCTATAATTATTATAGTTTGTTTTATCTCCTTTTTTGTGTATTGGGTCTATGATTAGATCTCTCCAATATTTGGGCATTGTTTCTTTCCTCCATATGATGCGAATAAAATTATGAATTATTTTTTTAAGTGATTCCATTTCCTGTTTAAATAGTTGGGCCCGTAAGTGATCAATTTCAGGGGCTCTATTTGTTTTAACTTGTTGATGGCCGTGTAGACCTCCCGTATGCTAGAATGCTAAATTCGTGGTTCAGCAGTGTGAATTTCATTATAGTCTAAATCGGTTTGTTGTTCGTGTACGTTTAGGAGCTCGTCGAAATAATTTTTCCAACTATTTAATAGTCCATCTGTATTCTATTAGTGGTGAATTTGCGTATATGAACATAATTTTGTCAATGTGTGTGTGCGTATATCTACATAATTTTGTCAATGAATATGCGTATATAAATATAATTTTGTCAATGTGTGTGCGTATATATACATGAATTTGGGCAATGTGTACGCGAATATATACATATTTTTATCAATGGGTGTGTGTGTGTGTGTGTGCATATTTACATTATATTAAAATTCCAAATCAAATGAAAATTTAGGTTTTCATCAATTTTTTAACGCTTGCATAATTATGTGAACATTATTGTGTTGTAATTTATTTTCTTTGAATATGTTGTATTTATTTATTCCAAAAATAAGTGTGCAACTAACATATTCATTACCTTTTTTATGGTTTCAACACGTTTTTGTCATTCGGATTGAAGTTTCCACTATCAAAGTCTCCACGTTTTTACTCCATTTTTTAAAATTAACTCCTAGAGGTTATAATTTTTTATTGCTTTTTTTTGTTTCATTTTGTCCTTTTTATGGTCATTTCTTTCCTACACAAAAGAAATATTTAGCTAGCATAAATTTTATGTTTTTGATACGGTTTTATGTTGTCTATTTGTGGTTTCTCCGCGTATTTAGTCTATTTTTTTTATTTAAGAGCAAGAGGTTATAGTCTTATAATCTTTTATTAGAGAAGGCATTGATGTTCCCGAGGCAAGGTATTGAAATAAAGAAAAACACAAGTAGTTTTCTTTTCGTTTCGGTGATCACTGTCACTCTCATCAGAATTAAAAATCAGGAAATAATTTACATATATAGCGACGTTTGACTCGGGAAGATCAATACCTTCTCCCCGTTCAAACAAAACACACACAGAGGAATAACGCCAAAATAAGAGATATCAAGATGGACCATCGATCTTTATCGGTCTCACCCCCCTTTTTCCTGAACATCGGCGCATAGTACGGACTAGGCGCAAAACAATTCTTAAGATTTTTGACTACTATCCAACAAGACTTAACTCGATCCAGATCACAACTACAGTTTCTCCTACGCTGCAGGACCAACGACATCGAACCACCACATATTTGCAAGATTGCAAGTAATTTAAAATACTTATTTTTTCATAGTAAATCAAGTCGAAACAATTTCAAAAGATTGCTTTCTAATTTCAAAGAAAAAGTTCACAACATTGAAATCGATGTCATATGTATACATATAGATTACTTAGAAAAAGAATCCGACAAATTATTAACTATTCTGAATGACTTATTACCACCTGATTTACTATTCTCAATTAAAAATAACCAAAATTCACTAAACGAAACCCACCGTGTAAAACACAATTAAACTCACGACAAAAAATTAAATAATTCAAATTGTAACGCGGACAACAATGTTAATAACTATAATATATCTTGTGAAAAATGGTTCAAAAATCGACCGCCGAATGTGTCGCGTAAATGTAAATTTCACGGTAATCAATTCATAACTCGATCAGACGATGAAGAATTGGATACAAGCACTAGTACGAGAAAATTGTCAACTGGGAGCATCGAAGATATAATTGTGAATCTACTTCATTGTTATAAAATTATTGAATTTTTCTCAGTTTTTGATGTCATTGCTGATATTGTAATCTGCAGATCGTGCAAACAAGACGTAACATTTGCAAAGAGTGGACATAGAGGCTTAGGTTTTAAAATTGTTCTATCGTGTATGTGCAGCCGAAGAGAAATCGGTTAAATACCGGTTGCGAAATAAATAGCCAGATCGTGTTCGTTATGAGGCTTCTTGGTGTTGGACGAGAAAGTATCAATATGTTTTGTGGTCTCGCAGATCTGTGTCAAGGTTTGTCGAAATCAACGTACAATAAGATAGTGCAGCAACTTCACTCAGTGTTGGAATCGATATTCAAAATTGTCAGTAAGATAGCTGTCTAAGAGGAGCGAGAAAAGAATGTAGAAAGTGGGAGAACCGAAACTCAGTTAAAAGTGTCTCGAGATGGATCCTGAAAAAAAACGTGGCTTTACTTTATTGTACAGTGTAACAATTCTCATTGCGTACTACTTTAGCAAAGTAGTCGACCTCATCGTCAAAAGTGCATACTATCACTCTTCTACCCTAAAAAAGAAAACATTAGACGACGACGACTTCGAAGAATGGTATGAAGAATACAAAGAATCATGCTCCATAAATCACGAAGGTTCAGCAGGGAAGATGGAGGTGGATTCTATCGTGGAAATATTTTCGAGATCAGAAGAAAAATTTGGCGTGAAATATACAAATTACATCGACGATGGCGATTTTAAAACTTTTGCGGGTATTCTGAAGATAACTCCATATGGTGACGATTGCTCTGTTACAAAAAATGTGTGCTTGGGACACGTACAAAAACGTATGGGTACGCGATTCCGAAATAAAAAGAAGCAAGAGAAACTCGGATGTAAGAAGCGCCTGTCGGAAAGTCTCATTACAAAACTAACTATCTATTATGGCTTGACAATTATAAGAAATATTAATTCTTACCAAGAGATGAAAAAAGCTATAAGAGCAACGTTGGATCGTTATTGTTCCACAGATAAATCTCATCGGCAGGAGAATTGTCCGGCAGGCGCCGACAGCTGCTGTGAATGGCGCAAAGCTGAATTCATGAATCAACTGGAATCTTGTAAGCATCCTGCTCGATTGATTGAGAAAAAAGTTGAGGAACACATTCGCCCAATCTATGAGGAACTTTCAAATGATGAACTTCTAACGCGATGCTTAGGCGGTTACACGCAAAATTCCAACGAGTCGTTCAACTCGACCATGTGAAGCATGAATCCGAAACGTCTGCATTCGGGTCAAAAAGTCATTGAAGTTGCTGCTACATGGCTGCAGGTATGTTCAATGAAGGGTATTCTACGGTTTTGAGTACCATGCAGTTGCTGAATTTGAGTATTGGCCACCAGTGCAAAATATTTGCTGATAACGCTGATGCGCAACAGCTCGAGAGGGAAAACAGGTGCCACTCATTTTCCAGCAATGAACCTCGTACGGCTCGTAGACTCAAGAAAATGCATCAAAATGAGTTTTATGTGGAAGCTGAAGGTCTATTATATGGACCAGGAATAGCTGATTAGCGGATTATTAGATACCAGAAAATGTATAAACCATCGGAAAAATATCATGTTCGCTTACGCTGTTAAACCCATTACAACCATTACAAGACAAAGTAAAAGCTTTCATGAATTTTTGGAATAATAACGACTTCCTAGACAGAAAATATATAGAAAACTTGATATTTCAATGAGACCTATAATTTCCACAATATGCTCTTCTACATATTTTTTATCAAAGTTATTATTTTAAATACTTTAGAACAGTATTTACAAACCAGTGAAATATTAAAAACAGTTTAGAACTCCTAGAAAAAAATAAACAAGTGAAATACCACCAGACCACTGCCTTATCAGCCTTGACGTAAAATCATTGTACACTAATATAGATAACCAATTAGTAAAACAAAGCATTGAAAAAAGATATACACAAATCCAGAAGAAATCCACTATACCACTAAATGAAATACTAAAAGCTTGTGACCTCTTAATGGATAACACTTATTTCCAATACAATAATAGATATTACAAACAGTTATTTGACACACCTACGGGATCCTCCATATCTGACTTATTTGCAGATATACTAATGGACGACTTAGAAACTCATTGTATACACAAACTGTTTCAACCAATATTTTTTTACCGTTACGTAGGTGGTATTATTACATACATCCCTAGAGATAAAATTAGTGAAATCTTATATGTGTTCAATTCACACATAAAATTGAACATAACAATTCCATAAGCTTTCTCGATATACTATTAATTAAAGACAATAACAATATAATAACTAATTGATACTCAAACCCAACTTTCTCTGTAGGTTGTTTAAATTATAATTCTCAACATCCCATGTCACAAGAAATAGCAATGGTTTTCAATCTGATAGACAGAGCAATAAAATTATCAAATGAAAAATTCCATAAGTCTTAAACCTTAAACCTAGTAATCCAAAGGTGAGCATTTTGTAATAATACAAATTTAAACAATAAAATCATAAGCTATAAACCCAAAACACATCTACCACAAGCTGAGCATTTTGCAATAATAAAAATTTAATAAACAAATCTATAACTCTAAACCCAACTACCTCAAGCTGAGATTTTACGATAAGAAAAATTTAAACAATAAACCATAAGCTTTAAACCCTAAACACATCTATCGAAAACTGAGAATTTTCCAATAATAAAAATATAAACAATAAGCCCTAAATCCTAAACCCAACAACCCCACGCTAAGCAATTTGCAATAATAAAAATTTAAAGAATGATTTTGTAACCCGAAACCCTACACCCAAATACCCCAAACTAAGCATTTTGCCATAATAAATACTAAGGGGGCAGGTCTCAAAACTTGTCCCCTATTGATATATTTGAATCGTATCAAACAAGATTTGATACAAGCTTTCCGATGATTGAGCAAGAGTATTTGAAAGGCGCGCTAGTGGTCGTTTGTCTGGAATTGGGATCGAGAGATCATTATATTTCATTCTCCAGCTGGGACATCTGCTTACTGTTTAATTTGTCACGATTGTATAGTGTGGTACAAGCCTGTGAGCGATGATCTTGATAAAGTTGTCTAAGATCTAGAATCGAGTACTCCAGATCCAGCGACCAGGTATCCGCAGCCAGATAACCGCAGTCAGGGATTTCGTTCGTCGTTAAGACTATAGATCACCAGTCATCAGACGTCAGCGAGTTATCAAAGCGCTAACACGGCAAAACATTCAGTTTCTGAAAAGTCTCGGCTTAAGGGGTAACACCACTCTAGGCACACCTATTTTTGACGATTTCTTGTGGGTTAATAGTAAGCGAAATGAAAATTCATTTAAAGAACTTTATTGTACAATTCATTAAGTATAGAAACAAAAATTTTATTTCAAAATGGCGGCTATGGGAGCGCGTAGTAGGCCATTACTTTCTGTTGACCCTCAAACGAGCGGATAGTTTTCACGTACATAATGAACTCTAGAACAAAAAACCAAAATTTTTCTTAAAGTACATATTAGTAAGCGTGGTGGTACATAGGGATTTTTTTAAAATCAAATTTAAAGAAAATGATGCACATTCGAAAAAAGTTTCGACTTTGACAAATAAATTGGCAGTAAATTGTTCATAAAAAATAAAGTTTACGCCAAATAAAAAAACCACTACATACTACCATCGTGAATGTTATTGTGAAGCTACAGTCAAAATTTGAAACGAATCCATGCAACTGTTTTTGAATAATCCGTTCGCTTAGTCTTAAGAAAGCGTTTTCGAGACAAACGTGTTTAAAGTTTCCGTAGCACTTAAATTGTTCAAAACTTATATTTACCTCTAATCTGCGATGCCTGCACCATACATTTGACCTTGCACATTAATATTCTCCTCTTCTTTTCCATTCCTCTTAGATTGTATGGACAAACGAGTCTCTCTAGCAGCATCAGTCAGCTTTCGCTCTACGAACTTGATACGGTGCGCGTCCGCTTCGACGCAGAAGTTATAACAATTTAGCCCGATTTTGATGCCTAACTCTTCCATAAGTCTCATGACCGGCCATTATTGTATATGCTTGGATGCTTGAAAGGCCATCGTTGTATATGCCTACAGCAATATACGCAGTGTCAAGAAAAAACTTTCTACTGGAGACTGTTTTTGGAGTCATTGACCAGACGGTTGCATTGATAGATTCGTTGTTGTTCAGTGTGAAGCCTCCTATACAGCGAATCAGCAGATCGTTACTGCTGAGTTCTTCGCAAACGGGTTTAATGGCTTCCAAAACTTCTTTTGACAATGCTGGTTAGTGCTTATAATCTTTTAAAGTGCCAGTGGCCAGTACCTTTAGACACGAGCACCATAAATTTTCTCCAGGCGGGCATCTTTGGTACAGAGATACTTTGTGATCTAGCGTCGCATATATTTCATTGTGCATTGTCTTGATAGAATCGTGATTGCAACGAATATCTAAGACATAGGCGAGTTTCCATTCATTTTTGCACGTGGTCGATGGACTCTTTCTTTAAAACTATGAGATTTTCATAGGGCTGCAAATCCAAGAGACCTTTATAAGTTTTCGAGTCACCATCCCCCACGTAATGTGCATACTTCACATTGTGCAAACGTTTTGAGCGCTGGAACATTTGAGTAACGGCGTTTACCTCCATGCTTCCCGAAGAACCCTCGTGGTTTGCTTGGTATTCATTTTAATGTTTTTCAGTCCATTCCTTGTACTCCTCAGTATCGCTATATTTTTTCCAATGTTCATATTCCTTACAATATGGTTTTAGAAAAATATCGACCACTTTGCCGCTAAGCCATCCAATGAGTGAGACAAATTCGTAGAGCCATCACCAGATACAGTTATACCATTTGTGTATCCATCTTCAGTATCTTTTTCTTTCTCTTATCCAGCAGCATTTTCCATGCTAACTTTACAAACCGCCTCTGCTCTCGTAGCGATCCTACGAACAACCACGTCATAAAACGATTGAAAAATTGGCCGCGGGAGAACTTTGAATGAACGTGCAAAACTTTTGTATTCCGTTTAACCCTACATCTAGTCACTGCATAGCCACAACGATTCTACGGTTTATTTCTTATGCTTTTTCAATATATGGACAACTACGAATAACGATATTATCACATTTTCCACTAGAAATGGCGATTTTTAAGCCTAAGCCTCGCTTCACTTTCGGAGAATGTAATTTCTGAATTGCATTTCTTGCAAAGAACAGCTTGTGATATGGCAGAGAAAACTGTTAAGAATCTTAATATCCGGTAACTGCACCCCTCTTCTATTACTGTCGTCCTCATGGACATAAAAAGCTTCGTCTGATTTCGTGGTTTCGCACGGTATAAGTCAACTTGCGGGATCTGCAATGTGGCCGGCTCCTCTTCAATATTTATGCACTCGGCATAAAATAACCCCGCTGCGATTTTGTGCTACGAAATTCCCAAATAGTAAATTTGAGCCAATGTCCCGCAATACAACCCAGACAACTTCTATGTCAATGTTTCTAATTTTTGCATAAATTATACAACGTGATTTTGCAGGTATCTTAAAACATTAATCTTGCGCGTAAGGAATCGAAATTATGTCTAACTATGTCCCAAATAATCTGGCCCTCTGTATCAATGGGGAAACTGTCAGGGACAACAGGCATTTCGCATAAAAGGCCATAAACGATCACAAAAACTTTCCCTAACGTTCGGCACTCGCCTGGAACCACTCCTGTGATTGCAAGAATATCATCTTTATTGATACGTATGTTCGCGTTTATACAACTGCATTTAATTACGGATATGTCTGCACCCGTGTCCATATGGAAGATGGTTTTTGCGATTTTTAAATCAGTACTGTTCAGAATCACCTCAGGCGGCTTACTCCCAGTGCCCGTGAATCTTATACTCACTGTGGGGAGCAGCACAGGTTGGCCCTTATCAGGAGAGCCAACCCGCGCATCCTGAGGACTGCGCCGAGCACTCTATGAGTTTAAAGGCCTGCTCTTTTTCTCTATTCCTATATTCGCTCCACATTGACCTGCATCAGCTGATTTCTTCGTGTCTTTGTTTCTGTCAAAATAATCGCGATCGCGATCATTATGCCCGCTGTTGCCGTTATTATAATTATTATTGTTGTTATAATTATTATAATTATTGCGCCTTTTATTGAATATTAAAGCCTCCGAGATTATTTCCGTTATTACCTCAAAAGCGGAAAGTTTTGCTGCTTGTACATCTGCCATCTGCTGAGACGCCAAAAAGTTTATTTGCTGGGTAGCTATTGGATGTTGGGCCGTAATCTGCACAATTGCTAAGCGAGTGCTTTGTTTTTATTCAAAGTTGATTGCAATTCTTCGGGTCTCGTTTCGATTTTTCGGGCGTTCGCTACGCACTGGATGGTCCAATGGATGGATGAGACCAAACATAAAGTGCTGAATCGCGTCTAAATTTGCTCCCCACTTTCGCAATTCACGATCACCGGCGTACTCAAGGTCCAGCGTCAAGTCAAATATTGTCAACAATGGGTTTAGCAATTTATGTACCCTCAAGCCGTAATCATCCGCCTTTTCACCCAGTCGCTGATTAATTACTTTGATCTGTGTTAAAACGGCATCCGCTAAAGCCACGTTACTGTACTGCAGGATTAGGTCGGCTAGTAATGTTTCTACCGTGTCATAGTTTAATAATTGTGCCGTAAAGGCCTCTCACTTACGTCCCGATAATTTACCCACTAATGCTAAAAGAATATACCTCTCAAACTCTGAACCAAAGTTTTCACTGATTTAGTGTACAGCTAAGCAAAAAAGACTCAGTTTCTCCGGGTTTCCATCAAAACTTGGAATAAAATTTAAAACCTGTGTAAATGTAAGCCCCTTGATGCGCGGCTCGAAAACATGAGTGTGGCGCGAGGCCACGCTGCGTGTAGCTTGGCACGGACAGTAGGAATGATTTTGTCAATTTGGAGGTCTTGTGCCAAATCAGGTGATTGTTCAGATGCGTAAAAAGTTTTTTGTGTTGTGTTCGTATCCCAAATTACGTAATTTTTGTGTGCTGAAGTGTTGTTAGTTTGCGTTGAATTTTGTGAGTTGTTGTTTGGCATATGCGAGCATTAAGAAGTGTGTGTACATGGAGGGGGGGGGGGATTAGTGATGGGAAATTGGTTTGAGGCATATGATTTGGTTGAAGCACGGTGTGGAGCGTTAGATTGGTCTTGACATTGTTTGTGTTTGTGCGACCGGGCGCGTCGTTGTGAAAGCTATCTAACACGTCTGAAGTATTACAAGTGTTTATAAGTGTTCTGCTATACGCGGCCTATTCTTTTCTAAAAAGATCTAAAAGGGGCATCTGAGGTATTTGATGGGTAGTGACATATTCACGGGTCGCGCTGGATAAATAATTCGCGTTATTGAGCTTATTTTTTCAGCGAATTGACTGGGATCTAACGAGAATAATTGCCCTCGTACCAGCTCATATCTTCGCTCGATTCCATCATCGGGTCCGTTTGTCGTCGAAACCGTCGTGCTCGTGGACGTCCGTCACGCGGCCGAGGTCTACGCATTCGCACATTTTATTCCATTTCTTTTTTAATTTAATATCAATGAGCTTATGAGCTTATGAGCTTTCTATACTTATATGGGGAATTCGTAAATTCGAGCTGACTGGCTAGATCAGCTGTTTTATACATTTGGTTTAGTTTATCTTATGGTGTCTCAGATAAACATAATATAATTTTTCCGTTCAGTTACGTTCATTTGTGCAAAATTCGCATAGACGATTTATTTATATTGTTGTTGAGTAGGCTTGAGATGAATCGAGGATGGTCTGTATGGATGTTATTTTGTTATTGAATTTGTCTGTAGTTTCTATTATTGTTAGGATAATTAACTGTATTGAAGTTTCTATATTGATCCGCATTGGTAATTTTAAAATTATATTTTCTTTATCGTTGATTATTGCTATTGCAATTATTGACGAATTGATGTTGGTTATTAGTGTGAAAATGTGCTGATAGTTCTGGTAATCATTGATTGCTTTATAGATTTGTGTGTAATTTGAAATAATTGTAGTATGAGTTTCTCCTTTCTTTATCCAATGTTGGAACTTAGGTGGTTTAATGCAGTTAATTTGACTAAACTCAATGTTCATTTCTTTGAAGCATTTTATTGTTCGACGGTAAAAGGGTTGTATAGCTGGGTTGTTGTTGTAGTTGTTGTTTCTCCATAGTAGACTGTATGCTTGATTCTTTGGCGTAAAGAGCAATCTGATAGTATAATTCATTGTAATTTTTCATCTTCGCAGTTCGAGTGGCATTAATTTGCACTCTGATAGTATACTGTTAATCGGGCTTCTTCTTTATGCTCCGGTAGCTATACGAGCACCGGTGTTAAGTATTGGATCTAATTTGGCGAGTATATGTTTTTTTTATGAACTCTACACCATACAACCGTAGTCTATTCTATATGTGTTAGTTAGAATTATTTTATTGACTCCCCAATTTTTAGCTGCCAATACTTTTAATAAATTTATTCTACTTAAGCATTGTTTTTTATATTTTCTATGTGTGGCTTTCAAGTGAGTTTCATATCGAAAATTATTCCTAAAATTTTTATTTCGTCTACTATTTTAATTGTTGTGTTTGAGAATTCGTCAAGATGATTAAGAGTTTGTTGTAAACGTTTTTGATTAGTTTAGAGATTTTTGCCTTTTATAAAAATAGTAACATCATCAGCGAAAATGGTGCATTCGACTGGTTGATTGATGCATTTAATGAAATCATTTATTGCCAGTAAAAAGATGGTCACACTAATGACCGATCCTTGAGGTACACCATGATCGATATTAAATGTATTAGAATAGGTGTTGTTAACTTTAACTTTAATTTTCCGGTTGTTGAAGAAATTTTGTATAAAAAAAATATGTTCCCGGTGATTTGATGTTTTATTAGAGTATCCAGAATTCTTCAGCGCCAAATTAGATCATAATCTTTTTCGATATCGAGGCATAATGCTATCATATGTTGATTGTGTGCAAAAGCTTCACGGATATTTGATTTTAGTGTTACCACGCAATCAGCTGTTGAGCAATTTTCTCGGAAGCCACTTTGAATAGGATTAATTATATTATTGTATTCTAGATACCAACGAAGGCGTTTATTGATTATTTTTTCTAGTAATTTGCACAAACAACAAGTCAGGGCTATCGGTCGATAGTTTTCTTTGTCATATTTGTTTTTGTTGGGTTTGAGAAGCGGTATTACTACAGTTTGACTCCATATGTCTGGAAACAATTTTTTAGACCAAATTAGATTAAAAATATTGATAAGGCAATAGTATGCTGATTCCGGTAATTGTTTTAAACATATATTGGGTAACATATCCGGTCCTGGGCTATTATTATTGGTGGTAGATAATACTACTTTTAATTCGTCAAGTGTGAGATCACTCTTGATCGGATTAGATTGATTATCATTAGCGATATTTAGGTCAATATCAAGGTTGTTTTCTATATTATTTTTATGTGCTAGGAATTTTGCTTCGTAATTATTATCACTGGAGTGTTCCGAAATTTTTTTTGCAAGTATATTGTCAATTTAATAGGAATCAGAGATAATTACTTTTTCTTCTTTTAATGCGGAAAATGTAGTGGTATTTTGACCTTCTATAGTTTTAATTTTTTGCCAGTCTTTTTGCATTGGTTTGATAGTTTATCGAGTCAAGATACTATAGCCAAGAACGTTGTTTTTGTTCTTTTACTGTTTTTTTAATTAAAGCTTTGAGGCGTTTATGTTCAATTTTATCCTCAGTTGTTTTAGTTTTTCGATAGCGGTTAAAAGCTTTCTTTGCTTCATTGATTGTGTTTCCGCATTCATCACTCAACCAATTAGTTTTCTTTTTTTGAAATTTGCCGCTAGGTTTCGGTATACTTTGATTTGCTGCATCTAGAATGGTATTTGTGAACTTTTATATACTATTTAATATACTATTTATATCTGTTTTGTTTTCTTCTGTCATAGAATGAATCAAATTTACGATATTAATATTTATTATTTCTTTGTAAAGGATCCAGTTAACTTTATGAAATTTCCATCTAAATGGGTGAGCGTGTGATGATTTGTTCTGAGTATAATTAAACTGAATAAATAGTGGAAAGTGATCGCTGCCGCGTAATTCATTAAATGCTTTCCACTCTAAATATGCTGCGATGTAGTTGCTACTTAGAGTGAGATCAATAGCGCTTGTTGTGCCGTTTGCAACGTTAAAATGAGTAGGAGATGTATCGTTTAGCAATACAACATCATTATAGTTCGTAAAAATTTCTTCTATTATTCTTCCACGTTTATCTGCTTTATATGATCTCCATAATTGGCTGTGGCTATTAAAATCGCTCAGTATAATGAACGGTTTAGGTAGTTGTTTTAAAATGTTATCTATAGAGATATAGGTAATTTCGTATTTGTTGCTTAAATATATATTACGAAATGTACATATTTTGTTGTTTATTAGTACAGTAATTGCCAAAGGTTCTGTTTCTGTTTTTAGATCGATTTCTTGGCTGTATAAATAATTTTTTACCAGAGTGCTTACATTCCCGCTGGCTGATTTACAGTCAGTTCTGATTTTGTTGTAGCTTGTAAAGATTTCATTTGTTTCTTGCAGACAAATTATATCAGCGTTTTCTTTAGTTATCAATCGTTGGAATTGTTCATAATGAACTCTAAGACCGTTCGTATTCCATTGAATAATTTTAGCCATTTTTTATAAGGATTGAGGAATTATTTCTTCGATATCTGAATTTGATGGTGTGGAATTTAAATTTGGATTATCACTTTTATTTATTTTATTTAATACTGCAGTACATCTGCTTTTGATGCTATTATTTATTACATTGGGATAAAGGTCATTTTGTATAAAATTAGTTAATGATTGTAAATCTTGCGTGTATTGTTGTATAATGTTGATTGGATCTTTAACTCCTTTGGTATTTTCTAATAAACTTTTGAATTAATTGTAGTTAAGTAAGGCATTTGCTCTGTCAAGATAATCTTTAATCGAAATTAATTTTTTATCTAATTCATTTAATGGTAGGTCGAGAAGAGGGTCGATACTATTTAGATTGTCACTTTGTTGATTTTCTTGAGAAATACCTTTGCCTTTTTTGGTACTTTTAGTGACGACTGTAAAACCCTCGTTATCTTCCTCTTTTGTTTCTTTTTAAGATTCATTGGATCTAATTACTGAATGAGTACGTTTGTTGTTTTCGTTTGTGTTATCCCTAATAAGGGAGTCGGAACGTATTGTTGGTCGGATTTTGAAGTGACTGTTCAATATTTACTGGTAAGCTGGAATTTTCGGTGGATTGTGAGTTTACTGTAGGCTCTTCCGATTTGTTTATATTATGATTTACTTGCTGATCTAATGTTACTTGGCTATTTGATAGTTGTGTGCTTGAATGTGTCATGGAACTAGTACAATGTTTAGCTAGATGCCCCTCTGTGTTTCAAATAAAACATTTGAGAATTTCGGCGTCAGCGAAAATATAGTAATCGGATTCGTTAAAGTTGATTTTAAAAAGCTCTGGAATTTTAGGGATATCTTCTGGTTTGATGTATTCTTGACTTCGAATGCTTGCGGCATGACTGTAACCCTCTTTTGCAATTGATACTTTTAATGTAGTAGCAGCAGTTGCACGTTTTACATTGAGTTGTTCTAGTATATTTTCTAGAAAATAATTGGATATGTCGGGAGACACGTTCGAGAAAATAATTCTTTTGTTTTTATAAATTAAGGGCCTAATCGTTACATTTTTATTACTAATTACAATTTGTTCGTACTTATCAATTAGACTATTGACAAACTCCTTGTTGGCTAAATAGATACAGATCCGATTATTTGAGATTCTTGACGCATATATGACATTTGTTGGTTGTACTATATCTCTGAAAGCACACGTGTAGTCCGTAGGTTTAATCCTTCTACACAGTCTAGGATGAGTCCTTGCTCTCTCTCTTCAGTTGTGCATCTTGAGCAATATTTGCATAACTAATTCGACTCTGTATGACGGAGGTTGGTACTGTTTTAGTTGAAGTTTGAGACAAGTTTTGTTTATCCATTTTGACTAGTTTTGAAAATACACTCGCGATACGCGAATGTGATTGAGGCAGGGCCCAGCGCTAATATTAACGTGATTCAAAAGTACGGAGCATTTGTAAACACGTCTGATTACTACGAGCTCCTATTCAAGACTATCGTCTACATTAATGTTGTCCCCTTCAAAATAGTCCCCATTCATTATTATACACTTATGAAAGCGATTCTTCCAATCCTCGAAACATTTCTGGAACTCGATCTTTCGGATAGCGTTTCGCTCCTTCGGCGATGCGCTTTTAATGTCATCTATGCTTGTAAAACGACGGGCCTTTAATTTTTTTTTTATTTTTGGGAACAGAAAGAAGAAACATGGAGTCACGTCTGGCGAATATGGAGGCTAGGGCATCATTACAGTGTTATTTTTGGCAAAAAAATCACGAACAAGCAATGAAGTGTGAGCAGATGCATTATCGTGATGCAAAAGCCATGACTTGTTTCGAAACAAATTCGGACGTTTCTTTCGGATTGCTTCACGCAAACGGCATTTAACTTGTATGTAGTACTCCTTGTTAATCGTTTGACCTTGTGGTAAGAACCCACGATGCATTATGCCGTTAAAATTCGAAGATCTCAGTGAGCATAACCTTCACATTCGATCGCACTTGCCGAGCTTTTTTCGGTCTTGGCGATTCGGAATGCCTCCACTCGCAAGATTGAACCTTAGTTTCAACGTCATATCCGTAAACCTATGTTTCATCACCTGTTATGATACGCTTCAGTAGTTCTGCATTGCTGTTGACTTCATTTAACGACTCCTGAGCAACTTTCCATTCGACGCTGTTTTTGTTCGAAATTCAACAATTTTGGAACAAACTTTGCTGTCACGCGTTTCATACCCAAAACATCCGAAATAATTTCACAGCATGAACCAATTGATACGCCAACATCATCAGCGACTTCCCTGATTCTGATTCGGCGATCGTTCATAACCATTTCTTTCACTTTTTCCACGTTTTCATCGGTTTTTGATGTACTAGGACGTCCAGGGCGCTCGTCATCTTCAACGTCTTCACGGCCTTCTTGGAATTTTGATTACTTATGATATTTAGGGTAGGATGGGGTCATACCGATCACTTACGGAAAAAATGTTATAAATAGAAAAATATTAGCGAGGAGTCGCGTGAGATAAGCACCGGCTATGTCAGCATTCTGTGCATTCCTCGCCGGTCATGGGATACCCATGCCCGAGCGACAGTGTACACCAATGTACGTTACAGTACATTATGCAACAATAAAGTCCACGATTATTTCCGTGGGTGGGTTTACTGCTCAACTTAATTCTGGCCACTTTATTGATTTAAAGAGTGAGACCCATAAAAAGAGAAAAAATAGTTCAAAATTGAAAAAAAAATTCCGGGAAATAAAGTAAATTTGTAGGAAATGCAGTACTTTCCCAAAAATTGAATTTTTTCGCGCATTTTGAACATTCAAGTAGCAAAGTGGCAGTAACAAAGTGGCTACAGTTAAGGCGCAAATAAAGTTCTATATGCAACACGACAGTAAAGTCGATTAATCCCTCGGGTGATTACTGCGTTCGCTTCGTGCGGGCAGTAAATATCCCGCGAGAATAATCTACGACTTTACGCCCTCGTTGCATAATGTACTATTATTTCCGAGTCAACCGTAATGGCCTCTTTATTGACCTAAAAAGCGGGACACAAGTAGCATATGATTCCCGCAAATCTACTTTTTTCCCGCATCTTCGGGAGAATAGTGCCACTTTTTTCCTGCATTTTCGGGAGAAAAGTAAAACATTTTTCCCGCAATTACGGGGAAAAAGTGGATTTGCGCAAAAAAGTAAACAAAAAATTTCCCACCAATCCAATTTTTTTATTCCCGCAAATGTTTTCTCTATTAGCTTTCAATTTTAAGCTATTTCTTTCTCTTTCCGTGGATCACACTCTTCAAATTAATAAAGTGACCACAGTTAAGTCGGAAATAAAGTTCTATATGCAACACAGGAATAAAGTCGACTGTATTCCCTTGTTGCATAATGTACTATTATGCCCCTCCTAGTTGTTTTACTTTATTTTCCGCAAATTTAAAAGAGAGAAGAATACGTCACTTTCATCCCAATTGTCTGGTCAATAAAGTGGCCATTATAGTTAAGCTGGGAATCAAATTATTTTGCTTTGAAAACATGTTAGAAACATGTTATAATACTTAAGAAATCAAAATACACTGTTTTTAGAAAATGCCTGTATGAGTGTGTGTGTATGTGTGTGTGTGTGTGTGTGTGTGTGAGTGTGAGTGTGTTTTCGAGTATGTGAGTGTGTGTGTGAGTGTGTGTGTGTGTGTGTGTGTGGGTGTTGGTGAGTGCGTGCATGCGTGCGTGCGTACGTGCGTGCGTGTGTATATGTGTGTGTGCGTGGACGTGGATCAGCATTACTCTGCATATTCATGGAGAAACTTAATTTCAGGGCTCATTTTTCTTGTTTTTCTTAAAGGAAGGCGGCGCAATAAAGATTTCTTTTCTCGAATTGTTTTTGTTGTTTTAGCGGTTTTTTGATTTATGAGTTTTAGTTTTTCGGGTTTTTTAATATCTTAAAAATAATATCATTGATCCAGCGAAAAGGCATTTGAAAGAGTATAAAATTACTTAACTTTTCCGATCTGAAAGTTTGTATTTGCTTCTTTTATTATACATAAAAACGTCATTTTTTGTCTAAACGGTTATATCTCGAAAATATATGGTGGAAAGTTTATTAAAAAATTTAAGATGATTAGGAATATGGAGAAGAATGTTCAATAAAATTTTTGAGTATTGACCTTTCTCTTTTGTTGAGAAAAAAATAATTTTGTAAAAAAAATCGATTTTCTTTCTTTGGCGATAACTGAAGTAAATTGGCAGCATTTCATCTGAAATATTACATAAATATAGCTTTATACTGTCTCATCACCTGTATGTTTTTTTTTCAGATCATGAGATGATTTATTTTAGGAGATATTGAGGTTATGTTTTGTAATTTTTTTTCATCGATTATATCTCGAGAACGACGCGATCACTTTTTACCACTCAAGTCTCATTTTTTTCTTTTTAAAATGACTTGCTTTTGTTTTATAACAATTTGTCAATTTTTCGATTTTTGAGTTTTAGATTGTCTGTTTCTTTTGGTATATTAGAAATATTATGATAAATCTATTATAAATTCATTAAAAGGAGCATAAAATTACCTATCTTTTACCACCGTAAATTTTGGATAGGCACTTTTCTTTCTCCTAATAAGTTTTAGAATAAATGAAACGTGACTACATGGAGGGAAATGGTCTACTAAAAATTACAATTTCGTATGAAAATGGCGAGACTTAGTTGCACAATCGCAAGAATTACTTTTATTTTAGTAGTATATGCTACATTAATCGCAGTTATTGCTACTAGCGAGTATGGGATTATCTACTAAATAAGTATAGAAAATATAGTGTATAGTATAGTGTTGTCTTAGCTATTTTTCGATTTTTGAATTTAGTTTTTCTTTTTTTTTATGTTAAAAATATTATGATCAATTTAGTGTAATTTTTAGAAAATCATACAAATTTTTCACCTCAGAATTAAATAGAATAAATAATTTCATATTGGAACAATTTATAAACTTTGAGGAAGCTAAGTTCCAATGAATTCGCAGCGGTTTTTATATAATTTGTATATAATGGTTGTATACAAACTGCATATATTAATTTTACGTGGGTAAGGTAATTAAATTTAGAGTGTTTAGTTGTATTATTAAGTAGTTTTTAAATTATAAATTGCTGTATTATTTAAAAAGGTTTTAAAATATGAAATTTTTATCCTTGGAGTAATGTGATTAAGAGTTTTTATTTGTTCTACTTAAACATGTTTTTAAATTGAATACTATTGTCAATTATATAATTAAATTTATAAGTTTTTCATTTTATTATGCAAACAGGTGGTTTTTATTAGAACTTTCTGTCATTAGGGTAATTAGGTATAACATTTTTTATTTAATTATATAAACAGTTTTTTCATTTGAAATTGCTGTTCTTGGGTTAGTAAGGTTTACAGTTTATGGTTTTAATATATAAATATTTATTTTTGACATATTTCTTGATAGAAGCTTTCGAGCTTATATCGAAGCTCATCGATGTTCGTAAGTTCACTGGGCTCATGGTTCTGCTCGTGCACATCCCTACCTGTAACACATAGTTAAAAAATCTAGTAATTATTGACAATTTTAATGGATTATCCTAGATCAATGGCTCAATAACAAGTCTTCTTGTCGGTGTTTCAACGAATTTTCACATAAATATTAACATCTTAAATGAATGCCATACTGTATTAAATCATACTCAAAAATCAGTCGTCATTTCCCAGACCATAAATATTATTCTACTTTCGTTTCGTTATCATTAATAGAAACAAACTTATTTTTAAGTTCTGAATACTGAAACGAAAGAAAAAAATAATTTTGTAATGTTATCATAACAATTGTCTTAAAATCGAAACCAAAATGTACCGTGAAATCCATTAGAGGCATCAATTTTATTAGATGCATGACGTACGTGTCCTTTGCCTTTCTTGACTTTTGAGTGACCTTTGGACCGCCCAGTCAAACATATGTAACAATTACATGTGTCACCATTGGACCAAATTTGTTTTGGCAAATGTATGTCTTCACAGTTTGGCATAGTTTGTAGAGGTGTCTTTAAAATATTTTTCTCTCGATCGAGAAGGGCATAACCGCAAGAAACGCGAATACTCAATGGGAACTTTGCATCAGATCTATTGAAATTTTCATTGATATATTTTTGGATAAACTTTTCATGAGCATCATTTATCAAAAAATGTTCTTCTTTTTATTTCCAAATATAATTTTGCTACCCCACGGAGCACACACTTTAATTCTATTTTCTACATGATCGCATTTATTCTCCATATTCAAATAAACTAATGGATAGATCACTTTTTATGTAACCAAAATTAATATTATCTTGATGAATATGAAGTATTTACGGCTGCCAAGAGTCAAACGCGATCATCCACAATGATATAAGTACACTTAACTTCTTGATCCATGTTCGGGTTACACCAGCCACCTAGCGGCGTGTGAAGTACTAGAGCGGTTTTTGTGCCAGAAAGAAAGTATTTTTGCGTGTATACGCATATAACAATAAGGGGATTATAATTCATCGAATCAAATATTGCAACTTATCATCTGTGATATGGTCTCAAAATAATTAAAATATGTAATTTTAATATATTTCGAGTACATGATATCAGGTACGATTTTAAACTAAACGATTTTTCATGCTGTGAACACACATAAATAAAATCCTTGTAACGTGGGATTTCGTTATTCTATTTATTTATAACTTTTGCTCAGCACTTTACCTAATTTATCAATAATAATGGGCGCCAGGTAAAGCGCGACTAGCCCTGCACGAGTTCCTTTCCCCAGAGGAAGTTCCGTGAAGTGGAAAATCAGGAATATATACTTATATAATAATTACACAAATCTCTCTCTTTAAGTACCTAGGCTTTATTATAAATTACAATGTGTACGGTCGCCAAATTTACGAGTTTCGCACAATTTACCGGTCGCTAAACAATATGGCTACGCTAGCCCACGCCCGCGTCTTCCGCGACGACCAAATCACCGCGTTTCCCGAGTTTTCCGAATATCGCGTAATATCCCCCTTTTCCCACACTACAATTCGTAATCTTCAAACGGGCCCGGCGCGCACTGATTCTAAACGACGGTGTCACACCACCAGCGAGTTTACTCCATTGCCTCCGAGCACATGGTGGCAATATGCTATATATATTAAATTATAACTCTATCTGTAAGTGCCGAGGGAAGCTCGACAATTACAGCCCACTCACCGTCGCTAATTGTGGTCGCCTAGCGGTGCTCCTTGTACTCCTGGCCGCTATTACTTTCGCCGATTCTACCCTCGCTACTATATGTCCGCCGATTTTATAATAAGACTCGATAGGTGCTCGCAACGTACGTCTGTATTCTCTAACGGGCGGGCAGGCAATGCCCAAAATCGGAGAGGGCGAAAATCTCTTCCAAATTTTCAGCTCTTCTTCTTAACAACCTTCACCCTACACACTTGTTGCTTCCGCCCCTTTCTTCTAGGTGATTGGCCTTGATTTTCCCTAAATGCGAAAATCAAGGCTAAATCTGCGCGATTTGAGTCGCTAATTTCCGTTGGTCCGCTCCGCGATTGCCGCCCTGCCCACGATGCGCGGACAATATGAATCGCTAAATATACACGCGCGGGCAACCTGGCGTGTGTATATATATATATATATATATATATCGGGCGCTTTCGGTTTTGTCACCGCCGGACCATCGCAGTTGGCAGCGGCGACGTACGCGCATCGGCCTACGCTACGATAGACCGGCAGCTTCATGCGGCTCGCGGCGCGGCGGCTGCTAGCTCTCCTCATGCTGTCGACAGCCGCGTCAGTATCTCTCTCTCTCTATCTATTCTCTCAAAAACTCTAAAAAAAAAATCTCTCAAAAACTATTGACTATTTTGTTAATGTTTGATTTTTGCAAAGCATTCGACACCATCTCACACGCTAAACTGCTGCGTAAGCTGATGCGCATGGGATTCTCCAGGAGTGTTCTCCTGTGGCTTAATTCATATATTATGGGGAGACGACAGAAAGTCGTCACAATCACAAACGGGGATTCAGGTTGGCTAACCACCAATCTTGGCGTTCCACAGGGTTCAGTCCTGGGACCCCTGCTTTTCAGCCTGTACATAAACGACTTACAAGACGCACTCGACTTAAATGGTGTTGAACACATACTTTACGCTGACGACTTGCAAACCTACACACAAGTGACCCTGAAGGGTCTTCGTGATGGTATCAGTCGCATGTCGGCTGTAGCACAAACAGTGTCGAACTGGGCAACGTCAGCTGGCCTGCACCTCAATGTCGGCAAGACAAAGGCGATCATTTTTGGATCTGATCACAACATCAAACAGGTTCAGAACCTTGACTTGCAAGGCATTGAGATACAGATCGGCGTACACGTTCCCTTTGTCGATACAGTTACCAACCTCGGCGTGGTGATGGACGGAAGGTTGACATGGATGCCGCAACTGAATGCGGTCAGTAGAAAAGTAAATAGAGCTCTGTATAGCTTAAAACTTTTCCGTTCAAGCACCACAGAGATACTGAGGAAGCAGCTGGCATGTGCACTGGTACTACCTCACTTAGACTATTGCTCAGTGGTTCTTCTTGACGTGTCAGGGGAGCTCCAGACACAACTACAACGTCTACAGAATGCATGTGTGAGATACATATGTGGTGTTAGGCGAGATGAGCATATCACCGCCTACAGGAAAAAACTGGACTGGTTAGATCTGAAGGTGAGGAGGGAGTATTTTATGGGGCTGCTGCTTTACAAAGCGGTTGTCATGCGGCAGCCACCATATCTTACTGCCCTCTTTGAAAAAAACCAGGCCAGGACTTCAAGTAGGGGTGGTATGAAAAAGCTCTCGGTTCCGAGGTCGCGTACCGATAAGGGCCTTTTCTCATTTAGAGTTCAAGGTGCGCACCTCTGGAATTCGCTCCCGAGCAGTGTGAGGTGCCTGCCATCTTTTTGTAAATTTAAAACGGCGTTTAGCAGGCACCTTAAGCAATTACATGGTGAAGAGAATGTACAGAGGTGACTCGGATATTTATTTAAGCTATTTATTTATTTGAATTATTTATTTATTTAATTTATTTATTTAAATTTATTTATTTATTTATTTAATTTATTTATTTATTTAAATTTATTTATTTATTAATTTATTTATTTATTAATTTATTTATTTATTAAATATGTTTAGTGTTAGGTGTGAATGTATTTATTAGCGTGATTGTTAAAGTGTCATGAATGAGTGTGTTTTAAATTTTGACTGATAGTATACGTAAAATTTAGCAAAGTATGTGTATGTATTCTTTTATTATTATATGTTATCTCTATTGTATTTATTTTATTCTATGTATTATTTTTTGACGAAGCGTGTTTCTGTGATATCTGACTATGACTAGTTCATTACATTTAAATTTTATAAACTGACGAACTGATAAAGCGAATAATATTATTTTAGTAAGAAATGCAATAAGTGAACGTTAAGATAACAAATGCATAAAATCGACTGATATTTTAATTATAACTATATGTACATGCAATTGTAAGATTTTGTCTCTTGATGAATAAAAAGTATATCTATCTATCTCTCTCTTTCTCTCTCTCTCCCCCTCTCTCTCTCTCTCTCCCTCTCTCTCTCTCTCTCTCTCTCCCTCTCTCTCTCTCTCTCTCCCTCTCTCTCTCTCTCTCTCCCTCTCTCTCTCGTGGCTACAGTCGAGAAAATTTGATTTTTGTTTAGATTTATGTACTAATACATTATTAATACAGGTCATTGTTTTGCAAAGTAATGTTATGTTATACGCCCATTACTAGGCTCTTGCGCGCTAAGAATAGCTAAGTTTAAATTGCGCGCCACCGAGAGAAATTACAAACAGCATAGTTCGCGCGCAGCCGCTAGGTGGCGTCGTTCAAAGCACATTAGGGGTTGGCAAGTAAAGGGCATATAGGACCGGTCGATAAAGCACTCGATACCCGTGTACTCGCTCGAGTATATTGCCTAGTAACGCCTAAGAGACGACTATAGGGCATATGCTAAGAGTTTGAGAAATAAATCACGGAGTCAATTAAACTTTTGGTTTAATTATTTTTGCTTTCCCCCTTTCTCCATTTACATCTATCTATTTATCTATTCTCCGTCGACCTATCCGGATGACTGAGAGCTAGCAGCCAAGGGAGTACGAGCTCACCGAGACAGACTGGTGTCATCTGGCTTTTGTCAAGGACTACGCCGCCTGGGTAACCGCCGAGTTTCAAAGGAGCAGGACCAGGACAACAGGCACTCAGGCGTTGCCCACGAGGTGCAAGCAGCGGGACCAGAGCACGCAAATCAACACGCCAGCCACCTTCCAGATTCAGAAGATCACTCTACAGTGTTCCCGCAACGACCCTCCTCCACCGGTTTCCGTCGACAACAAGGAAACCCCGCCTCCGCCGTAGCCCGACTCCACGCCTACGGACTTGATCACCCGTGAGAGTCGACCCGACGAGGCTACCATCGTCACTCGGAAACCAACACGACCCCTCAAGCCAGGAAGTAAAGAAGGAAGGGGAGTGAAGGTGATCGACGTTCGTCCTCTCACTCCAACCCAACAGAGGCTACTACAGCGGAACTTCCAGCGCTACAAGCGCGGTTAGTTCAGACTTTTAAGGCCGATTCTTTTCAAGGGTTGGCCGCGCAGTCAAATTAATAAAAAGCGGGTAATAACTACTAACTTATTTGAGCTTGTTTTGTCGGCGACATAGTCGTTGGGTTGCTCCTCTGGAGCAACTCTAGGTTCGTGGAGATCAAGGATGAGGGGTTAGTGCTGTGTCCTCCCTCTCCCAACGCAGAAGCATTCACGTGGGAAGACGAGCCAAGCAGTCTACACTTCAAGTTCCTGCTGATGCTCACTACTCCACTAAGAGCGCCGCCAACGCTCTGACTCCTGTGGGCCGCCATTGACCGACATGAGCTGGGAATTGCTGAACGGCCAAGCTGTCTACGCTGCACGTTCCTGCTGACTCTCACCTCTCCACTAAGAGCGCCGCCAACGCTCTAGCCTTTATGGGCCTACTGGTACCGCCATTAACTAGTAAGCGGTGGCTAAACGGATCCAGCTCCTTGTCTCGCCAAGCGCTCACCATTCTCTCTACCTATCATGGAGAAACAGATATGAGCCAGGGATTGCTGAACGGGCTCTTCATCTACTTTGATGACATCTTCCTTTTTGCTGAGCATCTAAGGAAGCACTCCAATCACCCACATAGCCAAAGGCGCTCACATTCAAACTCTCCACCACAAAGGCGTACATCAATGTGACATCCCCACTTCCATCTCCTTTATAGACATATAAATTATAATAATATATATATATATATATATATATATATATATATATATATATATATATATATATATATATACTCGTATATACGTCATTCCTTCATTACGTATAGTATAGACATACGCGCGAGCACGAGACATGCGCTCAGCACTGTCCGCTTTCTCAATCAGGTCAAAGATCACCTTCCCACCCGACACACGAGGTTATAAATATCATGTACACCACCATTTGGACGCTTTTTGACTGGAAGTGTGAAGTTGGCAGTCAGCCCCTCTTGCCCAACAACAGACGAGGAGACCTAGAGCCTCAGCACCGCCCTCGAACAGCCCGTCGAAGTTTCCGGCGTCAGTAGCGAAAGTTAAGCGACAAAAACCCTTTTAAATTCAAAGTCTGACCTCGAGAGAGAACAACCCCAGCTCGAACGTAGAACCCTCGAGCTGGTAGACCTGTTGACTGGAGGACATTGAATCTGGATCGACCAATCTGTCAGCCGTGCCATCATCCCATGTAATAATAAGTATTTTGTAAGTCTAAATTTATTATATATATATATATATATATATATATATATATATATATATATATATATATATATATATATATATATATATATATATATATAATTAATTAATTAATAGAATTATTTCCTTGTGCTCGTTTCATTCTTCCATTTTTGTATATTGTTTTAATATGATATAATGTTTATATTATATGTATATTATGTAATTGTTTTATTGGAATTCGTTTAGGGAAGATTTATATTTAGGAACGATTATATTGTTTGTTTTAAATTTTAATTTATTTGGGAAGATATTTAATTAGTGTTTTAGAATTTTCACTTATACAGTCTTTTAAAATATAAATCGCTCATTCTGGGTTCTCTCTGTACTCGCACTTTTATGAGTTTATATATATATATATATATATATATATATATATAATTAATTAATTAATAGAATTATTTCCTTGTGCTCGTTTCATTCTTCCATTTTTGTATATTGTTTTAATATGATATAATGTTTATATTATATGTATATTATGTAATTGTTTTATTGGAATTCGTTTAGGGAAGATTTATATTTAGGAACGATTATATTGTTTGTTTTAAATTTTAATTTATTTGGGAAGATATTTAATTAGTGTTTTAGAATTTTCACTTATACAGTCTTTTAAAATATAAATCGCTCATTCTGGGTTCTCTCTGTACTCGCACTTTTATGAGTTTATATATATATATATATATATATATATATATATATATATATATATATTATATATATATATAAACTCATAAAAGTGCGAGTACAGAGAGAACCCAGAATGAGCGATTTATATTTTAAAAGACTGTATAAGTGAAAATTCTAAAACACTAATTAAATATCTTCCCAAATAAATTAAAATTTAAAACAAACAATATAATCGTTCCTAAATATAAATCTTCCCTAAACGAATTCCAATAAAACAATTACATAATATACATATAATATAAACATTATATCATATTAAAACAATATACAAAAATGGAAGAATGAAACGAGCACAAGGAGATAATTCTATTAATTAAGGTACAAGTCGTCTGCCGTCCACCCAAGTGCGGATATAAATCGTCTGCTGTCCGACCTAGTGCGGAGACAACTTGTCTTCAGTTCAATCCGCGTGCAGACAAATGTGCGGACACAACTTGTCTTCCATCCAACCCACGCGCGGACACATAAGTTTGCGGACACGTAATATTCATACGGGCGTTAGAAAAGTCATAATAAATGGGAGCTCGCGAGAGCGATCGGTTCCGCGTAAATTAAAAATATTTGTTTCGCGAACATAGGACCCGCACAGCAGAATAGTATTTCGGCTGTTACAGTAATACATGTAATCAAGATTTAGATTCAAGAATCAATTATGCATTTTACATTAACGATGATTAAACTGACTCGATCCATAACTCTTCTCTGCCACTGATTCTGTCCACAGATTCTGACGAACAGATCAACAAGAAAACTAATAAAGATAATTTTACAGTATTGCCAGAAATCACAAATTGTAACCAACCAATAAATGAGAAAACAGCTTCTAGGGCTAGTACTGGTCGGAAAAATATTTCACAGACACTGCATTTAGCTCAGGAAAGCATTTCGCAGAACATGGATCAAGCTCAGGAAAATATATCACAGAATGTTGATCCAAAAGTACCTGCTCAATTTTAACAATTTCTATTCTGACCAAAAAACAATGCTTTAAAGAAAAATCTAGTTTCAAAAGTAAAAATTCCTTTTATATTATCATCAGGACAAAGTTTAAGATTGTACAAATTGAAGAAGAGAACAAATTTAAAATAAAGACAAGAGCTGACACAATGGTTATTAAACGAGAAATAGCCGAAGAAAAAGCAAAACTAAAGAAAAGGCAGTCAAAAAGACATCCAAACGAAAAGTCAGCCAAAAGGCCAACCAAAAATGTAACCAAATAATTCACCAAAACAACTAAAAAAAAATGAATCCAAAGGAAACAAATATATTAAGTGCAAATAAATCAACTGATCTTGTTATATTCTATACAACACATTTTTCTCAACACGTGCATGAAAAAGACCCTTTCACATTCCTCGCTGTAGCGGGAGGTAATGTTGATTACGTCCTGCTCCTGAATTTCTTAGTGGACGACTCATAATGCTCATTTCCCCATTCCTTTTGCCAGCATGAAGAAGGCCCTACTCACACATTTATTAAAAAAAATACGATGCGTAACACGGGTGTAATGGGCTTTTTCAGACTCGGATGATGATTTGAGCACTCGTGTTCGTCTCGGGCGTCTTTGGCACCCTCGGCTTCCATGCATGCTTAATTATCATCCTCGCTTAGCAAAAGCCAATTGTCCCCCATAGTTGAACAATGAATAATGCAAAAAATTTAATTTATTTTATTATTTATTTATCATCGATAGTATAAAAATATAATATTCTACTTTTATGTACCTGTAACTAATTAAAATCTGCTCTGATTTATCTCTTCAAATAAATGATTTGTAATAACTTTTGTGGTTATCGAATGAAAATTTATATTAAATAAACTTACTTTATATTTGGATTTAATGTCAAAGTACATACATAAATATTTCAAATAAAATAAAACAATTCGATAGTATTGTTAAAATACCAATATTAATCGAGGATACAGAAATTTAGACAGGCACATTAATCAGAAGCACAGTAACGCAGAGAGACACATTAACTGGGAGCATATTAAGGAGATTCAGGAGTTACAAAAAAATACAAAGAACTTAATAAAATTAAAAACTATAATTGTTTACAGTAACATAAAGTTGTCAGAATTTTTTCAATATCAATTTTATATCGCACACAGTTTGAAGATATTTTAATTAGAAGTTTACCTGTTATACATGGGCTCTTATGGGACTCGATTCATAAAAACAGATTGACATAGGGTGCGATGTGTGTAAAAATGCAGAGGCAATAGTGAAAAAATACTTACTTATTAAGTAAATATTTAAAAAGCTGCATGCGAAATTTCGACCCTTGGCGTTTAATTTGGAGAAATCAACGATAACGTAAACGAAAACTCAAGTTTGTTGGCTGGGTGAGGTGGTGCGGTTCCTCTCTCTTCCCCGCACTCAGCAACACTCCTGAAGCTCCTTAATATATCTCGAGGCATTGATAAAGCATACTAATAGGAACAAAAAAGTTTATTTTTATTTCTTCATAATCTTTAAAAATATAAGTATTTTTTACTTGGAAATTTATTTTTATCAACAATAATAGTTTAATGTGCTACATTTGTTTTTATCGGATAACATTAAAGATAGATAATTTAATATTCAGCTCATAACTAAGATAGTTCGTTTAAGGGCACACTAATACGGTCTCATACCCTACCTCGTATAACAAATTCATATTTTTCTTGAAACATGTGTAATGATATATTTTTTGTTTTAGGTGGACAATTCTCGTACAGTACTTATGAAAATAGCCACCTTATACGCTGAACGTTTGATGAATGATATTTGTTTGGTAGTTAATAATATTGAATATCCTGCTCATCGTTTGATTTTATGTGCATCGAGCGATGTATTTGAAGTTATGTTAATGAGCCCTCAATGGAGTGAATCGCAAGAAAGTCGTGTGACACTTCAAGAAACTCCTCAATGTGCATCAATTTTTAGTGAATTTTTGCGTTATTTCTATACAGGACAAATTCGTGTTAGTCATGGAGTTGTTTTACCGATTCTTTCACTTGCCGATAAATACAATGTTAAGGATCTAATTTCTTTATGTTTAAATTACATGCGTAATCATATTCCCATAGCTGCTATACACGGAACACTTGTATCTTGGTTGCAATATACCCTAAACTGTGGTCACAATGAAATAACAGTTGCTTGTCATAATTTTGTAAAGTGGAATATTGAACTAGTGGCAGGCACTCAAGATTTCGCTAATTTTGAACTTGAAGTACTTGTATCTCTATTGCACCAAAGTAGCCTTGTAATACACGATGAAATGTCATTATACAAATGTCTCGAAGTTTGGCTGAATCATCAGAGTAATCGTTTAAAAAATCAATTATCTTTAATAGATTTTGAAGTTACACTAAAACATATGGTAGTAACAGTTATGCTTCCAGTGAGATTTCCGATGATGTCCCCTAGGCAATTAGCCGAACTTCTACTTTCGCCATTAACGCAAAAATACAAAGACTTCTTTGTTGAAAGAATGGCTATTGGGATGTCTTTCCATTCTGGTCAGAACGAAAGAGTGCATGAAATCATCAAAAGTGAAGAAGATGGTTTGCTCTTGTTTGAACCAAGACTTTATACAGTAGATACTTGCAGTTCATTACTAACTATTGAAAATTTTCACAGTTTACTTTCTTACCACACAAGAACTCTAGTTTTTTCAAGTCATTGTCATCTAGCTGATTGTAGTGGGGATAGAAGTTGTGAATGGGTTGTTGATCTATATCCAAAAGGGGTATGGTTTAAAAAATTTTTTTTGATTGTTTGGCATGGTACAGTTGAAATGCCAGAACATGTTATTCGATCAGTTCGATTATCACTCACTTGCAAAGAACCTCCAGTAAACAGTGATTCTGATATGCGAGTCAAAATAGGAGTTCTAATTTATGGAATTCAGGATGGTGTTGAACACATAGCCAGAGTGAAAGAAGTAATTCATAGATTTAGTAAAAATGAACGAATCCTCAATTTAGACAATATACTACCTTTCGAAGAACTAAATCCTCAGCAAGATTCTATGAGCTCGGATATTACAGTGTCAAAGTATCTAGTTGGGCCGAATAAAGATACTCTAAAACTGCACATCGTCATTTCACCAATAAATCCATATTACTAAATTATACGTATTTTGCGTATTTTTTTAAAAGACGTTACTGATAATAACTATTTGTTACTTGTAGCGGAATTTTAAAGTTAAATACCATCTGCTTTTTTAATAAGTACATTTAATATTTATATTTTAAGTAACAACTCTTAAACAATAGTATATTGAACGTGCTATTTATTTTATTTTAATTATTATTATCAATTACTGTTTTATTTAATAAATTAAAGGCTTCATTTATAAAAAATATTAAGAATTAAAAGAGTATTAAAGAAAAAAACGTGCAAAATTTTCCTTGAGTCTCGCATTCCTTGTCCCAAATTGAATTTTCCAATTTGAAACCAGAAGGTACATGATACTTTTGAAAAAATGTCCGAATAGCTTCTCAAAGTAGTTACTCGTGAAAAATCGATAAAAAGTGTCCTAATCTATGATATTTTGATTAATTAAAACGTTCTTTAAATTGTATTTAAAGCGCGTCCCAAGTTTTGAGCTCTTCCGTCCATGCTATGATTATCACTAGTTTTTTCCATATAAATGGATGCTTTAACCATATACTGACCCACTAACTATAACCCTTCAACGCCTAACCAATTACTCAGGACAACGCATTTTAAGGCCTCGAAAATCTCTATAATGGATAAATTGATTTTTTTATAGGTTTAATCTCATAATTTGTGATATAAGTAAACCATTGATACTCATAATTAAGAATTCTTCCAAAGATATTGGTTTCTTATAAGTATCACTACCGAAGTCTGAAACGAAAAATGTTTTTAACTAATATTAAAATTTTAAGATACTATTGTATGTAAAAATGTCAATTTTCGTGTAGGAAGTCCTACGAATTCTCACATGCTGTTACGATTATTTTTGATACATAATACTACGCTTACAGAGATTTTGAGGTCGCTTAGTACGAATACGGTATAAAAATTTCACTTACTGTTTTCTATTTGAGACGATTTCTATGTTACCTCTTAAAAATGTTAATTTTTAGCATTTTTAAAAATACATTAAAAATCCATCTATGTTGTTACAAATAGTTCTCGTTCAGAAATACTTTACTTGTTTTCTGGTATCTAAAAATGAAGCCTAACTTTAGTAGTTTCGTCTAATAGGCACTTGTTGTCAAGATATAAGTCAATGTACGCTAAATGCGCATCATTTCAGTAAAAATAGTACCTCTATTTGTAACCATACACGGTGATCAGGAAGAGGCAACAGGTTTAACTAAACTGACGACGAAATCGGGATGAGGTTATTAAAAATATCAGTATAATCAATTACCAAAACTTTTTTATCATAAATAATTAAGTTTTAGATCACACAATTGCTCTTTCCTTAAATTCGAGAAACTTCTTTAAATTCCTAAACTTTAAATATGAATGTTAACCATCCAGCTTGCAGGAAATTTAATTTTTTGATAAGTACCAACTTTTTACATGTTTGCTTTTGATATTTGAAAACTTTTGGGAATTTTGAACCACCCTACTGTGTAGTGCCTGTGTAGTGTGTACCTAATATGGCCAACCATGGCTATCATACGAGGGTAGTTCAATAAGTCTTTAGAATAAAGTATAAAAACAATTTTTTTTGGGTAAATTTTTTTTTATTTTTCAACATAATCTCTTTGGAGCTCTATACACTTGGTCAATCGCTTTTTAAGTTTTTTTAATCCTTCAGAAAAGTGCGTTTTCGGAAGTTCCTCAAAATAAGCACTTACAGAGGCAATGGCGTCTTCGTTGTCCGTAAATCTCTGTCCACCGAGCCATTTTTTCAAGTTTGGAAATAAGAAAAAGTCACTGGGGGCTAAATCTGGTGAATACGGTGGGTGCTCGACCAATTCGAATTTTAGTTCTTCAATTTTAGCCATTGAAACGAAGCATGTGTGAACTCGGGCGTTGTCGTGATGAAAGAGAATTTTTTCTCGCCAAATGTGGTCGTTTTTTTTTAATTTCTTCTTTCAGCTGCTCTAATAATGATGCATAATACTCACCAGTAATTGTTTTACCCTTTTCCAAGTAGTCAATAAGTATAATTCCACGTGCATCCCAAAAAACTGTAGCCATAACCTTACCAGCTGACTTTACGGTCTTTGCCTTCTTTGGAGCTGGTTCGCCTGTGGAAATCCACTGTTTGGATTGTTCCTTTGTCTCAGGAGTGTAGTGGTGTATCCATGTTTCATCCACAGTCACAAATCGACGAAAAAATTCCTCAGGATTCCGACTTATGCGCGCCAAAAGAGCCTCAGAGGCGACCACTCTATTGCGTTTATTCTCAGCTGAGAGCAAACGCGGCACCCATCTTGCCGATAGCTTTTTCATGCTTAATTTTTCATGTAGAATTGAAACAACTGCACCTATAGATATCCTTGTGGCCTCAGCTAACTCACGCACTTTTAATCTTCTATCCTTCAACACCATATCGTGGATTTTATTGATGATTTCGGGAGTAGTTGCTTTTACGGGCCTTCCTGAACGTGGTTCGTCACTTATTGATGTACGACCACGCTTAAATTCATTTACCCAGTTATAAACCGTTGCTAAGGCAGGGGAAGATGTGCCATGAACTGAGTCCAATTCATTTTTTATCTCATATGGAGTTAAACCCTTTAAATGAAAATGTTTAATTACCGCTCTGAACTCGTTTTTTTCCATTTTTCTTAACAAGCAATTTTTTTTTTCAATTGGTTATAAAAACACGTAAACTCAGAAGATGTGGACTGTGACTGCACCATATATCTAGTCGGGAGTGGTGCTGACTGAAAACAGATGATTTGGAGCGATTCGCGCGCCATCTGTTGGTCATTCTAAAGACTTATTGAACTACCCTCGTAGCTATTACGCCATTTATTAGGTAAATAGCTGGTACGCTATGTATATAATATCAATGGAAGCTTTTAGATCAACCTTTATGTCCTCGCAAAAGTAAAAAAGAACCAACCTTCCGTAAATTTCGTCTCGTAAACGCCTCCGTGAATTTGTCACAATAATTTTGAGCAAGTAATTAGATTTACTACGGTTATAAATAAAAATGTCTGCTCAAGTCGACACAGCCTTTGTTGTTACTATGTATTGGTAGCTTTTCAGTAGCATAGCTTATTTATCGTCTGGCTATGTGCCTTTTTGGTGTAACTAAAATGCTAAGAAATGTGTCTCCACATCCATTTTACCCAAATCGACCAGTCATGAATATTTCATATAATGTTGATCACTTGAATCTTCAAAAAAGAAACAGCTCTAAAATGGCTACAAATTTTGTGCGAACGCAATTGTTGTTCATTTCTGTGTCATTTTGGTCATAAAATATTGCTTGGGCTACGGGGTATAACGAAACTCATACAGATTAACAATCGTTTTGTATTTTTTGTTCTTGATAAATCTACGATCCGAAATCTTTCCCGGAGCCAAGATTCATCTTAATCAAGGCTTTCAGTCAAACATCGCGAAAATTGTTGCTTGATCGGGCATTTCTAATCCGTTTAATTTTGCCTTTCGGCGTTACCTGCACATTTCGGCGCTACGCGCGGCGTGTTTGATTTTGGGCGTCCTGCGCGCTCGTACCCGAGACGCTCGCGTTGCGGGCGAGCAGCACGCCCAAAACAAACGTCTGGCTTGCTTAGTTCGGGAACGCGGTCGAACTGACTTCAGGTGGCGCTGCTGCTTTCGTGTTAAACATAGCTGCCACACCAGTCAGTGTCGCCGCGCGCCCAAGCGTTTTTCCGTATGCACATTAATTTGGTTGATTCATAAGACTGCGCGAGCTTTTTAATAGTATTAAAAAAATATTATTTCCATTGTTGTAGAAAAATTATCCAAAGAATGTAAAAACGATTATTCACATTGTCATTTATAGGTACAAAACCTTAAAATCCATTTATATATATATATATATATATATATATATATATATATATATATATATATATATATATATATATATATATTTATATATATATATATACACTAGGGGAGGGGTTCCCCCCTGCTCGCGCCGCTCGCAAACCCCTACTGTTTACTTTTAATAAGATAAATAGATACAAAAAATTATAACATTCAACTGTAAAGTCCGCACAAGCGCAATCCCGTGCTGTTGTTGTGCTGTGTTATGCTGTATTGTTCGGTTCGATTTTGGAACAAATCTGTCTACATCTGTATCTATGGCGTTTGAATTTTTATTTTGTAACACCGCATTTCGTGGGTTACACAAACTTCCAGTTTGTCGAACGAGCTGCTCAGTGCAAGTCCGACAGAACTGGCCTATACAACACCTAATAGCACACTACTCACCCATTACACTCACTAAACACATACACACACTATTCTACTCGACGACATAGAGCAAGCGAGCTCTCCAACACCCTGAAGCATCTAAAGATGACGCACAGCTGCCACCCCAGAGAGCCTCGCATAGGTTGGAGCTGGCTGGTCTCGGTTGCGGTGCGCTGAGCGTGTCCTGGTGTCTTCTCTCCTTGCTCCCGTCCTTTCGAACCAACCTAAGAACACACGTATAAAGATTAAAACTTAAGAAAATAAGCAAAATTGTATTAGAATAATACCCACCTGATTTTATGCCTTGAAAGGCATGAATGGGTCCACCTAGGGCGGAGCGGCTGCTTCTCTAGGTACTCTAGAGGCCTGCAGTATACACCCTAGAAAACATAAAACTGAATTAGCCTACATCTGATACGCACATCAAACTGGAACTCTCTTACCTGGTTTGGAGGTTTTGTAGAGGCAGTGTGGTCTCTCAAATGCAGTAACGCAGCTCAGCTCATGGCCCCCTCCTCCATAACAGCAGCAGTAGCAGTCTCTGAAGCACTCGCCAGTCACCTAGAAACAACCTAGCATTAGCAAGGGGAGATTACAGTAGTATTCAAAACACTAATCTCACCTGATAACAGTGGCAGTTGAAGAATGCAGTGTAGTAAGCTGCAGGTAAATATAACCTCTTCGAGGATAACCGTGTCCACTGCTCCTGCTGCAAGCACGCAGTCCTGGGCTTTGTAGCTCTCGTCTTCGTGACCCTTCGTCGGCACCATTGTCCAGATACACTTCCTGCTGCATCCCTCGTCGTACTTCCTCGTCCTGGCCACTCGTCCTTCCTCGTCCTACTCAACACCGTCTGCAAGCCGTCACCTGCGTGCCATATAGCGTGACGTCACCGCGAGCAGACGCTCCCCTTTTCTCCTTCTTACTTCTCTTTCTTCCTCACCAGACGCATCCGCTGCGCCCTCAACCGGGCTCGGTCCGCACTACCGAAATCCGTGTGTAGCGCCGTGGGGACGAAGCGACAACTCGCTCACTTCGTACTGAGCCGCGTTCGTAGACACTTCGCTTTTTCTACCTGCTCCGTGCGAAAACATCAGAATTAACTTGCTCCGCTTCGCGAATCTATAACCGCCTTCGGTACCTCGACATTATCGTCGATCTCGTACCGTGTGGGCCGACCAACTTCTATCTTTGAAGGAGGCCACACCGGATTTGAAAAGAGTAAGTTGCACAGAATATTATTGTGCTTAAATCTAGCGCCGCGTGCGTGTCGAGCATCACGTCGCGCGCCGTCTTTCCACGTATACTTCACCGCCGTATATTCTGTAGAATTCGCGTCCCTGAGTATTAACTTCTTTCCCTTTCGATTATATACCGTTTCCCAACGTACCGCCGTGCTCACGGTAGTTAGTTTAGACTCGTAAATAATTCTATGTGTCGATAGAACACTTGTAAAATCGTGCTGTGAATTCGCGCAGCTGGCACTCAACACCTTGTACATAAATTGAATAAACCTGAAGTGTTCATACTTTTATCCTAAATTCCTATGCGTAATTTATTTAAAGTCTCGCATAAAAATAATGTTAAAGCCTGCATGTGCGGCGCAATAATCTTGGCTAATATAGCTAAAATTATTGTCATAATTTTAAAAGTATTATTTAGATTCTTTAATAAATTAAATATTTTAATAAAATATTAAAACAATAACGTTATAAAGTAAGGTAATGAAAAAAGTTAAGTTTATGATACTATCATGTAGAATAATGCGTATAATTTATGTTTTGTTCTTTTTACTTTTGTATGTACGCGTATATGTATACATATGTGAGAAAGGTCTATTTATACTATATATAAATAGTGATATAAATTGCGTTATATATTTATACTATATATAAATAGTGATATAAATTGCGTTATATATTTATACTATATATAAATAGTGATATAAATAGTGATATACATATGTGAGAAAGGTCTATATACTATATATAAATAGTGATATAAATTGCGAGAATTAATTTTATTTAAATATTATTTTATTAGAAATCTCAATTAATCAACCTATAATTATTTAATTACAAAAATAATTGTTATGCATATGTAATGAAGCTATCGGTATACACGAGCTAATATTTTCTATGAATTTTTTTGTCAAATTTTCACATTGCAATGAGTGCCGAAAAATGTTTTGACGAGGCAGAAAACGATATTATTCAGTAAAAATGAAAAATCGAAAAAAATCAACCTGTTCCGAGTGAGGGTCGAACTTACAATCTCCTGCTTTCCGGGAAGTTGCCTTATCATTAGGCCACCAGGATACTGCGAATTATTATTACTTTATCAGTTTTTAACCACTTTATCCATATAATAATATTATAAATTCAAATTTTTTAATTACCTTGCTTGATAACGTTATTGCTTTAATATTTTATTAAAACCTTTAATTTGATTTTGATTTAAGAATCTAAATAATATTTTTAAAATATTAATTCAACGATCATAGATATTAGACTATTTATTAAATAGTTATGACATATTAATTGAATGATCATAGACATAGATGTAGGTACACTGCTTCATTTTAAAATTGGACAGCGCAGCACAGCACAGCACAACATAGCACGGGATTGCGCTTATGTGGACTCTCACTTAGAGACTTTCCACACTGCGAGTAAGTCCCCAATAGGTGCAGTCGTGTATTTTATTGTGCAGTTATGTCGTGTACATGTGCTGGTGTATGCATGTCGTTAGGTACACGGGCAAGAAGAGAGGGGAACGCTACTAACTGCGAAATCCCGTCAAATACACGACGCACTAAATGCACCTATTGGGGTCACATCAGGGTAAATCACTTACCCTGATGTGATTTTGTCGTCTATAATATGGACAATGATTTTTACAGAATTTAACTCAGGCTTGACTAATTAGATAAAAAACTAATAAAGATTTTATAATTTTAATAATAAAATTACATAGCTACCTTAAATTCCAAATTTTTAATTGGGATTTGATTAAAAAAAAATTAAACAGTATTAGGTTTGTCTGAAAGGATATCGAAAAATATTCGACACGTATTTTGTCTTGTTTGCAATTAGATGAGTATTCACTAAGATGCATCGGGTTGAAAAGTCGCGTGACGTCACGATATTATATGAAAAATACGAAGTCATGCAGTATCGTGACTTTTCAACGACCCGCACGTCCTCTCAACCTATTGTATCTTAGTGAATAATCGTACAAATACAAAAAACAAAAATAAATGTCGAATATTTTTCGACATTCTTTCAGATGGACCAAATCGTTTCCAATTTTTTGTTGGCAACACGCCAATTATTTACGTATTATAAGATTCTAAATTTGTTGTTTACGTTACAGAGAACTCTTGCCTGTATACATATAAAAATAATCATATTAATTTTCCAAAAATGTATTTATTTTATCTACTTATATGACATGATTTAATTAGGCTCAATAAAAAAAAAACTTAAGGTGATTATTCTCATACACTTAATAAAAAATAACAAGAATGTATTGTATATTATTATTCACAGAACTATTCCTACATTTGAAATTAATTACAATTCACTGATTAACTTTAATAAACATTTTTTTTAAGTTTATTTGTTGCTGGAGATAAATAGACTTCGTGCGACAACAGGACGACTTCCCACGCTGAGTCTCAATATGATTATTAAAACGGATTTATTTTCTAATAAATTTTCATGCATATTAATATATAATGGTCTTTGGATTTTGATTACTAAAATGAAGATTTAAAAACAATAGTAAAAGGAGGAGGGCCGATTTGGGTGGTTTTTTCCCCAAATGATTTTTGGTAGAAAATATTTGAAAAAACTGTTTTTAGTATCTACTGACAATAATAAGTCGATTTTACCCTAAATGGATCACTCACACCCTCCCTAGTTTCCCCCCGCCACCCCCTCAATTACTGAAAATGCCATCATTTGCTAACATCATTTTTGAAGAGATGCGGCACATTCAAACTTGTATTTGCTTAATAAAATACTCTGGCAACTCTCTATTAGCTACCTCTACTTCTATTTATCATTTTTTACCTCTTTATCCCCTTTAGGCGGGGGTGGGGGAGGGATGGTTTTACTATTTATCCGTGTCCAGAGTATATAAATACAAAATATTTAAGATCACCATACTTGACCAGGGTATCTTAGGGTTTTTGGGGTCGCTGATTCCGAAACCGAGGCCATTAATTTGTATCACATCAGGTTCAAGGTCATTTGAAAATCAAATTGAAAAAAGTTGATAAAGAAATCGAGATAATAGATATATAGGTTTTTGGGGTCGCTCAGTTCAAATCGGGGGATCTTTTTATCCATTAAGATCATCTAGAGGTCTTTAAGGGGGTGGAGGGACTGAGTGATGAAAGTAGGAATAATCCATTGAAAGTGAAAAGTATTTAATATTACTAGCAGATACAAAAAAATGTGTATTAACGTTTAATTAGCAATAATAAATCGATTTTATTCGGCATATTCATGATTTTCGTTTTATCTACTAACAATAGTAAGTCGTTCCAACCTAAATTAATTATTCACACCCCCCTAGTTTTCCCTGCCATCCCCTCAAATGCTGAAAGTGCTATCATTTGCCAACAGCATTTTTTAAAAGATTCAGCGATATGAATCTTCTACACATGCGGGCATGCATATTGTCGATCTCTTCTTATTTACTTTCTCTCGTAAAAGGGCCGAGGGGGAAAGGAAAAACGGGAATGGTCCATGTAGGATGGAAGTTTCTGCGTTTTTATCTTTATTCTTGATCATTGTAACTAATCAAGAATCGTGTTATATGTAGCGTTACGCTAGTATGCTAGATATGCAAATGTTAGATAGAATATGCAAAAGTTACCCTAGGTATAATGATCTACACTTTGCGTTACCTAGGAACAACGACGTGGACGTGGTAGATTAATGTTCCCTTTGGAGTGCTTTTGTAACATGAGACCCCTTACCTCTCACTTATATCTGTTTAATTGTTTTATTGCATTTCTTCTTCATCTTCTTCTTTCTCTTCTTCTCCTAATGCTTCATCTGACTCTTCAAAATCAGCAACATCTAACAAAAATTCTGGGTAGCTATTACTGTTGTATTGGAGAGTGTTTTCTTGGTGTTTGTAGTGTCCCAAATACCAAAGCACAGACGCTATGTGAGCACAACAACCTACTACTCGGGCACCACTTTCTCATTAGCAGTACCAACCTTTAGTGGGGTCAAAACTGTCCTTTTCGTATTTAATTCAAAGTTGGTAGTGCTCTGAGCTTGTGTGACGAGATTGCAGCTTTACAGCAGAACGTAATTTTTATCATCGTAGATATGTTCTCTAGTGTAGGATGCCGCTTGCTTCAGTTGATAAACCCCTATTGTTAATCTTTGGAGATCGTGTATAGTCAAACGAGGAAAATCTCCAAGAGAGGTTGCTTCTATTTTCTCCCAGATTACCTATTTTTTTACCCTGCCATTGTCCTCAATCAGTTTCTGTAAAGAATTTGTTTTCTTACTCAAAGCAAGCATTCTTTCAGCAATAATAGCATCATCAGGTGATACTGCTGAAAGTCTTGGTGGTCTGTATGCATTGCAAAGGGCTGACACAATCCTAACGTAGTCTCCGATGAATAGTATGTGGGTGTTAGGTATGACCTGATCAAGCATTTTCCATGTTTTTAATTAGCCATTTACAGATTCTATGACCCATCTTATTTTTGTGACCAAGCGAGATTCATTTGCACTTGTTGTATCTTGTTGACATCCTTTCTCAAGAAAGCAAGACATTTTAGGGATCAGTCCATATTCTTCTAACGTGACAATCCAATCTCGAAACTCTCTATCAATGACCAATATATATGTTCAGGTATAATCCACTCTAAAAAATAAGATGTTCTCTTCTTTATTGTGTTGTTTAAGATGCTGGCATCATTAGTTTTGCCACCGACAATGTAAGGTCCATATACTTCTAAAATATAACCTGTAGTGCTAACGAAAATCATGGGATTAACTAGTGGACTACCTTTATGAACAGAAAAACTACGATTTTGAAACGTATAATTACTACTCTTTTGCATATGTACATATGTGTCATCAGCTACTATAATAGCCACATCTTCACCGTTTGCAAATAAGGCTTTTCCCATGTCTGTCGTGTGCTTTTATATGAACTTATCTCTGAAACTTCAACATAAGGGCTTTTCTGGCGGAAGAGATCGCTTTGCCTATAAATCTTCTTGACATTTGAAATACAATAAGCCAGTTTTTAACTTCATTAGTAGTATCGCAAGGCAAGTTCGCGCACTCCTATATTTTGTATTGTAAAGAGAATCTTTGACGAACTGAAAAAGATTATTGAAGTTGGATGCCGTTATTCCAGTCAGTCTGAGATAATCAGCATCACTTAGGACACCAGGCGATTCAAAGTTCAGTAATTCTTTCTTTGCAGCCACCCGATGATCCTTTAGTAAATTGCAAACTTCTATACTCGTTAGTGTTGTTCTATCAGAAGATATTGGAACTCTAGATTCTTCGTCTGGCTTGATGAAGTTTCCTTGTAAATGTCTCTTACAACATTGAGTTCGCCCCTGAATGATTACCCCTCGGTTAATAAAGATACGCAGTCTAGTTTCAGATGGTATAGTAACAAGTTTACCTGTCGAATGGCAAATAAGGCCATGAGACTTTGTTTTACTGGTTCGACTAAAAGGCAATGTGATTTGCTGATCATCAATCACTTCATTCAAATCATCAGCCATTTTTTTACTTGTAGCATTGAACGCAACATAGGCCGCGTTTTTCACCAATGTTGAGCCACGGCTACATGATGACGACGCCTGCGGGCCCGTACTGACCGGGGCATCGGCGCCGCACAGTGGGAACAAATCGTTTTTTTGTGTAAAAATTGTAGAACTCAAAGTAGAAATAAGGTACAGTAAAATTTTTTTTATGCACAAAGCTGAATATGCATAGAATATAGGAAAACTGTTCCCTATGTCGTATTAAAATTACGTAACCTCAAAAATATTGCATGAACATGTGCATTTTGTAAAAAAATGTAGTAAACCTACTACACTACTTAGAAAAATCGAGTCTCATTAGTGTGACACATCATTTCTTATGTATTTTATTATCCTGAACATGATTCCGTCATTTGAATTGGCCCAGAGCCCATAGGTTTTCAGATAAAGGCGAATTAAGACCTTAAAATACGTATTTTTGCATGTTACGTGATTAAACAGCTTTGTTACTCAAAATCAATGGGTTTTGGACCAATTTTAACAGCAAATTCGTGTTGAGCGTAAAAAAATACATTAGAAATGACATATTAATAGTATTCGTTTTTTAATTGACCCAGAACCCACAGGTTTTTAGAAAAAGACGATTTAAGCCCGTAAAGTACGTACTTTCGCAGATTAAGTGATTAAACCGCTTTTTTGCTCGAAATCAATGGGTCTTGGACCAATTTTTATAGCAAATTCGTGTTCAGCGTCAAAAAATACATTAAAAATGACATACTAATAGTATTCGTTTTTTTTTATTTAAATGACATAACCTCAAAAAAATTGCATGAATGCGCATTATCTAAAAAAATGTAGTAAAACTACTACACTAGTTAGAAAAATCGAGTCCCATTAGTGTGACACATCATTTCTTATCTACTTTTTTATGCTGAACATGATGCCGCCACTTAAATTAGCCCAGAGCCCATAGGTTTTCAGAAAAAAACGAGTTAAACCCTTAAATATGTATTTTTGCATGTTAATTATTAAGTAAATATTTGTTCAAATGTTTTACAATATATTACGGAAACATTACTGTAATCTTACATGAAATGTTCATTTCAAGATTTTTAAGCTTTCTGGTAGCGTTCTGGTATGTAGCAGAAATATTTCAAGAATATTTCACGAAATATTGGAAAAAAATATTTCATGCTGTATGAGGTACTAAAAGATTTCGTTTCTTTTTTAAATTGTACAGTAAGTTTACTGTAATATAAAATTATACTAATTTGTTGTATAAGTCTAAAGAAAGAAGTTATATTTACTTTACGAATGCGTGCGAAATTTTATATATATACCTAACATATAAAATTATATTTTTTACGTTTTAAACATCTTTTTTAGCTTTGTGATAGGTTTTCGTTTGGAGTTTCCGTTGCCGCGCGGATCGTGTACAGCTTAACGCTGCACGTACAATCGGTCCGCAAACACAAGGCCTAAATTCCACTCGCGTGTTTGCTAATCAGCTCGCACGGCTTCGGCCGTGCGTTTATTTGAAATGTGAGGACTAGCTGCAGCATGCACACTGAAGGTGCGCCCGTGGAGGTGGCGGCAGTCCAAAGGAGAGGAGAGTTTCAAATAAAGAAACGCCGGTAGTTTCAGTCGAATTATAACACCGATTAATTTACTGAACAATGAATACATTTAATGCAGCACTCGCGGTGTCGCGTGGTGCAAGCCGGCGGGGCAAGAGAGCAGCAGGTTTTCGCTCGTACGCGTGCAAATCATGCATCAAATTTTTATGAAGAAGGTCGATTTGCTGCTCGGTGCTTAATACTTGGCTGCTCGCACTGAGCGCTGCCAAAAATTCGGAGGTATATTCGCGCACTCGCTGATCATCACGCTGTGTGCGAATTTCTACTTTCACCTCCATCAGGTCGTCCGATTGTGCACGAGTTTGCTCTCGACTGACTTGATCTGACTTGGGAGAATCTATTATATAATCCAATCGAGAATAACTCGATGGATGTCGATCATTCTCCCAACTTTCCGCTCGACTCTCTTTAATTACGTAGCCATACCAAGTAGCTGCTGAACGAATTCTCGAGCGGCTCTCTTGCGATTTTGAAATATTCGCACTACTATTCTGCTCAATTTTCTGTCCCGTGTTCAAGTTCTGGGACGCATCCGTAGGATAGATCGTATAGATTTTCGACTGATGAAGTTCCTGGAACGCTTACGGACGGTTTGAAATTATTAGCGTTGCAATCTCTTTTGATTATAGGTACGTCACGCCGTACATCAATATTTTCTTGCGCCGACGATATGTTTATGCCAATATGTGGCGCACTCTGTGTAGTTGATGTGATTTGCGAATTTTGTAAGTCGACCTGTATCTGTGACTTACTAGGCAGACATATATTTGTCTCTTTATCTGCTTTTTTCCCCCATTTTCCGGGCCGTTTTCCGCAGTGGAAAAACTGGTTTCCGGCGGACCGATAATTTCCGGTGCAAATTTTGCCGTCGGAGGACCTGACTTCGCTTGTCAGACGGACTTCTTTCCGTATCGCAAATACTGGAGTAAATGGACAAGAGAGAAATACAAAACCAATTCGATTCGATATTTACTACTTAAAATGAGCCGTTACGCATATAACAGAGTGGCGCAGTACTTAAACAACGCGCTGTTTCACTACATGTGCTTCAATATAGGAGAGCAATATTGTATAGTGCGTGTGTACTTCCTACTAACGGTTATGCAAAAGAAAAAAAAAATTAATAAATCCCGAGTACGTTATATAAAAAAAAAGAATTTATCGGATGAATAAATCATTAGCTAATTACCGGCCAATATACAAAGATTTGCACGAGTAATAATAAAAAAATGTACCCACTAAGCACTGTAATTGCGTGTTGTGCGCGCCCGAGATATTAAAAAATAACTCAGCCGTGTAAAACCGCTCAGCCGACAATAATCAGTCGCGCTGTCTCTCCTATATTGTCAGCAGCAGCAGTTCCGCTCCGCGCAGCTGGATGCCTTTGCTACAGGTGCTCAGCTTCCTTGCGCGAGTCGCACTTAACCGCTCTGCGATCAGCTGCTTTGCCTGTACGCCGCGTGATGTATTATGTGCTATAGTATTATTCTCCGCTATACTACTTACTATAGTCGACTACGGCTGTATGCGAGAGCTTTGCCGGGCGATTTAGTATATCCCTGAGCCCGTCATATATTCAGTAATTGAGGAGGTGGCGGGAGGAAACTAGGGAGGGTGTGAGTGGTCCATTTAGGGTAAAATAAACTTATTATTCTCAGTAGATACTAAAAACAGTTTTTTCAAATTTTTTCTACCAAAAATAATTTGGGGCAAAAACCATTCAAATCGATCCTCCTCCTTTAAAATATAAACCTATCTTTTAATAATCATGTTAAGACTCACTATGTCTCGTAGTTTATAGGGCTCCTGGCGATGGGTTCCACGGTTTTTAAAAAAAAAAATATTATAAAATATAATTACATAAGTCGTTTAATAATTCTAACATGTCATATAATTATTAACTTAAATAATCTGTATTTTATAATAATTTTTTTTTACTAAAACAAACCAAAAATCCAATGCGCCTTTACAGTATCTTTAAGGTGATACGAAAATCTGTAAGCATAAGTTGTATCCTATAACAACTTCGTATCGTAGGAAGTAAAATTTATTATATAAATTTATGATATAAATTTGACTTATTTGCGTATTCATCGGTCGAGACATAGACATAGACTTCGATGGAAAGTACTTAGTAGGTTGTGAATAGTATACTTTTCGAAGACACTTAAGTGGAGGATGTGGTAAAGGAGCTGGAGAGGGGTCGATGGAGGCGGGGGGTGGCGGGGCTGAATATCCAAAATCACTGTAACAACTATAGAATATAGGAAGATATATATAATATACATATATATATATATATATATATATATATAGTAGGGGTTCCCCCTGGTAGTTCCGTTCACCAACCCCCATTATTTCATTATATTTAATTTGGTACAAGATTTTAATTTTCAATTATTTATAAATATCGCTTTCCCATGGCGGATTATGGGGGGAATTGCGTATAAATAATTAACAAATAGGTTGCTTTTCACTGATGTTTTACAACACAAATATTTATTTTAATTAATAGAAACTTTTAATATGTATCAATGTACATTAGAAATACAAATAATTTATATGAATGTTCAATTTATATATAAAATTAGGGGTTGAAAGAGGGTGAAGCGAAAAATTATTACTTTCCTCTTCAGCATATCCAAAGTATTTTCTTTTTTAAAAAAGAAACAAACATGTGCAGTATCGTACATCCCCTTCAAACCATTCGATTACTTGTATTTTAATTGGTAAATCAGAAAATGATTGAGGTGCAGTAGCGATCCAGTGAGTTATGTATTCTTTATTTAGAGCAATAACTGTCACCTCTTTTATCATGAAGTAGCTAAATGTGAAGGGTTTGGAATACCGCAACTATCTAACTGCATTTTACGTAAGCGCTGACCAATTTATACACAGTATTATGACTACCATAACTTTCACTAGAGAATCACCACTGCGATAATTTTCTAATTATATATTACTTATTTCAGGAATTTTTATAAATCAAATAAGATTTCTAAGTAATTAGAATCTTATTTATTGTTATCTTTATTGTTATCTCTGCATATACAACGCAATTTATAGATTCTTGTAATGTATTTTCAAAATGCAGTTTTGATTGAACTGCTCCAGGTTTTACCAAATTCCAGTGTGTGTTGCCATTTGTTGAAAGATCCGGTGTCAGGTCAAATACATATAAACAATTTCAATTAGAGTACGACTCTCTTGTAATATTATTTCCCTCATTGATAAAATGAATGCCTGTTCCACTAAATAATGTGTGGAAAGCATCTACATATGTGTTTGGATAATTTGGTTGGATAGCTTTGTCAGGAATTTGTAATCCATCGACATTTAGAGCTAAATATGATAAGTTAACATGTTGAAAGTTAAACGGGTTCTCCATTTTATTACCAGTAATGGCTTTATTTCATACCAAACCAATTATTATACATTTCGGTATTTGACCACGGATAATATTATCGAGAGTCTCTCCAGTTATACCTTTGTGTAATGTAAAAGATTTTACTTCTACACGAGTTAATGGATATTTTGCTGCCCCTTTAGACAAAGCTTTAGATTGTACTAGTAAGATTCCTGGGTTTATTTAAGTTCTGCGTACTCTTAAAGATGCGTCCATGATTCTCACTTTTACATTTTCTTCCTCGTAGTCAATTAAACAAAATGCCTCTTTTCAACGTATGAGTCAAGTGTGCTTTCTACACCATTAAGAAGAAACTTTTCCTGATTATTTACTAACATTATTAACAAAATGACAACGTTTAATTTCTCCAGTGTTATTTGACATAAGTGGATTCATGGTAGTAGATTTTGTAAGAGGGTCATTCACATGCCCAGTAGTATCATCGTACCATAATGCTGTATTTGAATGTGATTTTTTAACTTCTTCTGAATAATTAAGTAGTGTTTCTATATATGCACGGTACACGTAAGCATTATTTGGTGATGAGACAGGTCTCTGATTAAAAAATACATCTACTAGATTAAATAAACTATGCAGAAAGTTATTAACTGGGACAACCAGAGCATCGTCGGCTATCACTTCATTTCCTTGTTCAAACCGTACACTAACCCATATCATTGTATGCGTTAAATCGATGTAATCATTAGAATTACCGGATACAAGAAACTCTAAATATGAATCTTCAGAAATGGTAGTTACTGGTTTATATTCGACCCATTGGGTGTATTCTATAGACGTTTGCGTTGGTGGTAGAGTAAATAAATCAAGTTCTGATTCTGTACATTCGCAGGAATATGCATGCAAGAATGCCATTTTGAAAATTATGTAGGTCCAAAGATGTCTCGTACGGAAATTCATGTTATTTATTTTATTTGAACAGTTTATCATAGTGATGTGGGCACGCGCTCGCGGTTACAAAATGACCGCGTTCCCTTAGCTTATTCGATTTTATAAGCTTGTTTTGTTAGAGCATAAAAATATCAGCTTAGGGGCCTGCGGCGGCTCAGTCGGTAGAGTGTCGGATTCCCACGCCGGTGACCCGGGTTCGAATCCTAGTCTCTGCCGATTGATACAAGCACCTCTGTAAAAATGACATGTGCTTTGTTTACAAACACACCGCAGACCCCCGCCGTCGATTAGCACCACATGGAAGCACAAACATGGCGACGTTAAATAATAAAAAAAAAAAAATATCAGCTTATATTTTTCATGTTTATTTCAACTACTTACAATATTGTATGTTAATGGGTATAATATTTTCATGCATGGGAAAATTCTACACTACAAAGATGATATTTTTTTTAATTGTAAAATCTTTTGCTATATGATAGATCTTCATAGTATCTGTAATAGTATCTCAATTTTTTTCCACATGAATAGGACAGCAGGGATTTTCTGATAATCTATATACTTTCTCAACTTTGGAAACCATGAAATGTATCGAATTTACATCAAATAATGCTGTCAGTATCATAGTATAGAACTCTTTCTCCTTCTAATTTTTCTAAGTAGTTATATAATTTCAACCTAGCCTGAGCTGTCGTATACGCGGCTATACTGACATTGGTCACCGGTGATGGTTTAAAACTTTCACCATTGAAACGCCAATTGATATAAAATGAATTTTTATTAACGGGTAAAATGCTTACGAGTTCCTTGTCAGTCGACTGAAGTATCGCTATCAATTTGCTACAATCTTTAATAACTTCAGTGACCCTCATATATTCTCTTTGTCCGAACTTACCCCAAAACGAATTAGACAGGGTTGATTCTGTCCGTAGTCGCCAAGGTTCTGTATTTTCTGCCGCTGCAGAATACATTGTAACTTATAGCTAGATATTTTGAGGAGGAGCATATTTTACATTTTTCATCCTATTGGTTAGAGATCGACGTGGGTGGTGACAAAAGTCGTAGATGTCCGCGTCGTGCGAGCCGCTGGTTAAAGAGTTGATCGCCTTGAGAATCCGTCTCCGGTTCGGGGAAATAAAACAGAGCGCAGCGCTGCATCCCTCATAAACGCATTTGTGCTCTTGCATAAACCACGCCACATGAAAAAAAAGGATAATCCGGTAATTTACGTTTCAGCACGAAGAGTTTTTGCTCGATAACTTCTATCTTTTAGGATCCACATGAACATTCGGCACCCATGCGCAAGAGGCTCAACAAATTGCAGATGTGTGATTTTACAATACGTCGAGTGTATTTGAACGCGATGTATTGTCAAGCTCCATTTTATATGATATTAAAAGATAATGAAAATAGAAGTATCAAATATTATTCTATACTGTAGATACATACATAAATAAGTATACAAAATACGCTCTATCGTACATACTTCTCTCCTTGAGAGAGATGCGATCAATCAAATTCTCGTTATTTTACATAGGTTTGATGTTGTCTGAGTTGCTTCTTCGTACAATCTTCTTATGGAGAAAAAAGAATAGCAAATTTCTTTGGCTACTTTACTCAAATGATGCAGTCGAACCTGGATGCAGTTCTTAAATTCTTCTCACGTATCCTCGTATCGCAATTGTTTATAATCATATATAGGTACACCGAGAGAAGTGATGTAGTTAAATTTACTATTGTCGCCTTGTAAGCAAGTCTTTAGTTACTATAACTATTTTTAGTATTGCTTTTATTAAAATATAGTTCGCGCTACAAAGAAAAAATAGACAAGAGTTCTACTCTCAAATATGAAGTTAGAATCCTAACCTTTATATAACCATAATACTTTCAATGTATTTTGTAAAAAGATAAATAATCGGACAAGAAAGTTAACTGTAAGCTTAGTCAATATTATTTTATTATTAGTTATAATCCCTACTAAGTGGAATAGTCAGCCTAACAAGAAAAATTAGTTGTATCAAATGCCCACTATAAACTTAGCTAAAGCTTAGTTGGATTTACTATATACTTCTCTCGGTGTGAGCTTTTCATAGAATCACCGATTTCCAAGTATGTCAATGTAAGTGTTAGGATTAGGAATGTCAGTTGTATTCGGATCGACAAGTGTGAGTTTAACGTTACTTCTATTTACGTAGAGTATAAATATAAATTGGTAAACAAAGCTTTATTATCATATGCAACTCTTATCAAATACAGTTGATAACTGATTGATAATAAGAAAATTAGTCCTATTTATTAGAGTGAGTGTATCAATGAGACAATGTCTTTCCTTTATCGTCCATAACCGAATTTCAAATTTTTTTATGAAATATCATTGCAAAATGAAGACTCCGAATGATTTGAATTAATGTGTTTTCTGATCACCGTATTTATTTTAATTATTCTAACATTTTTCCATTTATATGAGCGAAATAAACGCAGTAGATAGTACGTTTAATTGAGATCAATATTTTTACTTTTGTATTCATAAAATCGTATGTAATCGTACCTGTTTGCGCCGTTTAGAGTCGTTCGTTACATTCGAAATAAAAGAAAAGCGCGCCTTCGTCATATTGGGAGTCATAATACGTAAATTTGGCGTAGTAACAAGGGCCGAAGAGAGTTTAGCAGTTTCTCCCAACTGTCTCCCTCTACGCGCGGCTAAAGCAGGAAAAATCCAGATGAGATCAGCATTTTCGGGACTCCGCAATCGCGTCGCTTCCTTCGCTACTCAGCCGTGTAAGAAGCCGGTCGTGCACGCGTACTGAAATTACGAATTACTAACTGCCCATTTAATCTCGTCGGCCGCATTTATTACACATATTCCAGGCAATTAAAATTGTATAGTGTATAGATCAGGGCAGTATTCTGTTAATTGTTGTACGTTGTTTTAAATACAGTGAAAATAAACAACGCTTATATTCGTTATTGTTATTAACATCAAGTGTACTTTTATTATTGAAAATCCTTCCCACTCTACTGTCGCATCGTTCTCAACAATAAGTAATACATCTGAAAGTTCTACGTATGTATGGGATATTTGACTGATAGCTTTTTCTGCATGTATTTTTACTGATTATGTAATTCTCAACTCTGAGAGAATTACACAAGCCCATACAGTACCAATGATCCGAATAATGTCTGATAAATTAGATGCTATCTTTGACCAACAATTTAATACTTGAAAAAACTATCGCAAATCGTATTTCGACATAAAGATATGCCAAGTTGGGTATAGTACTTATGTTATATCTCTAAACGTTGTTGTGAGAATTTGTTGTTTAAAACAGTAATAATGAAGATTCGTTGATGACAATAATTGTTCGCCTGAATAATAACTATTATTGTAAATTAAGTTACACGATATAAGTTTTGATTTTCAAATTTGTTGCATGATTTTGATGGATAAAAGTATATTGGTAGAAACTTTTTCTAAGATCATTTTAAATTTCGTTAACTTTAAGTGGTGAATAAAGCTATTCGCCTTTCAGCTTCAACCAATGACATGTGATTTGAATTGATCTACTTGTTGATAAAGATTGTGTAATAATATTTGAAATAATTATTTTAAATCGTTTTTGAAATTGTAATAATTATTTTTAGACTGCTTGTTCAAATTCACTTGGATCTTTATATGTATCTTTAAAAAGCCAAATACGTAATATTTGCTCAATTATTTTGCTTCTCGTGAATTTATGAATTGATTTTCACAATAATTCTCATAGTTTAAGGTTACATATTTTTACTCAATGCTTACTAGTGATGTTATGTTATTATTTGATTTAAATCCGTCGTATACTGGTATATAACTGATCTGAGCGTGCTCCTTTGTCGAATTTAATTTTTATCAAACAAAAATTTTAATTAGTCAACTGAAATTTTTTATTACATTTTAAATAAATGATAGTTTTAACTAACTTTGTTGTTGATTTAATAATTGAACAGGTAATGTCAAAATTAAAGGATATGTTCTTAAAATGAAGTTGAAAGTGTGCATATGTCATTCGAATTTTCCCCTTATTTTTAACTATGTTTTGAAATATGTAACAGCAATAAATTATGTTTTTTATCACAAATTTGTATTTTCTGAATATTTAATCATCGATTTCGTAAAAATTTAAACAATTGTATCATGGTTCTATTCTATTTTGTATGATCTTGATTCGTTGATATAAAAGTAATTCACGCGGTTGATTGAAATTACTGCGGTTGACCCTCGAGCTGACCGATGATATATATTATTCTCTAAATAGAAACACATAGCAATATTTGTCTTCCAGATGACAAATATTATTTCCGCTTTGATCGATTTAGTGATTGATATCTAAGTGTGATCTCATTTTGATAACTTCTTTGTTGTTTGTATAAATACTTGACTGATTGATTTAATTTTGTAAATAGATAATTTAGGAAGGTTTTTTTTGCTTTTATTTTTTGTACTAGATGAAAAGTATCTTGGAGATAAAACTCTCTCGGTTTATTATTGATTTGTTTATACTTGAAACAGTTGAATTTAAATAGTCGATTTGTGAAAGTGATTTGTTGTATGCATTAAATTTCAATAATGTGAGAAAAATGATCAAGAATAGAAAAATCGTTGTTGTTGTGTTTAGGATCGTGTCAAATGTCATTGCATATACAACAAATTTCTCGGAAGGATAATTTAGTTTTATAAATTTTATTGATTGGATCTGTATAAAATCAATTTATTTTTTGTGATTCGTGGAAATATTTTGATTCGCATAATTTACGTTTGAATGATGTAGTCGTGTAATTTTGTGGCTTCGAGGCACAACAACTCAAATCCATTATTATTGAAAATGTAGTTTTCGGTGTTTATGGTATCTATTTTCATATAAAATGTCAAAACTAAAATTGCAAAAATTCATTTATTACTTTCTTTTCCTTCTTTCACAATATATGCTTTTCTTTAGTATTTTAACAAACTGACCCAAGTCGTTCTGCCTTTCACAACAGAATCGTATTCGTATATCGCGTATTTTGTATGAATACGCAGTTGTATGATTATTTTCGGCTAATACGTGTTTGTATAAATACGTAGTCGCATGATTATTTTCAGATAATATGCATATTGTATCGATATTACGCTCCTATGTGTAGGAGTCGTTTCCCGAACAGGCCTGTTCTTTATTTTCATTAGTATTAACTGTATTTCGCATGGAGATTTGTTTCGTATATGCGTTAACGTATAAACATGTATACATGCATTTCGACTCGTGTATAAACATGTATCCGTATAAAAACGGATTTCGACTAAAAACGAATGTGTGTAATACAACCGTGCATAGAAACACGCATCTGTATAAAAACGTATAGGTTTACTTCGACTCGTGTATACAAACACGTATCCATATAAAACGGATGTCGACTAAAAATGAATATGTGTACTATAACCCTGTATAAAAACACGTACCCGTATAAAAACGGATTTCGACTAAAAGTGTATTTCCGTATGATAAGAATTTCAACTGAACCGTCTTGCCGTATGGAAAATGGATCTCGACTACAATGTATTTTCGCCAGAAACGAATTTCGTATGAAAAAGTAATCTGTATACATCTATTTTTGCAAAAAGCGAATTTGTACGAAACGATTTTCTATATCATGTAATAAAATTGTTGAAAGGAGATATGTTAAGTTTTCAATGTGTTTATATAAATACTAAGAGTAAGTTACAAATCGTTCGCGTGTAATCCGCTCGTGTAATTCAATTTGATTTGAATTGACTAAAATTTAATTGAATTCAAGTGACTAATATTGAATTGAATTCAAGTGACTACTACTGAATTGAATTGACTAATCTTGAATTGAATTGAATTGAAGTTAAGTTGAATTAAATCTAGCTAAAAAATTAACTGAATCAAGTTAAATTGAATGGAATTGAATTGAATTGAATTAGACCGAGCTGAAATTAATTGAATTAAATTTAATTAAATCGAGTAAGTTGAATTGAAGTAAATTGAATTGAATTGAGTTAAATTAATTAACATGAATTAAGTTGAAATGAGTTAAATAGAATTGAATGAAATTGAATTTCTTTAGATGTATGTGGTTGAATTTGCACACTATTTTTTGATGATTGAAGACGAAGAAGAAGATTATTTAAGTTTGTATATTATTATGTGTTTTGTGCTCGGTCGAAATAATTAAAGGTGTTGCGTATAGGATAGCGAAAATGATAAGCTATGCTTAAATCTTGTATGTAAAATTGTCTTATGGAAAGAAATAATAGTATTGGCTACTACATTTATTTTGTAAGTAGTTTATGTTAAATTGATATAATATGAAAACCAACTTATATTTCTTTCCAATTTCCCTTCTTCTTTTATTTTCTTTTTAACTGGAATATATTTGTAATTTGCAGAGAATGTTAAGGTTCTTTAAACGACGCTAATTTATTATAAGATCAAGATTACTGCAATACATATGTGACATACAAAACTTTAAATCGTTCTATTTTAGTTCAATTTTGAAGATATCATGTCACTCCAAAAAGTTGCAAAGAAAGGTATGCTATGATACGTTAGAATATTGGGTGCTGTTAGCTAAAAATGAGTAGCGAAACCTACTGAGCACTTTAGGTTTGGAAGAAATGAACGTGTGTGTACTACTCGGCAGCAAGATTGCCCAGATTTCATTCCTCATCTTTTCTATGCAATTTGGTTTTCTACGTATGGCCAAACCATAATAAATTGTTAATTTATCAATCAACTTATTTGTTAATTTTCCTTTTCCTCCAAGGGCTTTCGTCTTTTTTTTTTAGATTTCGAAGACGCGTTCCCATTCTTTTCTGTACATGATCGATGCACTCTTTTTTTTGTACTTCAAAATGAGTGTACGGTTTAGAATCCAGTATGCCTTTGAAAGTCTTACTGTCGCCATCATCAATATAATTCACATACTTTAGTCCATGGAAACTGTCGGAACGAGAAAACATTTCAACAAATTCAACAACATTTACCTCCATTTTACCAAATGAATCTTCATGATTTGCTTGACATAAATCGGCATGTGATGCATACCATTTTTCGTATTCAGATGTTTCTATTTTATTTTTCCAGTGCTCGCAAGACTTACAATATTTAGATTTTACAGTCACATCGATAATTTTTCCAGTAAGCCATCCAATCAAAGATACAACTCCAAAAAGCGACGAATGCCCTCGTATCCTCCAAGAACCAACTCCTGAAACGGTAATCCCTTGAGATTGACCATTTTCTTCGCTCTTTAGTCTCTCCTCTTGTCCAGTTTGCTTCATACTGTTATCACGAACTGTTGGTGTTGCTATTGAAATGAGATTCACTATTTTATCGTAGAAAGATTGGAAAACAGGACGTGGTAATTCCATAAACGCACAAAATTTCATTATTCCATTCAGTCCTACTCCTATTAGTCGCATTGCTAACACCATCCAACGATTAATGTCATATGCATTTTTTATAAATTTACTGTTAGGTATAACAATTTCTGGACACTTTGGGCAAACAATCACAATTTTGAAGTCCAAGCCTCGAGAACTTCTGTCATGAAAAGTTATATTAGAACTGCACGTTTTACACTTCACATGCTCAGAAATTGCAGAAAATACTGCCAAAAAGTTAATGATTTAGTATCAAAATGTATAATTTACATCCAAATTGTCCTCGGATGTCTTTAGCTTTTTTGCCGATGCACTGACGCCATTGGAATCACCTTCAGCTTCGTATCGATTCATCGTACGATACGCTGATATACGGCTCCGAGGCCGTGTTAGATAGTTTTTGTTTTCGTGCCTTTTCTTCTGGCGTACACTTTTCTTTTTCCAATTTGCTCTACGTAATAATAAATGATTAAAACTTTCACAAAAATATAGTTTCGAAAGCGAAAATGAGAGCGCCGTTTTCTTACGATATGCAGACGCTACAGTAACGTACTTTGTTTTGAAACTAGCCTAACTGACTCATAATAGCTTAAGATCGACATCTATAGGAGCATTAGGGAAGTTTGAGAACAATAGGCAAGCCATAAGGCGGTCCTTCTCGTCAGGTACATACCTCTCGCAGGTAATCGATCGGCCGTTTCGGAGCGGCCGCAGACGATCGGTATATGTCCCGAAATTTCAAATAAAAATGTTTTTTTTTCCGTATGGGACCTTTTCTACCATATACTAGAAGGTTTAAAGCATGTTTTAAGCCAATAAAAGAGAAATCGATTTTTTGAAATTTCAACAGTGGTGTTACCTCTTAAGGGCGGCATTATTTTCTTTGCTGATTATAAAAGGTGTTTTATTTAGAATATTTAGCTCATTATGTTTCGGAAGTATTTTTCCTGTTAGCCATGAAGATTGAAGGATTCTAGAAGACTGGTTGTTTTTCTTCTTGGATATTAAAGATTGATTTCAATTTTTGACTAGTTGAAATTTGAATAACATTCTAAAGTCCGAATTTTTGTATGAGTTTTGTATCCTTTCTGCAATAAGGGTTGCATAGGGGGTTTAGGATACTCTTGTAGATATTTTTGCAATTTTTTCTGGGTTATGACTAAGATCAAACTCAGATTGATACTCGCGGAGAGCTGTACGGTTTCAGCCTAGACTAACTTAATGCTCATTTCGCGGGCGTTTTCGTTTCTCGGAAAGTATCCGAGGAAGACCTTAGTGAAATTATTTCGTCAACCAGTGATTCTTGTTTCTCTTTTAAAGAAATATCCGTTTCCGATGTTGTGTCGCAGTCGCTCATTTTAACTCTCATGCAAAGGGTGTAGATGGTATTCCGCAATGCGTGATAGCTAAGACTTTTCGGATACTTGGATATCATCTGGCAGCTACTTTCAATTCATCCCTACCTATTGGAATTTTTCCTGGAGCCTGGAAGAGAGCTCCGTTTGTGTCTCTTAAAAAGACAGCAATTCGAGCGTCTGAATCGTTTCGTTCCATTGCACTGCTGAGCTTTCTATCAAAGGTCTTCAAGAAGATCGTGCACGACTAAATTCTAGCATTTTTTTCTGAAAATAAAATCCTTGACCCGCTATAAACGGGTTTTAGGCAATTTAACAGCACTAAGACTGCACTTCCGAAGTCCGGCATTAATTTGGATAAGAGAAGTCCAGAAACATTGTTCTGTGGATAAAGTCTTCTATTACAGGGCGTAACCAAGGCGTGGTTACAAAATCTAATAGCGAATCTGCTTGGCTCATAACCAATCTTGGCGTTCCACATGGCTCTGTTCTGGGCTCCCTTCTTTTCAGTCTTGATATCAATGACTAACAAGACGTACTCGCCAAAAACAGTGTCAAACACTTGCTTTATACGGACGATTTGCAAACCTACACTCATGTTACTAGAGCTGATTTTCGTGGGGGCATACAACGATTGTCAGCTGCTGTACGTGCTGTATCGGAATGAGCTCTCAGAAATGGCCTGCGGCTCGATGTCAACAAGACAAAAGCTGTTTTTGTCGGTTCTGATTATAACATTAACAAGATTCGTGAATTGCAGCTTCCAGGTATTGAGGTACAGGATAATATATTCATTCCCTTTGTTAACACAGTAACTAACCTCAAGGTTATTTTGTATTCTAAATTGACGTGGAAACCTCAGGTTGATGCAGTAAGTAGGAAGGTGAAGGTAATCGTGTACTTTACGGCCTACGATCTTTTTGATCCTGCACCACCGAGGGGTAACGCATGCAGCTTGCAAATGCTCTTGTAATCTCCCACTTACAAGGAGAACACCAATCCTGCGGACCACGAATTTTGACGAGGCAGCGGGAGGTGCTTTCTGGTACCTAAAAATAAAACCTGGCACCCGCAGTTTGTTCTAATGGGCCCTTGTAAGCGAAAAATGGTACCTCTATTAGTGATTATAACTATGCATGGTTAGAGTACTAGATGGAATTGTCCAAAAGATAATAAAAGTAGGCAGAGAGGCTTTAATTTGAGACCTGTGAAGCTAAAGAATATTAATCTGAGCCAAAGTTATTAACAATTGAACATTGTGATTTAACCCTTTCGGTCACGACTTTTTTATACGCGGAATAAAGTATAAGTTTTTCGGTAAGTTTAAAGTACATATTTAAACTAGAATTTTTGTGCAAGATTTGGCCTGATAGATTTAATGCGAGCAAGTTTTCTGGACTTGAAGAAAAGGAATAATTCCACTATGTCGAGGCAGTATTCAATTTCTGTAACTTCTAATTCATGTATTGAGACACCAGAATACATATTGAACCTGATTATATACTTTTATGAAGGTATAAGAAAATTAAGGCAATAAAAAAAAATGTATAACAAAATTATTTTGTTTTCAACCATAGACTCAACTAATTCAAAAGGATTAAAATGCTTGATAAATCAGTGAAATTAAAATAGCTTAATTTCCTCGAATATTCATGCATTTTCGGTCACGATCTTTTATTGTTACTAACTTTGGCTCAGATTAATATTTTTTAACATTATAGGTCTTAAATTAATGCTTTTTTGGCCTACTTTTATTAGGTCAACTGGGTTTTCTCACTAAAATAACGTATATTCGGAGTAAAAAAGCTTATATCTCGAATATAAGGGCCCATTAACTAACTACGGGTTCTACGCTTCATTTTCAGGTACCAGAAAGCACCTCCTAAATCTTTATCGAAATCTGTGTTTCGCAGAGTTGGTGTTCTCCTTGTTACACTATTGCTCTTTGGTGTACCTTAACGTATCGGGTGAGCTACAGACCGGACGGCAAAGATTGCAGAATTCGTGCGTGAGATACATTTGTAGTGTTAGAAGGAGATAGTGCATAACTCCTTACAGGAATAGACTGGGTTAGTTTACTAAGGAGGGGAGAGGGGCGTGCTTTGCGGCGGTGCTTATGTATAAGGCAGTCAATATGGGACAGTCGCGGTACCTTGCAGCCCTCTTTCAAAAAATCAAGCTCGGTCCTCCAGTAGGTTGCATGTACGAGAGCTCTCATGATAGTCGCACAATATCGCGGGTCTCTACTCGTTCAATGTCCAGGATGTGCGACTCTGGAACTCCCTTCCTCGTAACCTAAAGAGTCTGCACTCGCTAAGCAATATCAAAACAGCTCTACGCAGACACTTGGCTGAATGATACGGTGACGACTAATATTGCATAGTTTTGTTTCATCCAATTTTCTCTTAGAACAGGGTTTGTTTGTAACTGCAATATCTAGTTTTAAGAAATAACGAACTGTGATAACAGAGATATATGACATGATAATCAACGCACTGCGATAAGCAATGATCTACTATTATAATGTGATTTGCATTTTGCGACTAAATTGTTACATATATGACTGTACTTAAATATAACCTGTATCTGATCTACGTGTACATATAATGTTTGAGCAATCAAATAAAGATCTAATTCTAATTATAATTCTAAACATTTATCAAATATTGTTTCGAGGTGATGGAAATGTTCGTCCGCATTTAAATGGTCAGTGTTCAGAGAGCGCCTCTCTGGAATTCGCTCCCCCAAAGCATTCGAACTTTGCCATCGCTCTCGAAGTTTAAATCGGCGATGCGAAAATATAAATATATATTTTGTTTTTGAAATTATTTTGAACAGCTTGATTATTAAAAGCCATTACATGTAAAATTATTGTAAAACTAGTGTTTTCGTAAGCCAAATCATAAATCAATAATGTTTTATATTTTAAAAATAAATAATAATTTCTAGAGAAAAACAAAGTTGCACACTTCTTTGTATATACTTTAAAGAACATATCCTAAAAATTTCATCCGGGTTTGTAAATTAGGTGTGCGCCAGGATGACTTTGATGGTAACCCTATTTTTATTCAAATTTAATATACTTTCTAGCATAACTCTAAATCAAAGAGAGATAAATGTCTGAAAATTTTTATATAACTTCATAATATCTGTACAAATAGGATATGTAGGTATCAATTCATAAAAATCAGAACTGTATAAAAATTTGATTTTACTAGAAAGCCACCTTAAATGTTTTTTATTTATATACTTCTTTTATACGTCCAAAAATATTTCTACTAAAAAAAATTAAAATAGCTTTAATATTATAATTTCTTCGATTGAGCATCAAAAAGTATATAAAAAATTACTATTTCTATACAAAAAATTTATTCCATAAAATTGAATAAATTGTCGAATAAATTTTGCTTTTTTTACTTATTCTAATGAAAATTCCTATAACTTGAATATATTATAGTTAGGGTTAAAAATTCCACTTTTTTCGATTCAGTATAATAAAACACAAAAAATGATTACTTTAATTTAAAAAAATATTTTTTATCGCAGTCAATTAAATTTTAAAATATAATTTTCCATATTTTATTGATTTACGTACTTAAAATGCCGATAACTCTGAAAGCATGTTTAAAATAGCCTTATATTTATATTTTTTTTCGCTTCAGCGTCAAAAACTACATAAGAAACAATTTTTTCATTTTGATTTTTCGAGCCCCTTCATCATTTGCAAAATATGATTTAAATGGTAAACAGCTAATCGATAATAAATACCTTTCAAATTCCGGCACCACATCTTAAAAAGTTTTTTTTTGAAAATTCTTTTTACATTATTTATCAATTTTGGAAGGGTAAGACTTAACAAATATAAAAGAATTTTATTGGACCACCCTTTGTAATAAAAGTTTTATTTCTTATTTATTATATGTCTATTTAATACTTTTGATAAAAAAATTAATTATGTCTAGATTAAATGCTTAAATTCTATCTCTAATTATTGTCTCTTTTATTCCACGATCCTTTAATTTTATACCTGTCTATAGTATATATATATATATATATATATATATATATATATATATATATATATATATATATATATATATATATATATATAGTGTCATCTTTTATCCCTGTTATCATAGCGGTCATATCACAGTTCATACAATTACAGATACACGTATATATATATATATATATATATATATAATAGATATTTCCATATTAATATGAGAAAAACGCACTATAATTCAGAATAGAATGGAATAGAATAAGTATTTATTTTTGAGTAAATCAAAAAAGAAGTAAATATACAGCGTCAGCTTTTATGCCTGATTATCATAGCGGTCATATCACAGTTCATACAATTACAGATACATGTCTATCTCATATATATATATATATATATATATATATATATATATATATATATATATATATATATATATATATATATATATATATATATATATATATGAGATAGACATGTATCTGTAATTGTATGAACTGTGATATGACCGCTATGATAATCAGGCATAAAATATATATATATATATATATATTGTGACGTGTATTTCACGTCCCAATGATATTAAATACGGGCAGTCAATCGCAACCAAGTCACCCGTCACCAGAGCCGAGCATTTTCATATTAATTAGTATTGTTATTAACGGCGAGATTGTTATTTATTTGTTGAGGGAATGAGGATAAGGAGTCGCGACCGAGGAAGGCCGCAGATCGGCACACACACGCACACACCCATACCAGCGGCACCAGCTGATCGCCGCAGCGACGATTGCTCGGAGCGAGTAACGGCGACGAGCCTACACATACATGCACCGCACCAACACCACGGCACACTGTACGCGCGACCCTCGCTCTCTCGCTTGCTCTTTCTTCCTCGCCTCTCGAGGATGATGAGCCGCTGCCCGCGCACACACATACACACACGCGCGCGCGACTGCCCTCTCTCCCGATGCACGCAGACGCGGGAGGACAGAGGATTCACAGTGGCAGTGGCGGCTTCCTCGAGGCACACCATCTCGGCTGTAGCCACGAGAGAGAGAGAGAGAGAGAGAGAGAGAGATACCGACACGGTTGTTGGCAGAGGGGAGAGCTAGCAGCCGCCGCGCCGCGAACCGCATGAAGCTGCCGGCCTATCCTAGCGTAGGCCGACGCGCGCACGTCGTCGCTGCCAACTGTGTTGGTCCGGCGGCGACAAAACCGAAAGCGCCCGGTATAGATATACACGCCGGGTTGCCCGCGCGTGTATATCTAGCAATTCATATTGCCCGCGCTGCGTGGACAGGGCGGCATTCGCGGAGCGGGCCAATGAGAATTAGCGACTCAAATAACCGATGACTTGGCCTTGATTTTGCATCTAGGGAAAATCAAGGCCAATCACCGTAAAGAAAGGGGCGGAAGCAACAAGTGTGTGAGCTGAAGTTGTGCGAGAAGAAAAGCCAAAATTTTGGAAGAGATTTCCGCCCTCTCCGATTTTGAGCATTGACTGCCCGCCCGTCAGCGAACACAGACGCATCGAGAAATTAGCCTGCCGTCCGAGCGTAGAGAGACCCGCTTGGATAGATATCGCCCGTCCGCCCGTCGACTACGTAGACGCACTCATCGAGAGTTATATTTTGAGGGAACATTACCCGGCGACATTGCGACCTACGAGGGAGGAACATCGCGAGACGTGCCCGATTAGCGACGGTGAGTGGACTGTAATTGTCGAGCTTCCCTCGGCACTTGCAAGTAAAATCTATTAGAACAATTATCGTACATTGCCGCCATGTGCTCGGGGTTTAGTAGAATAAATCTGTGGTGGTGTGACACCGTTATATAGGATCAGTGCGTGTCGGGCCAGCATTAAAATTTCAAATATTAGTGTGGTGAAAATTACGCGATTCGGAAAACTCGGGAAACGTGGTGAGTTTGGTCGTCACGAGGGACGCCTGAGAGGGCTAGCGTAGCCATATTTGTATAGCGACCAATTCATTGTGCGAAAATTGTAAATTGTGGCGACCATGCGTAATATAACTGCAATAAAGCTTAGGCATATTTAAAGAAATAATTTGTGAGTGTTTATCATAAAATTATTAATTCCTGATTTTCCTCTTCACGGAACTTCCTCTGGGAAAGGGCTCGTGCCGAGTTAGCCGCGCTTTACCTGGCGCCCATTAACTTAGAAAATTTGGTAAAGTGTCGAGAGATGTCGAAATAATAAACCGTAACGAATTGCCACGTTACAAATGACGTACCAACGGGGGCTTAGTGAATCAGGAAAAACGGGAAAAATAGCAACAGAATAAATTAATTAAGAGAGTTCGGGTAAAATCGGAAAATTTTGTTTTACACAGTGCCCGAGCCAACGAAAGTTCAGCGACTAAAACGTTTTTTTGTGTCGTATGAAAATTTAAGTAAAGTGAAAAAATTATTTTTTTGTGTGTTTAAGAAATTTATAAGTAGGACTTAGAAATTTTTTCACTTGAGCTATTGGGTTATAAATGGGACTTTGAAATTTTTTTCACTTGAGCTAATGGGTTATAAATTTTCACTTGGGTTAATGGACTAATAAATTTTTCGATTTCGATAATTTTCCAGAAAAATTGTTTGGTTATTTTTGAGAATTTTCCGAAATTATTTTTTGAAAATTTTTTGATTTTGAGAATTTTCCAGAAAATTTTTTTGAATATTTTAGAGAATTTTCCGAAATTATTTTTTTTGAAAGTTTTTCGATTTGAGAATTTTCAGGAAAAATTTTTTTTGGTTATTTTTAGAATTTTCCGAAATTATTTTTTTTTGTTTTTTTATTTGAGGAATTTTCCGAAAAAATTTTTTTTGGGATTTTGAGAATTTTTTTTTTTTTTTTATAGAGTTCTTTTTTACAATTTTCCAAAAATTTTTTTTTCTGAGAGATTGTTGTAACTGTCTTTGAAAATTTTTAGACATTTTCTTTTTGAAGGGTTTTTGTTGAAAATAATTTTTTTTTGGATTTGAGAGATTTTCTCTTAATATTCTTGAAGAATTTTCAAGCGATTTTTGATTGAGGGTTTTCACAGTTTGGGTGTGTAGTAAAGAAAATTTTCGTTTCAATTGGGACCTTTCGTAGGATTCTTTTTGAGTATTTAAAATTTTCTTCGGTTATTGGAGGAAGCTTGTAGCGATATCTAAAGAAAATAGCGAATTACCAGTGTAAGCGGAAGGCTGCGGCGACGCACTGAATATAATAGCGATAAATAGAGAAGGTGGGGAAAATAGGAGACAAATTCAGAAAATCTTTGTTGGGGATTTAGTGAAATTTGAGTAATGAGTTAGAGTGATAGATAAATTAATTTGTGTGTAATTTTCTGAATTCTGACCTATTTTTCAAGTCTTTTCAACGACTTTTAAAGTAGTAGAGTAGGAGTCACACCACCGTATAGGGAAAATTCATTTTGCGAACTACCTACCGGGTGCTACTACCCTCAAATCGATTAGTAAGAACGATTTATAATTTAGTTAAGAGTAAATTTTTTCTAACAACTACTGGAAATTGGGTATAAAAATACAACAACTAAAGTTATTGTATTTTATATTATAACTACTGTGTCAAAGGAAAAATTGATTATTACATATATTTATATTTATTTAATTGTATTGGGAATTATTTACTGAAAATTGATTGCGACCAAGAAGAAACCTCAGATTATTACTCCAGATATAAACAAGAAGAGAAGACCAAGAACTACTGAAGACTGAATAGCGACTTTATTAGATTCGCGTCAGGGTATTTCAGCAGCTACTCAAGAGCTAGGCAAACAAATTTCGAGTAGGCATTTTCAGCTAAAGGAACCGATAAAGAAGACCTCAAGAAAAGAAGCTATTTTTCTTTGTTTTATTTCCTTTTGTCCCTTTAGCAAAAGTAAACTGACGGTATTCTCCAGAGTAACATACATATATAAATATATATATTATTATTATAAATTATTATAAAAATTGAAAATTAGTGACACAGTAGTTAGGCAGGAAAATTGTCCCGTAAAAGAGCTAAGACTGATTCCTTTATTAGCGACTTCTCCATTCACGTGCACCAGGTATTGCAAATTAAATCCCCGTCTTTGAAAAGATTCCAAAGACTTGGGCGGGCCCTCCCAACATAGCGAATACTGCAGTAACTGTAGAGAGTAACTGACGATCAAACCGCTGTTTTTGTTTTCTTCCCTTAGTGTACGAGTAGAGTACAAAATGAACACAAGACAAGCAGCAAAGAAGGATCCGCGCATACGCCAGCGAATGGCAGTATCAAGTAGAATAAATGGGATGGACCCGAGCGAACTAATAATAATGTATCTGGGACAACAGCCCAACTTAGAGACAGACTCTTGCGGGCAAGTATAAGGACAGTGGAACCAGGTGCAGCAATAAATTGGGATACAGTATTGGATGAGAGACCATGGGATCAAGTACCAGCAACATCGGCGACCATAATGCGAGAGGAATCTTTTGAACAAATGCCTCAGAAGAAGAAAAGAGGTAGGAAGTCTAAGAGAGCGACCAAAGAAGTAGAGTTGCAAAGCACAGAAACGGAGTATAGCCAAGAAGAGGGACAGGCAATCACGGAGCAGATTCAAGAAGTCACAACACAACAACAAACGACCGATGTACCAGTAGTTACGCTAGAAACGATAAGCAAAGCGACCACCACTCTCACTACGACGACACCAGTTCGTACACGGAGACCAACGGATAGCTTCGCGATGCAGATGGTGTCTGCAAACACACGACCAAGAGTGCAAACAGGGTTTCCACCGCAACTCTTAGCGATGAGCAGTCATACACAGTTGGCATATACTCCGGGACTAATGAAGATGATACCAACCGGCTACCAATGGAGGCTGCCAGAACCACTTTTCCATTATACAGGAAATCATCCATCACCGGATTCCAGTACGGGAACTCCCGCAGTACCAATGATCCCAAGACCAATACGATTGACTACACCAGCGTCAACGGCTTCGGAACCAACGTTACCTTCGATGCCAACCACCGCAGCGCCGTCGGTCACACGACCCCCTGCAATGGCACAAGCAACGAACGTCGGGGCCGGTCCGGGGACTAGTCAGAGCAAGAAGTGACAATCCGACAGGAACATCACAAAGCCAAACGCCACAGCAGGGGATAAACCCGAACGACTGTATTCAATATATTAGACAAGTAAAACATAGAGACCCCATAGCCAGTAACCCAAGAAATGGGAACTCAACAGACAGTAGCGACGTAAGCAACAAAGAAGATGAGGAGAATCGAGAAGAAGATGCCATTCCACGAGGGGCAGGACTATACGAACGGCTACTGCAGGAGTTTGAACAAATGAAAATGGCACAACATGGACCAATTCTCCTCCGAGAACCGGTATACGAGCCACAACCTCCGGTAGTCCCACCTCCGGTAGCAAACCCACAGGATTACGTAGACACCCCGAGACCACCGAGGGGATCTCAAGAGAGAAGGGAGCGACCCAGGAATCACGAAGTGGCAGAGATTCGGAGTCCTAAGGTGAACACCGTTCGCAGGCCAGCAGACCAGCAACCCGAAGCATCAAAACAGAGAAGAGCAGAACGAAAGCGACTGTCATCAAGTAGCTCGGAAAGTAGCGTACTAGACCGAAGATCAGTAAAGAAGAGAGATAGCCGTAAAGTGAAAAACCGTAGACATAGGAGTTCGAGTAATAGTACCACAAGTAGCGACGGTAATACAACGTAATCAGACTCAGATAGCGACCACAATAAAAGAAGTACAAAACACAGGAGAGGCCACAAACGGAACCAGTCGACATCGACTAGCGATTCGGAATATGAAGATAAGAAAATGAAACAAAAAAAATAGGAAATGCCATTCGAATGCAGATATAGCGGGGAAGAATGTTAAAATATTGCAGAGCTGGAACCTAAAGTTCAATGGGGAAGATAAGGAGCCAGAGGAAATTTTGGACCGGCTGCAGGATTGCAAAGCAAGCCTAGCTATGAGCGACAGGGACCTGTTGAATGCTTTACCATCGATCTTTTCGAAAAATGCTAGCAGATGGTATCGATCGAATCGACCGGACTCAAAATCATGGAAAGACTTTAAAAAAGCGTTCAGAAGGTAGTATTTGGGTCACAGAGATGAAGAAGACACGGTGGCGGACTAACGGAACCGATTGATGGTGAAAGGAGAAAAGATTGCCAATTATATATCCTGCGTGGAATACATTGTAGACCACTTTAACCGACCCCCATCCAGGAAAACAATAGTAAAACAGGCCTACAATGGCTTGAGGAAAGACTATCGACACTTCATGGCGGGGAAATAAATCAAAACGCTCAAGGATATAGAGAAACTAGGAAGAATTTGGGAAAAGGAGAAGGAACTAGAATGACCGGTTTGAAGAGCCTCCACCAAAGGAGAAGATGAGCATACCAGGTGCAGCATACTCTGGGACACCCTCAGTCCGTAAGGTAGCGGCAGCCTACGAGAAATTGAACCCAGAAAGCGACACTAGCGACAGCACATCAGCGACAACCAAACCTGCGAGAAAGAGAAATTGGAATAGAAAAGCGAAGAAAAAACAAAAACAAATAAATGCGGTAGCCGCTGCCAAGGAGAATCAAAGGCCTGAGGTCAACGTACAAGCGACCCCAGTACAGCCAGCCTCACACAACGCGACCGCAACGATGACGCACAGCACACCGCTGAATCCACTGCGACCGAGTTTTGTGCCCGCTTGGCAATGGTCTCCTCCCCAGAATGTTAACTCGTTTCAGGGTAGAGGTGGTCAGGCCCAAGGATTCACCGGCCAAGGCGCCTATAATATGAGAGGAACTAGAGACCAAAATGGGCCTCCTGCCCAAAATATACCAGTATATGGTGCATGCTATACATGCCAGACGGTACGGCACCGAGCAAGAGAATGTCCACAAAGGACATGCTACTTGAGTAGGGCTATGGGACACTATGCAAACGAATGTCCCAATAAACAGCCGGCATGGCAGTCTTCTCCAAATAATCAGGTCATGGTAAACGGGATGCAGGGGAGCCAGAAGAGTCCCATACCTCCCCAGCAACCGCAAACGGGACGAAACTGGCAACAATAAAGGGAAGCCAGCATAGCGCCCAACCGACCATACAGGAGAAGAGAATAGCGACCCCAGAGAACGCGAAAATTAGCAGCGACCAAGAGAGAAGTGGATCGATGATAGGCGAGGCAGCTAAAAGTATTAAGTCCACATTGTCAGATGGGGAGACCCACCCAGTATGGAGCAATACTTCAAACAGCGGAAGATTAAATGGGACCTCACCAATAGCGACCACAAGACCATTAAGTAAAGAGAGTAGTGAGAGCAACAAAATTCGAGAAGAGAGAGAAAAAGTAGAGAGTAGAGAGAGTAGTGAGAGCAACAAAATTCGAGAAGAGAGAGAAATAGTAGAGAGTAGAGAGAGTAGTGAGAGCAACAAAATTCGAGAAGAGAGAGAACAAGTAGAGAATAGTGAGAGCAACAAAATTCGAGAAGAGAGAAAAAAAGTAGAGAATAGAAAGAGTCGTGAGAGCACATGAGTGACCGAAAGAGTGACAACCTTACCGATCCTCGAAGGGTCCGACGTAACGGCGCTCAATCCAACAGCTGACGAGCAGAAGGATTTCGAACACCTAGCCCTCGTGCGAGAGGCGGTCGACCTTCTGGAAGGGTCACAGGTGTCTACTCCCTCATTGGAGGGCCCTTCCACCTTTGTTACAGACTTAGATGTTGGGGTGCCCACATCTAGTCTAGGGGGGGGGAGAGCAGCGTACTACGTACGCCGGAGGCCGACCAACTTGAGGTTCCGGAACCAGGCGAAGACGAAGTCGCAGGTATGAGCGCAGAGAACCGCATCTTCACGAATTATGGACGAAACCCAAGGCCGGTGAAGAGTTTACGAAGAGAAGTAGAGCCAAAGCGACCAATTGTTAGTAGCGACCCCGAAGAGTGGTTAGATAGAGTGAGAAGACTTGATGCCCTACGTGACCTAGTAATCAGGCATATCGATTCTGCAAAGTAGCGACAAGCCAAATACTACAATCGTGGCAGGGAGGAGGCGACATTCAAGGTAGGAGACTTAGTAATGAGGGCAAACCACCACTTGTCAAACAAAGACAAGCGTTTTTCGGCTAAGTTAGCTGGCCGGTTTGATGGCCCGTTTGCCATCAATGAAGTCAAGTCTCCGCTGGTATATGTGCTAAATATGGGGGAGGATAAAAGAATACCCTAGGTGCACGTGAGTGAATTGAAGAGATATATTCCACCAAGGGGGAAAGCCCAGTAGTAGCGACCTCTTCCTTACAAGCGACCTTGAAGTTGTTATATTTTTTTTTGTCGTTTATGTTCACAGAGTAAAAGAAGAGAACCATCTACAAGAATGTTCAGAGCTAGGGGAGTGCGCAGAGGCCGAGCGAGCCGAGGGGATCACCACCCTTATCCCGAGTTCGAATACCCAGTTAGCTGCCGTATCCCGAATGACGATCGGGTACAGCAAGTGGGAGCTATGGCGACCCTTCGTAGCCCTCCACCTACGATCGAAGATAGCCCCATGACCGCCCCCGAATGGGAAACCGTGGTACGGCAGGAGTGGGAGCAGCAGGAGAGTAATCGGGCCTTCAATGCTCTGATGTCGACGACCCAACCCCAGGAGTTCCCACGGGGATTGCCCCCATCCTATCCTTCCGGAGTGGAACCCATGGACCCCGCGGACGTCGAGGTTGAAGCCAACACTCCATCGGGACACGACGAAACCCAGCAACCCGGAGAGGATTGGAGGGTTCAGGAAGCTAGGGAAGGAATGGCGGTCCACTAGTTATCCCCTCACTCCGAGCCACGGTATATGCCGTTCGTAGCGACCCGGATCAGCGACCCCACAGGAGAAGAGCCACCAAGAAACCAGATGGCGTCGATCGCCCCGAGCGGCCCGAGACGGGTCACCTGGGCGGATGAGCAGGAGGAGGAGAAAGCCATCCGGGAGCGGATGAGGAACCGCCGACTCCACCCAACCCCTCAGCAAGTGGCAGATGAACACCCTCCTCCACCAGTGAGGAGTTTGGTAGCGCGCCTGATGGCTGCTCGGGCTACGGGAGCGGTATCTCGTCGTCTGGCCAAAGAGGTGGAGCAAACGGAGAGGCCGCCTCCAGAAGAGGATCATAGTGGCGTACGACCTAGCCAACGGGAGATTCCAGAGGGTGAGGAATCAAGGGAACCTTGTCCGGAACCCGACATACCCCCGACGCACCCGACTCCTCCAACAATTCCCCTGGAAACAGGCCCGTCGGGGACCCCTTTGGCCTGGGACCTGGAAGAGGAATCGACCGTGAGTGGTGAGGTTGCCGGGTTGAGGGAAGTCCCCTACCCTCCCCCTATCTCAGCTCGGAGGCATCGGTATAACCCGCGGCGGCAGCTCCAGTTAGACGATTACGAGTCGCCGGTAGCTGAGAGGGTGGCAGCCATGCGCGCGCAGTCACCGTCCCCGGGACCGACGCCTCTCGGCGGTTGGCGGCAGGTGTCCGTCGAGCCGGCGGCGACCCGCAGGGTGAAGCTCACGGGCATCATGTTTAGCCATGGGCTGATCCCCATACCCTCTGACCCGACGCTTGACCCTCCTGAGGGGGCTTGCAACAACTGTTGGCAGAAGGGACATATCTCGTCGAGGTGTCCGAGGCCCCGCCAAAATACTTGGTGTCGCAACTGCGGCAGGCGGGGCGTCAAAGTGACGAGCTGCCCCAGATGCAGTGAGCCTCACCGGGAGTGGGTCCGGTGGAAGTATGAGGGAGAATCGGCCCCGCTGGGCATGGGCCTACGAGACGATCCTCGCGACCCTCCGCCGGGGACGGGTACGGCGTCGTCGATAGCCGGGGAGCCGGCTCCGGCGCGAGGGGTCTCGCAACCGTCGACGTTGCCCTCAGCGACGGTAGTCCATTCGGAGCGGAATCATAGGGGCTCAGAGAGACCGACGCCAGCCCCGCGTCGTGTACTAACCCCCCCCCCCCCCCATCAGACCCACCAAGCGACCCATCTAGGACTGCAGCCCCGCCGGAAGATATCATGGGGAGGATCCAGCGACTGGCGGAGAGCCTTGCGGACCTTCCGCCCCACGACCGAGCCGCCCTGCTACGCGCCACCTTGGAGGCCCATGGCCTCGAGAAGAGCCATCGAAGCGACCAGTAGAAGGAAAGCAACCTGATCACTCTAGCGACCACAATGATAATAACGACCCATCCGAGACCCTATGCATCGGCGACCAAAGGGGTATAACCTGAGAACCACTAGCGACCGAAACCTGGAGTGACGGAGGCATACCCATGCCCAGTAAGTTGTTAAAAGTGTTATTTATTTATTTATTGAAATTTTTTTATTTAGAATACTATAATTTCCCTATGGTCGCGCGATCTATGAGCGCCGTTGCTCTGTGGTCGGATTGGAAGTAGTAAGGTGGAGGTATTAATAATTTTTTTTGTTTGTTTTCAGCTTGATTAGTTTTAAGTGTAGATATGTATATATATTGTTTCTTGCAAAAGCTCTGGTGCCGAGGGTTGTTCGGGAATCGCGTTGATGGGATACAATGGCCCAATTAGAGTCTCGTTTGATTATTGGAATAACCAGTCCACTCCTGGCGGTGTGTCCCGTTTAGGGGGGGGGGGGAGAGTTTGTGACGTGTATTTCACGTCCCAATGATATTAAATACGGGCAGTCAATCGCGACCAAGTCACCCGTCACCAGAGCCGAGCATTTTCATATTAATTAGTATTGTTATTAATGGGGGGATTGTTATTAATTTGTTGAGGGAATGAGGATAAGGAGTCGCGACCGAGGAAGGCCGCAGACCGGCACACACACGCACATACCCCTACCAGCGGCACCAGCTGATCGCCGCAGCGACGACTGCTCGGAGCGAGTAACGGCGACGAGCCTACACATACATGCACCACACCAACACCACGGCACACTGTACGCGCGACCCTCTCTCTCTCGCTTGCTCTTTCTTCCTCGCCTCTCGAGGATGATGAGCCGCTGCCCGCTCACACACATACACACACGCAACCGCGACCGCCTTCTCTCCCGATGCACGCAGACGCGGGAGGAGAGAGGATTCACAGCGGCAGCGGCGGCTTCCTCGAGGCACACCATCTCGGCTGTAGCCACGAGAGAGAGAGAGAGAGAGAGAGAGAGATACCGACACGGCTGTCGGCAGAGGGGAGAGCTAGCAGCCGCCGCGCGGCGAGCCGCATGAAGCTGCCGGCCTATCCTAGCGTAGGCCGACGCGCGCACGTCGTCGCTGCCAACTGTGTTGGTCCGGCGGCGACAAAACCGAAAGCGCCCGATATAGATATACACGCCGGGTTGCCCGCGCGTGTATATCTAGCAATTCATATTGCCCGCGCTGATTTTGCATCTAGGGAAAATCAAGGCCAATCACCGTTAAGAAAGGGGCGGAAGCAACAAGTGTGTGAGCTGAAGTTGTGCGAGAAGAACAGCCAAAATTTTGGAAGAGATTTCCGCCCTCTCCAATTTTGAGCATTGACTGCCCGCCCGTCAGCGAACATAGACGCATCGAGAAATTAGCCTACCGTCCGAGCGTAGAGAGATATCGCCCGTCCGTCCGTCGACTACGTAGACGCACTCATCGAGAGTTATATTTTGAGGGAACATTACCCGGCGACATTGCGACCTACGAGGGAGGAGCATCGCGAGACGTGCCCGATTAGCGACGGTGAGTGGACTGTAATTGTCGAGCTTCCCTCGGCACTTGCTAGTAAAATCTATTAGAACAATTATCGTACATTGCCGCCATGTGCTCGAGGTTTAGTAGAATAAATCCGTGGTGGTGTGACACCGTTATATAGGATCAGTGCGTGTCGGGCCAGCATTAAAATTTCAAATATTATTGTGGGGAAAATTACGCGATTCGGAATACTCGGGAAACGTGGTGAGTTTGGTCGTCGCGAGGGACGCGTGAGAGGGCTAGCGTAGCCATATTTTTATAGCGACCGATTCATTGTGCGAAAATTGTGTTTAGTATAAAATTATTAATTCCTGATTTTCCTCTTCACGGAACTTCCTCTGGGAAAGGGCTCGTATCGAGTTAGCCGTGCTTTACCTGGCGCCCATTAACTTAGAAAATTTGGTAAAGTGTCGAGAGAAGTCGAAATAATAAGCCGTAACGAATTGCCACGTTACAATATATATGAGATAGACATGTATCTGTAATTGTATGAACTGTGATATGACCGCTATGATAAACAGGGATAAAAGCTGACGCTGTATATTTACTTCTTTTTTGATTTACTCAAAAATAATTACTTATTCTATTCCATTCTGTTCTGAATTATAGTGAGTTTTCCTCATATTAATGTGGAAATATCTATTATCTATCTATCTGTTGATAACATAGGTCCATTTGAAGATAATATGAAATATCATTATTCTCTATTTCGAAATCTTCTTCTTTGTCTTCTTCTTCTTTTACTGAAACGATATTTCATATCTGTGTGTTTTTAAGTATTTTACGTTTAAATTTAGAGTTTGGGATTCACCTCCAACCTCAAAAGTAACATCATCAGTTTTTACATTTATAATGCAACCTAGTTCCTTCGCTGCATCCATACCAAATATACAATCTCGAACCGAATTTGGTACAATTAAAAATATTATACTTGTTTTGAGCTTCCCAATATTTATTTCCGCCATTATTTGTTTTTCAACGTAGCACCCTTAATTATTTTTCCAACTTCCGGTAGTGCTGGGCAGAACTTTAGCTTTTGTGTATTTAATCATAGAAGGCTTCTGACACATACGTCACTTGCGTGTCTATGTTAAGCAAAGCTTCTACATTGGTCCCCTGTATAGTTACGTTTACTTCCGTACAGAATATTATTTTCTCATTCGCCCCACTGTCGGAATTTGCCAATAAAAATTCTCGTGGGTCTTCTAGGATTAAGCATATTTGTAAATTCCGTGATGCATTTTGCTCTATATCTGAGGCGCATACTGCAATCATTGCCTATTTCTCTGGTATGCCGCAGCTTCACCCTCACCATCTGATGTCAGATCAATGTCGAGTACATTTATTTCCTTTACTTGTGGATTAAATGTTTTTTCTTTTTGCTATACCTTATTCGTATTTTTTTAATATGTGTACCTATTAAACGGCTTATATTGATTATTTTGTGGGTTTTTATTATAATTTTCTTGATTTTCCGTTGTCTGTTGTGTTTTTATTAAAATTAATATTTACACCCCCTGTTGAATTTTGTGCTACGTCTGATTTGTTGAAACTGAATCTTGTTTCATTCTGTGAATTTTTACTCGTTCTTTTTTGTGTATTTTTATTCTGCTTTTTCTAATCTGGATGACATTGATTGGGTTTTTATTCCCTGCGATATTACCGCATATCGTACGTTCCAATCAAAATGGTCGTCTAACTTTGCGACGAGCTCCTGCTCTGACGAATTTCTTTTAAAATCTTGGGCCAATTCACATAGATTTGTTGCATAATCAACCCTGTTTAATTTATCGTCAACAGAAAAATTTCCAAATTCAACTTCGTCTTGAATTTTGATTTGAATAATTTTTCTCCTGAATCTCTCTTTGAATTTTTCTTCAAAACTTTCAAAAGAGTCAATTAAGCCCTCTACGCTGGACCACTAGCTGCTTGCTGTGCGTTCTAAACTTGCACCAATGATATACATAATTTAATTATGATCAAGCGTAGTAGCGGAAATATATCTGCGCATTTCTTTGATGTATTGTATAGGTTTTTCTTTCATTTCCGCTTTAGAAGTCGGAGGTTTTAGTTTTGTTCCTCTCGAAGTATTATCCATCCTGTCAGACGATGAATGTCCGGTTTGTGATTTATTTGCGCCGGTTCTGTCAAATCTTGTTGACGAACGGAGTGATTGATCACGTATTTTCTGGAATAAATTACGATCTTTTTCTATCTCTTCCTTAACTCGAGATAAATCTTACTCGATCTCATTTCGGGAGATTATAGCCAGTTCAGCCTCAAATTCCTTTTTCATTTTTTCAACTTTGAGTTCTACCAGAAAGATTATGCTCTCATCTAGTTTATCTAGAATTTGTTTCCTTTATTTTTTTTTCCAACTCTGAGCATATTACCATATCCCGATCTTATCTCTATCGTTTTAGCATTACCAATTACAAGATCGACCTTTGGCGTTAGAGCACTCATTTTGTTTGACAACTCACTCACCTATCTGTTCAGATTTTCAAAGTCCTTCTTATATGCTACTCGTAAAGAAGACAAGGAGGTTCAACATTTGTATAGTAAACGAGATGCTTTGCATAGACGATTCAAAAGTACAAAAGACGAAAGACTGAGACACGAACATCTAGTCTCTAATTTACAAATGACTATACAAATTTGTCGCTATTCAATATGGCTACGCGAGCCAGCGCGCGCGTCGCTTTACGGTCGAATCGCCACGTTTTCCGGAGCTATTCAAAGGCTAATATTTTCCCATTAAATTTAACCTGTGCTCAATATTCATCTATCGGTGACGCGAGAATTTTCCCGATTTGCACAAATATAATTTTAAACTATATAGCCCCCGTATTTTTATATCACTAATACTAGTAACTTCTCCGCCGCGCAGTGAGTTTACTTTGGTGTCACACCACACACACACACATACACACACATATATATAAATTAACGATTATCGATTATATATATATATATATATATATATATATATATATATATATATATATATATATATATATATATATATATATATATATATAAATTAACGATTATCGACTGCTGGTGTTGCTGAGGGTCGCTCGATAATAATTTCAGTCCAGTCACCGCAGTTACAAATGTCCTGGTGATAATAGCAACACGAAGTCGTGGATCTGCTACCTCGCGGTCGCCAAAAATGCCGAGTATCCCCAGTCGCAAATGTTAATCTACTCAACTATCAACAACCCCACTAACTTTAACAATTGCTCAATATACCTACAATAACTCCTATTTCCGCGCTAATACTCGCTTTTGAAGTTGACTATAAAAAAAACTGCTAAGCTTCTACTGAACGCTACGGCGGTCGGGCAGTTAATGTCGATTTTCCATGAGGCCGGAAATCTTTTCCAAATTTTGGCCTTCTTGTCGACTAAATTCACTTCACACACACTTGTTGCTCCTATTGTTACGCCGATTCTCATTGGCCTTGATTTTCCTAGTCCGCGAAAATCAAGGCTACGATGGCGAGGTGATAAGTCGTTACTGATGATTGGTCCGCTCCGTGATTGTCGCCTTGCCCGCGAGACTCGGGCAATATGAATTTCTAATTATACACGCGCGGCAACCCGACGTATATATCTATAGCGGGCGCTTTGACTTTTGTCACCGCGGAGCCATCACACTTGGCAGGCGCGCGCTGGCCTACGCTATGGTAGACTGGTCTCTCTCTCTCTCTCCCTCTCTCTCTCTCTCTACTGGTTCCCCTTCTGTTTAATCTCTACACTAACAATTTACGTGACCTACTTACAGATGACAGTGGCAAGCACTTGCTATACGCGGACGATCTTCAGACCTACACTCAAGTGACCAGAGACGGTCTTCGTGACGGTATAAAACGTTTGTCTGCTGCAGCACGAGCTGTATCGGCTTAAGCTCAGAAGAATGACCTGCATCTGAATGTCAATAAGACAAAAACAATTACTTTAGCTCAGATTATAATATTAAAAAGGTTCGTGATTTGCAGCTTTCGAGCATCGAGGGACAGGACAATATCTTTGTTCCCATTATTGATACAGAAACAATCTCACGGTGGTTATAGATTCAAAGCTGACGTAGAAATCGCAGGTTGATGTGTTGAGTAGGAAAGTTAATAGAGCCCTATATGGCCTCTGCTCTTTTCGATCCTGCACCATTGAGGCGTTACGTGTGCAAACGCTCTTATCATCTCTCACTTAAACTATTGCTCTTTAGTTTATCTTGGCGTGTCAGGCGAGCTACAAACAAACAAAGAATGCAGAATCTTTGTGTGAGGTATATATGTAATGATTTATTATAAAAGACCGTACCCTGTATTTATATAAATATCTATATATGCTTATTATGCGTGAGTGTATTTGATATTTTTCGAGGGTACCTGATATTTTTGAGCAATCAAATAATGCATATTCTATTCTATTCTATTATATTTCCTTCGAAAAGTACTCAAATTGTTTCTTCCCATATGTGTTTGATCTAGGCGTTGTCTTATGGTAACATAATCGACTTGTATTACGGATATTTTTTGTTTATTTGCTTTTATATAGAAAATATGGCGTCGGGAGGGAAAGAGCCTCCTGATAAGAACTGTGGAAAATTTCTCAAATGTCACCCAAAGAGTGAAGTAACAACTGTTATCTGTATCGTATGTGATAATACATACCATTTAAGTTGTGCAAAACATAAAAGTTTCAATTTTATAAGTGAAAGACTAATAATATGTCCAGAACACAAAAATCTCATAACCTCAAAATTGAACGTAGAGGTCATGAGTGAATCGGCAAAAGCAATGATTGCTTAAATAAAATTGAGACAATCAAAAGAAATAAGAAAGGAAATACTTGAGGATTTAGCGAGCAAATCACAAGAAATGTTGAACACAACGATGACGGATAGTACAGCTGTTTATGAAATAATGCAAACAGAAAATGAATTGCTAAAACAACTCAACAACGAATTAGTTGAAAAAAATGATTTATTGAAAGAGTTATTAGACCAGCAAAAAAGCTATCAAACAAGCAATAAATCTTTTGCTGAAGTAGCTAGTGTTATAAGACCTGTAAAGAAACGAGTTCCAAAAATTATAGTCAAAGCATTAAATAATACACAGCAAGCAGATGTCAAAAAGAGAGTTGCAAAATGTCTTATAAAGGAAAAAAGTATTCAAACGAAAGAATTATACATTAAAAAAAGATGAGATTGTTGTCAAATGTTTTAATAATGACAGTGTTGAAATTGCTGAAAAGTTATTAAAGAGCAAGTTAGAGGTAGTTTGTGAAATTAACCTGGAACAATTAAATAATCCAAAAATTAAAATAGTGGGAATTGAAAACTATATGAATATGGATGAAAATGGCATTGATGAAGATATAAATATAAGGAATTTTGCAAATTTTAACAGTAAAGCTCAAGTACTGCACATGTATATAAACAAGAAGACAAATCTTAGCAGTGTCTTAATGGAAGTGACAGCTGATATGTATAAACACATAAGAGATAACAACAACAGAATTTTTATTGGATGTCAAACGCTGTAGAGTCTTTGACCTGATAAATATTAAACCTTGCTTTAACTGTGGTAGATTGGGATACAATGGTTCAAATTGCAATAACACAACAACATGTCTAAGGTGTGCAAAAAATCATAAAACTTTTGAGTGTGATAGTGATGTTTTCACATGCCCAAACTGTAATTTTAGCAATAACAAATTTCAAACAAAATTTAATACATGTCATGATGCAGCAGATTTTAATTTATGTGATATTCTAAAAAATAAAATCATTAACAATAAAAATGATTTTATAATGCATGTTAATATTAGAAGCATGTTTGCTAACTTTGATAAATTAAAAATTCTATTGGAAAGTCTAACTAGCAAACCAACTATTGTTATATGTACTGAAACTTACGTACAAGTTAATTATAAATTATATGAATTAGAAGGTTGTAAAAGTTATTATAATGAAAGTAAAATAAATCAAAACGATGGTGTTATGGTTTTTGTTGATGGAAATATTGTACATGGAACTAAAACTATTGAATTTGGAAGGATTAAGATAATAAATATACATATTAAGCTAAGTAATAATAGTAGTATGGAACTTTCTGCTGTGTACAGATCTCATGACATACCTAAGACTAAGTTCATTTTATATTTAAACAAATTCTTAAGTAAAAAGAAAAATTTTAAAAATCACTTAGTAATAGGAGATTTTAATATTAATCTTTTAGAGTTGGATAGAATAAGCCAGGAATTTCTTTGTAACTTTTTAGACAAAGGATATATACCTGGTTTTGTTGGGATCACTAGACCATCTATAGGAAATTGCAATGGATCATGTATTGATAACATATATATCAAAACTGATACCATAAGTACAGATACATATAAATTAAGACATTCTTTGACAGACCATTACCCTATTTTTGTTTCTATATATAAGATCAAAAGTAAAGACTCCGGACCTACTATAATACTAGACTATAAAAAATTGAGAAACATTGCTGAAACAAGAGACTGGAATTCAATTATGTCAATTCATGATCCAAACATAGCTACTAACCAATTGATAAGCGAAATCAAAAAATGTATGGAACAAGCAAAAACACGGAAAAGAAAAGGCGAAAATAAATGTAGAAAAATTTGGATTACTGATGCTATTAGTAAATCATGCGAAACAAAAGAATTCTTATACAATTTATGGAAAATGGATGTTAAAAATGAACAAATAGACAACAGTACATAAATTATGCAAAAAATTTAGATATGGTTATCCTAGATGCTAAAATAAAATATGATAAAAATTTAGTCGAAAATAATACAAACAACCCTAAAAAACTATGGGAAATTACCAACACGAAAATAGAAAAAAAACGAAATCGAATGAAACTGTAAATTACATTAAATTTGATAATGTCAAAATTACAGATAGTGGAGATATAGCTAATAATATGAATAAGTATTTTTGTGAAATAGGTAAAAAATTGAGTGATAAGATAGATAAACCTTCGACATCTGTGATAAAAATGCCAGATATGAATGCTAATTCTATTTTTCTAACTCCGACAAATGCATATGAAATCATGAGCATTATAAATAATTTGAAATTAAAAAATGGTGGTGTAGACAAAATCAATGCTCAAACTCTGAAGGTTATCTGTAATTATATTGCGGAACCACTAGAGTATATATTTAATTTATGTATTGAAAAAGCTATCTGTCCTGACGCATTAACAAATGCTGAAATTGTGCCGGTTTACAAATCTGATGACAAACACAATGTTTCTAATTACAGACCAATCTCTTTAGTATCTAACATAGCTAAAATTTTTGAGAGAGTATTATATAATAGAATTTTAGATTTTGTTAAAAAAAAATAATATAATATCTGATCACCAATTTGGTTTCATGAAAAATATAGGTAAAAAAGATGCCCTAAATTATATTACCAATGTACTATACAATAATTTGGATCGCAGTAAACCAACAATAATAACTTTCTTGGACTTGGCTAAAGCATTTGATACTGTCGATCATAAAATATTACTGGATAAACTTTACTGAATAGGAACTGCCATGACGCTGAATGAGTCTCCCCAAAATGGCCCAACCAACGACTGTGTACTTAGCTATGAGGTCCGCCCGCCGGACAAAACCCGGTTTGAGAAGATACGGGAGGACGTTTGCTCCCACGAGCAGCTCAATCTCTCCCGGAAGACCATATCGGGCGTCCGCGAGATGCAAGTCGCGCCAAGTGGCTATCGTCTGCTCGTCCACACAAGCAGCTGGCGTCGTGATGCCAAGGCGTCGCAGGCAATGGGCCTCGAAAACCACAGGTTGGGATTGATCAGGCAATTGTAGGGCCAACAGGGTCTTCCAAGCGGCCCGTTCGCAATTCCGACCACCGACGCCGCTTATGTTGCTTCACTCCGAACCAGGTTGGCATCAAGTCTGTTGGCCAGCCGAAGCGAAACGAGAAAAACTTCGGAACAGGGGTCCAAGAGCACCCGCGTGACAAGCTCCCGATCTCGACCACCACTGACTCGAAGAGCGGCGGTGGGAAGAATGGTGAGTCAGGATGATGAAGATTCTGGAGGACCGGAGCCACCATTCTCCGTAGATCTAGACTGTTTGGCGGGTACCGCGTTGGCTGAGAGGTCGGATGCACGCTTACGCGAGCTGGTATGGAGCAGGGTATGATGCAACGCCTGACATGATTGGTAAACCGATTTCGAAAGGCAAGCTCGAGCCTGGTGTCCCACCCGAAGGCAGTTGAAGCATAGGCGGGCTTGTCCGACAATGTCTCTCCTAGCCTCAGGCGAGAGGCCCAAGAAACGCTCACAGTGGCCAATATAATGGGCTCCGTGACATTGAGGACATTCTCGTGATGCGAATTGAGTAGCAAAACTCCGGAGGTTTCGGCCCGTGGTGAGACTGCCAGGTCGACTGCCTGAGGGACGGCCCGAGGGAGGGCGAGTCCCATCGGAAATCTCTACGGAGCTTATCACATGACATCGTCGCTGGAGGAACTCAGTCAGCACAGCGAACGTGGTCATTGGTTCGTTGATTCTCGTGGATTCAGCGTCGGGTTGAGTTGCGGTCAGGGCTGGCGCTCAGCTGTTCCAGATCAATTTCCCAGGCGCGGCGGGTGGTAGGGTCCATGCACGAGGCAGCGATGGAAATGAACCAGTCATCCCACTTGTCCACGGGGCGTTGGAGGGTTCGAAGCTGGTCACAATGACATGTCAACGTGTCAAGCAGTGTCTGAAGACCCGCTGAGGTTTCTTCACGCAAAGGTCGAAGAGCGCGTGAAGCAGTGAGGTGATCTTGCACAAGCAGACGGCGGTGCTCATAGCGCGACTCAAGCAGACGCCAGGCTGACGCGTAGTTGCTGCTGGTGATCCGTAGAGTCTCTAACGCAGCCTTGGCTTCACCTTGGACGTGAGTTTTGAGGTAGTAGAAGCGAGCAACGTCGCTGAGGCGGGGATCTTCGTGAATAAGGGCTCGAAATAGATCACGGAATGACTCCCAATCCTCACGCCTTCCCGAGAAAGTTGGGACGTCGATTTGAGGCAGACGAGCATGGCTCGCGTAGCCTGCCTGGCTTTCCGAAGCCCTAGTCGCGTCAGCCGGTGTAGGTGCGGCTACACGTTCGCTGATGTCGTAAAGAAGGGCCTACGCCGCCATGTATTCCCTCTCGATGTCAGCGTACACCCGCCTAACGTCGTAGTCTTGAAGTGTCTCGGTCTCTGAAGGGATGAGACGACGATGGTTGCTCAGAAAGTCGGCCCACTACCCTTGAAGAAGATCCATGCGGACTTGCAGCATGCCCCTTGTCTAGGACGCATCGGGTACGTCCTCGAGAGCTGCGGCAAAGTCCCTGATGACCGTCACTAATGCTTGTTGGGTTGCGAGCAGAGTCTCCATCGTGCCTGAAATCAGAAGAAAAAGTCACAAGTTCGAGCTCGACGCTCGAAGAGAGCGGAGTCGTCTTCCCAAAATTCTCATCCGTCGATATCGGAAATAGTCAGGTTGGCTTCACGTTAATATCGAACCCATATTGACAGCGCGGTCACAGGGCGAACTCTCCGCAAGAAGTAGCCGATTCAAGGCTTGAACCATGGCGACATTCGAGTGTGTGGCGAGTACGCACTAGCAGAGTGCCTCTCGAACCACCGCGAAAAGTCGAGCGCATGGTGAGACGATAGGCCCATGGGTTCGCACATAGGCACGATTCTCGAGTCACAGCTCGAATAGGCCAGATTGACGAGAAAACGCTTCTATATCTACAATTCCCACGTATACTAATTTCACAAGTCGAGAATGATCGTGAGTTCACTTTGAGATAGGACCAAAAGCCAGATTTCAACGAGTTGAGAGAGTTGAGAACGATCGCGTTGCGAGTGATAATCGAAAATGCACGGGGCGCCCAGAGCCGGCCTCCTGCGCTGACAACATGGCGTGTGTCTGCCGCGAGACCGTCTGTCGTGTGTGTATCCATGTTCGGGGTGCCGACGAACGTCTCTCGTAAAGAAGCTTTTCCCGGCGCTTCACAGTTTGGCTCATTTCGACGAAAGCCGCACGGCTGATGCGCAGAGTGTAGTAGAGGAAAGAGAGAGAGAAAGAGATCGGACCGTGGCGCCTGCACACACGAGGTACACGTAGAACTCTCCGGCGAAGACGCAGCTTCCTCGTCCCGCGTAAAACACGTAGACTGCGGCAAATATACATTGCGGCGGCCACGGGCTTATAAACAGGCGGGTCGAAGACAAGCGAAATTGGCGGGACACCGGCGCGGGATTCTCTGTGCTGTCACAAAAGCGCGGGGTTACGACTTCGTGGCGCCGGTTAGGATGGTACGTGCTTTGATATCACTTCACAGTCAAGTATGTAGTCACGAGTCACAATTCCCGAAGTCACGGTTGAGCACAAGGGGCGACGAAGTCACGAAGCGACTCGACGACGGCTGGAAGGCGCAATCGGAGTCTCGCTTTTCACTTCACTGTTCATCTTTACCAAATTGCGCGAATCACTAACTCACCTTCGATGCTGATCCACAAATTCCGCAAGAAATTCACTAGTAACATCCGGCTCGAGGGACCATGTAGATATTCGCAGGGAAGGGGACGGGAACTTGGAAATCAGTCACTTCGTTTAAGTACAACTAAATTTATTATTATTCCAAAATCACAAAAACACTCGCGTAACAAGCCTTCAGAGGCAATAACGGTCCACAAAGCACACTAGTGGCACAAATACGGTACACAATAGGCGTGAAATTAGCAGCTCCGCGGGTAAAGGCGCGAGACACGTCCTGTCGCCTGAAGCATCGGAGCAAGACTGAGCGCGCGGCCGCCGCTCCCCACCAAGCCAACGCGCGGGGCCTGCGCATCCGTAGAAGTGGCACATGTGTAGGGGCCGCCATTCTTTTGCGTCCCATTGGGCCGAGCAGCTGAGTCGTACTTGAATTTCAACACAAAATATCTAATCAGAAAGTATTTAACCCTTAAAGGCCCAGTGTGACTTTAAAATCACATAGAACTAAAACCTTCCTCATAATTATTATAGCTGGTATAGTAGGCTTTCTGCCAGCATCATTAAGGACGGAGTCTAGCCCAGCCAAGGTTTTTTTAAAATGCGTTTTATTCAGAGATAAAATTTATTTTCGATTACAGAACTTTTTGTACATGTAAAAGTACATCTAAAAAAGAAAATTCAATGTCGATATTGCGGAGGGTCCGGCAAAATCGGCGGCAATTCCTCAGTCCTTGGAAAAAATTTGAAACATACGATTCGGGAAAATTTAATTAGAATATGAATGTAGAATGCGCATGAACCACAGTTTACAGAAAAATTTTTTTTTACAAAATGGAGGCCAAGAAACGAAAATTAACGAAATAAAATCGGCTTTAATTGTGCAATAACTTCTTCCACGACTGATAATGTTTTATTAGTTGAGGTTCGTCTGCGCAGAAATTAAATTATTTTTCATTTAAACCGTCGATGAAGTCAATCGGTCGAAAACTCTATGAGCTACGATTGTCGCCGATTTTGCCGGACCCTACGTTTGCGGCCACTATATCTATATATATGGATAATAAATCGCATTATCGACATTGAATTTTCTTTTTTAGATATACTGTTACATATACCAAAAGTTCTGTAATCGAAAATAAATTTTACCTCTGATAGAAACGCATTTTAAAAAACCTCGGTTGGACCAGACTCTTCCCTTAAGGTGATGCTAAAGCCACCTGTCCCCAACCAATATGAGGAACCACTTTTATCATTTAATTTTCAATTTTTAGCAAATATCTTCATGAAACGTTATTGCCCTAATCAAAGACAACAATTTTCCAGAGAGATATTTGCTCAAAATTGAAAATTGAATGAAATAAGTGGTTCCCCGTATTTGACGATGACTGGTGATTTAGCTTCACCCTAGCTTCCCCCTTAATACAATCGGGCCTAGAAGAAGTCGTTGGAACACTTAGCTATACGAAATAATTTATAAACTTGCCGTAAGTACTACAATAACGACGACTTCTTTAAAAAGACGACAACGATCGTCAAAACAATGAGTATGGGTACAGTTATTGCTTTTAAAATTGAAAAAATATTGTTTTATTTATATAGTAACCAACAGGAATATGAAAATTAGCTCCTGAGCTATGACTTTGTCCCATTAGATGTTTGATTGTATCGAATTTAAAGGTAATATTGCTAATTAGTATTTTTAGCTTAAATGTCAAATACTCATATATCGAACTGTTTTTCTTAGTTTTAATAGTCGATTTTACACTTTCAAATCATTTTTAAAATAATCACATTAAAAACAAAAAGTCTTTCAACTTAGTTACCACATGGGTCTTAAAGGGCTAAGAGAACCGATACGCTGTTAAATTTTAAATTAATTACTAATACATTTTAAGGTAAAACTATGTCACTTATCATACATTATCTATTTTTTTTCGGTAAATTTGAACATTTTATCAAAATGTAACTATAACTTTTTGTTTCCTCATACAGGAAGCTTTAAGATGATAGAAAAAAAAGTTTTGCTAAAAACATATTTGAAACCTGTTTTGAAACATTAGGAGTCAAAATACCCTATTTTTAGAAAAAGTTTGTATGGATGTGCGTGTGTGTCTGTGGACGGATGTGTATGAAAATTACTCTAAACATTCACGGTTAACATTAATGTTTCAGGGCTCAATGATTTTTTTTTTTTTTTAAAGTAAGAGAAAAAATATTTGTTTAAATAATTGTAAACTGTATCGATCGCTACGAGTAAACTTTTTTGTTGCACCCAATGTTTCGAATGTATTTGTAACGTCCCTTGTCAAGGGCTATAATATAAAAACAAACACTGTATTTTTTACAATCTAATATATACAAAATTAAAATGTAGATTGCAACGTCTAAAACAAAGATCTGTATTCACAGCACAATTAACATACACTCACCCAATTGAAAATAAAAACTGAAGCTATCGTAGCAACATTGATGATCAGTTAATTAAAAATTAACTATATCTAAAGAAATTGAATGTTAAAAATTAATAAAAACAGTTAATGAAAAAATATAAAAATGACACAAAACAAAAAACAAAAAAACACTAACCATAAGCCTCCTTCATATACACCAAGCCTCCGGGGCCAAGTGTAAGAACGCAAACCAGTATATTCGCGTCCTGTCATCTCGGATCCCAAAGACAGACTGCACGAGAGGCCAAAGCAAATAAATTTGCGAAACACAGGTGGAAGGTGGAAGGGAGAGTTTGAAAAGTAGATAGGCAGTTCGTACATCACAACAGAGACATACAAGCGCTAAGAGGTGGAGAGGTGTGAGTCTCCCGTGCGTGCGGGCGCTCACAGTGAAGGAATCTACAGATATGCGGCCACACGCACACAATGCATATACCGCTCCGGGGAAATCCTACAACCAACGTAGTTGCTGCACGATAAAAGGCCCAAGCGGCCGGTGCCACCTCCTTTGCACCCATGTAATCCCGCTATGAGTATAGCTGTTAGGATAGCTTTAAATGAATGTTAGGAGCAATAAATAAATAATAAACAAATGGATGGTTATTATTATTAATAGTATGGTTCAATCATTTAAAGTGCTTTTTTAATATATTGATCAAATATTTGTATGTATTTTTCAAATTACTCATATCCTCTTTTTTATTAATCGTATTATCATGGTAAAAAATATTTAGCATTTCTGAAAAGACCATTTTGTATGAATTTTTTTCGCAGTCTAAGAATTCAAAGTTGTCGAAATCTATAGTATGTCCTATGTTCTTTACATCTGTGGCTTGTGCAGATTTATTATCTAAATTTTTAACATAATTACAATGTTCCCCAAGTCGTTTGTTAAATTTTCGTTTGCTAAGTCCTATGTATGTAGCTGGAAAATCGTTATTATTGTCTCCTTTGTAATATCAATTTTGTAGATGATATTACTAATTTCTAATTTTTCGAACTTGTCTTTACCTAGTTTAATCATGCTATTAATTATATTAAATTTACAACGAAGGTTATTCTATAAGTATGTTGCTCACACTTGAAGTGAGACATTTTCATTAGTAAAATTTAATTACTTAACTTGAATCACGCAAGATAATTTGAGTAAATCAACGTAGATACTGCTCTAAAACTATTGTTTACATATGAGGTGAGATATTTTAATTAAATATAAGATTAAAATTACAAAACTGATTATGTAATATAATGTAAGGACTATTATTATCACATGTATTGGCATTTCATATTAAATCAGAATAGAACTACAAGAATTGATTATACAATACAAAGCAAAGATTATTTGTACATATGTGTGAGTGAGATTCTTGCGATCTCTCCTCGCGACTTGCTGCCGCTACTGAGCTAGCTGGGGCGGGGAAAACTTTCTTACTCTCTGCTCGCAACCTACTGCTGCTCCTGAGCTGGCGTCAGCGCATTCCTGGGCACTGCTTCGCTGGGGCGGGGAAGACTCTCTCTGTCTCTCCTCGCAACTCACTGTTGCTACGGAGCCGGCAACAGCGCATTCCTATTCTGCACCTCACCGGCTGAAAAAATTCATGTTTATGTAAACGAGTGCTCTGATTCTGAATCTGTTGACAAAACAACCAGATTTTGACCCGTTTGCTTTAAAAAAAATTGGGGAAACTCCCCAAAAACGGGTTTTCGCTTATATCTTTGAAAGTATAAGTCGGATCAAAAAAATTTAAACATGAAAGTTGTAGATCGGGAAAAAACCTATCGGGTTGAGTAAGTCCGCTCAAGGCCAGGTGTCATATTTCACCGATAACGTAGAAATAAGGCGTAAAAAGTGACTTTTTATAACTCCACAACGAATACTGCAAGAAATCTGTAATTTTGTGGAAACATGCTCTATGTTATGTAGAGACAGCGTGCAAATTTTGGTAAGAAAATTTTCATTTGTTTGGAAGTTATAACGAGTTTGCCTAAAAAAGGCGTTTCACGGAAAGTACGATTGTGAGATTTTTATTGGTCGTAGAATAACGTTTTTGACGGTTATAGTTTTGTAAAGATTAGTTTTATAACTTGAGAAAATAAAAATATCGAATTTTCAATTTTAACCAAAAAAAAATGGCGGCAAAAAAATGACAATTTCCAAACATATTTTTTTAACAGATCATGATGTGGAATTTTTACCTAAATTTTGAAAAAAGAAATGAATATTCTACGACGAATATTTTTCTATGTCATTCGTTAGATATTTATCTAAAGTTTGTAGAAAAAATTATTGCATAATGTTTCACGAGACTAAATCAAATTATTTTGATGTTTAAACATAAGGCGCACGCGAGACGCGCAGCGACAGTTTCACTCTGGCGGAGCGAGTGTGTATGAAAGTTTGCCGTGCCCAGGCGCGCGATATTGAAGTATGATCGCTGATGCCGTTTTCGTCATTTTTTTGCCGCCATTTTTTTGGGTTAAAATTGAAAAATCGATATTTTTATTATTTCAAGTTATAAAACTAATCTTTACAAAACTATAACCGTCAAAAACGTTATTCTACGACCAATAGAAATCTCACAATCGTACTTTCCGTGAAACGTTTTTTTAGGCAAACTCGTTATAACTTCCAAACATATGAAAATTTTCTTACCAAAATTTGCACGCTGTCTCTACATAACATAGAGCATGTTTCCACAAAATTACAGATTTCTTGCTGTATTCGTTGTGGAGTTATAAAAAGTCACTTTTTACGCCTTATTTCTACGTTATCGATGAAATATGACACCTGGCCTTGAGCGGACTTACTCAACCCGATAGGTTTTTTCCCGATCTACAACTTTCATGTTTAAATTTTTTTGATCCGACTTATACTTTCAAAGATACAAGCGAAAAACCGTTTTTGGGGAGTTTCCCTTTTTTTTTTAAAGCAAACGGGTCAAAATCTGGTTGTTTCGTCAACAGATTCAGAATCAGAGCACTCGTTTACATAAACATGAATTTTTTCAGCCGGTGATGTCACATCAAGCATTTTTCATCGATTTTCGGCTAATTTGACTGAACTATATCTCCGACGACAGCATTCTAAATTCCCACGAAGCCGAGATCCTCGCATTGTTGGTGTGTGCTGTGCATCCCGGTTTCAATCTTAGTATACCTATACCGTCTATTTCAAACTTGTTTTGTACCTCCCTGTGGCACTGTACAAAAATAATCTCCGGACCAGAAGTCAAAAAGATCCACGTATTGGTCTCGTGTGATCTCGCCAAATATATGTCGTTCAACTGCGTAATCTTTATATTACAATCGGCTATATCTAATAGTCTGTAATTGATTGAAAATTTAATTTCGTAAGCGTCACTTCCTTTGATTTCGCGAACAGGTTCTGTGTTCTTACATATAAATAAACAATCTAGAATTTTACATTTATTTAGTCTCTCGGCCGACGTCAACATGTATGTTCTGCCGTCGGTACTTATCGCGAAATAATGCGATTCGGGCCAAATATAAGCGAAAGTTAAAATCTAAAGTTATTTAATGCCTCCTTGTGCAGGCATCCTTTCAATACGCTCGCACATTGGTCAGATACGTCCTTCCATACTCTCGTTAATTTTCGCTGGTTAGAAAATATGGTGTTAAGTTCACCTTTTGTATTATCTTCCAGTGCTTACTGGACGCAGCTAACGGGGCTATTTTTTCGGAAATTAAACCCGAATTATCAGCCAATTTTTCAACAAACGATGCCGGGTCTGTTTGGCCTTGCCTTGAAAGTCTGCAACAAAATGTAAAAAAAAATGGGCCGATCAATGATTTAAGTCTAAATTAAACTTTATTGTTGAATTTGACAGTTTTGAATATTTTGGAAATGTAATATTTTAAAACTGTATTTGAAAATAAGAAAGTTTGTTTCATTTCAAAATTTGAATGTTTTTTTTTTAATTTTACTGTCTAAAACTACAAAAGAGTTTTGGATTAATGATGGCCTTAACAATTTTAAATATTCTAAAACTGTGTTTGAAAATAAGAAAATTTGATTCATTTAAAATTTGAATATTTAAAAAAACATATACTACGCGCCACTACGTAATGAAGAGCTTCGCAGGGGGTGAAGAGATGCAGTTTCAGCACTGCCACAGTGTAAGTAGTAAGCTACAAATAATTTTCTGATTTCTCGCTATTCATTTTAGTAATTTCTATGATTTTCGTATACTTCCCAACTTATCTCCTTATTTATTCTTGCAGGTGATCTTCATGCACGAGCGGGACTGGGATGTATGCCCTCCGCGATCTGGCGGGCGCTTCGCGAGCGAGAAAGTTCTAATCCCAGTACATTGTTCACTTCACGGATACGTAAGTCTTAAAATGGTTTCACCCTTACTCAGTTTCATTACTTGGGCCCTTCTTATTATTACTAATTGCTCTCATGCCTTTTTCTTTGCAGTTGGGATGCAGGATTGGCGTCGGCTCGCGCTACTATGATTCTGTACTTGTCCCGCTGGTCATGCCCCCAACCCGTTCTTTGATTACGGTGGCTTTAACAGTTCACTCTTTTGATTCGACAGATTTATTCTGCCTCGCTTGCCCTGGCGACAAGGTAAGTCATACATCGCTTTTGTACCTCTCTTTTTGTAAAAATAATTTTACCATGCTGTTTTATTAATCATGTCCAGCCATTTGTGGTACTTGTTTATTCTATAGGTGAGGCTCCATGGATTCCACCTCAACGTCTGCGCGACCCTTTCAGCGAGGAAAGGCCGTCTCTGATGGTCGTGCGCTGTGAGGCGCACCATGATAATATGCAGTACACACTTTGCCTAGGCTGTGGATATCACGGCCAATTTTTGTTGGCTGTGATCAGATGTCGCATCAACGAGTTCGACTTCGTCGATTAATCTAGTGCAGTGATTGAAGTGCCATTATACAGTGATTGTGAAGTGTCCTTGTCAAATTATATGGCCTAATAAGATGTGAAGTACTATTACTAAATTGCGTGGCTTAATAAAATGTGAACTGTCGCTACTACTCTTTTCTTTTGTACTACTTTTGCAGCCAACAGCTGACCGTAAGTTTAATTACATAAAAGTTTTCAAACAAATTATTTACATAATGATTTATGCGTGTTGAAATTCCCTGCTCCTAACCTTTAAATTATAATATGTTTCACTTTCTACATCTGAGCAGGTCAGCGGCTGCTGTTGTTTTAATATTTGCTGAGTACCTTGGTTAGCGTGTTAATATGACTGACCTATAGTAAATTTCACATTTCCTTTTCAAATTTCAATTTCATATTTCGATAAATATTTTTTTGCTTCGATATACCATTAAAATTATGTTGGTTTTCGGTGTAAAATTTTGTCAAGTAATTCCGTTTTTTTTTGTTTTTAACCTTGAAACTATATTTTGTTGGGCACGAGTCTTAGGCCAAGTAATTCCTACAATTTGTTCTATTTTACGTTCGAGTTTGTTCTTTTTGTTTTATACGCTTCCTTAGTCTGAGTCGAAATAGCGATATGATTTTCTCTTTGCTAACATGTATATATGCGACTGTTGTGCGGTATGAAGCACGGTATACACGGACTGGGTTATGTGATTATATTGACATTGGTGAGCGCGTGGTTCTGATGGATCGGCCTTTGGCAGCTTGGTGCTCTGGAGATTCATAAATTTCAGAAATTCTTAACAATTCCTGAAAATATTAGTTGAATTTCCGATGTATTTGATTACTGACTATTTTAATTATTGACTTTTTGGCCATTTGTTTTTAACTATTATACATGAGTTGAGTTACTTACGTGAGTTGTCTTAAATAAGCTAACTTTTTAATGATTTTTAAATGAATTTTTGGGCCAAGTGGCTACATTTTCACTTGCTCTTTACTTTTATAACTCAATTCAATTTAAATATTTATTTCGTACGATAATACTTCATGATGATACTGTTTTGATATAAACATGGGGCAAGGTGAGTTTACCTTTCCTCTCTATTTTGGAAATGTAATAACTTTCCAACGATTAGCTATTTGATAGTTTACAACTTTTAGAAGTCTTAAATAAATTTTACTTTGGCCAAGTGATACTACTCTCACATGTTTTTTTTGTTTGAGATTCAACAGGTTTTCAGTGTTTAATTTAATGTTATAGTAATTCACAATAATGAAATTTTGCGATAAGCATGGGGCAAAATGAGTTAGACTCCCTGATTTGAAATTATTTTCCAATAGCTGCTTATAAAAAAGCTTACAATTTTTGATAATTTATAGTGAGTTTGGGCCAGATAATTGTATTTCTTAGTTGTCTTATTTTTTGAAACTCAATTGACTTTGATATTTAATTTCGTATGATAACGATTCATAATAATAGTATTTTGATATGAGTACGGGGTAATATGAATTGGATTTTGCCCATTTATTTTAGAATTTAAATAACTTTCTAACGATTAATAGTTTGATATTTTACAACTTTTTAATGTTTTGAAAAGAGTATTTGGGCCAAGCTATGTTATTTCCACTTATTTTTGAAACTCAATTAGGACAACAATTGCTAAAGTTCGCTTGTCAGCACTTTAGCTGCGTGAATGTATCTTGAAAGTGACGTCACATATCGGGTCTTATTCTGTATTTTGTATAAAAAATAAGATAAATCCCGCTGTGACATCTTTAAAGTATTGTTTGATTTACATGCTTAAAAGATTGACTTGTGCGATTCCCGAATTATATAAGGGCTGTTGTTATCCTGCTTTTTGCTTCATGTATTACTTGTTCAAGTGTTAAGGTTGGTCTTTGACAGCCGATGCCCTTTTCAACTTGTCAAGGTTGACCACTTTGATGACGTCACCATTTTTCAGTTTGGCTTTTTTGAGATGATAATCTATACCGGTGATCTCATAAGGGCCTTCGTAATCTTTATCATATTTGCCCTTTTGAGGCTCTTTCAACCTATAAACAATCTTTCCCTGTAGAAAATGCACTACATTAAGGTTTCGGTCGTAATAGTATTTTGACTTGTATTTGGCCTACACTAAATTTAGTTTAGCTTGGGTTTGTATCGTCGAAACATTGTTTATGAGACACTAATTCATATGGTGTGTAGTCTGAAGAGTCATGACGTGTGCAATTATAGGCATGCTGATAAATTGGCACCGACTTGGTCCAGTCACTTAGGCTGTCTGTATATATCTTTAAATATTCAGTTAATGTATGGTGCATATGCTCAATGCCGCCATTCGATTGAGGGTGATAAGCCGTTGTACAATACTTATCAATTCTGAAGATTTCTAAGGATACAGGACCTTGCTCAAGCAGCTGCTTTTTTTTTCCTCACTGCTTAACCGGGATTTTTCGACTTCTAAAATTATCAATTGTACATCTGTCAAAATGCAGGCGCGGAATGTGGTGTCTACGTAATCCCAAAAATAAATATCATCTTTACCTACTTGTTGCGTAAGCCAGACTATATTTATTTGTTTGTCATCTACATAAATATCTTGTTTCACTTGACATAAATAGAAACTGCCTGCCATATTCCGCAACTCCAGAAATTCGTCTTTGAAATACAGCGGCTGTTCGTCGGGAATCTGTTCTGGGTGTTTTTATTTTTTTGTCTCGATCTATACCATTCTTCTTTAGGGCTCATGCTACAAACACTCTGGCTGGGGGTTGGTCCAGTTCCGCATCGCTGTCATCCTGCTCTTGCTTGTCTGCTAGCTCATAGAGCTCAGCTCTGTGATGCTCGGGGTCCTCCTCGCCCTCTGGCATTACTGGGATGCGCGAGAGAGCATCGGCGTTGGCATTTTTTATTCCATTTTTAGACACGACGTCGAATTCGTAGCCACAGTTTTAATTTCTCAAAAGTCGACCGTTGCTCATCACTCCATTCGAACTTGACTCCTTTGCGTACTAGCTTTCTATAGCATCCCACGAATCCAAGCCACTACTTAACTTTCTTGGCATTCATTGGCTCTAGGTATTTCTCCGCAGCTTCAAGTTTCTTGGGGTCTATACGGATCTTACCCCCCCCCCCCCTACTACGTGCCCAGGATGCTCGCCTCGCGTTTCAAAAACTGACACTTTTTCTGTTCTATCGTCAAGTTTGCATTTATCAGTCTTCTTGCAACTCTCCTGAATCGCACGCCGTGCTCTTCAATATTTTTTGCAAAGACCATGAAGTCGTCCAAAAAATTGCAACTTCTTCGCCTTGCAGCCCAGCCGTTGATAAGGACATGCACCTTGCAAAAGTTTTTGTCGCCTCTTTCAGTCTCATACTCATGCGTGAGAATTCTAGAATTGCTCAATTATGTCGCTTGGGAATGGGAGCGGCCAACAGGTACCAACTGTAATTTCATTTAAAGCTCTGAAATCTGTGACTAAACGCCACCTTTTATTTCCGTCGGCATCCATTTTTTGGCACAATCCAGAGGTTGCCGTAATACGGTGAACTTGAAGGTCTTATAATAATGCTTTAACAACTTTTGTACTTCTATCTCTATCTGCTTTTTCAGCGCTGTCGGATATTTCAAACGCTTGGAGTGCAGAGGCTTATCAGTCGTCAGCTTGATTTCATGTGCAAGCAATATAGTTGCCGGTAGTGGCTCTCCGTGCAACCCAAAAACACCAGAAAACTCAGTCACGAGCTCTCGTACGTGCTGCAGTTCCTCTGCATTACAGCCCATTGTATCAATTAGTTCCATGATTTTGTTTACCCTTTCCTCTCGTAAATCAGGATTATCTTCAAGTAACTTATTTTTTTCGGCAATGTCCATCGCCTTATTCTCCAAATCTTTTCCTATTAAGCGTATGATTCTAACCCGCTCACTTCATTCTTTCTCGTCGTCTTCACCGACAAGAAATGTGCCTTTTGCGTTTGAAGTTTCGCACTCAATTAGTTCTATCGCGGTGTCCATAGTTTAACTGTTTCATTATCGATGTTGAGACATTCGGCATAAGCAATCCCAATGTGATTCTCGGCGACAAAATTTCAAAACAATATGTCTGATCCCAAATTTTGCAAGGGGACCCATCCAACTTTTATGTCCGTATTAATGACTTTAGCATGCATAATGCAGCGCGATTTAGCCGGAATTTCAAGGCACTCTTCGTGCGAGAAATGAATTGTCATCATATTTAGGATCAAACTTTTACGAGCAGCGTCAACGCGCCCACCGTATTTTTCTATGATGTTCCATCCGATCAGTCCGTCTGTATCAATGGGGAACCTGTCGGGGACGACGTGCATTTCGCATAAAAGTCCATGCACAATTATATTTGTTTTACCCAATGTCCGGCTTGTGCCAGGGGTGAATCCCGAAATTGCAAGAATTTCGCTTCTATCTAGCCGTTTGCTTGCGCTAATAGAGCTACATTTGATAACAGATACATCTACTCCCGCGTCTACATGAAAATTGTCTGCTTTGTTAATTAAATCATCGTCTTTTAGAATCACGATAGATGGTTTGTGCCCCGATCCTGCAAAGCTAATCGATACTATCCGCGAGGGCTCCCGCTCGCCTTGCTCTGGCGAGCTGGCCCTTTCGACGCCTGAGGACTGCGCCGAGCGATCTATGAATTTAAAGGCTTATCAGCCCCCTGAATCGAACGATCTCGGGTAGCGTCTTCCTGCCTCACGTCGCGGTTCCTGTCAAAATAATTGTTATCTCCGCGCTGATCGCTATTCTGGTCTCTTTGATTGTCCCGATAATTATCGCCATTATACTGATTGCTATTGCGACCATAATTATTATCATTAAAGTTATCGCTAAAGCGGCCTTTATTATTCTTCTATTTGTTATTGTTATTATGATTGTCGCCTGAGTCAAAAGTTGCTAAATTAATCGTGATCCTTATCGCCTGATTGAAGCTTTTTGGGTACTTACTGCGCATTTGATGATCTAGTGGATGCGTCAGCCAGAATATAAAGTACTGCAGCGCATCCGTACAGGCTTCTCGCTTATGCGACTCCCTATTGCTATCTCCTAGTTCTGGAGCCGAGTCGAAAATTGTAATCATCTGATTTAGTAACTTTTGTGCTCTTAAGTCGTAATTGACCGTTTTCTCGCCCGACCGCTGATTTATCACTTTAATCTGCATTAAGATATTGTCTGCCAAGCCCACATTGCTGTACTGCAGTACGAACTCTGCGAGCAACGTCTATACCGAATCGAAACTCATCACCCGCGCCGCGTAAACGTCAGACGCCCTTCCAATTAATTTACTCGCGATAGCTAATAGTAAGCATTATTCCTGCTGCGAGCGAAACATTTCCCTAACTTGTCGCGCTGCTATGCAAAATAAATTTAATTTATTGGGATTACCATCGAATTGCGGGGTTAGATTTAAGGCTTGTGAAAATGTGAGGCTGTGTCTGCGTGCATTTAACTTTGTTGTCTAAAATATTTAATCCTGGGATTGGGGCTGGTGCAAATGACTTTGAGTTTTAAGTTTCCTTGTGTACTGTAGGAGAGCACTGGGGCGTATATGTCCGACGTGTAGCTTGGTCATCCCATGTTATATGTGATGTGCTAGGTCGTGTTTCATTGGTGGCGAGCGTGTACTGTGTTTTCATCAACCTGTCAAGTGTTCCTTGTGGTTCAAAGACCGGTGTTTGCAAACGACGCCAGACGAGGACGGAGCGAGAGAGAGAGAGAGTGAGAGGGAAAAAGGTAGAGGTGCGCGCGCGAGGAAAGAATAAAACGAGGGAGAGAGAGAGAGAGAGAGGACTGCTGTCGACGACTTCAAGCGGCTCGTGCTTCCAAGATCAGCGTGTGTGTGTGTATCTATGTATATATAGTGTAGCGTGCAGCTGCGAGGGAACGAGCGGTGGCGAGGGCGATGGGGATGGTTGGATGGCTGGCTGGCTGGTGGAGCTATAGAGTCGGTGTTGGCAAAGTTCCGAATCTAAAGTGTCAACGTTCGCGGCGAGCTCGTGCCTCTCTGCCTGCTTCCACTTAAGGAACCTATAGGTATCCAGGAAGTCAAGGAAGGGTGTCGGCTCTACTTGCGTCAACTGTGACATTGTCGACCGCGTTATTCACTTTTTGACCGGGATTAAGATAAAATCACTATGTTTTCGCAGCCTCAAATTTCATGTTCAAATCTGATATGGAAGTATCGAGGAGGTTACTATCAGCATTGGAGGTATTTAACACTAACGAGTTAGGAGCATCAGTAGTCGCCGCTACCTCTTGCGTGTCGAACAATTGCATTTGTGCCGGCGCAATATACCGATGCCGCAGACATTTTACCTACAAGCATCGCACGAACTTCCGGGGTTAATTGCGCAAAAATAGTCTGCCAATCAGGGTCTGCTGCATCTAATAGGTCCATATCGCCATGCAAACTTGACACGCTCGCGTGGTTACTAGATAAGCTAGGTTGACGCTTATCTTTCTCACTTTTGGAGCTAAACAGGTTCGATAGCGACATTTTCCTATTAATCCACCTTCCTAGCATATAATTTAATAATAATAATATTGATAGCTGATTAAAATTCAGACAATAGGTATTGTTCCAATACTGGCGATATTAAGAGTGTGTGTATAAATTTCCAGGCGCAGTAAATCGCACGGAGGATAATGACTTGTTAGATTGCGAGTACTTACAGAAGCACTAATCCCAGGAACTTGACCAAAAACCGGCCGGACATTCTTCTTTCCGTCCTCACAATATCAAGAAAATGGCCCTTGAACTTCCTTCCTGTCAGCGCGGCTCGACAAAAAGGGCCTCGCGTCCTTCCTGTCTCTGCTCGAGCGTCTCAAACGCAAGGGCTGCTCGAAAAGCTGCTCGGCAGTTGATTTTGATCTTCCAATTATTTGTGAGCCTTGCCCACCGTGTTCTTCTCGTTTAAAATTTTCACAAGTTTTGAAAGTCGCAGTTCCAAAACACTCGTGTGCCACACACGCGAAAACACAACGGATGCCAATTTGTTACGGACAGAATATTTGCCGGGCGTGGGTGTGTAGAGATCGTAGTTCGCGTTATTTACACGAAGCAATTAAGCTCCGTGGTTCTTCGGTGGTTGGAGTGGTCGAGAAAGAAAGCACAAGACTAATAATAGGGTTATCAAAATATGTAAAAAAAGTCACAGTGGTATGACTTTTACGACAGCTAGTAAACAGAATGAAGTTGGCTTTCTTTATAACATTATTTTATCTGAACTTTGCAATAAAACCAAATAATATATTGTAATCATATTCATAGAACATTTTGTTATTGTATGTAGTTAAAAATAATAATAATCACGTTCATTTAATTGTATTATTATGTATTAAAAATAAATTCATAAATTTTAACAATTTCTTAAGAAGGACCTTTCGCTAGATATAGAGCATAAAGCAAAAAATCGTTTAAGAGTTTATAAATGTCCTATTATAAGTCTAATGAAATGTACTTAACAATAGTCCGAAACTACATGAAAAGAAATTTATTCCAAAAAAATCGTTACGTCACAAGTGTAAATATTGTCAATTTAAGAAATATTTAGTTAAACCCCTATTTTCTTTTATTTCTTAACCAACTTTAATGTTTCGGGGCTTATTTTTTTCCTCAAATATTTTTCTACAAAGTTGATCAAAGAAAATTTAAAAATAACATATCTGTAATAAGAGAAAGCTAATTATTTATAAATGAGCGCGTATAATATTATAAACAATTGAATTTCTCTAATCACAAATATATTATTTTAAAATTTTCTTCAGTTAACTTATTAGAGAAATGTTTAAGGAAAACCATAAGCCACCAAATATTAAACTTGGTTAAGAAATCAAATGAGGTTTAACTAAATATTTTTTCAATTGACAATATTTACACTTGTGATGTCAAGTTTTTTTTAAAGAATTTTTTTTTATGTAGTTTTAGACTATTATTAAGTAAATATAATTAGTTTTATCGTAGGACATTTGTAAGCTCTCATACGATTTTTTGTTTTATGCCCTATATCTAGCGAAAGAACCTCGTTAAACACATTTTTATATAAATAATTTTTATTACTAACATTTTTTTATTTTATAAATAAGGTTTTATTTCGATATTGTTAATAACTGCATAGAAATAGGTTGGTTATTCTTATGTAATCTAAATTTCTAAACAATTATAGAATACAATTTATAACGGGGTTTTATTCACTGAAACCCGCGATATATTAATGTGACTCTAGAGCATGAATAACGTGTGGGGGGGGGGAGGAGTAATATCGAGGATGACTCAGCAGTGCAATATAAAATAGATGTATATTCAAGAAGATGGAAAGGGGTACATTTATGAACACTAGAGAAAGATAGCGAAAAACAAGCTAAACTTACGTGCTACACCTCCATTGAACGGTCGGTTGCGGTCGCTGTACGGCTACCCACTCAGGCCTGGTCAATCCCTAGGAAGCGGCGATAGGCTGCGGAAGACTCTCGGCGTGGCTCTTCGCTCGCGTCTCGGCCTCGCAGAGTCACTGAAACGATTGCTCACGTATACACGGTAATCTATCACGCTCACTTCACAATCGCGTACGAGGCCCACGGAAGTCAAAGCGTCTCTGCCGAAAAATACCCGCGGCTCGTGCTTCGCGCCCCCCGCGGACCACTTATACTCCCTCTTTCTCTCTCTCTCTCTCTCTCGCGCGTATCTATACAAGAAACGAGACGCAGCACGAAGACGTTACGCACGGACCAAAGACAACAAACTATGTCAGAAGTGTCAATCTCTCGTGTCTAATGCTGAACAACGCACAAAAGCGCGCGGGAGATTTTTTTTATAAGTTCTTGATACAAAGAAAGACATATGGAAGGAACTCAAGAGCTTGGGACTCCTGCCAAAGACAAGAGAGGAGCTTCATGGTTTTTCACCGGATGAGCTTCATGCCCACTTTGCTGGGGTGTCGGTCTCCCATAGTGAAAATGACGAAGATATTGACATTATCCTGGCCACAGCCAGTGATAACGGCTTTGTTTTCAGTGAAATCACTTTCTCTGACGTAGTCCTGGCTGTTACCCATTTCTCGTCACGAGCTAGAGATGAGGACGGCATCCCACAGAGTGTGATATCCAAAGCTCTTCCGTTAGTGGGTCATCATGTTGCGAAAAGCTTTAATTCCTCCCTCTCAAATGGCATTTTCCCGGGAACTTGGAAGGAAGCTCACCTTGTGCCTTTGAAGAAGAATCCAGTTCCATCTTCGGTTTCTGATATTCGACCCATTGCGCTGTTAAGCTTCCTTTCCATGATCCTAGAAAAAATTGTCCATGACCAAATTTCTGACTTTTTAAGGACAAAAAATATTCTTGACACGATGCAAACAGGATTTTGACAACATCATAGCACTCAGACAGCACTACTGAAACTCACCGACGACATCAGAACAGGAATTAATAGTAAAAAGAAACTGTTGACAATTTTACTATTATTCTATTGCAGCAAAGCATTCACTTTATTTCACATTCAAAGCTGCTGCGTAAGCTGTTGCGCATGGGTTTCTCCTGTGGCTTAAGTCATACATTACAGGTCGTAGGCAAAAAGTCATTACTAATATAAACGGAGAATGAGATTGGCTAACCACCAATCTTGGCGTGCCGCAGGGCTCGGTCCTGGGTCCCTTGCTCTTCAGCTTATTCATTAACGACCTAAAAGACGCACTTAACGTACGCAACGTCGAACATATAATATACGCTGACGACCTGCAAACCTACATGCAGGTAACCTTGGGGAATCTTCGTGAGGGTATCCAGCGCATGTCGACAGTAGCCCGTGTGGTGTCGAAATGCGTCTCGGCCGCTGATCTGCTACTCAATGTCATCAAGACACAGGAGATCATCTTTGGTTCTGGTCACAACATCAAGCAGATCCAGAGCCTTGACTTGCAGAGCATTGAGGTGCAGGACGGTGTATTCGTACCCTTTGTTGACACAGTCACTAACCTCGGTGTGGCAATGGACGGAAGACTTACGTGGAAGCCGCAAATAGATGCGGTTAGCAAGAAGGTAAACAGGACTCTTTGTAGCCTGAAATTCTTTCGTTTATGCACTACTGAAGCACTTTGTAAGCAGTTAGCATGTGCATTGGTATTACCTCACCTAGATTACTGCTCAGTAGTTTATCTTGATGTGTTAGGCGAGCTTCAGACACGACTGCAACGCTTACAAAATTCATGTGTGAGATATATATGTGGTGTTAGGTGGGATGAGCATATCACTCCTTATAGGAAGGGCCTGGGCTGGTTAGATATCAAGGCGAGGAGAGAGTATTTTATGGGGTTGCTGCTTTATAAAGCGGTTGTTATGCGGCACCCAACGTATCTTACTACTCTCTTCGAAGAAAATCAGGCAAGGACTTCAAGTAGGGGGGGGGTGGAGAGGGGTATGAAAGAGCTCTCAGTTCCGGGGTCGCGCACGGATAAGGGTCTATATTCTTTTAGGATTCAAGGTGCACGCCTCTGAAACTTGTTCCCCTGCAATGTAAGGTGTCTGCCATCACTATATAAGTTTAAAACGGCGTTAGGTAGGCACCTTAAAGAATTACACGGCGACAAAACTCCATAAGTCCGCAACTAAAATCTTGTCATTTTTGTGTAGTCTTAATTTATTCTTGTGTAGTCTTTAATTTATTTAAGTGTTAAATGTTAAGTGTGAGTGTAATTACTAGCGTGAATGAATGTATGAACGAAAGAAGAATGTAAGGCGTTTTATTTTCCGACGCGATAGATATATGTGCAATATAAATATATATGTGTATATATTTCTGTTATCTATTTATTTGTATATTATTGACGAAATAATATGTGATAGTACTGACTACATTATGATATATTAGACAATAATTGACGACCTGTGATATAAATTTTTGTCATTAGTGATAAATAAAAAGAATATCTATCTATCTATCTATCTCTTTCCTTAGCACTCGAGTCTCCGTGCTCACTCTGTTCGCCACTGGCAGTGCCTGTAACAGCTGTAATGATTAGTACATGTTTTATATGTGAGAGAGAGAGAGAGAGAGAGAGAGAGAGAGAGAGAGAGAGAGAGAGAGAGAGAGAGAGCACGTGACAGGGTGTAATTACACGTCACAAATTTATAATTTTTCAAGTTTTTGGATATGTTAGAAAGATTATGATAAATTTTGCGTAATTACATTTAAAAGAGCATAAAATTATCTACATTTTGTACCATAAATTTTAAATTAACACTTTCATTACTTTTGTTATAACCGATTACATCATATTTAGTTTAAAAAGTTAAATCTCGGAAATGTATGATGCAGCAAATAGCAGCATCATATGTAAAATTTTTAGATAAAGTAACTTTTTCTTATCGTTTAACTGATTTATGTTTTTAAACCATGAAATTCTTTAATTTTCAAAATATTTAAGTTTCTATTCATTTTGTTTTAATCTAATATTTTTATGAGAAATTGAAAATAAAAAGAATTTTAACCATTACAGGTATTTGAGATTCTAATTAAAAAAGATATAGCAATTTAAAATTAATATAATAGAATAAAAATTTTTATATTAGAACAATTAATTTAGTTTGAGGAAGCTAAGTGCCAATGAAATATGAGCGGTTATTTTTTTAAGGTCGTTAGGTCTCCTTGATTGGTTATAATGAAAACCTCTACATTTCTTAGGATACGGCAAGGTTTAGAGAGTTAATGTGATCAAATTGACGCTTTCAAGGTTTTATTATGTTCAAAATAATTGTGCTTATGATATGAGTATTTGAATTTGTATATAGAAATTATTGTCCGAAGTTATAGTCTATTTAAGCCATATTGCATAATAAAATTTTAAAAAATCGGAGAAATTTCGGTTAAATAGACTATAGCTTTGGTCAATAATTTCTATATACAAATTCACACACTAATATCATAAGCACATGTATATTGAACATAATAAAACCTTGAAAGCATTAATTCGATTACATTGGCTCTCTAAACCTTATGGTAGCCAAATAAATAAAGAAGTTTTCATTATAGCCAATCAAAGGGACCTATCAACCTTAAAAAAATCGCTGCCAATTCATTAGCACTTAGTTTCTTCAAACGCTATAAATTGTTCTAATATGAAATTATTTATTCTATTTAATTCTATCGTGAAAAATCAGTTTGATTTTCTAAAAATGACACTAAATTTATCATAATATTTTTAATATAAAAAAAACGGTAATACTGATATTCAAAAATCGAAAAATCCATAAATAGCTAATACATCATTATACTATACACTACATTTACTATACTTATTTAGCAGATTATCCTACACTTGCTAGTATTTGTTAATAGATAAATAGAAATAACTGCTTTAATTCAAACTTTACCGTTACTTCTGCAAATTTTCCATACTTCGAGATCGACCTTTTTTATTATAGCTTACACTGATTTGATATAAGGTAGCGTGAAACTGGTGCATACGTTTCACTTAATTCATATGAGTTTTTATCTTCGAAACGTCTTATTACAAGTTGAGCTTTACACATTTCACATCGTTGTGTAATCCAACTTTCCTTTTGAATACCTACCTTGAATCAATGATATTTAACTTTTTCGCTTCCGAGCTTGATAGCCTATCAACTATCGTTCTAACTTTACTTTTTTCCATTGAGTCCAGTTCTGTATGAGCATAGGCTTTCGATAAAAGTTTGACTTATTTACAAATACACACTGTTCATCGTGTTCTATCAAATTCAAGTCTGATTGATGCTTATGTGACTCTGTCGGTTGTTCAAATGCTTGTTCTTTTCTTGGGCATCATCTTTTCCGTTTCTCTCACTCCGTCTCAGAAATTAAAGTCTCTTTCTCTTTATCAAACCATGTTTCGTGATTTTTATCTCCCAACGGATTTGTCTAATCTTTAATACTGCTTCTGTTGTATTTGTTACCAAAAACTAGTTTTTTATTATATTGAACATTTCTACTTTCGTAGACTTTCCTTCTTCCGGTTTCAAAAATAACTATCCCGTTGGTCTGTAACCAATCAGTATGACTCATTTTGCTAGCTAAGCGAACTTAGGTCCTGTTTTCCTCTGTACTTTAATATATAATGCAACCAAAACGTTTCAATTGTTTTAAGTTAAGCTTTAAATCTAGATTAAATGCTTGTAATATCTTGATATCATATTATTCGAGCTATGAAGAGTTCTATTGTAAAAATAAACGGCTAACTCTGCTTAAAACTTATCGAGAACATCCAGCATATAGCCTCCTGTAAATTTTGTACCTTGATCACATCGAAGATAACAGAATTTCACATCATATCCTAATAAATTTCTCGAGCTTTTATAAACGACTATACGCAATGACCGGTTTCGCTGTTATTTTTCATTGGGTTCGCCATTGCAAGTCGTGAAAGATCATCAACAAATAAAGATATAAATCTGTAACCCTTAGGGTATGTAGCCGGACAAATCGGACCTATCGTATTGGTGTGAACAATTTGTAAAGGCTAATCGCTCTCCGTCTAGTCGAACTGAAACGAAATTTGTTAAATTTAGATACAATGTAAATTTCACAATCCACACAGAATCATCAAAGTTAATTTCTTTTAAATATTTCATATTTGGAAATTTTATTTTAAATTCTTTCGAATGTTTTAAAGAAACATGTCTCAATCTCACACGCCACAAAATTGCTTTATTTGTATGAAACAAATTATAAATTTTACTAATATCTGATTCACAGTCTACATTTTCACAATCAGTTAACTAATTTAAATTATTTATTTTTCTATCTTTTAATGTATCCTCAAAGTTTGAATAGCCAGAGCAAGGCTCATTGCTATGTGATTTTACAACTAACTTTATATCACTATCAGTTTGCAGAGGTTCATCAAGCTTATCATTTTCATTTACTTTATCAATTTCTATTCCAGTTTCAAGATTATTTTGTTCACTATCTATTTGTTCACTCTCAGTCCTTATTTTATGTTCAAGTTTATCGGAAGTTACACTTCTTGTCGTGTAATCGCGTTGCCTTCTGGTAACATATGCAACAACCTTATCACTTATCCTAAAAGTCAGAAGCCTTTTCTTTACTCGGATTATACTTAATATTGTGTAATTGCTTCTTCAAACGGGTAGTAGTAAAGTTAGTATCATTTTATTTTATAGGGATGTACTGTTTGTGGCCAGTGCTCCGGTTTTATACATGTAACATAATTTTGATCATTTTAAAAGTTTTAACTGTTGAATTCCATACAACTTCGGCATTAGCATGATTGTTAAGTACTTCAGAGCATTGTATAATTATGAAGATACACTAAGCTCAGTATATTTTCACAGAATAAATACTTTTAGTTTAAGGTGTGTTGAAAATAGCATTTTCTCTGTGCACCTTTCTATTGTATTCAGATACATTGAGTGACCGTGTAGTAGTGTTCTTGTTATACCTTCGAGCTAAATTCAACGGTTTCTATTCCCAAACTGGCAAACATTGAAGAGTAGTCAATCTAAACAGCCAAGTCAAGCTTTAAAGTCGTGCGCTCGTTTCTACGTTCTGTTTTGATTTCTCCGTGAAAATGAAGTATAGTAGAGAAAAGAGAGCATCTTATAAGATGCGTTAGTCGAGATCAAAGAAGAGAAAAAATGTTTTTAATGCCTCTGCGAAAAAATTAAAAATGTAAGCGGAGATCTTTGTTCTGCGTGATGCGTCTGTTGAATATCGAATTTTGAACTTTATTACAGTGTTTGCAGCAATTTCTGAATATGTGAAGTGTAAAATCTGTGACGAAAAGGTGAAATTTCAAACTGCTTCTGAACGACGACTTGATTTTAAGATTGTCTTGTTGTATGATAAATGTGCAGCTCGTACCATACATTCTAGTCCATTTGTCGGGCATTCTTATGCGATTAATAAACATTTTTAATTTGCCATGAGAGTTCTCGGATTAGGATTGAAAGATGCAGCAAAATTCTGTCGATTAATGGACATGCCAGCTTTTATAACGCAGAATACTTATCATATGATTATAAATGATATACATTCCTGTGTACAAACAGCCACAGAGAAACTTTTCCAACTAGCTTGTACTGAAGAGAAAAATTCGACTTCGATTTTTGTGAAAAGTTCCTATTGCAAACCGTGTGAAATTTGGAGTAAGAGAATGAACACTGAAGAGTATAATGAGTAGTATCAAAATCATCAAGATGATTGCTGTGCAAATCATACAAGTTCTCGGGGATTTTGAAAGCTGCACCTGACGGCGATAAAGAAGTTATCGAGAAAGAATGTATTGAGCACGTACATAAGAGAATAAGCACGCGACTCCGAGATTGTGTAAAAAAAAATGTGGAAACCGTTGAAAAAAGTGAAAAAAAAAATACAAAATAAACTCTTGGTGGAAAAGGCAAGCTTACTGGTAAAATGATTTATAAATTGACAGTTTACTACAACTTAGCCATTAGAAGAAATTGTAATTCCGTAGAGAATATACATAATGCAATATGAGCTACATTTTATCATTGTTGTTCAACAGACGACAATCTACAACACGATAAGTGCCTGATCGGTCCGGAGTCATGGTGCTGTTGGCAACGGGCAGAAGCTGCAAATGAATTACCTGCTTTTAAGCGCGATTATCAGCCATTGCCACAGGGTGTTGCTCAGGCTTTGCATCCGATCTATACAGATCTCAGCAATAAAAATTATTACAAAGATGTGTCGATGGTTTCACGAAAAACAACAACGAAAGCTACAATCAACTCATATGGAAAAATGTGCAAATGGCTACATAAGAAGGTACAGCATCACTCTTGTATTGTATGAGTGTAATGGGACTTTCACTTGGGCCCAATGTGATTTATATGCCGAAAAGGAGGATGCAGAGCGCGTCAGGATCTCCAAACAAAGAGCGCACGAAAGCACACGAGAGGGAAAAATGGTCCACTGGCAACACCAAATCGAATTATTAGAAGCTCTTGAAACTTTGAATGCGTTTTTTTCACAAGCTTTAAAAATACATTTATAGTGATTAATCGAAGGCTTTTCTCACCGATAAATATTTTCCATTTTACAAACAATTTAAAGACAAAATTTTAATCGAAAATCGATATTTTTGAGAAGCCCCCATATTGTTAAAAATTAATATTTTGCTCATACCTTCCGATTAAACACCAGATTATGCCTTATATTAACGAAATCTTTTTTGTTTTTTCATTTCAGATGATCCAGTCTAGAGATATCGTGGTCACCGCAACACGCCTTTTTTAGAGCAGCTCCCGGAGATTGGCTATAGTAGCTTTATAAATCATTATTTTCACAAGTAATAAATATGAGAATACAATTAAAAGTTACCACAATATGCATATAAATTTTTACGTCAATAAATTAAAATGTCTTATAAGAAGTTCGTATAAAAAGCCACCCTACAAATAGTGAGTTGTGCCCTCAGAGTATAAGGACTCCAAATAGCCTAGGATAAGGGAGGCCCGCGCGCGTTCGAAACCCTCTCTCATCACGGCGGCATGTTCAGCAACGATCGTTCTGATCATGCATGCGATTCCCGACCTGCGCAATACAATGGGAAGAATCCAATCAATTTGGCTTTAACTCGCAACCTTAATATAATAAAAATATAAATATTATATAAACGTTTATAATTAATTAAAAGGTCGAGCGAGATTATAAATAATTATTGAAAGTCAGAGCAAAAAGTAGTTAGTCACGACAACGAAAAGTGTGTGTAAATTCTTTCCGCACACCAAAGCAGCTGTGCCGCGCGCAGCACTCCGGTGATCGACCGGTCAAAATTTGTTTTTTTATGCTTGGTGAGATCTTCGATTATTGAAATGAGAAATAATTTTACATTGTCACAGTTAGTATCGAAACAAATGATGTAAAAATCGAAAATGGTTTTTCTTCAACATTTACAAAAATTTAAATTTTTCGTGGAAAATTAATTTATTTATTTATTACTTCTCAGAATTTAATTTTGTTTGACATAAAGATATAACATCTTGAGAAAATTAATAATTAAAATTGACAATAATTTTTGACATTTTTCTTTTGGAAAAGTTAATCGCGTTAATTTTGTAATTATTCAACTTATTTTTCGTTTCTAAATAATTTGCGAAAAAATTTACGCACACTTCCGTTTTTTAAAACGAGATTTGAACTTAGAAGAGCTAAGTTGACAAGTAAAAATTTCTTTTTAAATTATTTATAAATTTTAACGAAGGTATACCTGTGACTTATTAGATTATTGAAGCGAATAGAAATCGAAAATTGCATACACCAAAGCGATAGAATTTGCGAGGATCGTTCACTCAGCTACAACAAGAAAAATTGAATTGTGAAATTTTTCTTGTGGCACCGAGTTGAAATCATCCTCGCACACAAATAAAAAGAACGATAACCTGTAGAAACGCGAACTATATCTGATGATCAGTTATATATCAGAGAATTTCTACAAAATGGCGGACGCCATAGCGTCAGCAATCGAAGACTGGATTCTGGGATTGAATGGCCATAGACTCGAGGAGGCACTGTCGCAGTTGAAGCTGACGACAGATGGAAATCACTTTGCTCGAGCAGATCATTTGAAAAAATGGTTGCTAGATAGTTACTCAGCCGACAATTTCGAACAATCCCAAGAACCAGAGATCAAAACCATCAACAACTGAGCAATGTTACGCAGGTAGTTGATTAACGACACCATCACAGAAGACGTGGACAATGGAACTTATAAGGATGATGCAAAAGACTACCAACTGTCCGCGTTACTGTCGGACGCAGCGGTCCAAAGAAACCTTGAGCAGTCGCTGCGTGGATACCCGATAACGTAAAATGGGAAATAGACCATTCCGTGAATAACAACAGATCGAAAACACAGGAAGAAACGGGAACACCGAATGGAGATATGATAACGTTGGTATCAGCTAAAGAAAATCCCTTCCAGGTACCAGTAGACATATCATTCACGCTAACTGAGTTCATTCATTAAACCAGGAGGCTCAGACAGCAATTCGACACAATGCGGAAAGAACCATTACTATCCAGCACAAGATACGACGAAGGCTGGCGCTCCGTGAACTTCCGGGATACTTATATGTTATTCGGAAACACGCAGTTCGACGAACGCGATGGCAGTTCAGCGAACCCGCCCCTGGCGAGTGGCGCCTGAAGAGAGAGGAGAAGTCGAGGGACCACTACGTCGAGCAACCAGCGATGAATCAGAACAACAAACTATCATAGAGAAAACAGGCCAGTCGATGAGCGGCGGAGAGAAAGACCGAACTATGATCATAGTGACACTAGTCCATCTGGCGAGGGACGAAGAGATCATGGTTCATCAAGTCCACAGCCCTGGTCAGATACCTTCTACCAGGTAACACGATGTGGCAGCAACTCACGCGACGTCGGTCAAGTTGTCAGGAAATGGAACATCAAGTTCTCTGACAAGAAAGACCAAAGCATAGACTCCTTCTTCGCGAGAGTTGACAACTACAATACCCTGGCGAACTTATCGGACGCCGAACTCTTGACAGCACTGTCGGAGCTCTTCACCGATGCGGCAGCAACTTGGTACCGAAATAATAAAAGGAAGTGGAAAACTTGGAGAGAATTTACCGCTTCGGCCAGGCACTGGTACGGCACGAGCCGTCAATACCAACAAAGACTGCTGAACGAAGCGTATATTTGGATGCAAGGACCGGATGAGTTGGTACGAGATTACCTCACGTGTCTGATAGGAATAATGAATAAACTATCACCACGGCTCGACGATACTAAACAATTAGATCTCTTGCACCGAAATATGCTAGCAGATTTACAGAAGTTGGTAAGGAGATCCGACGTCACTAGTGTAGAAATGCTGCTAGACGCGGCAACGGATGCTGAACAAACGTTGAATCACGAGAGAGCGTACCACCTATCACCACTACCAGAAGCTTCTCTGCTCCCTGAGTTGGCCTACAGACCGACTCAAGGGCAGAAGAAAAACAAAACGGAGATATCTGCTGTAGCTAAAGAGGAAACGAAGCCTTCTATGCCAGACTTTACGGCGATGTTTGCCAAGATGTTGAAGGAGAAGTTCAAACATCTCCAACAACCGAATATGAATGAGTACTTCCGATCTAGGAGTGGACAGGGGAAAGGAGGACAGAGAGGCCCCAAGAGATATACCGCGAAACAGGACAACTCTCAGCCCAGGAAAGAGCGAGAAAAGCCCAGGTCGGACTACCCTGGTGGGACACCAGGGGGGTATAAACAACGATTCGACCCTACTCAACCTTTAGTGTTTCAGATGCGGAGAACTGGATTTCATAAAAAAGTATTGCTCTAAGTGCTCGGTAAACGAAGAGAGGAGGCCGCCTGAGCTACACCCTCTCAGAAGAAGGTGAGTAAACCACTCAGATAAAGAGATTCGCGAAGCTTCCAGAAGGGTGCACGGTCTCTACAGCCCCAACCCTCGACGGAACACAAGTGCCAAGGGGGAAAGAGCATGTCCAGCCACGTCAAGACGAATACTTTCCGGAAGACGAGGTCGTATGGGATGGGCGGGCAACATCAACTCTCTCAGAAGACAAAGGGGTGACTGAAAAGCTGCACAGACCAGCGCATAATCCAGAAAGAATGGGACCGCACCGACGCATTCTCTAGTCGAAACAGAAGCAACGTCTAGGGGAAAGAATGTGCTCCCAGGAATGAGTACGTCCTCTTCCGATGGGAAGGGCAACTTGGATGAGGTCACAGAAGGGAACGTCACCTCAGTGACAGCACAAGTCACCGAAGCTGAAGCAACGGTGATAGATTCTGACGCCGAGTCACAATCCCACAGGTCCTCTACCGAAGGAGATCATCGAGACCTAACCACCCCTTATAGGCTCAAGATCCACCGAAATGGAACGTGAGTCGAAACAACCGCAGAAGCGGGCTATACAGGGAAGAAGACGAAACCCGCTGGTGGCTCCAGATAGGAATTGGGGGTTTCACGATACGAGCCCTTTACGATAATGGAGCATCCAGTACGGTAATAGGGGCGGTTGAGCTACAAATACCAGATTATACCTTTTGGTCATTGGGGGTCACGTCACACTCTCCATATCAGTCGCAGGAGAAGTACGGGACGTACGTGTGGGTATCGTTTCTTACCTAGACGACGAATGTTACGTGGGAGTGAACTTCGTAAAGAAGTATAAAGCCATACTTCACCCAGATGAGCAGGTCCTATACTTTAAGGGTAACCAAACTAGAATACAGTTGGAGGTAGCCAGTTTAGATGCTGGCGTAGCCGCCATATTATCAGTGGCTATCGCCGATGTCACCGATTCGCACCGCCAGGAGCTAGAAAGTCTCCTAGATGAATCTTTAAAAGGCCAAAAGGGCTTACATATCTGGACGGTATCATAATAATTTCTAAAACGTTCGAAGAATACAAACACCTGTTGTAATTGATCCTCGCGAGGTTGAAACCCACAGGACTAATCATTAATCGAGAGAAATGCGTGGTTTGTAAACTCGAGGTGCGATATATGGGAGTTCTGGTGAACCCAGACGAGGTTAGACCAGACCCAGAAAAGATCGAGTTCGTAATGAATTACGCAGCATCCTAAAACCTGAAACAACTGAGACGTTTTCTGGGTATGGCTTCGTGGTATGGAAGATTCATGAAGGATTACGCAACGTTAGCTGAACCTCTGACCCGAGAAAATTCAGAAGTGCGACTGGATTGCGGATCAACAAGATACGTTCCACGGGCTAAAGGCGCTGATCGCCTCAGTTCCTGTCCTGCAGAGTCCTCTGTCGGATAAACGGGTCGTAGTTAACACCGACGTTAGCAACGCTGGAATTGGTGCGGTGCTCCTCCAGGAAACAGAAAAGGGTGAGAGAGAACTTGAATTCGCCAGCAAAACGTTGAATTCGGCAGAGAGAAACTACATCGTGCCCTTGCAAATGTCTGGCAGTGGTATAGGCCATTGAAAAGTTCCGCCCATATATCGAGGGGTACCACTTCCAAGTGGTAACGGACCACTTGAGCCTGGCGTGGCTAATCATGTATGAAGAAGAAGAGACACCAATAGGCTCCATAAGTTGGTCAGCCAGTACTGAAGACTAATGGTACCTAACTGCTCTCAATAAATCGGCTACAAACCCTCGTGAGAACCCGACCTGGAAGTTTATTGGGGGAAATTTATACCATTACTAGCCTGAAGAAGAGCTCGTGGACACCGTAGGCGACGATGATGCCTGCAAACTCGTACTGCCATACAAACACCGGCACGCCATCCTGCGGGAGATTCACGATAACCCGATGACTGGACATCTCGATCGAGAAAAAACATATGCCCGAGTGACACAACAATACTTCTAGCCGTGTAAGGTAGTCCAGAATCCGCCCATCGGGAAGATGGGCATACGAACGGTTGAGAGGCCATGGCAAATTGTAGCCGGCTATATCACCGGACAATTGCCAAGGAGTACGGGTGGGTATGAATATCTGTTGGTGTTTCAAGATCTATTCACCAGATGGGTTGAGTGTATCCCCATCCGAAAAGCAAATGCCCGAACCGTCATTAAAAAGTTTCACGAGAGTATCGTGATGCGGTTCGGAGCACCAGAGACGTTTCGTTCTAACAACGATACTGAGTTTCAAAATACACCCTCCCCCCTCCATACTGGTCGAGAGCAAACCCAGTGGAGTGGGAGAATTGGACCCTGAAGAAAATGATCATGTCCTACGTGACAGAAAAACACAAAACTTGGGACGAAAATCTACCAGAACGTAATAAACACGGCAAAACACAGTTCCACGGGTTTCAGCACAACAATGTTGAACTATGGCAGGCAGCCAACGTCTCCTAGTACCGTAAGACGGGAACAGAAGAGTCCCGTGTCAGAGTCAGTACAGCAAGAATTATTGCAGGCCTGGAATGCTCGCATGCTAAGATTACGCGAAGCACAGGAACAATCTCCATTGCGTTCCAAGACTGAACGGGTCAGGCAAGTGAAGTACTACGATGCTGGACGTCGAGAGGCAGCTTTTACACTAGGGGACATAGTCTACCGGAAAAACAGAGTCCTGTATTCGGTAGCTCAAGGCCTCACAGCGAAACTGGCATCCAAGTTCGCAGGCCCGTTTATCGTAATAGGTGTGCACGGGCCCAACTTGTACAAACTCTTTGGCCCTTCGGGACAAGTAGAAGAACTAGTCCAAGCCGAAGACTTGAAAATATTCATACCTGGTGAAAAACCGACAAACACTCCTGGAATATAAGAAGAGAAGCCGACTCGACCACCTTGGGAGGCAAAGGAGATGAGGGATCCTCCGGTATCCGACGAAAAGGCGCAGACCGGGACCCCAGCTGGGGTACTATCACCCGAAATTGCCACGCAAGGCGCACTTTCTTTCAGAAACATAGGGAGTTTTCAGACCACATCCTCGTGTGGCTGAATGAAATGAAGGAGAGGTTGTGGCAGGAGGAGGCCAAAGCAGCCGTTGCCGCGCTCTTGGCGGATGCAAAGTAGTCCAGTCAAATTAGCCGAAAATCGATGAAAAATGATTGATGTGACCTCACCGGCTGAAAAAATTCATGTTTATGTAAACGAGTGCTCTGATTCTGAATCTGTTGACAAAACAACCAGATTTTGACCGTTTGCTTTAAAAAAATTGGGGAAACTCCCCAAAAACGGTTTTTCACTTATATCTTTGAAAGTATAAGTCGAATCAAAAAACTTTAAACATGAAAGTTGTAGATCGAGAAAAAACCTATCGGGTTAAGTAAGTCCGCTGAAGGCCAGGTGTCATATTTCACCGATAACGTAGAAATAAGGCGTAAAAAGTGACTTTTTATAACTCCACAACGAATACAGCTAGAAATCTGTCATTTTGTGGAAACATGCTCTATGCTATGTAGAGACAGCGTGCAAATTTTGGTAAGAAAATTTTCATTTTTTCGGAAGTTATAGCGAGTTTCCCTAAAAAAGGCGTTTCACGGAAAGTACGATTGTGAGATTTCTATTGGTCGTAGAATAACGTTTTTGACGGTTATAGTTTTGTAAAGATTAGTTTTATAACTTGAGAAAATAAAAATATCGATTTTTCAATTTTAACCCAAAAAAAATGGCGGCAAAAAAATGACGAAAACGGCATCAGCGATCATACTTCAATATCGAGCGCCTGGGCACGGCAAACTTTCATACACACTCGCTCCGCCAGAGTGAAACTGCCGCTGCGCGTCTCGCGCGCGCCGTATGTTTCAACATGAAAATAATCGATTTAGTCTCGTGAAACATTATGCAATAATGTTTTCTACAAACTTTAGATAAATATCTAACGAATGACATTTGAAAAATCTGTTTATAATGAAATGTCAGTGCGCAGTGATTATTCGAAAAAAAAACTTTATCTCGGCTTCTATTTGTCGTAGAATATTCATTTTTTTTTCAAAATTTAGGTAAAAATTCCAGCTTTTCAGCTATATACACAGACCGGCAGACAGACAGACAGACAGACAGACAGACAGACAGACAGACAGACAGACAGACAGACAGACAGACAGACAGACAGACAGACAGACAGACAGACAGACAGACAGACAGACAGACAGACAGACAGACAGACAGACAGACAGACAGACAGACAGACAGACAGACAGACAGACAGACAGACAGACAGACAGACAGACAGACAGACAGACAGACAGACAGACAGACAGACAGACAGACAGACAGACAGACAGACAGACAGACAGACAGACAGACAGACAGACAGACAGACAGACAGACAGACAGACAGACAGACAGACAGACAGACAGACAGACAGACAGACAGACAGACAGACAGACAGACAGACAGACAGACAGACAGACGGCCAGACAGACAGACAGACAGACAGACAGACAGACAGACGGCCAGACAGACAGACAGACGGCCAGACAGACAGACAGACAGACAGACAGACAGACAGACAGACAGACAGACAGACAGACAGACAGACAGACAGACAGACAGACAGACAGACAGACAGACAGACAGACAGACAGACAGACAGACAGACAGACAGACAGACAGACAGACAGACAGACAAAATTCAAAATGGCCGATACAAAATGGCGGACATTAACCCGACTTAACTCATTTTACCGCAACAAATGATTTAAGATCAGTTTAAAGTATCGATATAGGGGTTTTTCAGGCTTCGAATCTTATTTTAACCTCTAAATTTCAAAATTCAAAATGGTCGATACAAAATGGCGGACATTAACCCGACTTAACTCATTTTACCGCAACAAATGATTTAAGGTCAGTTTAATGTAGCGATATTGGGGTTTTCAAGGTTTTTGAATCTTATTTTAATATCGAGAATCTAAAATTCAAAATGGCGGATCCAATATGGCTGATATTACCCCACACCTAACCCGTTTTCGATATTTTTAACCTCAGACAGGCAATTCAAAACTCAATAAACGGGGGGAAAGCGATATGTGTAGGCTTAATACCCGTTTACACAGTTGGTGAGCAAGTCAATCAGCGGCTCTCTTCATCGGCGACTTTTTCTCCAACAGTCCTTTTCAGGATAGTTGGTGAGCAAGTCAATCAGCGGCTTTCTTGATCGGCGACTTTTTCTCGAACAGTCCTCTTCAGTATAGTTTGTGAGCAAATCAATCAGCGGTTTTCTGCATCGGTGACTTTTTCTCCAGCAGCTCTTTTCAGGATAGTTGTCCAAGTCCATCAGCGGCTTTTTTCATCGGCGACCTTTTCTCCAATAGTCCTTTTTAGGACAGTTGTTGAGTAAGTCTTACTTTATCGGCGACTCCTTGTTCAACTGTACTAGCAGTAATTTTGTTCTTTATAGTTTTTTTATACTTTCAATTTTTTGCTTTCGTTCTAACATTTCTTTTGTTTTAGTTGTGCTCTCTCATATCCTACAACAATGTCTTATCCTGCGAAAAAATACCGTGCCGATAGATGTGTAAATTCATTTGATATTAATAAAGGACACATCAAATCACTTAGGAAGATCTCTAAAGCAATTCAAAATGTCTATCCTGATTATCCGAATTCATCAGTGGTTTGTGATTCATGTAGAAAATCTTTTAACGAACTACATGATTTGTAATCACCAAACGTCAGTATGAGTGTTGATTTTGAATCAGATACTGACTCACCTTCTGTTTCAAACACGGATGCACTTACGCAAGATGATCTTACAGATATTTTAACTGGGCTCAAAGACTAATTGCAATCTCTGCCGCAGAACGATCCATATTCTTTATTCTTTAATCAATTTAAAGAACAGTTTCCTGAACATCCAATTGGGCTTACCAAGTTTGCGGAACTGAGACCAAAATGTTGTGTCTTTGCAGGATCCTCTGGTACACACAACGTATGTGTATGCACGATACACCAAAATTTCAAGGCGATGATTGATGCAGTAAATATAGAAAAAATCTCAAACAATATTCTGAAGAATTATAAAGATTGTTTGAACTTCTTTGTTCAAGTTGTTATTTAAATGAATGCAAATTTTGTCCAGATTTCAAAAGTTTTCTAATTACGTTGAGAATATTATGGATGAGCACAGTATTCGTCAAGTCATCTTCAGTATGTGGCAATCAACCGATAGATACACTTTGATAAAACAATGCCTAACGTAGCAAGAATTTATTGAAACTTTATGTTCTAGCTTAGAAAAGTTAATACCTCATCACTTCATCGCTAAGGAAGAATCAAAGTTTATTCCTCAGAAGAAAAATAACCTTTTATGTTGAAATCCAATTGTAAAGGTGTTATTTCAACAGTCTGATGAAAAATTTAGTTAATCATATTTCTTATAATATTAACATGCGGTGCCAAGTCAGTATGTTGATTTTTAACGAAGGTTCTAAAAAAACGACCCAGTTCTCGATTTACTCGCTCCTCGATGTTACTTTGTGGATGGCAAATTCAGGAGTAAGTTAAGCCAATAATCTCCTCCTCTAGTTTTTGTTGCCATTTCTTCGAGGTAAATTGCGTACCATGGTCATATACTGTTCTGTTCGGATTGCTGAAATGAGGAATGTAATGATTAAAAATCTTCCTTATCACTGTTTCTGAATGTGGTGGGTTCTTTGCCCTTATTTATTTTGTGATAGCTCTTAGTTATGAGTTTCCTTGGCCGCGCGGACCGTGTACAGCGCAAGATGGTACGTACAATCGGTCCACAGGTAGAAGGCCCAAATTCCACTCACGTTTGCTAATCAGCTCGCACGGCGTCGGCCGTGGTTTTATTTGAGATATGAGTTGAACGTTAACACCGATTTATTCACAGGACGATTAAATACAATTACACCGAGAGTGCCGCGTGGTGTAAGCCTGCGGGGCAAGAGAGTAGGAGGTTGTCTCGCTCGTACGCGTGGGAGATACAAGGAGAGCTAAACTTCCTCGGCCGTAATCGCAGGCTCGCTCGCGTACTCGCCGTTGCGTGTTTCATCCGTGCGCCTAGGTTGGGCGTCTTCGCGCGGGACGTGCCGTTGGTGCGAGAAGCGAAGCGGAACTACTTGCGCGTATCTGAGGTCGGCGTTGACCTAGCCTAATCTCGCGCGTCGCGACTCGGCTGGCTAACTCTCTCCCTCTCTATCTCTCTCTTTCTCTCTATTTCTCCCTGCTACTTACCGAGCGCACAACATGTGCGCTTCGCGTCGACTGCTCTCTGTCCCCAATGCTTGCTATAATAGGAAATATATTAACATACATGTAAAATGTGTGGCTTTCGCCCGGCGAGGCGTTGTGACGTTTTGTAAGTGAATGCGATAATAATTGCATAAGCAATAAAACTGTCACAATTTTTACTAAATGTATATAAAAGTCTAGAATTGTAGATTAGTTATTCTTTTGTCATAAATATATGTATTTTTCAACAATATTTTTATCAATTTTATTCTTATCTTTCATATAAAACAAGGTTTTCTAGTTATATAAAAGTGCGTTTTCTTAAAAACAATAAATATTTCATTTAACAACATTGATCATTATTTATTCTTTCTATTATGTAGATATAATACAGGGATAAGTAAATAAATTAATAGACAATAATGGTAGACAAATCATCAATTCTAGGTGTATATAGAATAGTGACTATTCACCTTTATTTCTTGTATTTATAACAAAATCACCACAAAAGAAATCTTGTTACTATATTCAATTATATCTTACTTTATTTTCTTTTTTATATCTTCTTGTATCTTGATATTTCATCTTAAGAGGAGTCCGTATCTACTGTCCTTGTCTAATCACGTTTTTGCTTTTTATTCAAATTGTAGTTTGTTAATTGAAAAACTAAAAGTTGGCCCCAATTTGTATTAAAATAAGGAATATTTTGAGACCTTAAAAAGTATCTAACATTATTTTCTTTTGGAGAAAACTTCGGAACGCGAAAATCGAGGTTAGCTTTTCCGTTTCGAAGTTTTCTCGAAAAGGAAATAATGTTAGATACTTTTTAAGGTCTCAAAATATTTCTTATTTTAATACCAATTGGGGCCAACTTTTAGTTTTTCAATGAACAAACTACAATTTGAATAAATAGCAAAAACGTGATTAGACAAGGACAGTAGATACGGACTCCTCTTAATGCATATAACATATTTAATCTATGAATATAATTTATATCTAATACTATGACATACAAAATTATATACATTCAAACATGAGTACTAGCAGATAGAGAGATAGCCATACAGTGCGATTCATAACTTTAAGACCACCCACATTTTGCGCTAAATCACTGTAATTTAATATTGTATTGATACATAAATTTTATAATCTTAAAAATAATCAAATTTCTCAACATTTTACGATATTTAGACAATTTAAACATTTTTCGTAGTATTAAAATAACGAAATATCGTATTTTAGGCTGTTTCATAACAATAAGACCACTGTAAAGTTATATTATTTTATTACTATTCCTACTGTATATTACAATAAATTAATTTAAACTATGATTTGTCATTATATTTTAAAATTCTGAAAATTTTCTATTTCTAAACTCTAAAATAAAAAATATAATATGCGGAAAAGAATTAAAAAAGTAAGATTTATTAATAATGTAATTTATTGTAATTAAAGCTGCATATGAAAACAATATAATTATTATTAGAGCTTAATATTATGTGTACAATATTTTTATTGTGTATTTGAGATATATATTACTATAGAATTTAATTCGTTATGTACAATATTTTAATTATAATATGTTTTATTTGTAAATAGTAACAAAAGACTGTAATTTTTAATTTAATAATTAATTGTACCTCCATTATTTTTTATTAATTCAAAAATGCGATTTCGCATACTTTCAACTAAATTTCGTAAAATTCTTTCATCAATTTCTTGCCAAGCTTTTAGAATAGCATCTTTTAATTGATTATAAAAATGAAATAATATCGAAGAACCTGCAAAGTTGTAGCCTATTGTTTATAAGTCAATACACGTATTTTTGTAAGGTTGAACGTGTACAAGTATAAATTATAGGCTGTAACTTTGCAAGTTCTTCGACATTATTTCATTTTTATATTGGTAAGTTCCCCTGAAATCTTTCAAGGAACAAAATAAGGCCTTCAGAATTAAAATCGGATAACAAATAAAAAAGTCTGTACTGTTTTGTGAAGTTTTTCTTTTTTAAAGTCTAAATTTGACGATATCTAATTTTACAATAACGGATTTACGATAAAAAAAATTTTCACATTGACAAAAACTATTTATTTCATAATATATTGACTTTAATATCATTATATGAGATTAAATTGTAGTAAAAAATAATTGTTTTTTATTACATATTTCCAGGCATACAGCCTCCTTAATACTAATTAATTTACATTTTTATGATATCAAACGTAAGATATTAATTCATGCCCTGGTTACAAAAACTTATGATATCGGATAAAACCTGATAAAACCGGGTTCAAATTCCGAACAAGACAGGATTGGCTTTTTGATCTAATTCTGTTTTATCCGCACGTATCCGGAAATAACCAAGTTTGTATTGATTTGGATATGACCATATGAAACAGGATTCAAAATCTGGATAAACAGGATAAGATCGTATAGGTTTATTTTACAATCCGGTCTCATACGTTTTTTTAACCATGGTGTTTTAACATTTCTTTGATACCAAAAGCAGGGGCAAAACGACCTAAAAAAAGATAAATCGTATTTTCTAATCGGACCTCGCGAGATACATTTGTCTTATTTTACGTTACATCGATTTTATTTACTCTAGTAAATGAGCATTTTACTCTTGATAAAAAGTATACATAAAGCGTCGGATAGGTATTGTATCTGTAAATTTACAAAATGCTCCTACAAATATACCCTCCACCGTGGAAGTAAAAGCATACCTCGCTCGCTGCGACTTTCGAACGTGGCATTTGGAACGTCGCAGCGTGCGAGTGTTTCACCTGCACGCGTGCTCGTATAAGTCTTTGTAAACGAGTGGGGGGATCCAACGGCCACGAGTGGCGCTCCCTACCGTCCATGAGTCTTTCAGTGTAGTGATGTACATCTCAATTTACTACTACGGTTATTTGCGTGAGGATAAATTTCGTTTTTAATAAAGTTAGCCAAGGTAGGGAGGTCGGCGTTGAATTGTTTAACAATTTCTACTGGTTTTTTTGAGCCTACAAGGGTTTCCATCAAACTTTTGAATTGTAGATAATTTAGTGGTTTGCCAGGTTGGTTTAGGATACCTTTGATGCAATTCAGGTTTTTGTCCATCTCATCATCAATTTTCGGTACTTATCTGCATGGTTGAATTTTTTGGTTTTGTTCTGTTGTGTTTGATTTGCTAAGTTCGACTTGATCGAATGCATTGTTAGAACTACTAGAGCTTACTAGTCTTTAATAATTGATATACGGTAAACAAGAAATAAATATTAAGGTAGTTCTTAGCCATAAATAGGTCTTACAGAAAAAAATTTGTATATTGTATCAAAGAGCTTAGTATACTCAGTAATCAATCACGTTATTATACGCTAGAAAAGAAAGTTTCACATACATTTGTGTTTGTTAAACAAATATATTGTTAATAAAAAATAAAAGTTACTTAAGGTTTCAAGAATTTTTCATTTCTAGTTTGTTTTGAATATTTCAGGGCTTAATTTTTCTTTGGACAAATATCTTTAAATTTACCAAGTTGAAATTATAAAATAATTTATGCAGAAAGCTAATTGCTTATAAAAGCTAATTGTTTATAAATAAATAATTTCTTTAATGTTAGAACATATTTTGCAGGACTGTAGTATATAAGGAAACCAAATTTCTTCGTAGTCAATTTAAAAATATATGTCCACGAAAAGAAACCCTAAAACATTAAAAACAAATGAGAAATGTAAAATTCTTGAAATGTTAAGTAATTTTTTTTTCAATTAACAATATTTTTGTTCAGAAAATATAAATTAATATGAAACATATTTTGTTAAGCATATAATATTGGGTTTTATTACTGTGTACTTTCACTGGTTATACCAAACTCTTTTATACTATAATAATAATTCTTTTCTAAAAGGATTTTTTAACGGCTAAGAACTACGTTAAAGATCTGTACAATATGACTTATATTTCAGTAACTGGTTATTTTATTTACTTATCTGATTTGCGGAATACGATCTAATAAGTTTTTGTTTGCGATATTAAAACAGACTGGCTCAAAGTTGTATATTCAAAATTAAAACTTAATTCACTCTAAAAAATGAGTGAACCGATTTTGGAGTGAAATTTCACTCTAATAGAGTGAATTTTCCACTCTAACTACTAGAGTGAAATATTTCACTCTAGAATATAGACTACTTATGCACCAAAGAATGATATTAGACGAGAACCAATCGTAATACTTTCAACCTAACCTTAAAATATAGGAATATAATTATTCTTCAAATTTTTTGTGTGTAGAATATGCGTGAACGTGTAGTCGTGCGCGCGTGTGTGGATGTGTTCAAGTGTGTGTGTGTGTGTGTGTGTGTGCGTGTGTGTGTGTGCGTGCGTGCGTGCGTGCGTGCGTGCGTGCGTGCGTGCGTGCGTGTGTGTGTGTGTGTATGTGTGTGTGTTTTAAGTGTGTGCATATGCGTGTGCGTCTTTGTAGGTCAGTAGCGATAAATAAATATTGTTACTACGAAATTAGTAACAAAAATCGTGTTTTTGCGATATTTTAAGATTATGTGCATACTGTTACCATTATAACTCATCTAGTAACATTTATTCATGCAAAAATAATAATTACAAAACGAAAAATATGTAAAGAAATAATATTTTGATCATTAAATTTGAAATAAAAATAAGTGTTTTAGCGATATTTTGAGGTTAGGTTGACACTATCACGGTTGGTTCTCATCTAGTAACATTCTTTGATGCAGAAATATTAACTATTAACCCAGAAAATATAAAAAATACCTACATCTTTTGACTACGTAATTTTCAAAGAAGATATGGTTCTCAATATTTTGAGGTTAGGTTGACACTTCTACATTTAGTATTTATTCAGTGACATTCTCTGATGTAAATACAAAAATCATATCACAGAAAATACCAAAAGATCATATTTTGACCTCGAAATTTCCAAATAAGTGTTTAGCAATATCTTTAGGGTAGGTTGATACTGTTACAATAAGCAGTTGTCTAGTAACATTCTATAATGCAGAAACCATCATTACAACATAGAATACAAGAAAATATATACTATAATAACGAAATTTGCAAATAAAACTGTATTTTTACGATATTTTGAGGTTAGGTTCATATCATTACGATTAGTACTCACCTAGTAAAATTCTCCTCCTAAAACTGTAATCCTACTAAGCTTTTAACCACTATTCTTAGTCATATCCTGAAAAAACTATATAAAAATAGCAAAAATCGAAAATTTAAAAAAAAATATGAAAAACAATGCTCTGAAAGTTTGTTTTAATTGTATTATTTAATTTTAAGATACTTTAAGTTTCTATTATTATAGTTTAGAATGCTTTGAAAATTCTTGTTGGAAAGTAAAAACACTTTAAAATATTTATATAATGAAACATGCAGAAGAATTAATTTTGTGTATATAAACTACTACGACTTTACTTTGTTTATTTTGGTAAACCTATTATAATAGTTATTACTCGAAAAGTGTATCTACTATCACGCTTGTAATATTATAAACTTAGATAGCAAAAAATAGGTTAGTTTTTCGTCGATGTCCATTGGGAAAGTATTCACTATAAAATAGAGTGAGATTCCACTCTAGTTAAGAGTGAAACATTCCACTCTATTTTTAGAGTGAAAAATCCACTCTAATTAGAGTGATTTATTTCACAATAACGGGTTTAGCGTGAATACTTTCCCGTCCCAAACTTTTCATGAAATCAGAATTATGAAATGAGGTTTTTTTGGAGCATTTTATTCCTTCAACCTATACTTTCAGCAATATCCCCAAACAACTTTATCCAAATTAAAAAGTGTACTTAAATAATACTTCAGTTTTACTGGAATATTACACATATTTGATATAATTTTGGTTTTCATGACTCTACGTTTTTGAAATTTGCTGAATAACTCTGTATTTCCACTTTAACTATGCCAAACCAGTTTCCGGACATGTCGACGAAAATAAAATATTTTTTATAACACATGCACAATTTTCGCGATTTAGATCTAAAAAGAGGGACTAAAGTCATCGATTTTCGGTCGACGAATAAAAACGAATTTACCCTGGTAGAAATGTATCCCGTCCACTTTATAGATCTATGTAGAATAATCTCGCACTGTGTAGATTTATGTAGGCAAACTAGATAGTTACTATAAAGGCGTGTAACGGTCGACCCTTCTAGTTTCCCATATTATTTGCCCCGATAAAACTAGATAAGCAAAATTATGACAATAACAACCACTTAAAGGTTATGTTTTAAGAAACAGAAGCATAATCTATTATGCTTATTATGTATTATTTTGATTTAAAGGTATTTACTTGTTATTGTTCACCTATTACCAATGTAAATAATTGTAAATTACCTCTAAAGTATAAGGTTATCTAATTTTAGATACATCGAGTTTTTGTATTTAAGAACTCAATAACAATATTATGTTACACATATATATTAAACAATCAAAATAAGAAAATAATCTGAATATCCAAATAACTAAGTATATGAAGTATTAGTGCATATATTTATTTTGTTTATGTAAAATTATTTTCCTTACATTTGATTATGTTCTATCCTAAATACAGGCTTGGTTTCCAAACCTGTATGGTTTATGTAAGGAAAACTCTTTTCACACACATTTATTATCAACTGATTAATTTTCTATTTTTATAAAGAAATAATGTATTTGAGTTATTATATATATATGTTCTATTTTTGTATTTCCTACTGTGATTAATTTATAATCAAACACTTTCATTTGACATTTATGGCCAGTTAATACATAGTAATTTGCTACTTATAAAGAAAATTATCGTCTACATGTGTTCGACTAATGTGTTTGTCTTTGAAAATGTTGTCACGGATGAGCAGTTTATGTATTATAAAAACTCGCAGATGGATACAAAATTATTTGTAGTTCTGAAATTAAAATTCTAGTTTTTAAATAAAGCATGTCATAAAGTACATATTTGTACATATGATATTATTATTATTTATACATTACTTTTCAAGAAACAACTACATCAATCAATAACATTATTTTGTGATCACTGTTTTTCATATGCAAGGAACATTGTTTCTAAATTTTCATTTCTTAGGTTAGATATGCTTTCTGACTACTTTTATATGTAAATAGTATGGATATAACTGTAGATCTTATTATTATAATTGAAAACTTGCATGTTAAACTTTATTTAACATTAATTTTTACAATAAAACTTCTGTTCAATAAATAATATATAACCTCACAGATTTTATACGTACATATTATTATTGAGAAAACTATATAGATCTGTGTGGATTTATCGAGTTTTGTACACTCTTGTACTATCTAGTTTGCCTATAAAGGCCGTTATAGCGAATGTGGCCGCCACGATAAGATTTCTACCAGGGTAGCAGGAGTAGTTTTAACTCTCACAAATGCAAATACAATAGCCCCTATTGTTAAGCCCAAAAACTCGAAAATCAGACATGTGTTATAAAAAGTATGGTATATTCCATGGGGAAGGGGCCTTCTGCTCCCTTGTGTGATTGCAGTACCAGGCGAAGGCGAGCGCGCACGAGCCGAAGGCGAGAAACTGACACGCGGGAGCAAAAGGCCTCCTTCTCCCCCTCTGTGTATAATATACTATTTTCTTAACTAGAGAGCCATTTAAACTAGACTCACCTAACATTGATAGTTTTGACTCTGAAGACAAATGTGATGTAGACTTTGATTTTATTTTTGTAGTTAGTGATTTTTCTTCATCACTACTCTCTTCCGAGTGTCGTCTTTTTATTGCTGTAGTTTTCCTTTTACTTTTTCCGTCTAGTAGTGCTAATGTTCCTTCCACTTCGGACTCATCTAACAGCAGATCTGATATTTCCATCGCTTCTTTATATGAGTCTTTAGCTATTGAGAATAATGTACATAAAGACATACATATAATAATTCAAGTGATAAGATATAGGATGACCAGATCATTTTCGAGCGCTTCTTTGTTTTGATTTCTTTATTTCGCGCCTTTCGAAGCCAATCCAATTTGGGTCACGGGGATTTATCCGTCATCATCCAAATTATCATTATAATTTTATTATACTTTAATTAATTGTATGAAAATGATTAATTTTTTTACTCTACTGGTGTAATATTTTTGATCGCAAATGCTCCGGTCTTCTCTAGTGAATAAATGTAATTCCTGCCTTATTAATGCATAATTATATAAGCATTTTCACTTCTAAAGTCAGGACGTCACGTGACCGACACAAGGAGCACAACATTGAAAATTGTGCTAATTGATTTTGATTAATATCAATACTGATAAGTTTATTATTCAGTAGTCTGTAAATAATGATTTCTTTAATAGAGCGATCTGTTTAACGTAGCTTCTTCTAATCATTTTTTGGGCGTAACTGACAAGTATTTATGCAATTTAATAAGTTAAATTGATAATTTCTTACAAATAAACGCAAAAATTGTGGACATTATTCGCGTTTTTAAAACGTTTTAACAACGTTTTTGTAACTGTTTTCTAACCTGTTTTGAAATTTTAAATAAAACGTTTTTAACACGTTAAAAACGTTTCGCGCTGTTACGGAAGCATATCACATAATGGCAAAATATACAAAACTATTTACTTGCATATTAGTAAGATAATTTTAGCTTTCATAAAGATAGTTTTTAAACAATACTTTTTCAAAATACTGTTTTACAATCAACAAATAAAATATTACAATATTACAATAAAATATTACAATTAATAAAATATTACAATTAATAAAATATTTATGTATTGTATATTTTTATAGTATGTGACGTTGACGTTAGCGTCCAACGAAAGCGTTACAATTGACGTAGAAGCGATGGAGATAGGTACTAGAAAACGCACGCTCTTACTGGCTATTTGTGACACTGTGAGCCAATTAAAAACACGTCCCCGTAGCCATGACGCTATCTGACATACGTAGTTACGTCATGGGGGAAGCTAGGGATATACCGTGCTGTTTCATCACGAAACCAGTTATCATCATATATTTGCATTTGAAAAGTTAGGGATTGATTATTTCATTCAATGTTTTAACAATTCGCGTCGATTATTATTATTTTTTTTTAAGATACGTAAATTAACCTCTCAATCTCATTTCATTTGATTATATATATATATATATATATATATATATATATATATATATATATATATATATATATATATATTATGTTGCATGGACTCCACGCCTCATATATATATTTTTTTCAAAAATAAGTATATAACCTGAAAATACATGATATATTTTTATTAGTTAGTTGTAAGTTAAACTATAAAAACATCTATTTCGAAAATTTCATACCTTTATTCCGTGTGTTTTAGAAAGAAAAATAATTGCAATACAGTTCCAGATTTCATTACGAAGAATATGCACTTAAAAACAATTGTAGGAGACATGTTAATATATCAAAATCAAACTTTTTCATTTTATTCACTTTTCTCACATTTTATGCATTTTTAATTCGACAATTTTAAACGATAACGTACTTTAGTCTTTGTATAATTTTAATTATTTGAAATTTCAGTTCAAATACTGATGACGAGTCAAACAACATTATTTATGTTACAAACATTCTTTTTTTTGTACTTTCACATGTATGATTTGCTATATGAAACATGATTTAGAAAAAACCTACGACTTTATTATAAATAAAAGAATGAAACTGTACTAAATTTATTCTAAAATGTTTATTGAAAATATCAAAGTTATAAAAAAAATTACTTGACTTATGTCTGCTAACCAACAACGACAGTACCAACCTACACAAACTCCGAAGTCATTTTTATGTTTTTCCAAGAGAGGGCAGAGCGGAGCAGACAAGCCACAGTCACAGAGGCTATGTGACATGTTGTTCGTATAAGTTTGATTATATTATATATTAATATATCATGATATAAGTTTAAAAGAGTACGCTAAGAACTTTTACTACGTACACTATTTTTCGTTTTTTAACAGTAGTTTTGTAACAAAAGTTATGTGATTTGTCTGCGTTTGATTCGATTGCCTGTCTAAGTACGTATCTTTTTAACACAAGTAAGTGCTTCTGCAGGAAATTGGAGTTCCCATACGATTACATCTAATTTTATACTGTGTCAGTAACTCGAGTGTCGTTTCCCAGATGATTTGTGTGGCTGTTGTTTTTGCTGCTTCTCAGTTTCATGAGTTTCAAAGAGTCCACAGCAAATCATCAAGTCCAAGAGAGATATTCTGGTCTTCAAATAATTTCTAAACGCGGAGAGACTCAGGCGACCTCTGGAGGGTACGAACGTCGCCAGCAACTCCTAACCTTCTCGTCAGTAGCCTGAGATACCGATGAAACGCCTTAGTTCCCGCGCAGCGTGTATTTGTTTACAACGACTTTTTTGCGTTCGTCGCAATTTGCTTATTGCTAAAAATGGCAGAACGAACCGAACAGCGAATTTGCATAAAATTTTGCTTTAATCTCGGTAAAAGTTGTGCGGAAACTATTGAAATGTTGCAAAAGGCCTTTAAAGATGAGTGTATGGGCAAAACACAAATAAAAGAGTGGTATAGGCGGTTCAAAAGTGGCCGCACATCTGTTGACAGTGATCCTCGTTCTGGTCGACCTTCGACGGGAACATCGTCGGATAATGTCGAGCGTGTGCGTGTCGCAGTTGAACAAGATCGTCGTTTGACTGTGAGAGAACTGGAAGATGAAGTTGGAATACCAAAAAGTACTGTTTGGCGAATTTTAACCGAGAATTTGGGGAAACCGGTGACTGGCTTCTTCATCACGACAATGCTCCAGCGCACGCATCAAACCTTGTGCAGCAGTATTTATTGAAACACAGTGTTGCGCAGCTCCGCCAGCCTCCATACAGTCCTGATATAGCTCCCTGCGACTTTTGGCTGTTTCCTCGATTGAAAATGCCGCTTAAAGGACATCGATTCGACAATAAACAGACTGTTGAAACTAATGCGACGAATGCACTAAAGGCGATTCCGAAGTCTGACTTTCAAGAGTGCTTTAATAAGTGGAAACATCGATATGAGCATCTTGTTCAATCAAATGGGGACTACTTTGAAGGATGCCACCCCCCGGATGACGAAGAATAAATCAAGCGCCGAGAAATCGAGGTAGGTCGGATACTTTTGGGACAGACCTCGTATGTTCATAATATAATTTTTAATCATAAACTCTTAAAAATAACTTTTTACCCCTTTTGCGTAAGCCGAAACTTTCATTCGACACATTAACTTGAATTTATCTTCTTCGCTGGCTATACTACTATTCATTTATATCAGAAACCTAAAAATAACATCTTATCCCTTTCGCATAATCCCAAACCTTCATTGGACTCATGAACTTGAATTGTTCTTCAATCGCTGGCTTACTACTATTCATTTATATAAAGTATATTTTTAGAGCACACTTACAGCTTAAATCTCTTTATATTATTATTCAAATTGTTCATACTGACTTTCTAAAAATAAAAACTTAATTTTTAACATTAATTCACAATAAATTTGATATCACTTGTGTAAGAAGGTTGGCTTGTATAAAAGATATATACTTATAATTATTAAAATTTGTGATTAACAAATGATATTTATAGTAATCACAATTTTTCATAACTAATTCAATATTATATATGCTCTAGTCCTATATGCCAAAACTTTTATTCGACAACTGGCAATCTCTTTGTTCGCAGCTTGAATCACATATAGTTACTTGCTTTGAGTACATTAAACATGTGATTTTATTTTTTAACTATGAATAACCCATGGTTTTATTTGATAAGTTAAATGCAAATAATAAACATTGTGAATAGCGCCACTGAGAGAGAGAAAGCAGGAGTATTGAGTTGAGAGAGAGAGAGGTCGGGATCGTGCGTGCCACGCCAAGTGTGCGTGATAGAGTAAGTATAAGCTCAGTCATATTAGACTTGAAAAGTAGTGTTCTGAGAAATAATTTAAAGAGGATATATTGTAACTGAATCTTGTAGAAAAAGGTGTCATAACAATAAGAAAAATATTTTCAACGCGCAAAAAGTCTGTGCAACATTGTTTAAATAATGAAAGAATGTACGAAAAACCGTTTTTGGCTCTAGAGAGAAATATGCTACTAGCGAAAAATAAGAAATAGGTACTTGTATGCATTAAAAATAGCTATCAAATGAGCCGCCCGAAGCTAAAATTAATTAAATTGTTTATTTATAAAAAAATCTAAAACTATGAAAATAAGCCTTTAATTCAATTATTATTACTTTGATTAAATAATGATCATAAGCAAAAAATATTCAATAATTGTTGCACAATCCACTTTGCAACTAAAAACCCCATTGTGGCAAAAATTAATTTCTGCAAGTTTGTGGCGGTACTAACAACGGTTTGGTGTTTCGTTCTCTTCTTTAGGACTTTTTTTTTTTTTTTTTGTTTGTTTATTTATAGTCGCATCAACCTCTTTAGGGTCATTAGCGACATTACAGATTATTACAAGGTTTGATGCATAATAAATCCTTACATATTTTTATTCTGACAATACAATAATTTGAAGTTCACTGTTTCGATATGATACTTAAAATAACATTATTTGTTGTTTTTATGGAATACATTTTGTTTTAAATTTAAATACGGTGTAAAAAGTCAATTTCTTTCAAAAAGGCTAAAGTATTTATACATGAAATTTGATTGTTAAGGCATTTGTTTAGATCTTCAGATATATGATGTTTTATTCTTGATTCTTGAAGTGATGAACAGTCGATAAGTACATGCTGCACTGTCAGTATACTGCCACAGTAATCACAGGAATTTGGGTTTTCTTTTGTTATCATATGTATGTGACTAAAATTTGTGTGACCGATTCTTAGCCTGTTTAAGATCACTTGTTCCAGTCTAGGGAAATTTGACGAAGGACTTATTTCATGAACATTTTTTCTTATTTTATGAAGTTTTTGTGGTTTTAGATGTAACCAATTTTCGTTCCAAGTGTTGTATATTGCAGTTTCGAAACTTTTTTGTACTTCTTTGAAGTTTGATGGTGGTAATTGAAATAAAGGTATAGAGTTTTCATGATTTTCTGCTACCTTTTTTGCTAGAAGGTCAGCTTTTTCATTTAATTCAATACCCACATCTTTAAGACTTGTATTATAATATCCAACTTGAATCTAAGTGATTTAATAAGTAAAAACTATTTAACAATGTCGTCAAGACATGGTCGTGATTTCGGCAGGTAAAAAGGGACTCAGTATTAAAAATAATATCTTAATTTAAATTGTACAGAGATATTCAGAAAGCTACTATTTTTGTGTAAATTTTAAGCCACGAAAAGTTAGTCTACGATATCTCCAAGCCATGAAATTGTTATTTTTTGTTTTAATTAACTTTAGCTTAATATGCAGTATTAAGATCCGAAAAAATAGCATGATTTAGATGGATACATTGAGTATGTGCATACAAAAGTATAGCGATATCCACGTTAGTGGCTGCCAGTGCAGCGGGCGGCAAATGCGTCGGCGGCGCGCAAGCGCAGTCGGCGCTCGAGTGGGTACGCGCGCGCGCGCACTCATCTTAAAGTCACAAGTACTCGGTTCAAGTTAATTATAACAAAAAATATAAATTTCTCGGCTTGGAGATATCGTAGACCAATTTTTCGGGGTTTCAAATTTACACAAAAATAGTAGCTTTTAGAATATCTTTTCACAATTTAAATGAAAATATTATTTGTAATACTGAGTCCCTTTTTCACTGACGAAAACACGACCCTTTCTTTGACGATTTTTAAATAGTTTTTCTTATTAAATCTCTTAGATTAAAGTTGGATATTATAATACAAGTCATAAAGAAGAGAATGAGAACTCAAACAGTTGTCAGTACCGCCACAAACTTGCAGAAATTAATTTTTGCCACAATGGGTTCTTTAGTTGCAAAGTGGATTGTGCAACAATTATTGAATATTTTTTGCTTAAATTTTTTACACATTATAAGTACCATTAGAACTATATTATCATAGAGCTTTAAAGTCTTATGATCATTATTTAATCAAAGTAATAATAATTGAATTAAAGGCTTATTTTCATAGTTTTTGATTTTTTATAAATAAAAAAATTAATTAATTTTATCTTCGGGCAGCTCATTTTATACGTATTTTTAATGCCTACAAGTACCTATTTTTTATTTTTCGCTAGTAGCAACACATTTCTCTCTAGAGCCAAAAAATGGGTTTCCGTACATTCTTTCATTGTTTTAACAATGTTGCACAACTTTTTGCGCGTTGAGAATATTTTTCCTTTGTTTATGACACCTTTTGGTCGAGATTTAATTGCAACATATCCTCTTTAAATTATTTTTCAAAAAAAATTAATGACTAGACTAAGAGAGAGTCTAGCCCGCCACGTTCGTCATGTAACAAATAAGTTTACCGTCCCATAAGAAGTTATCACTTTAATGATTAATTTCTTAGTAATGTTCGTTCAACGTTTAGAGCGAAAAATGCCGTTAGTATGTTTAAGTATAAGGCGGTCATAAATCTAAAATATTTGGAGCTGAAGTTCAGCGTACAATTCGAATGTCCAAATGAAAGTGCCCCCTGTATGGGTGCGTTTAGATGGAGTTTTGAAGCCTCAAGTATTTGGAGCGGGAGGTTTGAATTGTGTTCATTATCGCACCTCTAATTAGATTTGTTATTAGTTTAATGTACTTTTTGATAGTGATTACAGTCTATACATTAAATTTAAATATTTATTTTGTATGACTAGAGAAATATATTAATAAAATAATAATTATAGAGTAGCGCTAGTCAGGCCATTTCAAATCTCCCACTCAAATGCTTAAAGGTTTTAAGATTCCATCTAAACGCACCCTATTGGAGCGTTTGGTTCCTATTTCGTTGTCTTATTAATAAAAATATAGAAACTACCTGAATACCTAGATGTAACCTGATATATGGTTTTAGTATTTAAACAATCAGAAAAGCAAAAAATGACAAATTCTTGAATTTTCTGTTTTTCATAAAATTTTTTAAAATTCATCTTACATTTCTGTATATACTGTTTCTGCCTTTTAGCTTTCAAGCCAGCGGAATAAGAACCGTAACGACCCATGTCCTAATAATCGAATTGAATGCACAATATATTTATGCTCACTCTAATAATCATTTAATATAATAGCATTATCTTGGATTTACAGGACTGTTGCAGAGTTAAGGTTACATCGATGCATTACAACATTACGGTGATATTAAGAAGTCATTGATTGAACGGAAAAGTTTGCTCGTACAAGGTCATATTTGCGTATGCAATACAGCATTACGAAATCCAAACATGAGTTCGAGAAAGTCTACGGGTCCTCCATACTCTGATAGACATAAACGACGTTTAGTTAATGCTCGAAAGGCGTCAGCATTTAAAAATGTAAAAGATAGATTCCAGGAATGTCTTGATTTATCTAATCCAAGATCTGTTGAAGATATTGTGGAAAATTTTGAAGATGAAGAAAATTATTCTCCTCCAACTTCAAAACAGAAATGCGATCTTGTTACTACTGCTATTTTAAACAGTATAGTGCATAATTACAGTCGTTCAGGATCGACAGAAGAAGTCAACACAGAACTGTCTACCGAGGGTGCACATACAGTTCAAGTTTCGCAATTCCAGGATACGTGTGGTCAATTTGAAAAAGTTGAAAATGATCATCGTGGAAATCAAGAAACAAAGGAGGCAGTTACCTTCAAGTGGAATAACTGGGTTACATATCTCACAGACGTAGATTATTTGGATGAAAGTGATTCTCATTTAGGTTCTGAAAGTGAATCTGATGACGTCGATGATGCACAATTACAGAAATCAAAAGACGAACGGACCAAAAATGAAGAATTTGTGAAAGAAATTAGAGTGTGGAGCATTGACTACGTACACACCGTTCCGCATACTGCAATCAACAGCTTATTACGCATACTAAGTAAAAATACTGGTGCGCCATTTCCCAAGGATTCACGTACACTTCTAAAAACGCCAAGATCAACAGAAGTTTTTGAAATGGGCGATAAGGGACAGTACTGCCATTATGGACTTACGAGTGCAGTGTTAATCTTTATAATGACAATCGAACAGAAAAATATACAAGCGGACCATTTAAATTAAATTGTAAACATCGACGGTGCTCCGCTTGCTCAATCCTCAGAAAAAGGATTGTGGATAATTTCATGTTCAGAATCCATATTAAAAGATGTTGAGGTAGTTGGTCTCTATCATGGTCAAGATAAACCATCCGATTCGAATGAACTTTTGAAAAGGTTCGTTGAAAAACTAAAATATTTAATTAACAATGGAATAGAAAACAAAGGAAAACGTTATAAAATAAAGCGTCAATGCCTAGTATGTGACGCTCCTGCCAAAGCGTATATTTTAAATGTCAAATATCATACAGGATATTGGAGTTGTACAAAATGCACTATAAAGGGAAATTGGAAGAATAAAGTTTATTTTGCTGGAGAGATTGCAATCTTGAGAACCGATGAAGGTTTCAAAGAATTTCGTTACATAGATGATGGTTTGAATGATGGTTATCAACAACGACAAACAATTTTGAATGATATCCCTGAATTCGGTTTAGTTACTAATGTAATCCTAGATTACATGCATTTGATTTGCTTAGGCGTAATGCTCAAGTTAATTGAATTGAGGACAAGCGGACCAACAAGTGTGAAATTATCTGAATCACAACGTCAGAAAATTTCCGATAGATTGCAAAATTTAAAAGATTTTATGCCGTCTGACTTTAGTAGGAAGCCTAGGCAATTTAAAAACGTTCGTCGTATTTGGAAAGCACATGAATTAAGGCAGTTTTTATTGTATTCTGGCCCTGTCGTGCTTTTTCAGATATTAAAAGATAATGTTTATGAAAACTTTCTGCGTTTACATATAGCAATCAAGATATTAGTAAATCCAGTTTTGTGTAAAAATTCAGACTATTTAAAAATTGCCAATGAACAAGCAACAGAATTTGTTAGAGGTTTTACGGACATTTATAAGAAGGAAAACGTGACTTTTAATGTTCACAATCTGCCACAACATGTTGTTCAAGATGTCAAAAATTTTAGTCCATTAGACAGCTACAGTATCATTCGATTTGAAAATTATATCAGAAAGGTGAAACAATTAATTAGAAAAGGTGATAAACCTCTACAGTAAATTGCACATAGATTATCAGTAATTAAATCTTCAAAATAATATAATATTTGAGGCAATAATGAGCATTTTGTACCTGAAAAAAGTCATTCTGATGGTCCAATATTATCGTTTAATTCTGGCATGTGTCAATATCTGATTCTGCGAAAAAGCATTCTACATCTTAATTGTCGCGATCCGAAAAATAATTGTGTACTGCTAAAGGAAGGAAACTACATAGAATGCTTGAATTTAATTGAAAATTACGATAATACTAAATATGTAATAGGAAAGGAGTTCAAAATTGTTGAAAGTTTCTATTAAGCTCCAATAGATTCTCAGAATTTAAATGTCCAGGTAGTAGAGTCTTTGATAAATTGAGTTATCATTCATGCGAATCTATTGTAGCAAAAATATGTAAAATACCGCTTACTAAATATTTTGTACTGTTTCCAATGATGCATACTTATACAGATAAACGGTGAAATAACACTTACAACTATACTAATAATTCTCTCTAAGCCTAAATATTATACGTTTCTTTTATTTCTTTCATTTCTTTTTATTGTTCAACTTAATAACTTGTTTTCAACAAAATATCGTTTAATCAAGAGCACATTCGATTTTGATATGGTGCATATAATGTTAATAAGACGTTTCAAAAACAATTTTTTAAACATTTCAAAACGTGTTTAAAACGTTTTTAAATAAACTACACTATAAAACTACACTACTAAAACGTTTTAATTTTTTTTTTAAAATACTACACTACTAAATGGTAGATATAGCAAAACGTTTTTAAATCATTTTATACACGTTATATAAACGTTATAAAAACGTTTTTAATTTTTCTACAAATAAATCTTTCGAAAATTTCGGACATTTTTCACGTTTTAAAAACGTTTTTAGAACGTTTTTATAACTTTTAAAAAAACGTTTTTATAACTTTTAAAAAAACGTTTTTATAACTTTTAAAAAAACGTTTTTAAAACGTTTTTGAAGCGTTTTGTGCTATTAGGATTCAGTTTTAATCTCAAACATTTATTTATCTTATTTTCTTACCTGGGATCCTTAGCTTTAAGAGTATACATTTTAATTAAAAAGATTTTTTTATTAAACTTTATTACGTGGGTTATTTAGCCTTAAGAGTTTACGATTTAATCTGAATTATCTATTTAACGAAATTTATTACGTTGGTCATTTAGCTTTTAAGAGTTTACGGTTTAATCTGAATCATCTAGTTATCGAAATTTCTTACCTAAGTCATTTAGCTTTAAGAGTTTCCGTTTTAATCTGAATCATATATTTATCGACTTTCTTACGTGCACATGGCTTATTTAGCTTCAAGAGTATACGTTTTAATTAAAAAGATTTTTTTATTTTACTATCTTACGTGCGTTATGTATCTTAAAAACTTTACATTTTAATCTAAATCATTTATTTGACGCTATTTCGTACGTGGGTACTTTAGCTTTAAGAGTTTACGTTTTCATCTGAATTATCTATTTATCGAAATTTCTTACGTCGAATATATAACTGTTAGAGTATACGTTTTAATTAAATACATTTTTTTATTATACTTTCTTACGTTCGTTGTGTAGCTTCAAAAGTTGACGTTTTAATCTAAATCATCTATTTATCGACTTTCTTACGTGGGTTATTTAGCTTTAAGAATTTAGGCCAGTCTCAGTCGGGCAGTCACAGTGAGCAGACGTGTTTACAGTAGCTCTTCGTGCGCTAGATTCAACAACATATACAAATACCCAGTACTTGCTATATCAGGGCATTGCCCCTGCTTTTTGCTTCTATGCGAGCGGATCACATAAGTGATCACCATGTCATCTCAAACAGATAAACCTACCAAAGAAATTCCATCGTTCATAATAAAAAACCCAACAAATGAAAGTTATTCAGTTATCGCCCAGAAGAACAGTGTACCTAAAAGAGATCAAGGCCTCATAATGGACTGTGTGGAAGGTCTCAGTTTAACTGATTATACGTGTGCAATGGGCGATATAGTGCAAAGTTTAAATGTTATTTCCTCTTCAAGAATCTCAAACAATCGTGTATGTATATATTTAACGAATAAAGAACTAGTCAACGAGGTGACCAGCATTTGCTGTATTTACGAATTCATATTAATCAACGATAAAAAGGTAACCTTAAGACCTCTACTCTCTAGACATAAACGGATTATATTCTCGAACGTCCCACCTGAAATCCTGAATTTTGCATTTGAAAATATACTTGAAAGTTTAAATGTGAAACGTGGGTCTTCAGTGACAACTCTAAAAGCTTCAATTAATAAGGAAGGATACAGCCACGTAACAAGTTTTAGGCGTCAAGTATATGTCAAACCAGAGGACGTTAAAGCAATTCCTGAATTATTTAAAATTAATTTTGATGAATTAAATTACTTTATATTTGCCAGCTCTGATATACTTAAATGTTATAATTGTAAACTAGAGGGACATCTCGCGAAAAATTGTCCTACTGTTGTAGATCCTAATATACACACACAAGCTAATACAATAACACAGACAAATTACGGTATGAGCGATGAGCTCAATATGTATGTTGATACCCAAACAGCAAATCAAAACAAATCCCAAGAAAATATTCCACCTGGTCTTGACATACTAACCGAAATATCAGCCGTACCTACCACCAATAATCTAAATATTTATAGCCGTATTAAAAGAGGACACTCCGTATGTGCCTCAACTACATCAGAAGGAAGTTCTTCTTCCGGTACAATTAACATTGGAAAAATAATAAGTGCAACACAACTATCTGATAAACCTATAAATGAAAAAAAAAATAATAACTTTAAACTGCCTAAACGAAAGACAAAAAAAACAAAAACGGTTTCAAATGAAGAGCAGAAAAAACTTAAACTATCAATCGAGGAACAAATCTCCCCTATCAAGGAAATTATAGAAACAACCCCCCAAAATTACATACTTAACTATATACAATTTAAAAGTTTTATAGAAAATGCAATAAATTCTCCTAACGTAAAAGACATAGCACTAGATTATACAAAAGATACACATGATCTAATACAAATGATTACTAATTTACATCCATACTTACCCGGACAAGGAATAAAAAGACGTTTCACTAAGATAAAAAATAAACTATCGCAAAATACTACTGAAATAGACAATGATAAAGATTCCGTCACAACTGACCAGGAGGATCAAGAAGATGATCCCCAATTATTATCAGATTTTGAGCCTGAAGCCCATACTAAATAACCACAAAAATGGATAACACTATTATTCAATGGAATATTAACGGATACTATGCCCATCTTGACCAACTAAAACTGATAATCCACGAAGCCCCTCCACTTGCAATAAGCCTTCAAGAAACTAATTTTAAAGACAATCACTCCCCTAATCTAAAAGGTTTTACTAGTTACGTTAAAAACAGGGATAATTTTTATCATGCATGTGGAGGTGTTGCCTTGCTTATCAATGACAAAATCTACTCTAAAGAAATTAAACTAAACACTAATTTAGAAGCTGTAGCTGCTGAAATCACTCTAAAATCAAAACTCAATCTTTGTAGTATATATCTACCAAATAGCCAAAATCTTGATATAGCCGAACTAAAAAACCTTATCAGTCAACTCCCGAAACCGTTTATACTTATGGGAGACTTTAACAGCCACCACACGCTGTGGGGCTCCCATAAGACTGATACCAGAGGAAAAATTATTGAGAAGCTGCTAGATGAAGACCCACAAATTACAATAATTAATTCAAATCAAAACACCCACTTCAACATGGCCAACGGTAAGTTATCAGTTATCGATGTGACAATAACTAGCACAAAAATAGCTCTTAATACAAAATGGTCCGTAGCATCTAATTTACATGATAGTGATCATTTTCCAATTAAAATAGAGATAAACACTGATATCCGACATCCAAATAATCATTTTAAATTACCTGTATGGAAACTTAATAATGATAATTGGAAAAAATATCGAAATATTATTGACAGTCAATACACAGATACAGAAATTATAATTGATTCACTAAATATAAACACAGAAGTAAAAAAACTTGCAGACATTATATATGAAGCAGCTAGTAAAGCGATAGGTAAAACTAATACACAATATGAGAAACCTCCAATACCTTGGTGGAACGAAATGTGCAAAAAGAACACTATTGAAAGTCATAAGGCTCTTAACAAATATAAAAAAAACAACTCTATGGAAAACTTAATAAAATTTAAAAAAGCCAGAGTATTAGCTAGAAGAACTATACTTCAAAGTAAACGTGACGCATGGTGCAAGTTTCTTTCAACACTTACATGTAACACACCATCCAAAGAATGCTGGAAAAAAATAAAAAATATAACAGGAAAATCTACCTTCTCAACAATAAACAACTTGATAAATCCAGTTGGAAATACTATTTCGGAGCCCAAAGAAATAGCTACTATATTGGCTGAAACCTATGCTAAAAACTCAAGCGACGATAACTATAGTCCAGAATTTATTCAATATAAATCAAAAATAAACAACGAAAACACCCTTGTTTCTGCACAAGATAATGAAGATGACAACGCTAACATAAAATCGCTTAACCAACTAATCACTCAAGAAGAACTTGATTTTGATATTAAAAATAACAACAACACAAGCCCAGGACCTGACGGAATACCCAACCAATTAATCACAGAACTACCTATTAGTGCCAAAAAACATTTATTAAAACTGTATAACTGTATATGGAACGAACAAGTTTTTCCGGATCAATGGCGCAACGCCCTTGTGTTACCAATTTTAAAACCGGGTAAGAATAAACATAAAGCTGAAAGCTACCGCCCAATATCTCTAACGTGCACAATGTGCAAAATTTTAGAAAAAATAGTGAATAAAAGATTACGCTAGTTTTTAGAAAAATCTAACACTATTTCGCAGTATCAAAGCGGATTTCGTCAATTTTATTCTACAACAGACCACCTTGTAAACCTAGAAACCTATGTATGTGAAGCCTTCGTAAACAAAGAAAATGTAATAGCTATCTGTATAGACATCGAAAAGGCTTATGACATGGTTTGGCGCAACATGATTCTACTAATCCTTAAAAAACTTAATATTAATGGCAATATCTATAATTTCATTACTAACTTTCTTAAAAATAGAAAAATCCAAGTAAGACTAAACGAAATATTATCTGAACCTATCATGCTACAAAACGGTATCCCCCAGGGTTCGGTATTAAGCGTTACGCTATTTCTATTAGTAATAAATGATATTATTGCAAAAATCCAAGCCCCCGTTAAAGGCTTGATATTTGCTGATGACCTAACGCTGATTTGTAAAGGCAAAAATACACTAACAATAGCTGAGATACTACAAAAAGCACTACAAAATTTAGAAGAATGGTCTAAACAATCTGGATTAAAATTTTCTACTAGTAAAACCGAATGCATCCTTTTTAACAAACGAAGGAAGAAAGTAATACAACCCCCACTCTTCTTAGATAATAGACAACTTAAATATGTAAACCACGTCAAACTACTAGGACTATATTTCGACGAAAAATTAAGCTGGAAAATCCATATCGAAAAACTCGCTATTGCCTGTAAAGATAGACTAAAAATATTAAAAGTAATTGCAAATAATAATTGGGGTGCAGATAAAAGGACATTGCTAACTACCTATCAAGCACTTATCAGATCAAAGCTTGACTACGGATCTATCGTATAAAACTCAGCAAAAAAAAGTTTACTCCAAATGCTCGACCCGATACAGAACTCTGCACTCAGAATTATTACAGGTGCATTTAGAACTAGCCCGGTTTCCAGCTTACTGTACGAAACTGAAGAGATGAATCTACAACAAAGAAGAAAACTCTTGAGCTTAAGATATGCATGTGCGATCAAATCAACTCCCAGTATATCTTCCTTCGAAAATGTATTTGCACACAGGTTTCTCAATATAACAAAAAATAGCAAAAACTGTCCTAAACCACTTTACAAAAGAATCAACCAATATTTACAGGAATTAAACCTGGAAATACCGAACATAATAGAACTAAATCACCCAGAATGATCCAGAATCCGAAATCGAGAGAGTAGGAGAGCTTCCATTTCTCTCACGTGAACCAGAATGCCTATAGTGTTATCTACTTTTTTTTTTTCTTTATTTTCTTTGCAAATGTTTACAGGAGTGATAGAATAATTTTATGAGTTTGACGGTTTGAAGAAGAACTGCTCGATGGTAAGAGAGATAGATCTTGCTATTGGGTAGAAATACGAATTTCATCACTATTATCAAAGCTTAGTGTCGAGTATGGTTGATGTGCGTGAACCTTGTAATGAGCAATAGACTCATCGAATACGACACCTGATTGAATGCTTAGAATTTCGTCCATTTTTCTGGAAGCAGCAGAGAATTATACACGTGAATTTTCTCCACGAACTTTTAGACCTAGGCTTCTGAGAAACTGAATGTTCTTCCGTGTTAACGGTTTGAGTTTCTTCGGTCCACTGATGACCGATTGACATGTTGGTTGACTTGTATGCACTCTAGAATTGTAAACGATAAGCATTATACAGATTTGATGTGGAGTCTAATAGTAATTTCTTCTCCACGGAAATTCGCTAAATTTCCATCTTGATCTACGATTTGAATTTGAAGATGATCTATGCACTTGACACTGAGTTGTAGATATATGACATGAAATGGAACTTCCAAGATTTTATATCCTGGTGGAACTATGGGAAATAACTCATGGATTGTATGAACTTTTTGTTGTTGATGTAAGCACCTGCGGTAATAGTCTTCCGATTAAGAATTGAAAACAAAAATGACCACAAATGAATGAGTCAAAATTTTGATATCTTTTATAGTTATATTTTACTTCTTTCACGTTGAAATATAACATGAGCTCTATGGGAGGTTTAAAATCACCAAAACTGTCAAAATAAATTACTTTGGAACCGTGTTTTCGATAACAAACCCAGTGAGTGTCTTTATTTTTCATGTCATCCAAGTTAACAATAGCAGATTCATTACTCCATGGACCATCGGAAGGAAGATTATTTCTCATAAAAACACCTCGGAAATGTGGAATTTGCAACATACGAGCATATTTTAAAAGATCATAGTCAGTCAGTGGACGATTTAGCAAAGTTAAATGAAGTTTTTTTTTAGTAACTTGACCATGACCAAAATGAGGTTTCATAAATAATCCCATTCCAGTTTTATCTGGTTTAACCCTTAGCGGCCACACATCAGCCAGGCCACATAGCGGCCACATGGGGTAACTCATTGCCCCACGGTGAAAAACCTAGTTGTACAAGACATATGGTTGTTTTAACACTTGTAACCGATTGTTTCATGTTTGTTGAAGTGTTCTTCAATATTTCTAATGATTTTTATCGGTCAATTTATAGATGGCGTTCTAAAAACTGGTCAAATGTTTTAAATGTTTTATACCTCCAATTTCACTTTTTCTGAGCCTGGGGTAACTAGTTACCCCGTGTGGCCGCTAAGGGTTAAGATAGAGACCTTCGCCTAAAGCAATAGCTTCCATTGCCTTATTATGTCCATTACTTTCTTCATGGTTTTTCTGTGCAGATTTAGCATCGTTTACTGCTTTAGCTATTCCTGCAGCTCACCCTGCCAGAGCACCGGTCGCACTTAGTCCTGCGAACAGCGGTATGAGAAACGGAAGAACTCCACCAATTTTTGATGGAATTGGAAGAACACGTGGAATGATAACTTTTCTCTTACCACCAACTTTCTTAACAGCTTGACGTGCACCTTTCAAGGCGGATTGAATAACCTTGCGGGAACATTTACTTGGTAACATTGATTTTTTAGCAGACGTCACTAACTTACTAAATTTTAGACCCGTTCCAGTTATTCCTTTTAATTTCGTAGCATTTGTAACAGCAAAAGCATATGCTTTTTCAGCAAGTCTGGAATCCTTCGCTTTGACACTTTGCCAAGCTTTATCAGCTAGCTTCATGTCAGCTGCTTTACGATCTCCATTTTTATCAGAGTGCAGTATGTCATGTTCTTTGCATGTCTGATCAAGCGGATTAATTCCAGATTAATAAACAGTGATCCAAAAGAGGGATCTTGTAATGATGGTCTAAAATCTGTGCTTTCTCCAGGTTTCTGTTCACTTATCTCTGATGAGGGTAACATGTATTTCCGAAAGAGAGGTGGATTTGTGTCCGTAGAGTCATTTATTTGACTTTGTTCGTTGCTTAGCGTTGTATCCTGATTTTTATTGTTTGGGGGTTGAGGTCTTTCTTCTCCATGATATTCGTTGTCTTTCCAGCTTGTTTATTGAAAGGTGTTAATTTTAGTCCAGTAGGGGTCGTTGAGATCGGTTGTCTGGACCTTGTTCTTGCTGCTATTCTACTGTGTTCTAATTGTGCGACTTTCTTAACTGTCTTCCCTGGTGGTCTTCCTCTTTTCTTTGTTATTATTGGATTTTCTTCTGAACTTTTTTCTCTCGGGCGCGGTGATTCTTTTGGTGGTTTACCATCCTGTTTTACCATATCTAGGACTAATATCCTTAGTTTTGGTAATTCTTTATTTATTCTTTATTCTGCTGATTGATCTTCTGGGTTTCTGAATGCTGTGTCTGCGTTGCTATTAAGTTTCCCTGGTTTATATTTAAACGTGTAATGATAGTCTGTGAATTTAAACACCTATATCATTAATCTCTTTCCAGGATCTTTCCGATTATGCATCCAATTAAGTGCTTCGTGATCTTCCAGTAATATGCATTCTCTACATAGTAGATAGATTCTGAAATGACGCACCGCGTATAAGGCTGCGAGAAATTCTTCCTTGGTGGTACTATAATTTCTTTCTGCCTTACTTAAGGTCCTTAATAAGAAAGCTACTGGATGGTCAAAATGGTCCTCTTGTTGGGATAAAACATCACAGATCACGTTGTCGGATGAATCTGTGGTTAAGGTGAACATTTTGTCAAAATCTGGGAATTGCAATATCGGTTCTTGAATTAAATGTTGTTTTAGTATTTGAAAACTTTCTTCTTGGTCAGTCAAATTTTGTGTCCTTTTTTAAGAAGTCTGTAAGTGGCTTTGCAATTTTTAAAAAGTCTTTAATAAGCCTTCTGTAGTAACTTGCGAGGCCTAAGAATGATCTTATGTCTTTTTGTGTTTTTGGGGTTAGAAAGTGTTCCATGGTCGACATTTTTTTGGATCAGGTTTTATTTCTTTGGCACTTATTACATGTCCTAGGAATATTATTTCCTTTGATAGGAATTCAACTTGGTCACGATGAAGTACGAGATTTGCTAGTCTCAGACATTTAAATAAGTTTCTGACCTTCCTTTTATGTTCTGCGAGATTTTTAGCGTATACTATTATGTCATCTAGGTACACTAACATCGCTAGATTTAAGAGACTACGGAATATTTGGTCCATAAGTCTGTCGAACGTTGCTGGTGCGTTCCGTAAACCTTCTGGCATTCTGAGAAAATGATAGTGGCCTTTTGGCGTTGAAAAAGCTGTCTTTACGCCAAACTGCCATCTTTGGCAGCCATTGGGATTTGTTGAAACCCGCTAGCCAAATCAAATAACGAAAAATAGGCTGCATTTGTCAATTGATCCATTATGTCTGCTATGTTTGATAATGGATATGCATTTTCAATTATCTTTTTATTTAGTTCTCTGAAATCTATTACCATCCACCATCTTGCATTTCCTTTACTATCCGGGTGCTTGGCCACGATCTAGGTGAGAGAATTGCATGGAGAGTTAGATGGTTGAATTATATTGTCCTTTAATCTCTTTTGCATGAAGTCTTCAATAAGGTCCTTGTGATTTGGGGGATACTCATATTGTTTGGTATGTACTGGAATATTATTTTCTGTGGGGATCTCGTGCTCAACCTGATCAGTGCATGAAATAGGGTCTCCTGGTAATAAAAATATGTCAGAGTATTCTTAAAAAAATTGATAAACTTGTTTTTCGACTTCATAATTTACATTTCCTGTTTTGAGAAGTTTCTTCATTTCTTCCATCCTTTGTGATGAACTGCGGTGAGGCAAATCAGAGCAATTACTGTCTAAGTATAAATCTTGAATGGAATATTCAAATGGTAATATTACTCTAGGATTGACATTTATGGTCACTATTAATATCCTCAAGGATATTAATAAATTAACGGACAAACATATTTCCGCGTCAACGCCATTTGTCCCGTCCATCCAGACCGTAGCTGATAAAAAAGAAAAAAATATTGAGACTACCTGCAACTTAGATCTAAGCGCTATCCGTTATTGTACGCTGCTTTCATTGATGCTTAATTTATTTACCAATCGATTTGATTTACTTGAAGCAGCAGTAGGTGATCTTAAGTCTCTTCTAGTGGGGAAAATTGATGCTATTGGAACAGTCTCAACTCCCGTTCCAGCAACAGAGGGGCTGATTGATGATCTGGCTGTTAAGTTTTCGTCACTTGAAGAGAAAATTGCTGCGCAGTCTTCTAAGCTGGAAGGGCTGCACAATGATCGATTGCAGCTGCTTCAAGAAAATAGAGTTATTAAAGATCAAATTAACTCCTTACTCACTAAAATCATAACATTGGTCGAGAGTACTGAGCAGCAGCGCGGTGAGGGTGGTCAAAAATGCGTCAACACCGACGATTCTCAAATATTTGTGTCACTCAAAGACTTAGACAAATCTGCCCAGTTTTTAGACGTTAATAATAATAGTAATAATAGTAATTCTAATAGTAGTAATAAGAATAGTCATAGTTGTAAGGATAGTCGTAGTAGTAAGGCTAGTCCTTATAATGCGAAAATATATAATAGAAACGATGACCGTACTATTGTCGTCCGTGCGGATGTACATGCTGTCCCGTCGGGTCTCACCCCGCTGGTCGAACCTCCTCTTGACGGGTTTCGAACACAACACTATCGGCGTCAAACCAGGGACCTTTGCCGCATATTAGATGACCCCTCTAATCGGAATAAGTATTTTTCTCCCATGAATAGGACAAATTATGGAGAGGGCTCGGAAGAATTAATTATTTCTAATATCTTTGACGGTACTGATAAACAATGTGCGGACGTAATCCACGCTGTCCTCTCCACAGTTGTCCCGTCCATTGAGAGGGATGACATTGTGTCTATACGCTTACTCCAAATCCCAGCCACACCATCGGCAATCACCCATAGTAGGGGCCGTAATCCGTGGGTTGTCCGGCTTTCTAGCAGCAGTCTAGTAAGAAACGTGATGTTCTCTAAGCATATATGTACGAGATATAGTAAATAAGACGTTGATTTCTCGGGACTTGATCAGGAAACGATTGATAACGTGAGTAATGGAAAAATTTTTATTAATGAATTTTTGAGTAAAGATAAGTTTGCTCAGTTTAAAAGTTTAAAAGCAGTTGCTCATGGACTGCATTTTAAATATTTTTGGCATAGAGGAGGTCGTTTCCTGGCCAAGTTCCGAGATGGCGAAACATCGCACTCAGTATCTACTGCGATTGACCTGCAAGCGATCGCAGTGTCTTTTAGAACTGCTAAAATTGACCCTACCCCGATTGATAAGGCTAACGCAAAAAAAAAAAATAAAATAACTACTTTGAGTTCGTCAGACGATATTGCTATTGATGTAGTAGCAGATGTAGCAGGCTTTCTAAATGAAAACTCGCTAAAAAAACACATAACTGCTTTTTGCCAATTCCTACTTGCTCATCCCTTCTATCATCTTTTCGGCATTGCTAAGTCGCGTCTCGGGCCAAATATTGGGGATGATTACGTTCAGATCGATGGTTATTCCATCATTAGACAAGACAGGAATAGGAAAGGTGGTGGGGTTCTCCTGTATGTCCACAATTCATGCAAAGCTACAGTATTATGTTCCTCTTCAACAGTGCAGGACGAGGGTAAGCCGCTCGCTCCTGAATACTTGATGTGTAGTGTGCAACAGGGATCCTTGCCATCCGTCTTTGTTGCGGTTATATATAGAGCACCTGATGCTGAACTTAGAAACTCCGACCTTGCCGATGTTCTTGAACGTCATTCGGCAGGTTTTAAGCATCGCATTATTATGGGTGATCTGAACGCAAACATGCTATCAACATCAGCCGAATCAGATTTTATTAGGCAGGTAGCATGTAGCCTTAACATAAAACTAGTTAATCACGGCGCGACTCATCATGCCAAAGAGACTCGGACATGGATAGATGTAATTTTTATTGACAATGACGACGTCATACTTGCCTCGACCAATTTGGTGGCGACCATTCCAAATCGACATAACATCATTGACGTGACTATTGACCTCCCAACAACTAAGACTCCGATCATACGTAACTTCTCGTACCGTAATTTTAAGGCAATAAAGCTTCTGTCTCTCCTGCAAGAGTACGATTGGTCGTCCATCAATTGTTCGGATGCGGACGTGGACACTCGTTTAGAACATCTGGGTGTAAATATCATGAAGGCGTTAGATAAAGTAGCTCCAGTTAAAGAATTTCGGCCGAAAAAAAGTGTACAACCACCGTGCGTTGATTCGGAACTTAAGGAGCTATATAACAAACGTGATGCCTTGCGCCGTCGGTTTCTCCGAACGAGGAATCAAGAAATTTGGCAGGAATGTCAGACTCTGGTGACTCTAGCGGAGGATCGGACGATGAAAGCATAAGATAACTTCATTCAAAGCAAGATTTTTGAGGCCCTTGAAAGCGGGAAGGACGTCTGGAGAGAGCTTAGGAGTCTTGGACTCTTACGGAGAGCTCGGGAGGAACTCCATGGTTTCTCTCCGGGTGAACTTAATTCACATTTTGCGGGAGTATCCATTTCTGATAGTGAGCGCGAGTACGATTTAAATGATATAATGTCGTCAGCTAGTGATGAAGGTTTTACTTTTAGTAAGATAACTTATTCGGATGTGGTCCTAGCTGTCGCGCATTTTTCTTCTCAAGCAAAGGGTGAAGATGGAATTCTCCAAAGTTTTATTGCTAAAGCACTTCCAGTCATCGGTCCTTTTCTTGCTGACATTTTTAATGCCTCCCTCTCGAGTGGGATCTTTCCCGGTACCTGGAAGAAAGCCCATTTGGTACCGTTAAAAAAGAAGGCTATTCCATCTACAGTCACGGACTTTCGTCCTATTGACCTTCTTAGCTTTGTCTCCAAGGTTCTGGAAAAGATCGTGCATGAACAAATGTCAGCTTATTTGTTTTCGAAAGAAATCCTCAATCTCCTTCAGACAGGTTTCCGTCCGCATCATAGTACGCAGACAACACTACTGAAATTGACTGAAGACATACGATCCGGTATAGATAATAACAAGCGGCTAATTACCATCCTTTTACTATTTGATTTTAGTAAGGCGTTCGACACTATTTCGCCATCCAAGTTGTTACACAAGCTGATCAGAATGGGGCTCTCCAGGGCAGTAGTCATGTGGATAAAATCGTATATTACTGTGCGTAACCAAAAAGTTTTTACGGCATCTAATAGTAGTTCAGATTGGCTCACAACCAATCTCGGCATACCACAGGGCTCTATCTTGGGGCCCCCTTTGTTCAGCCTTTATATTAATGACCTTCAGGAAGTTTTATCGGGCTTTAAAAGTACGAGGGATATTCTTACGGATAGTGTATCGCATTTATTATACGCGGACGATTTGCAAACCTACACTCAAGCTACTTGCGATAACCTTCATCAGGGGATAAGACGCTTGTCGGCTGTGGCCATGCAGTGTCGGTGTGGGCTTCTGAGAACGCTCTGTGTCTCAATGTCGGGAAAACGAAGGCAATTATTTTTGGGTCAGAATCTAACATATAAAAAGTACAGAGTATGGATTTGCCTGGCATAGAGATTCAGGGTAACGCCTTGTTCCCTTTGTTGACACAGTTACTAACCTCGGTGTAGTCGTGGATTCGAAGTTAACATAGAGACCGCAAGTGGATGCAGTTAGCCGAAAGGTTAATAAGGCCCTACATGGGCTTAAATCATTTCAATCCAGTACCACCGAGGCGTTACGCAAACGGCTTGCAAGTGCTCTTGTCCTGTCTCATTTAGATTATTGCTCTTTAGTGTATCTTGATGTGTCAGATGAGCTCCGGATGAGACTGCAAAGATTGCAGAATTCATGTGTGAGGTACATATATGGTGTTAGAAGGTATGAACATATCAGTCCCTACAGGAGTAAACTTGGCTGGTTTGATCTTGAGGGAAGAAGGGCGTATTTTGCGGTGGTACAACTATACAAAGTTATTAACATGGGTCAACCCACGTATCTTGCAGCCCTTTTTCAAAAAAAACAGGCTCGGACCTTTAGTAGAACTGATTCTAGGGAGCTCTCGATTCCATCGTCGCATACCGATACAGGGTTGAAATCTTTTCAATCTCAAGTTGCGCGCCTATGGAATTCGATCCCTCGACGTATTAAGCACTTGCCCTCACTACACAGATTTAAGGCGACAATTCGCGACTATTTGCTATGTAAGTCCAGGGACATTGACCATGTATATCTAATGTAGAATGACGCTAATCATACAAATGTTGACTAAAATAGAAATTGAAGTTTGATAGTCACAAACAAAATGTATTATTCATAATGATAAGAATATGTGATAAGTGTAATGACGTGATTGATGTATGACAGATATAATATTGTGCAATATATGTAAGTTAATGACGAGCAATGTCGAGCTGTGATATGATTGACTGTACTAATGATCTCTGTAAATATGTATTATTATTGAATGTAGTTTATTGTTTTTGTCTTGCACAAAATAAACATCTAATCTAATCTAATCTAAAAACTATGAAAGCAGCAAAGAAACCGGTTCAGAAGATGAAAACCCCTATTCAATCATCAAACAACGCTTTTTTTTGCATTTTTTTACATTTTTTATATTCCTACGTGCTGATTTTTCTAAATAAAATTTTAGAAAGCTAAAATACTCTTAAATCATCTTTGTGGCTGAAAATAATGTCTCCTGTACTGATTTTGGAGCGGAAAATTTTTTTTATAACAACGATATAGCTCTTATATTTTCCAAAAATTCACAAAAACGTAGTTTTTTTGTGGATTTTTGGAGTTATTTATGGGTTTTCGTTCTATAAAGTTTAAGTAACTAATACTGTGAAAAATTAGAGTTCAAGACCTTTAATTTTAATTCTTAGAAAAGTTTTTAGGTGCTTTCGTTACCGAGATATAGCCATTTGAAGTTGGTAAGAATATCGGTAAATGAAATCTGTGAACAGGGTACCCGGATTTTTACGTTTTTTTTCTATTTTTAACTATAGTTGAGGTTTTGCACGCATAGATTGCAGAACTCTGTGAGTAACGGCATATTTTGGAAACACAGCTGACTGCATTAAGAGCTGCGCCCCCATTCCAGGTGTTTGCAGACCTCTATATACCACTGTGGCTCTTACTGATAGACAAGCGGAACGGATGGAATCGGAAATTGCTCTTCAAATGTAAAACACTGAAGTCAGCTGCTTAGTCAAGATTAAATCACTTGTATTGGTACATAACCTGGTGCTGATAACCCTTAAGGATGAAAAAAAAAAGTCAGCTGCTCATAGCACTTTTTTCGGATTGAACATTTGAACCATCAACACCGAACTCACTGTCACCAAGCATAAATTTTTATTCTAAGCCGATTTCGATTTACTGTATTTATTAGGCAAATTCTTTTTTATGTTTCTTGTGTTCAGATAGAGAATGGCTTGTGATCAACAGAATTTAGAACTGTCTGATATAACAAACAATTTAATATAAAAATTTTGATGGAAATTATTTACCATCTAATCTAGATGTTCTTAAAAGACTACTGCACAAAACTCAAAATGAGAAATTCAAAGTAGTCGATGCTATTAAAATTATAATAAACGAATTGATAAATATATGGAAAAAATCACCAATTACAGCTAAAAGATTAGATCATTGTCATGAAAAATTACGGAAAGTGTACAATCTTTATGCAGAAGTAAGAAAATTTCAAAACAAATCAAGTTAAAAAGTTAATGATTTTTTAAAAGAAATGTCTGATGTATTTCACATTTCCCAAGATACTTCAATGAAATTACTTAGCTCATTGAGTGATAAAACGAAAAAAGAGTTTCTCGCTAAACCAGTTGAATATATAAAAAGTAGTATAGCTTTGATATAAAGTGGAAACATATCAGGTAAATGACGTACTTATAATTTGACAAAATTTAATTATTATTCCATTTTTTTTTCATAATTACATTTAATTACAGATGCAGATATTTTAGAATCTCCAACTCCAGAATTAACTGAGTCAGAAATAGAATTGCGTCAAACGTTTAGCCAAAAAACATCAATTAGTGAATCTGCTAATGTGACTTTACGACCTTAGTCATCCGATGGTCCTGATTATAGTAACAATGAAAATATTGGCTCAGAGACGAATCTAATGACAAGTAAGTATTTTCTTTACATTTATGCGAAATCTTGACTAATGTGTCCAAAAACTATTTTTTGATTTAAGTTTAGGCAAATCTGAAAATATTTGTATTTATTTTGGTTACGTATATTGATTAATATCTGTAAAGGATCTATTAGTACGTAAAAGATTAAACTTATTGAGAAAGTTATTAGCAAAGAGGCCATAAACCATAATTTGCAGAATGAAATCATTTTTTCATCATGCACACTTTTAAACTCATTCGTTAAATTATTATTGTATTGATATTGAGGTTGTAATTTATTAAAAATCTTTGAGTTGAAAAATAATTCTAAGTCTACTTGGATTATTTAAAGAATATAAAAGTGCTGGAACAACTCAAAAGAGAGTATTTAAAATTTTAGTAAGAAAAGTTTTGTTAAAGTTATGACAAGTCATTCGCTCCGTGCAGGCTGTTGAGGAGATAAGCATAGAGCAATTGAACTTCTGCCTGTCGGGTTAGTAATATAAACTGGGGGACGTTTTTTGTTTCTTTACTACTGCTTAAAATCGTGTTTACAACTTGCTATATGTAAGTTTTACAGATTTTCTAGAAAGCATTACAAAAGTTAGATTAAAAACGAAATTGAATGGCAGTTGTAAGAAAATTTAAATAAGCGACATAACCTATTTATTTCGTATTGCTGGTTGGATTGTACTCTATGAGCATCAATTTCTTTCAAATATTTATGTTACGCTAAGATGAAATTTTAAATTATCTGTCATATCTATTATTCTACAATAAATAATGACTTAAATCTTTACATAGAAATGTATTTTAATTCACAAGGAGAGGACGTAACCTCTGGGTGAGGGATTTGGCTACAACTTTAGGAGAGTCTTCTTTGACCTAAAATATGAGACGCATCTCAGGATTTCGTGCAATGGGCCCTAGAACCCACCAAAAACACTACAAACCCTTATTTTTTATTAATTATTTAATTTTTTTCGTGATATAGCTGCATAACAATTTATTACGTCTAACTATATCCGTCTAACCAAATCAAGTATTTAAACTTTTGTTACATTTACTGTAAATTTTCTATTTCAGCCCTGTATGGTATCAATTTTATAATTTGAAAATTATACTTTTTTGCGTCGTTATCACTCCAAAAATACATATTTATTTTCAACAGGGCTTTTGTCATTATTATTGGATGTTATTGGCTTTTGCTCTTGATAAATTCTTATTTTGTTGTACAAACGTAACCATATCAAACCTTGCATGCTATAAATTTGCATATAATTTTATTCTATAATTTTTTTAAACATACATATAACTTACCTAATTTTTTAATTTGTCACAGAACAAAACGTGTCGATATAATTATAATTACTTTCATATATCTTGATACACTAATATATATTTTCACACATTTTTATACATAATGCATAGCAAATTGCATGTATTGAACTGCATTGACAGAAGGTCCAAATGTAACGCAATACTTTTGAACTTGTTGGTACATTTTCATACAGTTTTAGACGCTTTTGTTTAGTTATAGACAGTTTAGCAACAAGAAAAATATTGGTTTTATATATAAGTGTTTGTCAAAATAATAAACCTGAACACAAGAGCATATCTGGAAAAGTTTAAATGTAATTTTCTTCTTGTAATTGTTGTTCATAATACAAAAAGAGCTCGTTCTTAAAAATAAATATGTATCACTTGTATGTATACTGTTCAATCAAAATAATTTTGAGTAATAAGTTAAACGTGGTTGTTATAAATTCTATAATTTAATAATGGTATTTATATCTGTTGCGACAAATAATGGAAGTATCATACGGATAATTCATCTATTAAGATGAAGTAACCAAAAATAGGTAACACTGTACAAACCCTACACAAAAATAACCCTACAATATACATAAAATAATTCTACACTAATATTTGTTGCACGAAAAAATTGTACACAAATATTTTTTACATGAAAATTATTAACACCCATTTTGAAATATTTTACTGCACTGCAAAACTAACAATAAGTAGAATATCTTATAACCTATATTATACATTGTTAAAAAATAGGTTATACGATTATATAAAAAGTATTGCGGTGGAGTAAAGTATTATTTTAATACTGAACATCAGAAAATATATTGGAATAACCTACTTTTGGTGTTCTTATCCACATAGTAGTTTTATTAATGTCTACAAAAATATAAATAGAGTAAAATATTGTTGAGTGTAACACAAAAAATTTAATCATTTTTAAGTAGAATTAAAAAATATATAAATTTATCAGATAACATGCCTATTTTAACGAATAAATTCAACTTTTGTCATTCTTAAGAATAATCATAATTGATAGGGCTGGAATAGAAAATTTACAGTAAATGTACCAAAAGTATAAATAGTTGATTTCATTAGTACGGATATGGTTAGACGAAATAAATTGTTATGCAGCTGTATTATTAGGAAAATTAATTAATTAATAAAAATAATGGTTTGGGGTGTTTTGGATGGATTCTAGGGCTCATTGGACGAAATTCTGAGACACGTCTCGTATTTTAGGCCAAAGAACACAATTGTTTACTGTCATTATACGATAAAAAAATCTTGTAGTTAATCAAGACACTTTATTAGTCTAACAAACCCTATAAGTGTCAATTTTGTTTACAAACTTACGTTACGCTAAGATGCTATTTTAAATCGTCTTTCAAGTCAATTATTCTATAATAGATAAGGTCTTAAAATTTTGCACAGAAGTATATTTAAATTAAATGAACTATTTTCAGCAAAAATGTTACCTGCGCATAACATAATTATGAAAATTTTTTATTCTGTGTTAAAATGTATGTCTCAGCTATAGAAATAAACATTAATATTTATAAAATAATAAAATTTAAATTAAGTTATAATAATAATTAATATTGATGAGTAAAATAGTTTTACTATAACTTTTTGATTTTATAAATATTAATAAATACTAACTATTATTTATTGTAACGTGCTATGTATGTGCGTGTGTCCCACCTGTCCACGTAACAACCAAAGCATACAATAATCACATAACAACCTAAGAGACATAAAGCTTACGAGCTGAAGGCTAGTTTCCAAATAAAAATTAATCATTTGTAAACCTGCGCAGCCCATATTTATATAAAAACATGGTCTTTACATTGCTATAGTTAAAACATAAATTTTAAACCTAGAATGAAAAACTTTTATAATTATGCTATGCACAAGGAACATTTTTAGTAAAAATCATTGATATGTAAAGATTAGATTTCTGTAAATTATGATTAGGGTTTCTACTCATTTTTTACTATGATTTAAATGGAAGCTAATGTGAATATAAATTATAAAATATAAATTATAAAAATAAATAAAGCTAGAGCTAATAAGTGCTTTTTATAAATTGAATTATGTATATTATCAGGATCAACATCCCAACTAATAGCTGAAACAAGGCAACTAACATCCAGTGAAAAGTCATCTTTTAGCTCGCTAAGTTCTGGCAGAATGTATACTGTCACAGGAAGAAACTATGAGAGTAAAAACGAAAGTGGCACCATAAATGTCATGACTCCAAAAGTTGTGGCAGCTTCTGATAAAGCTAAAGTTTCTGACAGGGATGCTGTTTTTTTGACCGGTCTTATTGCCAACGCATTGAATATTGACATTAATACTTTAATCTTCAATCGTAAATTCATCAATGTAGCAAGGGCTGAAATAAGAAAGATGGAATGTGAAAAAATGAAGCAGTTTATTCAAAATACTCCCGTAACTTATTTAATTGTTTGCTAGGATGGCAAACTTATTTCAGATAACATGGCTTGCAAGAAGGTAGACCATATATCCATTTTGGTATCCAGTGATAAGTTTACAAAAATTATAAACGTACCAATACTGCAGAACCAAAAGACGAGTATAATAGCTTCAGCACTTTATGCATGTTTGAAAGTTTGGGGATTAATAGACTTAACGAACGCACGGTGTTGTGATACAATTAATGCAAATTTAGGATACAAAGGTGGTGCAGCAGTTATTTTAGAACAATTAATGGAGAAAGATTTAGCCTATTTAGTATGTCGCCGACATATTCTTGAGCTTATATTGAGAGCAGCATTTGACAAGAAATTTCCTAGTGCTAGTGGTCTGAATGTACCGATGTTTAAGAGGTTTCAAGAGGAATGGCCTAATTTTGATCTCAACTCTTATGAAAATGGATTAGCTGGAATAGAGACGTCTTTGAAAAATGCAATTCCTTATGCAGTATATAAAAAGCTTTTTAAAAGAACAGCAGCCTAGAAGTGATTATAAAGAACTATTATAGCTCTCTTTAATTTTCTTGGGTATTGAAGAAGCAATAAAATTTAAAAAGCCAGGTGCGATTCACCATGTCCGCTAGATGGCTAAAGCTATCTATTCAATAAAAATTTATTTATTCAGAAAATCATTCAAGGTAAATAAGCTAGATGCAGACAAATTATTTGCTATATGTAAATTTATTGTTTTTAGATATATCACTTCATAGTATACTGCTCCTTTATCCACTTCCGCTCTAAACAATGATTTGAGGTGAATAAATCATTAATTGATTTTAAACATATAGATAAAGACATATCAGATGCTACTTTACATAAATTCAGTAATCACTTGTGGTATTTGTCGCCAGAACTCAGTATTCTTTCGCTTTTCGACACTGATGTTGAAATCACTAAAACAAAAAATAGTAGAATCACTGTAAATAGATTCATCAGATGACGAAGGTGATAGTTTACAAAAACATGATCCTTCTCATGAGGGCATCAGGGCACTGCATGATAAAACTCTTGATTATTTTACTAACAGCCTAAGTTTAATTTTTTTTACAAAGTTCAATTTGAACAATGAGTTTTTGAAACATGATTGTAATTTATGAGATAATGATCCTTCCTACGTAGAGTGTCGTGAAAAATTAAAAAACCTTATTGTAGTAAATGATTGTGCCGAAAGGGCAGTTCATTTGGCTGAAGAGTATGTAAATACCCGATCTCAAGATTAAGACCAGAAACAGTACTTACTTCAGTTTGTTAATGAAAGCAGAAAAAATTTACTCGCAAGTGCTGATAAAAAACAGTTAATAAAAAAATTGAGATCCGAGAAATATATTGTTCGTAATTTTGTATGTAATTAAATGTATTGTATGTTTGCAAATATATTAATTGTTTTATTTGAGGATAAATAATAGTATTCTGATTACTCATTCAGCTCTAATAATAAGCAATAAGCTTAAAAAAAATTGAATAATAGTATTTTATACTACAAGGGTCAAAATTTAGTATTGCGTATGGATACATTTTTTCGAGAACGAGTTTGTAGGGATCAAACAAAAAATTAAGAAAAAGTAAAAAACATTATCATTAATATTCATGTCAAGACAATCAATTGATTTATTTGAAAGAAGTTTTAGTGAGTACGGAACCTTAACTGCAGTTAAAAATAGAGAAAACCGTAAAAGCCCGGGTAGCCTGTTCACAGATTTAATTTTCCGATTTTCTCACCAACTTCAAATGACCGTATATCGGTAACTGAAGCACCTAAAAACTTTTCTAAAAAATGAAATAATAGGTCTTGAACTCTACTTTTTTACAGTATTGGTTACTTAAACTTTAAAGAACGATAACCCATCGATGACTCCAAAAATCCGCAAAAAGGGTACGTTTTTGTGAATTTTTGGAAAATTTAAGAACTATATCGTTGTTATAAAAAAAATTTCCGTTCCAAAGTCAATACAGAAGACATTGTTTTCACCCACAAAGATGATTTAAGAGTATTTTAGCTTTCTACAAATTTTTTTTAGAGAAATCAGCACGTATGATCATAAAAAATGTAAAAAAATGCGTAAAAAGCGTTTTTTGATGATTAAAACGGGTTTTTCACCTTCTAAAACGGGTTTTTTTGGCTGCTTTCATAGTTTTTGGGTATAAACAATCGATTTCCGGGACAGGAGCAGGTATTCGATTAGTTTTGGAAATAAGTGCCAGTCTAATATATATATATATATATATCATTGTTTAAATCATTATTTATTAAAAATTTGGCATACGAAAAGTTTTTAACCATCGCGATTCTTAGCTATTGTATATTTCACAAATTCTTCCTATGCAAAAAACGAAAAATTTGTATATCTTACAAATAGGAGCAACTAGGATTTCAATTCAAACTGATTTTTCATCTATTGTTAAGTCCACACATATCCCCGCTTTCAGTTTGTGTCCTCATTTTTATCCGATTTAAAGTTACTTTCTCACTATCGCGCGCGAGGTTTTTCATCGCTCTTTGGTTTTGGTTCGCTGATCGGATAGTTTACTGGAAAAGTGGTCGATGTTTTGGTCAAGTCTAAATACTGCAAAGCTTGTAAATTCTGAAAGAAGAAAACTGACACAGAAGAATATAAAGAATGGGCTGAAAGTCATAAAATCACGACGGCTCAGTGGGGAAGATGGAAGTGGATGCAGTCATCGAAATGTTCCAACGATCAGAATCTTTACGCGGTATGGTATATTCAAACTAGGTTGGTGATGGAGATTCAAAGACTTTTAAAGATCTCACCGACGCAAAGCCCTACGAGAATATTACCATAAAGAAAAAGGAGTGCATCGATCATGTCCAAAAACGAATGGGTACTCATCTTCGAAATTTACGCAACGCGAGACCACAAACTTTCAACAGATACCAAATGAAAACACGATAAGTGCCCGAGCGGAGAAGACTAATGATGTTCATGGCAGAAGGCAAAACCTACTGGCGATTTATCAAACTACACGCACAAAACATCGCTATCTCAAGAAGTTTATGAAGCGATTTCTCCTGTTTATGAAGAGTTGAGCTGTGACGACCTTCTTACATGTTGCCTTGGCGGATTCATTCAAAATACGAATGAAGTCTTTAACACAACCGTGTGGTCTATGACACCTAAATCTTCCTCCAGTGGCAAACATGTACTTGATATAGCAGTATATATTGCTGTAGGTATCTACAATGATGGTCTGTCAAGTATCATGCATCTGATGCAAAATTTAGGGAAGAAAATAGGGCCAAACTGCTACAACTTCTGCGTGGAAGCTGATGAGCGTCGCATCAAAATTTTCCGAGCGATCGCTCATCGATGTTGCAAAAGAGGCTCGATTGGACTTAAAATCAGTCAGAAAGAAGAAAGAAGAAGAGAATATCAATTTAGATGGCCTAGTGTAAGGTGCAGGTATCGCAGATTAATGGTAAATCGAAATTTTTTAAGAGTTAAGTACTTGTAAAACTTTAAACGCGTTTTTCTCAAAACTACTTTTTTCAAACTGGGCGAAAACGCTGCTCGAAAACCGCTCGATGGATCGCTTTCAAATTTTTACTGTAGTTTCACAATCGCATTATCTAAAGAAGTACATCGCCGTTTTTTAATTAAACTAAATTTTTTCTATAAACAATTTACTGCAAATTTTGACGTCGAAAAAATGAAAATTTTTTAAAACTTATCCCATTAAAAAAATGATTTAAAAAAAGCCTTTATGTACTTCTATAGTCAATAACATATACTTTAAGAAAAAATAATTTTTTTGTCCTAGCTTTCACACTTTCGGAGTTACGATTTCGCCCGTTGAGGTATAAAAAAAGACGTTTTTGAAAAATGGCTCTAACGCTGCCATTTTGATTTGAAAATTCAATAAAATTTTTTTTTTATACCTCAATATGTGTTTAGTTAAAAAAAATTATCAATTTTTGGCTTTTTTTCGGGGCTGTAGAGTAGCGTTACCCTTTAAAAATCATGCGTAGAACTCGCTTCCATGGTCACTATTTGTGGACACATATTAAGTTAAATTATATTTTCTTAAGTGCAGAATAATGTTTCATTTTTTAAATCTAAAAACCTAAAAGAGACTAAATTTTTCCTATTCACTATATTTAAAGTCAAAACATATCTATGTTTTTGTGGCACCTTAATTGGTACAATTTTGTGATTGAATGTTTTAAATCATGTTGTCTATGTATTTAATGTTATATAATTTACATCTACAATAAATATTATTGTGTCACATCCACACGATTTTCGTATTTTTCCGCTCTAAAAAGCGGGCCTAAAGTGATCGTTTTCCGACCAGTGGGCGTAAAGTACTTAATTTCGTGGAGTACTTTACGCCCGCTGCTCATTTTACTTTATACCCACTCGTTCCACCAATAGAAATGAGAGTAAATCTGGCCTAAACTTTGTATTTGAAAATCAGTACATGCGTTACAAAAAAGATGGTGTTTACCACGAGTGAGATGGCCTTTTTGGTCTGGTGTGTTTGCAGTACTCGTCTCCGACACGCTGTACGCACTCGCCTAATTTAAAAGATTCAATCACGTATAAGTACAAAATTGTACAAAATTGTACCAATTAAGGCGCCACAAAAACATAGACGTATTTTGACGTTAAATGTAATGAATAGGAAACACCGCTGCCAATATATTGGCACTTAGCTTCCTCCAACCTTATTAATTGTTTCTATATGTATTTACTAGCACCCTCCGTCACAACTTCGCCCGTGCTAATAGTGCGTATAACTCACAATTTAATGATATCTATTATTTGATAATGGTGCGTGTGTGTTAATTGATGCAGCAGTTTTAGTATTAGCGATAATATATATTTAAATGCTTTAAACATTTAAGTGTTTTGTTTATCGAAGCACTTCTTTATAGACTACATTAGTGGTTCTTCCGTCAGGTGCAAGGATGACTAAACTGGTAGGTCAACTCACTCTGGAGCATACCACATAGAACTCTATGTGAGAAGCAGTTCTCGTTGAAATCAATCCCTGACACTTTTAACGATTGCCCTTGTGACTTATTTATCGTCATAGTAAATCATACCTTGAGAAGAAACTGTAGTCTTTTAAATTCGAAACGATAGTCTGATGGTAAAAGGGGTATACGCGGTATAAAGGGTGATTCTCCTTGAGCACAACCAGTAATTATTGTTGTCTCAATAACACTTTTTTGGAGTGCTTTTACGTACAGTCTGCTGCCATTGCAGAGTTTGGGTGGATAAAGGTTTTGCGACAGCATGATTGGAGTTCCTACTTTAAGGAGAAGCTTATGTGCTGGAAAACCAGGAGGTTCGAGTGTGTTGTGGAACTCCACAGGATAGTGAACTGCGTCGTCTATTTGCAGTACCGTATTTACAGACCTATATTCCATTTTTTCTCCCTCAAACGACTTGAGAAGAATATCATTATTCAGAGCCGCCCTGTCGTCTTTTGGGGTCAGAATAGCCCGCTCACATAACAAATCCATCGATTTGTTTTTTATATCGGCAATATCAGGATAATTCTTGTCTGTAAGTTCTGGTAAGGTTGATACTACCAAATCCAAGTCTTCAGAGATGATCAACTTTCCATCAGACTCGGGATACTCTCCATCTCCTATTTTGAGAAGAAGTTCAGAGAATTTACCAGCTGTGATATTGCCTCCCAGGTGGACCCTCATATTCTTGTTGAGAGAAAGTCTTTCGATTACCGACCACAGATAAGAAGCTTTGATGCAAGCTTTAACCTCATCTGCTCGAGTTCCTCTTGATACTCCTGCTATAGTTTGCCTAAACTCTCCAGTTAATAGCACAGTAACTCCTCCCATCATTTCATTATAATTTCTGATATCTTGAAGAGTTCTTTTCAGTGCCTCAAAATCTCCTTTATGTGCCACAGTACATTCATCCCAGACAATAAGCTTACAGACTAGAAGCACTTTGGCCATATTACTTTGTTTTGGTATATTACACAGTGGCGTTTCTATGTTAATAAGATTAACAGGAAGTTTCAATATCGTATGAGCCTTCCTGCCACTCTTTAGAAGCGTAGCAGCAATGCCAGATGACGCAGCAGCCAAAGCAATACTACGATTGCTCCTTACTTTTGCACAAGCAAGTTTATGATGAAGGTCTTTCCAGTTCCTGCAGGAGCATTCAGGAAAAAGACTTTTCCAGTATCTGATTCGACGCTGTGAATAGATAATGTGTTGCTCATTCGTCAGTGAACCCTCGTGATTCACTACTATTTGTGCTAATGCATTCAAGTTGTAGTCTATCTCCCTCAGATAAACTCTGTTTTCATAGCCATTTTCTGTTCTCGTTGGCTGAGGCAGCCCATAATTAGATATACTCTGACCTCCTAAAGCAAGCACTGTATCTTCTATTAGTATCAGACATTTGTTTTACACCTCATCAATTATTTGATTAGCATCACCTTGCAGCTCTCTTTTCACTTGTCAGGTAATATCCTCTGAGAGATTGTTTTTATGTTTATCCCAAAAACTTAAAGGATCCGAAAGTTAACAGAATACTAACATCACTTTGAATAGTTCTGGCAGCTTGAAAGGGGAATGACTAAAAGCAGCTTTGTTTAACCCTTTAACGCCCAACTTGACCATTTTTCGACAATATTTTCAGTGGTGTGTAGCACTAACTTAAAATGGTTCAAAAAATTCTTGAGATACCATTTCTAACATAAAATTTTATGTACTTTCAGAATCCGGTATCAGAATTGTCGAAAAATTTAACAATAAAAAGTTATAAACAATTTTTTGCAAAAAAACGTAAATTTAAAAAAAAAAAATTCGTTGAGCCCAAATTTTCGAATGGAAAGAGGGTTCGCTCGTACGTCTAACACGTATATATTTGGTCAAAGATATGTATACTTTATTGTAAAACAGTTGCAATATCGAAATTAAAAATGGCGGCCATCCAAACAATCCCTTTTCCACCAAACTTATCTAAAAAGGTTCGTGATTTTTTTTCGATCAGGATCAACTTTACGAAAAAAAGTTATAGAACAAAAAGTTCCTAGAATTGTTCAAAGAACACGCGTGAATTTTTTCAGGAGCGACTTTTGGATTTTTGGATATGGCTATTTTTTGAAAAATCAAAAAATAGCTCCGAAAATTCTGAATAAATTCACACGTTTTCTTTGATCAATTCTAAGCACTTTTTGTTCTATAACTTTTTTTCGTAAAGTTGGTTTTCATTGAATTAAAAATTGTTGAACGTTCTTAGCCGCTGCTGAATGTAACGTTGCCCGGGTTTCACCACAATCAACATTTATTTATTGTTTTCTCTAATCAAAGAACATTATTCTTCGTTTTTTTATTTTACCTCGATAAACAACTATATCAAGAAATTCATAAAAAAATATATGCCCTATTTCTGATTACATTTGTAGTTTTTTGAATTTTACGTTCGTAATAGTTCATAAGTATAAACTAAAAATACATACTAACGCGTAAATTACCTATCCTTTCTTATACCTATTTTATAAATTACTTTGTAAACTACTTATACCTATTTTATATTATACACACTCTCGCTTCTTTCATACATATATCAGCTAACGACTTCAAAATGTCGAGGAATCGAGGAAGTCGATATGAAATTTCTGAAAAAGAAAATTCCAATGAATATGTATTTATTCCTAGTGAGGATTCAGGCGACTCTGATAATGATGGGTCAAATGATGAAGATGAACTTCATGAAAATGTCACGAATAACTCGTCTGTTCCATTTCCTTCTGTTTCTTACACTAAAGTATTTGATGATTATGATAATACTCAAAAAAAATTAGAAGAAGCTCATGAGTATGTTTGGAAAAAAGGAGAGAAGGTGTACAATCATTCTCCTGAGAATGAGATTTTTTTATTCGAACGAGACAGAAAAAAAATTTTCAATTGTTCTCCAGTAGAGATTTTTGAGTTCTTTTTCTCTCTAGAATTAAAAAATTACATTATAGACGCTACGAAAGAGAATGGGTATGAGTTATCTCTAACGGATTTGAATACTTTTCTAGGTGTTATAATTTTCTCAACCTATAATAAAAGACCATCTCAATGAGATTATTGGTCAACAGATCAATTTTTAAAAAGTAAAATAGTTTGCAACTCCATAAGTAGAAATAAATTTGAACAAATAAAAAATTTTTTGAAATGTTCGCAGTTGAAGGATAAAAATTATTTGGACAAAGTTTGGCGTGTTCGAGCTATTACTGATATATTCAACACGAACATAAAGAAATTCGGCTATTTTTGCACAGCATTTTCGATCGATGAAATGATGGTTAAATATTTTGGTAGATGTACTCTAAAACAATTTATAAGGGGAAAGCCAACTCGATTTGGTATCAAACTTTGGGCTCTATGTAGCAGTTTTGGTGACCTTTTTCATTTTGACATTTACTGCGGTAAAAAGGAAACAAATGATAGATTAGCAAATTGTGCTTTAGGTAGCAGAGTAGTTATTCGAATGCTGGAAAATATGTTGAAATCTTTATCTCCGCGTAAATTGGGACTGAATCATATTTATTTCGACAATCTCTTTACTAGTCCAGATTTACTGGTTCATCTAAAGAAAATTGGTCTTCAAGCTACAGGGACAGTTAGAGAAAATCGGGTGAAAGTAAAAAATATCTTGGACAAAAAGCTCCTAAAGGGACTTTTGCTGTACAACATGACCAGACTAGTGGGCTGAATTTTATTACTGTGCAAGATTCGAAGCCTGTTTCAATTCTGTCCACTGCAGCAGGTATCAAGCCCCTTGGTGTTGTAAAAAGATACAGTAGCACTGATCAACAGAAGGTGGAAATACCATTTCCGAATGCTTTTAAAATTTATAACCAATTTATGGGCGGAGTAGACATCCACGATCAGTACTGTAATAAAGTGTTACCAAATATCCGATCCAAAAAATGGACGTGGAGTATTTTGATGCGAATAATTCAAGCATCTATTACAAATGCACTTATTCTGAGGAATACTGTTCGACAAAATGAAAAATGCGGGATAAAAGAATTTGCTATAGAAATAAGCAAGCATTATCTACAAACAGTTTTATTGACGAAGCATGAGCTTGCAAAAGGAACTAAACGCTCGTATTGCTCGGAATGTAAAGCAAGAAGTTCTAAATGTTGTGAGAAATGCAATAATGAATATTTTTGTGAACCATGCTTCAAAAGAAAGCACTATTAGTAGTTATCTTCTTTGAGTATTTACTACAAATCAAAAAATTCAGAGTAAAAAATTATTAAAAAAACAAAAAAAAATCAAAAAAAAAACAAAAAAAAACAATAAAAACAAAACAACAAAAAAAACGATAACATGGGTTTTCAATGAACGTTCACCTCCACGTGGTGAAACCCGGGCAACGTTACATTCAGCAGCGGCTAAGAACGTTCAACAATTTTTAATTCAATGAAAACCAACTTTACGAAAAAAAGTTATAGAACAAAAAGTGCTTAGAATTGATCAAAGAAAACGTGTGAATTTATTCAGAATTTTCGGAGCTATTTTTTGATTTTTCAAAAAATAGCCATATCCAAAAATACAAAAGTCGCTCCTGAAAAAATTCACGCGTGTTCTTTGAACAATTCTAGGAACTTTTTGTTCTATAACTTTTTTTCGTAAAGTCGATCCTGATCGAAAAAAAAAATCATGAACCTTTTTAGATAAGTTTGGTGGAAAAGGGATTGTTTGGATGGCCGCCATTTTTAATTTCGATATTGCAACTGTTTTACAATAAAGTATACATATCATTGACCAAATATATACGTGTTAGACGTACGAGCGAACCCTCTTTCCATTCGGAAATTTGGATTCAACGAATTTTTTTTTTTAAATTTACGTTTTTTTGCAAAAAATTGTTTATAACTTTTTATTGTTAAATTTTTCGACAATTCTGATACCGGATTCTGAAAGTACATAAAATTTTACGTTATAAATGGTATCTCAAGAATTTTTTGAACCATTTTAAGTTAGTGCTACACACCACTGAAAATATTGTCGAAAAATGGTCAAGTTGGGCGTTAAAGGGTTAATGTATTGTCCCAGTGATTATCATCCTCCAGCAAACCTAACACATTACAGGCAGATTGGCATGCAGGATGGAGGACACCATCCACAGTCTTCAGGTCTGAGAAAGGCGTTGGAATAATCTCATGTAGAAGCGTATGAAGATAGTAGCATTCGGCGTTCTTTGGATGGATAGTATACACTCTTCCCAATGCATCGTCCTTCTTTACGGTTGGCAAGCCATCGACATCCTTTCCCCGCTTCCTTCTTTGGAACTTATTATTCTTCCACAGAAAGTAAGAAGGCAACTACGAATAAAGGAGGGTATTTACGAAATCGTCCATTTTGCATAACTTAAAAAAAGCTAAAAGCGTTGTCTGAGGAGGATTAGTGAGCTTTTCTGTCAAGTTGTTAGAGGTGAAGTATATACGCTGATCATTCTGAAGGTGGACGGCGAGATGAAAAACAGTGGGATATCGCTCATGAATGGAAAACGCTAAGATTCTCCATACTGTTTCGGTACTGCTGATGCATCTCTCACTTTCGTACATCGTAACTTCATCTTTCTGATTTTCTATCGCAAAAGCTGCTTGGTCACTGCCTTTGATCACGCACTTGCAAATGTACTTAATACATTTGACAGAATTACACATCTCCACATTGATATGACCACTGAAAGTACATAATAAGAGTGGGTTATAACGCACCATCCAAAAGTTATCTTAGTCCATTCCTTTAATTGTTACAGTGAAACCACCGTCATTTGTAGAACTCCTCCTGTACTCCGGATATCCATCGTCTCCTGTCTGTGTTTCTCGAATAAATTTTCTAGGGTATCTCTTGCAGCATGTATCTCCTTTCATGACAGAACATTTAGAGTTTAGGCTGCCGCAGGATCCATGAATCATGTTGCTTTTGACGATATCGTACAGAAGAGGATCTTGCTTCGGGTCCGATATTTCGGCACAGAAATACCCTCGCTATAATGTCATGACGATCGCGTGGCTTTAGCCCAGGTAGCAGTGCATCTGTAATGTCCTTCCACTTAGGATTACACGTAAAAGTGATGAATAGATCAGGGCGGCCATGCACGCTCATATGTTATGGAATCTTGAGTTCGTTCATGCATATATCAAGGTCCATCCGTAAATGCCGACGGAAGTACTACGATTTGACCTAGCTCAGCTGCATTGACATCATTTTTTCCCACAGCATCAGCATGATGAATGTAGTTCTCTGCTCTTAGCTCTTTCTGATGATTCCTAATAAAATTAGACCTATCAGTTTCAATTTTAGCGTACATATCGACCAAAAATTGACTGAAGAGGGAGCGGAAATGTACAATATGGTTGACAACATCTTGCCTAACCATAATTCGGTAAACATAAGCTTTTATGTTTGTGCAGCTTGTGCAGCGGAGACTTTTTTAAGAAATCATTTGGTATTTGGATTACACAATGGTATGTCAATCGAGTATCCATCCTCGCCATGACTGATAATCACTTCACGTACTTCTCTAGCCATTAGCTCAGTATCGTGTATAAGAAAGGAGAGCGATCTAAATAAACAGGCTCCGTCCCCTGTTATGGGTAAAATAATGTGCGGAACCATCTCCCCATTTACATTCAAAAACTCTAATATCATATTAGAAAAAAATAAAAATCAATTCAGACTTGGTAATATGTGCAGTAGCAAGAGAGGTTACGAAATCAAATTCAAAATCCGATTAACAGTCGCAAAATGACTATGTATATGTGCACTTTCGCACGCCAACTCTTGTGTGGAAACGATAACCGTTAGCCACCTGGTAGAAGAATCATGTAACCACATACTTACATAGCGGTGACTGTAGCACGGTAAGGAAAGGAAGAGCTGGACGTAGAGGTTTGAAATTTTGGTGACTTAAATCTCTTATGGTGTAGGTAAGAAAAAAAAAGAATTTTACTCCCCCCCCCGCCCCAACCCCCCACAAAGGCACGAACAGGTAGTAAACGTGTTGTTACGTTTCTATCGAGATATCGAAATTCGAATTTGGTTCCCCGAGGTTGCCTATGAAAATACCTAAATATCGATTTCTGGATTTTACCCCAATCCATCTTTAAGGGGATTAAATGAGATAACAACCTTTGTGAACATAAATCGAATTAATAATTCGCGAAATTACGAAGTTATTGATGAAAACGTAAAAACACGTTTATCCCGTTTTCACCCCCTTAGGGGTGGATTGGGGTAAAATCCAGAAATTGATATTTAGGTATTTTCATAGGCAACCATTGTGAATAAAAATCTAATTCATTACTTTCAAAATTCTGAAGTTATCGATAAAAACGTAAAAACACGTATATCTCTTTTTTATTTCCTTAGGGCAGGATTGGGGTAAAATCCAGCAATTGATATTTGGGTTGTAATATATCATTTTGTTACGCATATATTATTTAGTTAACGATTACTACTATACCTTACCAAATCTATATTTATCTACTATAATAAAACGGCGCCAGGAAAAGTACGGCTAGCTTCGCATCAGTTCTCCCCGAGGAGGTTCCGTTAGGTATACAAAATCAGGATGAATACGTTTTGTAAATAATAACACCTTAAGTTATAGCATTTAAGTACCTAGGCTCTATTTTCAATCTCGACGGTCGCTATATATATACTCAATTATTTTACTTCTATGGTCGCACGTCGAAAGATTGCTACGCAAGCCCGCGCGCATCGCTTTTAACAGCCGAACCACCGCGCGTTCCAGAGACAATTCCGTAATAGATGACCGATATGCAACCCCTCTAAATTTCCCACCTTCAACCGGTTTGTTTGTCTGCATTATATGCGGCTACTATGTTCCCGAATAAACGTCCCGCTGTAATGTCCAAATTATACCAAATTGCCGCACACTGAATCTACTCATTAAGTGTTACACATACAACTTGCAATTCACATCCCTATAATAGAATTAATAATAACGATAATACTAATAATACTTTATTACCAATCTATTGATATGCCGAAAGTCGTTCGACAATTTCAGCAATCCACTCACCGCAGTTCCAAAATGTCCACGCTGAGTGCGTTAGGTCGCTCGTTTCGTGCAGGGTCTCCCACGGTTACCCGGTCTCAAATATTTAATACATACTCTATCAACTTCTAACTATGACTAATACCCTCCCACTCACAAACTTACCAAATCTAAAAAAATCTAACAACAACAATAACTTTAACTGTACTACTACTAAATCTCAAGTCTAACTCACGCTGTTATTAACCCTATGTATTATATACTCCGGGTGTATTCGAATATATACGTTAGCTCCGAATTCTATTGCCGCCGTCAATCAGCCAATCAGGGCTCAGGCATCATGTCACGCGACTAGGAGAGCGTAGCTTTTGCTCCGCTTTTGTCTCGCGTCTCAGCAGTCGCTCCGCGGATCGCTATCAAGCCACACGCTACTACCCCCACCTCGCGTTGGTTATTAAAGAGCAATAAATCTCAACTATTGCCTAATTTAACCTTGTTGTGTGAGTTTTTACTTAATTAAACCCCAACCCGTAACATTGGTCCTTCGAGCCAGCAAGGAGCTGGTAATTATTATTATTTTCGCGGGTAATAGCACCACGCGGGACGCGTGCACATCGCGAGTGCCGGCAGCCATTTTGAACACGGCAACAGGCATTACACCGTAAAGTCGTAAGGCGACTTTTCGGTCGCCTCATCAAGCTCACGCCTCGCGAGAGCATATTTTGTTGTTTTCTCTCTTCGAGTGCCGCGTAAGTGGGGAAGAAAAAGGAGAAGTGACTAGCACGGGAACATCTCCAGTTAAGCCCTGCAGCAATCGCTAAAATTGCATTGCAGTGTGGGCTAGACCGTTAACGACCATTTCGAGAGGAAGAAAACTGCGAGGTCATCTACCTCGGGGCATCAGCGATCCGCGTCAAGAGGAGCGGCAAAGACGGCATTGTTCGGAGGACGAGTCCATTGTAGCAGAGAGAGGGCAGGGTTCGCGCTCTAACTCACTGCGGGCGAGTCCATTGTGCCGAGCAGTGGTGGGCACGGACATCCACCGCTTAGACGACGCCACATCCACATTCCCGATTCCTGTACAAGGTAAGGCTCAGGCTCGCATTGCGCGCGGTGCCGCCATCCAGCTGTGCCACAGGAGAGGCAGGGAACGTAGGAGCAGGTATGGCTCATCGTGCGTTGGTGCGGCTCGAGCGGCGCGGTCAGCCGATAGACGCGACGAGCGAGTTGATGCACACCGCCGCGTCAGTTCAGCAGCTAGACGCCAGGGGGAGCTGTGAGCAGCTTCCATAGCGTGCGAGCGGCGAAGTTTCGTCGAGGCGGAGCGGCAGAAGTCGAGAGCTGCCTGCAACGCAGTTCATCGCAGGTGTCGCGGTAAGCACGGAGAAGAGGTCGTGATCGGGGTGCAGGGAGGCCGCGGGCTCACAGTGGCCAGCTACTAGAGGCCGCAATCGGAGTTCAAGAAGGCCCGCTGTCTCGCAGCGGCCAAAAAGACGAGGCCGCGTTCAAGGTGCATGGCCTCGACCATAGCGGCGAGGCAACCTAACCTCAACTCAACCAGGAAGAGCATAGGAGCCACAGGTGTTCTTACTGGCACTCAGATTGGCAAGCACCGACAACAATGATTCAACGGATATCAGGTGAAGTCGTTCTTATCCTATGCTATAGCTCCTGCTTGCTTTAAAGAAACTAGATTTCCCATGCGGCTTCGTAGATCTAGTTAAAATGCTTCAAGACTGCTCTTTCGTCTTTTAATACTTACATATTCAATAAGCTACAGCTTTGAATATTTTTTTGGCGTTGTTTCAATACTTGAAACACTAAGCTGGAATAGTCTAAGGCTCTTATCTTGCCTTTGTTGTTTACATATTCAATAAGCTACAGCTTGGAATATTTTTTGGCGTTGTTTCAATACATGAAACAATAAATGGAAACTGTTCAATGCTCTTCTCTCGCCTTTATTTTAATTAAAATATTCAAAAAGCTACAGCTTTGAATATTTTTTTGGCGTTGTTTCAATACTTGAAACAATAAATTGAAATAGTGTGAGGCTCTTTCATCTTATCTTGCCTTTTGTTGTTGAAATGTTCAAAAAACTACAGCTTTGAATATTTTTTTGGCGTTGTTTCAATACTTGAAACAATAAATTAAAATAGTTTAAGGCTCTTTTCTCGCCTTTCGTTGTTAAAATATTCAAAAAGTTACTGCTTTGAATATTGTTTGGCGTGTTTCAATACTTGAAACACTGAACTGAAATAGTTCAAGGGGTTATATCCCCCGTATGCTCTAAAAAACAAGGCTTTGTTAATTATTGTTTTTAAAGGACATTTGAGATTAAAGGCGCACAAATAATATAACATTGGATTAAGCAACTCTTGAATAAGAGAACAAATTTTTTTATTGATAATTTTTTTACAAAATGGCGGCTGTGCAGTGATTACCGTGAACCGCTTTTTCAAAAAGGTCTTCCGTGGCGAGCAGTACTCCTCCAACCTATAACAAACAAAAAAAATTTTCTATTATCTACATGAGTTTTGCTAGTGAAGTATACATGATTATATTTTTAGAATTTTTTTTCGCGAAATGGCGATTGTTTTAACAAAAAATCGTGTTTTCGACGAAAAAAATTGACTTAAATTGTTTATAACTTTTTCTTGTTAATTAATCGCTAAAATCGTGTGTACTTCACTAGATAAACAAACAATGAAGCAACTGTTAAAATTTTAAGTCAATCGGATGTAAACTTTTTGAGTTCTACTGTTTCAAAATGCTATAAATCTTAAGAATCGCAAAAATATAGTCCATAATAATTTTTTTACCTTCAGTCTGCTATCCCTGCACCATATAATTGTCATTCCAGGGCCTTTATTTCCTCTTCTTCTTTTTTTTTTGCCTGATGTAATGCTGCGCCTGGCCTCTTTCCCGATATCGGACATACGATGCTCAGCGGTTTTGACACGATTGGCGTACGTTTCCACGCAAAACTCGTACATGTTTGGTCGAACAGTCAACCGAAGAGCATCGTAAACGGCAAACAGACCCGAGAAGCCGTCATTGAAGATAATAAAGGCTGCGTCAGTCGCAATGTCAACTATAGTCTTACCGCTTGACACCGTCTTTGGAGCAATTGACCACACTACAGCATTAAACGACTCGTTATTGTTCTGAGTATACGCACCCAAGCAGCGTGACAGAAGGTTGTCGGAGCTGAGTTCATTATAAATGGCTTTTATTGCGTTAAAAACATCCTCATGCATTGGACTCTTGTGCTCGTACGTTGGAAGTGTACCAAGCGCTGTACTGCGCTGCCAAGAACACCAAGAGTCTACTCCGACGGGACACTTCTCGTGCTGTGTATTCTCCTTCGTCGACATTTTATGAAGTAACGTTGCCCAAATTTCATTCCGCATTTTTTCTACTGATTCGTAGTTTCTCCTAATAGCAAGTCCGTAACAAAGAGAAAGTTCATCAATTAACTTTCCGGTCAACTTTCCTCGGCCGCCAAGACCTTTCGTTGTTTTTTTCAAATTGCGCAGACGCGTTCTTATGCGCTTCTGAACGTGTTCGACACATTCTTTTTTTTCGACGATGAAATCTTTATAAGGTTTTGAGTCGATTATACCTTTATATGTTTTTCAATCGCCGTCGCCGATATATTTCAATCGATCTCCATTTTCCCGGCACTACCTTCATGGTTGGCATCACAGTTCTGTTTGTGTGAAGGGTATACCTCTTCGTATTCAGCAGTACCTTCTTTTTTTGCCAATATTCACACACTTTACAGTACTTTGATTTTACACACACACATCCAATACCTTGCCAGTGTACCAACTAATCAAAGTCACCAATCCGAACAAAGACGTAAACCCTCTCTTTCGCCCAGATCCATCGCCTGACACCGTGAGACCTTCTTTTTCACCTCGTTCGATAGAAATTTCTTTTTCTTTAATCGCTGATTTTTTCATAGATATAATTCGAACAGATGAAGTAGCAGTGGCGATATTAGATATGATCTTACTGTAAGTTGTTTGAAAAACAGGCATTGCAAGATCCATCATAGAGCAGAACTTTTTTATACCGTTGATGCCTATGCCTATGATGCGCATAGCTAAAATAATACGGCAGTTGATCTCATAAGCACGACCATTTATTACAAGACAGCTGTTAATCTCAGCATCACCACAGTTCGAACAAGACACAATAATTTTGAAGCCTAGTCCACGCTTGTTCGACTCTAAAAACCGCACGTCACCATTACATTTTTTGCATACTACTAATTCAGAAAGAGCAGTAAATACAGCGAAAAAATTGATGAAACAGTAGCCGAAATCATTATCAACATCGCCGTCACGGTCTAAAACAGTAGTTTTCAATTTCTTAGCCGAGGTACTAACGTGCTCCGAATCGCCTTCGAACGAATGGCGGTTAGGCGGGCGTCGATTACTAATTTTACTCCTTTTGTACTTGTACTTCTTGTTTTACTGCCTTTGCGAGCACTGTACACCTTTTCACTCATAATTAAGTACTTTTAAATATAATTCACAGTTAAAAAGTAAAGCAAAACTCAAAATAACAACGTAAACAACGAGAACGGCTGATCGACTAAACACAGGGCAAGTGTGAGTAAAAACGTGCTGTAAAGACGCTGTAACCGTCGGAATGTCATGTAGCGACCTCTATAATTCAAATTTAAAACACGATATCGATCGTAGGTAACTTCTACTAATTTCCAAAGCCGCGAAATTCAAAAAAGCGAGCATCGCTAAATTAAGCGAAAATTGTTATTTTGGAGCATCAAAACTATTTGGAAATAATTAATTTAAAAATATTTTGAGTTTAAATCGGTACTTGGGCGTTGAAGATTTTGATTCTAGGATTGTTTTAGCAAGAAAAAGCCAATTAAAAAAAATGGAAAAAAAACAAAAAATTTGGGGGATATAATCCCTTAAGGCTCTTTTCTCGCCTTTTGTTGTTAAAATATTCAAAAAGCTACTGCTTTGAATATTGTTTGGCGTGTTTCAATACTTAAAACACTGAACTGCAATAGTTTAAGGCTCTTTTTTCGCCTTTTGTTGGTAAAATATTCAAAAAGCTACTGCTTTGAATATTGTTTGGCCTGTTTCAATACTTGAAACACTGAACTGAAATAGTTTAAGGCTCTTTTCTCGCCTTTGGTTGTTAAAATATTCAAAAAGCTACTGCTTTGAATATTGTTTGACGTGTTTCAATACTTAAACACTGAATTGAACTAGTTTAAGGCTCTTCTCTCGCCTTTTGTTGCTAAAATATTCAAAAAGCTAATGTTTTGAATATTTTATGGCGTATTTCAATGTTCGAAACGCCAACTTGAAGTAGCGTCAGGCTATTTTTTCGCATTTTAGTGGTTAGTCTCTAGCCTTCTGAAGCTTCAACATATGGGTTGTAATTTCTCCAGTATTCTGTAATTTCAGCAACACTGAAAGCCAAATTTAGCGCCTTTATAGCTTGCTTGTAGTCGCTTTATCCAAAACTTCTGAAGCTTTTTGTAGAGTGGAGGTTTTTTTTGTTTATAAATATGGTGGATTACTTTGCTTGGTGACTGGGATGCATAATAAATATCATAACAATTGATACTGCATTTTATCATCACAGCTACACCAAACAGCATCACGGGTCTTCGGCCAAGGAAGCTGCTGCACCAGGCTGAGCCCTGTTTCATCGACTGACAGCCGTCACACCTCAATATCCTCGCTCACAGCCTATATATTACAGTCCAGGAGCAAACAAAACGAGCCTTCTTGGATATCAGGCTGATACCAAGGCAGGGACTGTACACACGTCAGTACAGAGCTATCGGGTTTTAGATTATTTTTGATTTTGTTTAGCTTTATTATTATTTTTTTGAAACATAGAAGCCCTGTTGAAAATTTTTTATGTCAACGTAGTTGGTGGTGCTAAAGTTCTTCATAGGCCAGTGGTATCCAGCTACGCCAATGCTAATTTTTGTTGTTGTTCTGCCCATTTAATAGGAGTCTGCTGTCCTGTCGATAATGCTATAAGGCATCGTGACCAGTAGTAATAGTTTTATTCTGGTTTATTGGCTTCGCAAGCTAATCTTTTGCACGAAAGGATGCTGCCATGCTGTATGTTATGTAAGTCACAGCAGTAAATTCGGCTAGGTTCCATGTAGACCAATAGTTTCTAGCTTCGCATTTTTCATTTTTATGTGGCTATAGTGGGTTATGTGGTTTTGGTGTGCGCATCATAATATTGCAGGGCAGGATATTGCTGATTTAGAAGCAGAGCAGCTGATGATATATCTACAATATTTTTTAGCCATTCAGAAGGTGACAGCTACGCATTATTTTTATGTAGATATAGCGGGGTGCTTGGCTTTGGTGTACGCATCTTACTATTACAGGGCAGAAAGTTGCTGATTTGGATGCAGAGTAGATGAGGTTAGAGTTGCAATCAGTAGACAGTTTCTTTATTGCAGCGTCAGCTGTTATTATAGTAGACTGGTGTTCGGGTGTTCTATTCCAGACGGTCATTGAAGGTACCAGGATAGTGTGACGTAGGTTTTGTAGTATTTGTAATACGTTTCAGTTGTATACTGGAATTTTTAATACTTATTAAACCAGTAATTGCTAGAAATAGGCATTTACATCAGCAAAATAGACACTTAATAGCTGTAACTTCTATAGTCTACAGGACCTACAAGCGGTCTTAACCTGCAAATTTTTTGACAGGTGGGTTAAGTCGTATCAGAGTGGTAAGTTTGCTTTAGTGGTAATAGCAGGCAACATGGATTTGATAGAGAAGCAGATGAGGTTATACCAGAGATTAGCTCGAATATACGAGAATTTTAAGAAATTAGGTGATGAGAAAATGACTCAAGGAGCCTGTGCAGCCCGAATTGAGCTACTTCAAGACTTATGGTCCAAATTCGATAATAATCATGATCTGATATTGGACGATGAGAACGTAAGTAGCGAGGAGGATTATTTCAAGTTGAAACTTTATATAGAGGCAGAGGAAAAGTATGCGCTCAATCTAGGGCTCCTGAGAGAACAGTACATACAGTTAAAGGCTCCTGAGAGAACACTCCATACAGTTAAAGGCTACTGAGTTCACTCAGCCTTTTGACATTCCAGCCAATGCCTCGAATAGAAATCCTGCCAAGCTTCCTCCTGTCGAATTTCTTACATTCTCTGGCGATATTCGAGATTGGTTCAATTAGAGAGTGCCAAAGATGGAGCCTCCTTGGGAGATGTATCGAAAGGCAAGGAATCTCGTTTTGATTGGTCTAAAGAAAGGACCACCGCTCCCACAAACAAGTATACTAAGTCGATTAATCTAGCTCAAGAGAGCAAAACTATGAGATGTAGCATATTCCAGGCGAAAACGCCTTTTGAAAGAAAGCAGTTGGCGGCAAGGAATCATTTATGCTTTAACTGTTTTGCTAAACACACAGTGCAAGATTGTAAAGTAGATAAACGTTGTCAGCACTGTTCGGCAAAGCACAATACAATGCTTCACTTTTCAAACAGTTGTGCAGTCAAAACAAAGGTGGATGAGAAGCCGCAGACATTTACAACCTCGGAGTCTGTACCCACAGCTGGTTCATCTAGAAAAGGTACTCGTTCTTTTTCCAATAATTTGGTAGCTGCAGCGCAACCAATTTCCAGTATTAATTCTGCTGAAGGTCTGGATTCTGAGGAAATACTTCTAGCTACAGCTCATGTGCTGGTGCAAGCTAAGAATGGCTGGCATTACCAAACTCGAACATTAATAGATCAAGGAACTCAGTCTTCCTTTATAACGGAAGAGCTGCGTCAAAATTTGAAACTCCAAAGAAAACCTGTTAGAATTAAATTCACTAGCGTAGGGGATAATAAGATTTTTCATTGTAAGAGCAGCGTGGAGTTCACGATCAAACCTCATTTCGTGTCCATATTTGGTCACAGCGTTACTGCTTATGTTTTATCTCGGATCACTGTCTATGAATCATTTTTAGATCAATCTACTACCTGGAAGCATCTAGAGGGGCTGACACTAGCGGACCCGCAGTTCGAAAAGTCTGGGCACATCGACATACTGTTGAGTGCAACGGTACATGCTCGTATCATAGAAGAAGGTCTGCGGAAGGGTGACGTTGATCAGTCTCCAATCGCAATGAAGACCCTATTAGGATGGATCGTCTCTGGGCCAACCACGGCAAGAAGTAGCCCCCGTTTCAGACTCAACACACACATATCGACGCAGGACAGCGATCTCAACGTACTTCTCAGGAAATTCTGGGAGGTTGAAGAACTGCCGACAAGAGAAAAGTTTCTCACTGATGAGGAGCGAATGTGTGAAGAGAGCTATAAGGCAACAGTGACACGTGAGGTCGACGGACGCTACGTGGTAAGGCTACCCTTAAAAAATAATACTCCGGTGGACTGGGGAGGTTCCTATAATCAAGCGGTCCGCATGACGCACAATTTAGAAAAACGTTTCGAGAAAAATACGAATCTTCGAGATGCATACGTAAAATCGATGCGTGAATACGAGGAAGCCGATTATATGAAACGCGTGTCAGCTGAGAAAATTCATCTACAAAAGTATTTTTTCTTGTCTCATCATGGCGTGGTGAAAGAAATTAATGATTTTCTCCTTGTAGGTCCTAATCTTCTACCGGACCTGTTCGATTTGATTTCACGCTGGAGACGCTACCCGTACGTTTTTGCGGCGGACATCGCTCGTATGTATCTCCAAATCCATGTACAGGAGCAGGACCAGCATCTACAAGCCATCGTTTGGAGGGAGGATGTGAAGGACGAGTTAGCAACATTCCTGCTCACCACGGTGACGTTTGGATTTAGTTCATCGTCATTTCTGGCAAGCAGAATACTTCATCAGCTGGCGCCGGACGAGGGAGAGGCATTTCTTATGGCGGGTGAGATAATTAAAAATGAGATTTACATGGATGATGTTGTATCCGGTGATTTCACGCTATCTGGAGCTAGGGCTAAGCAGGAGCAAATCATTAATATACTTCATAAAGGTGGTTTCAATCTGCGGAAGTGGCTATCCAACAATTCTTCGTTGGTCGATTGGTTGCCTTCAGATCTTGTAGCTACTGAAGCTAATTTGAAAGTTGGACTAGGTTTCTCAGTTTTAGGACAACGATCGGAGAGATCCAACCTACTGGATCAAACAACATCGCCACCTTGGACAGTACCGTCCTTTTGGTGGTAGCACTGCTCCGCGACTCAAAAAAAATGTGATAATAAAAACAATCTCGTTCAGGGTTCCAGGCAATTCCTGCCTGGAACCCTGAACGAGATTGTTTTTATTATCACATTTTTTTTGAGTCGCGGAGCAGTGCTACCACCAAAAGGACGGTACTGTCCAAGGTGGCGATGTTGTTTGATCCAGTAGGTTGGATCTCTCCCATCATTGTTCTGTTTAAAATATTTATGCAGTCTCTGTGGGCCTTGACCAAGGAATGGGACCGAAAGCTGCCGAACGAGCAAACTGAGTATTGGAAAAGTTTTTATAGGTCACTGTCTTGTCTTCTCGTTGGTCCGGAATATTGCCTTCAGCTCATGCCTTTGAATTACACGGTTTTGCTGACGCTTCCAAAAGAGCATATGCAGGGGTGGTATATCTCCGGGTGTTGGGCGAGAGTACTCAAGTTCATTTATTAGGTGCTAAAACCAAAGTAGCACCTATTAAGACTTTGTCGATCCCTAGATTGGAGTTATGTGCTGCACAGTTGGTCGCTAAATTAGCGCGAAAATTTGTAGATATATTAGGCTTAACTCCACTTGAAGTACATTTGTGGTCCGACTCCAAAGACGTGCTTTATTGGCTTGGGGACATTCCGTCCAGATGGCCAGTGTTCATAGCTAATAGATCAGCTGACATATCGACGTTGCTTCCGGATGCCTACTGGCATCACATCGACTCGACGGACAATCCTGGAATCGTGCTCACGATATTGATTCTCTTCCGTCCAAGACGCCGTCGAGTAGTAATGTAGAATTAAAGATATCCTCTGTACAGACAGTGACGTCAGTCAGAAAAACGGATGAATTATGGTCTTTGATTAATGAATATTCTTCCTCACGTAAGTTAATTAGAATTACGGTATACGTTTTGCGGTTCATACGTAACGCTTTGCATAAAACTTCATTAGTTATAAGGATAGCCCCCATCTTAAGGGACTTTCCAATAGGTTATACGGTTGCTATCCGAGGAGAGGAGGTAAAGCAGGCTAAGCTCATGTGGGCCCGACTCACTCAACTTCAACATTGGCAAACGGAAATAGACGTTCTTCAGAAAAACCAAGAATTAGCTAAATCCCATACTTTGAAAAGTTTGAACCCTATGTTGATAGATGGATTGATCAGAGTGGGCGGTCGATTGAAAAATTCCATGCTCAGCATAGATGAGAAGTTTCCAATCATAATACCCTCGGATAGTCGCCTGGCTCAGCTAATCGTATCTTATTATCATCATTTGACGTTCCATGGTGGTATTCAGCTCACTTTGGCCGGTATCCGCAGAATGTTCTGGATCGTTAAAGGAAAGCTCAAAGTAAGAGCTTTTGTCCAAAAATGCGTCACTTGAAGATGGTTTAATGCTTTACAATCTCAGCAGATAATGGGTGATTTACCCGGCGACCGCGTGCAGCCTGCGCACCCGTTCTCTAGGGCAGGAGTAGACTATGCAGGCACTTACTTACTGCGTACATCACGGCACAGGGGTCACAAGTCCTACAAAGGTTACTTCGTAGTCTTCGTCTGTCTTTGCATCAAAGCTGTGCACCTGGAGGCTGTATCCAGCTACGATACCGAATCATTTATAGCGGCGTTTAAGCTATTCGTCTTGCGTCGCGGTCCATGCTCATCATTGTTGAGCAATCAGGGCACGAACTTCGTAGGGGCCGACGCTGAATTACGCAGGATGTATGCCCTCGGGTCTGAATTCGTAAATGTTGTAAGTCCAGGATTGCAGGACTCTGGCACGGTTTGGAGTTTTAATCCTCCCGGCGCGCCACATTTCGTCGGTATATGGGAAGCGACGGTCAAATCGACAAAACACCACCTGAAAAGGATCATTGGAGATGATCAACTCGCGGCCTCTCATGCCGCTTACTGAAGATGCAGCGGATTTGTTTGTATTAACTCCTGCGTATTTCCTTGTTGGGGAAGCGTCTTTTTTGGTTTCAGAGCCTAGGATCACCGAGGAAAAGCTGACTCTCGTGCAGCGGTGGCGGCGCATGACTCAGTTGAATCAGCGCTTTTGGACCATTGGTCAAGTGACTATTTGCATCAACTGCAACGTCGCACCAAATGGAAGGATGACCAACCCTCCTACCAAGTCGGTGACATCATGCTGATAAGGCATGAGACAACTGCTTCCACCAGGTGGCCGCTAGCCAGAGTAACACTGACCCATCCAGGCAAGGACGGCTGCGTACGCGTGGTCTCGCTACGCATCGCGACCACCACGCTTCGCCGGCCAATCACCAAGCTAGTCAAGCTGCTAGAGGTCGATGCAGCCCAGGAGGGTGGTGACCATGAAGATTGAAAATAGAAGATCGAAGAAATATTAATTTAATTCGAGTCAGTAGGTGGCATTCTTAATGCTGTATTTTTGCTCTTTTATTGTTTTATTCTTTTTAATTTCTAACGATAAAAACGAAATCAATGAATTGTTACTTGTTCGACGCATTAATCCTAAGTAAGATTCTAAGTAGAAGTTGTGTTTATGATAGATCAATTAAGATGTTACATATTGTTAAATGAAACTGCATAATTTTATGTACAATTGTCAACATATTTTTATATCGTTTTATATGAAAACGAGGTGGGCGGAATGTTATTAACCCTATGTATTATATACTCCGGGTTTATTCAAATATATACGTTAGTTCCGAATTTTTCCGTCGTCAATCAGCCAATCAGGGCTCAGGCATCATGTCACGCGACTAGGAGAGCGTCGCTTTTGCTCCGCTTTTGTCTCGCGTCTCAGCAGTCGCTCCACGGATCACTATTAAGCCACACGCTACTACCCCCACCTCGCGTTGGTTATTAAAGAGCAATAAATCTCAACTGTTGCCTAATTTAACCTTGTTGTGTGAGTTTTTACTTAATTAAACCCCAACCCTTAACACACGCAAATACGTGTTCTCTGTTAGACGCTGGGGCATTCAGTCGAGAGTTTTTGGGAGGACGGAAATCTTCTTCAAAATTCGTCTTTTGCCCTCCTATGCTCAGCCCGCACACATTTGTTGCTCCTCTTCTTATCTCCTTTTTGATTGGCCTTGATTTCCTTACATTAGGAAATCAAGGCAAGATCTACTGCGGGACGAGTTGCTATATTTAACTGGTATGGCGAAATATGAATTTGTAATTGCAAGCATGCTATAGTCTGGCGCGTATATCTATAGCGGCTTCTTGGCTTTCGTCACCGCCGAGCCATCACAGTTGGCAGCGGCGACATGCGCGCGTTAGCCTGCTCTGTGGTAGACCGACAGCTTCAGACGGCTCAGACGGGTACGGCGCGAGCCTGAACGCGCTAAGCAGCTCCAGCCTGTGCGTCTGCGTGCCTCTGTGAGAGCCACCTATTTCGTGTCGCAGTCTCTTCGTCGTCGTCGTCGTTGTAATGTTGGATTGGTGTGTGTGTGTGTGCGGGACTTCTCTGCGGCTCGCGACCGGCCAAGTCGCGTCTGCTGTACTGGTCAGCTGTGGCAACGATTCTGTCGCGATTTCCTTCTCCTCATTCCCTCAAATAAACAATATAATAATCCCCCCGTTAATAACAATGTTAAATTTATAGGACCTATATGTTTAATGTATAGTATTTCCATAGGAAAATACGAAGATATCGATAAGACGTAAAAACACGTTTACCCCCTTTTCACCCCCTAAGGATGGAGGTAAAATCCTTCCTTATCTCACCCCTACACCATAAGAGATGTATACCACAAAAATATAAAGTCTCTAGATCCAGCGTTTTGGTGTGGGCGTAGATGAGTGAGTGAGTGAGTGAGTGTATTGGACATCTTCTTTTATAAATATAGATAGATTTGTTCTATTTACTTCTGCGTTGAGAAGTCAAATCGAAAAGTCGTGTTTTATAAATAACGAGATAGGTTTAAACTGTTTAATTACCATTTAAACAAATGCAAAAGTATAATTTGTATCATGTAAAAATATTTAAATTGTATAAAAGCTAAAGAGATTTTACATTTCAAATAACATTCTTTACAAATGACAATAAATTTTGTAACACTATAAAATTATTTATTTTTCTGGTTTCATATGTTTATAAAAAAAAAGCAAATAAGAATTCGATTGTTTAATAAAAGATGGCGACAATGTTATTTAGATATAAGCAATCGAAATTAAAACAAAAAATATACCTCAAAAAATTAAAAAAAACAAAAGACCTCATAGTCTGGGCTAAGAGCTCAGCCAAGATATAGTAGAAAGCCACCTTTTTCAGCTAAATTTATTCTAAATATTTCCCACCATATGATTCCGAAATATCGACGTTTAAAAAAAGAGACGTTTTCGTGTATAACAAAAGATGGAAGATAGCTTATAAAGAATTTCGCGTCAGAGAAGATAGGTAATTATATGATCTTTTAATTGCATTTACTCTGAAGCAATCACTATTTCTAACACACCGAAATAATTTACTGCATTTATTTCAGAATATCGTAAAATAAAAAAATCGTTATCAAACATAAACGAGTCGACGAATCTTATAATTTCATTTAATTCCGAATCTTCATTAAAAAACCAAAAACAATGAGCCCTAGTTGGCAGAAAATGACTGCACCGTTCTCGATTTTTTTCTTCAAAGTTGAAAAGTATTAAGACTCAAGAATTTTACTAAATATTCTTCTCCATATTCCTAATCACTTCAAATTTTTTCAATGAATTTTGATGATACAATTCCGAGATATAACCATTTATTTTAAAAATTACGTTCTCGTGTATATCAAAAGAATTTTTGACTTAACAAAAATTTCGGATCGGACAAGATAACTAATTTTAAACTCTTTCAAATGCATTTTATTCGATTTGATTATATTAATTTTAACATTTAAAAAAACCAAAGAAATTAAAACCCAAAAATTTAAAAATCGATAATAGAACTTAAAAAATCATCGAAAAATCAAAAATTTTATTCATCAGCCCCCTTTGTATGTCAAAAACAGAAAAAATGAGCCCTGAAACATTAAATTTTACTATTATTAAGGGATTATGCTGGTTTAGACGCTCGAAAAAAAAGGATTTTTTGTGAATTTTTTCTGACTTTATTGTCAATGATATTAATATAAAACTTGTTCGGCTTATCAAATACATTCTTAAAGTACAAAAAAATTTTTATTTTATTTTTAACAGTTTTTGTGTGATATAATCAGAGCCCAACGTAACGCCTCAAAAAGTAAGTAGGTCGCTGGCGGGTGTGATATCTTCATATCAGTTCACCTAAAAAAAAAAATTCAAAGAGTTTTAGTTTAAGTGTAATATTGGTTATCCAGCATACTAGAATTATAAATATTTATTGAAAAAAAACAAGATGACGTAGAAAATAATAATAATAAAAAAATCGTTTTTTTTTCACTGTTTTGTTGCAAGAAAAGCATAGTAAAAATCAACATTTCAAGGATATCCTAGTACATTGGAGAACTATATGTATGTAGAATATGTGGTTAAAATTTCATAAGGATCGGTTCAGTGGTTTCTGAGAAATCACACCCGCCAACCGAAAAAACATTGTTTGGAGAAAATCGCGTTTAAATTTTTTTTAATTAAAATTCGTGAAAAAATCTTGGTTACATTTAATCAGTGATGCCTGCACAATACAAAACGCCTTCTTCTTGTTCAAAGTTCTCATTTTCTTCTAATCTGGCCTGTCTCTGCTTGGTCCTTGTCTCTTTAGACGAATCAGAGCTACGACGCTTCGCTAAACATTTACGTCCATGGTCGCGGTTTCTGGCGAAGTCGACGGCTGTCTGTCCGAATTTGATGCCCATAACGCCCATTATTTTTAATACTAGCTCGAATCCCTCGTTAAAAATACAGGCGGCTATTTTGCTTGCAATCTCAACGATTTTTTTACCATTGAAAATATGTTAGGGGGCCATACACCAAACGCATTTGTTAAAACTTTCGTTATTATTCTGGGTATGGCCACCCAAAAATCTTTCGAGAAACTCGGTCCTGGTTAAATCGTCATATATTGGCTTTAAAACTTCTTGTACATCGGCAGAAAGAGCAGGTTTATGTTTGTAAATAGTTTTATTCTCCTTGGCTATTAGGTACTTACACCATTTAACAGAACAGTACGAGTTAGTTGATAGTTCTTTCATCACCTTTATAGTTAGCCCTTGAGTTTTTTCAATGGGGACTTTTTATTTGCAGGAGTGTTTTTAGCAGACTTTTTCGCTACAGTTTTTTTGTAGATTTTTTCACTGGAGTTTTTTTGTTTTCAGCTTGTTTTAGAGCCTTCTTCTTTTGAATAAGTGCTTTCCTTGCCTCATTAGCACGTTTAAAAATTCGTTATGCAATGTGCAAAACGCACTCTAACTTTTTTACAGCGAAATTCTCACCATACGGAAAAACGATAAGCAGCATCTTGAACGTCTTCGAGTCGCCGTCTCCAATGTAAAACCCGTACTTTACGGCAAACTTTTCTAGCAATCGAAGAAACATTTCCACAATACCATCAACTTCCATCTTACCGGCACTACCATCGTGGTTTGCATTGCAGTTTTCTCGATGTTTTTCATATCAAGCCAAATACTCCACTTCATGCTCTCTCCCTTTCCATTTTTCACAACCTTTACAGTAGCTAGATCTTTTTTTTTTTTTTTTTTTTATTATTATTTAACGTCGCCATGTTTGTGCTTCCATGTGGTGCTAATCGACGACGGGGGTCTGCGGTGTGTTTGTAAACAAAGCACATGTAATTTTTACAGAGGTGCTTGTATCAATCGGCAGAGACTAGGATTCGAACCCGGGTCACCGGCGTGGGAATCCGACACTCTACCGACTGAGCCGCCGCAGGCCCCTCAGCGCTACTTGTTAAATAAAAATTCATACTTCTTAATCTTAATGCTAGATCTTAATGCAATGTCTGTAACTTTTCCAGAGTACTTGAATATGAGAGAAACTATTCCGATCAATTAAGAAAAACCTCTTTTCGACCAAGAGCCATCACCAGAAACACTCAAAATATCTTCTGGTTCTTCTCTCTTTTTATTTTCAAGTTTTTCTTCAGCGAGAGCTCTGAGCTGCACTAGGTTGAAAACTGCCTCGACAGTAATCAAGATGGTATCAACAATTCCATAATAAGCAGATATACTTAAACCTTTGCCTAGATCCATGAGATTGCAAAACATGTTTATGCCGTGAACACCAACTCCAATCAAACGCATAACAAATACTAAACGACGATTCACTTCATAGCCCGTCCCAATCATTGGGCACGAGTCAATAAATTTTTCTCCGCATCCACAAGTTATAAGCAGTTTAAAACCTAATCCTCGCTGACTGTATTTATTAAACAAAACGTTTCCGTCACAAACTTTACACTTCAAATAACTTGACAGCATGGAAAACACAAGAAAAAAATTTATAATACATTAACCAGCCATTTGCTCGACAGGCACATCGAAAGTCACGTCTTCAGTTTTTCTCAAATTTTCAGCTGATTTGCTGGTTGACTGCGAATCAACTGTTCAACGTTAGTTATTGAATTTAGACGATTTTTGATCCATAGTAAAATATCAAACACGTCCTGTTACTCATTCAAAGTCAAAGAGGAGACTGCTACTGATCGCTCAAAAGCGAAGCAAAAACTTCTCGTACAAGGTACATACAGCCAAACATTTGAAAATCTTTACCTGAAGAATACTTCTACACATGCTCCATTCTAAGAAAAACATCAAAGCGTAGGATACATGACTCCCAAGCAGCTGCTTGAAGGTACAAAAGGGGATTAGTCGAAAGGTGGGTCGAGCGCGCGCGCTCAGGTAGTAAAGGTAACGGTGCACAAGTGTAAAAGTAACATAGTTAGAGTGTTCGGATTGTTCTAAAAATTTTACACAATACTTCTACATACATTTACTTTAGAAAAATGCACAAAAAAAATTCGAAAGTGATAAACCAGAATGATTCCTTAAGTACATATCAGTTTCATCATAGGACCTTTATACATTCTCATACGATTTTTGCTTTATGCCCTATATCTAGGGAAAGATCCTCCTTAAAAAAGTATAACTTAACTTAATATGTATCCACAAATAGTGACCATGGAAGCTAATTCTGTGCATGATTTCTAAGTAATAATCCTTAGAAAATAATCATTGAAATGTTCTAATCAGTGCAGCTGTCAAATTGCGAAAATAAGTTTCCTTTTGTTTATTATAAATAATTGTTCAGCTATTTTCTGCAGTAACTACATATAAGAACATATCAGTTTTTAATTGTTGAAGTATGAAATGTTACTAAATGCCAAGGGCGCATAAAGAGTAGTATTAAATCAGGAATATCGATCAATCTGCTAAGTTCAAAGCAGGCTTTAACTAACTTTACAATGCAATGAATATTTAATTTACAATTATGTTTGCAATTAGAACCGATAACTTGTTTTTTTTTTGTTGTAATTTATTCTATACGGAGTAAAAAAAGTACTGAGTAGTTAGATAATCTATTTACTTTGAATACGGTACTACTCCAACAGCATTTTTAAAAGAGAATAATGAATCAAAAAATTAAGTAATAAAAAGTTCTAGCGCTATACACTTGTTTTTGTTACATTATTTTGTTGTAACGGTCTTTGTTATAAATTGAAATTATTTATAAATGGAAAAGCGAAAATACACAACAATATTGTTAAAGATATTTATTTATAATCTACACATTCATCTAACGGTTATACAAGATAGTATAACGTCTTTTAATAATATCATATTAAACTTATTTTACCTTTTTTACAACATGACAGTAAAATTAAAATATATAGTTTATGTAAATGCCCAAGGCAAAGTTCAATTATTAATTTTACAAGAAAATAAATGTGTTTTCACTAAGTTTTCTAGTTTTCTCTCGCGCAACTCGATGCGTGCTACTGCAGACCAAGCGGAGGAGCGCCACGCTGCTCGGCTGGGTCTGGAGCAGTTCCCGCTACGGGATTTGTACAGCACCGAGCGAGTGCTACTGATGCTCGTCAACGAGGGACTTTTCTACTTCCTTTTTTCTTTCCGAGTATAGTCGATGTCAAGCCACTTGCTCCCCCCACGATGAGGGGCCGCACCTTCAATGCGGATGCAGGACCTACAACGAATGCAAATGTTAATATTAGTGTGAATGTGAAAAAACCCAGCAGATCATCTCCACTACGTGTCCGTCTCGCGAGCGCGAATATAGCTGCGGAAATGATGCATACCAATACTTCTTTTACCCGCTTTAATACCAATGATATTGATCCTTCTCGCCTGAATAAGGAAGATGCCAAAAGACTATTTCATACGATCATCTTCATTAATCAGGCATTGAGTTCTTCATCATACTCTGTGTTCAGAAGCCTCAAGACTGCAGCCAAAAAACATGGATTCAAGTTCATACAGCACAGACAGAGCAGATTACTCGCTGGAATGCGAGAGGGACTGCTTGCTCATTCCTTTACCTCAGCTTCTGATATATTGACAATAGCAAAAATATACAACAAAAATAGCCAATCCACAACACCATGCACACACTAACAATGACAACAACAACAACAACAACAATAATAATAATAATAATAACAATAACATTAACAATAGCAATAGCAATAACAATTGCAATAGCAATAGCAATAGCAATAGCAAGAGCAACAGCAACAACAACAACAACAATTTTTTTCTTTTTCGCCGTATGTATAATATAGGACGAAAAATAATATAAACAAAAACGCGAAAACTACGAAGCCGTTGCATCGCAAACCGACCTACTAAAACCTACCACCCTTACCTCTTCTGGTGGAACCCACCCTGGTACTGTTTATCACATTATGTCAGGGTGGTGCCATTCTTGTATCGTCTCGACAACCGCTGTTGCCTTGCCCTGAAACATATTTAAAATTCATAATTTAAAATCCCCCGAGGGGACGCCAAATCTGACCCGTCTCGTTTATACGCGTATTCGAACCGGCGCATTCATCTCCGTATGGAAAGGAGAAGTATCCCCGCCCCTCCTCGCGATATTCATAAAATAAAACAAGAGAAAATGAACGTCTCCCGGGTAAGAAAGGGTCCCATTTTCTCCCTCATTGTCCATTTCCATGGAGTCCTCCGACGTCCCTGGGTTATGTTGGGGTGTCGGAGCGTCTCCTAGCGCTTCATTCATACCTTCATCGGTTGCTCTGTTTAGGTACCGTTTCTTTTGTCGTAGGACCGTCTGGGTGCATTTGGCCGTGGTAACTCACTTATTTTTGGCAGACAGCATTTCGCCTACGATGTTCTCAGGAGTGAATTGTCCGACCGAGCTGAGAAGAGCTGTTCTTTCTTCGTTCCACTTTTCGCAGACGAAAAACGTGTGAAGTGCATCGTCGTAATCAGCGGAACAAAAGGTGCAACCCGGGCTCTGAACCATCCCCATACGATTGAGGTAGGAGCAGAAGTACCCATGGTCACTCAGAAACTGGGTCAGGTAGTTAGGTCAGGTAATTTACCTCCCCATGATCTCTGTTAATCGAAGGGGCCAGCTGGTCTATCAGCGTTGGTGTCCATTTACCTTTGATTATGGTTGTCCAGGACCATTGCCACGTTTCCATGGTTCATTCCCGTTCCTCTCTATGGACTGTTGTTCTGTCCTCTCCTGTTTTCTTCCGATCGTAGATTGGATTGCGCTCCGTCGCGTGTAGGTCGATCGGGATGATTGCCGCAATGACGAGCACTGCGGATCCCGGGACCGTGCGTTGGCGCTAGTGACTGTGAGACCTCCTCTACGCTGAACGGAGTTGAGCCGAATCCGGTATGAGTTCTTCTCCATTGCATCGGCCCATATTTCAGAACCGTACAATAAGATGAAAGTAATGACTGACATGAGGAGTCGACGCTTGTTCGCTTTCGGTCCACTCGTGTTCGCCATGAGACGGCATAACTGTATCGTCTTTTTCGCCGCTTCATCCGCTGCATACAGTAGGTGACGAAAGAAAGTAAGCTTAGTGTCTAGTTTGAATCCCAGATACATAGCCTCCCTTCTTGTCGAAACCTCCGCATCTCCCACATACATGGGGAAGATGGTCTCAATCCGTTTGCCAGTGAAGGGCAAGATATCTGTCTTGGCGGGTGCTAAGTCGAGACCGTGTTCCCCCATCCAGCACAAGATCCTGCGCATCGCCTGGTTAAGCAGATATTGTGCTTTTTTGAAGTCCCGCGCGATGATGCCTAAAGCTACATAATCAGCGTAGGATATCATTTACACCCCTTCCAATAGCCCGAGTCGTAACAGGGCATCGTGCCACACTGGCGCTGAGATATTTCTCGCGTTGGCCTTCTTGTGTTTCGTAGCGGAGGATACGGTCCTTTAGGTAGTCCCGTATCACCTGCATGAGGTACTCTGGGACTCTGAACTCGTTCAACGCGTCAAAGATGTCTGGAAACTTGGCCAAGTTGAAGACGTTCTTAACGTCCAGCGTAATGAGAACCGCAATGTTCCATGAAAAATGATTTCCAGTCCATGCTCTCCTTCCCAGCCGAACTACCTCTTGTATAGCGTCCACCGTGGATCGCCGTTTCCTGAAGCCGTACTGGTGGTCGGCTAAAGTGCCGGCAGCCTGCATAGTTCCCTGTAAACGTGGTTTGAGCAACCTCTCATAGAGCTTCCCTGCTTGGTCCAACATGCACAGTGACCTGTTAGACGACGGAAGCCGGGGATCACCTCCCTTGCCTTTGCTGATCAGCACGAGACGCGCAACCTTCCAGGGAGTGCCAAAGACACCCACCTTCAAGCACGCGTTGTGCATGTTCAGCAGCAGAGATGGTACTCTTACCGCGATGATTTTCAATATCTCAGCTGGTATCCAGCGGACTTGACGCGCGGAAATGGGTGCAAAAGCGCGGTCAATCAGCGTCCGGCGCGAGAATTAGGCGCGAAAAATGCAGCTACGCGAGTGCTCGAAAGGTTCTTTTCTTGACAAATCCGGCTCGGTTAGGACCAATGTTACAAATTCTGACGGGAGAGATGAAGGTGTGAAAGTCAAGAAAAGAACGCTCTCAAGTACATTGAACATAGAACTTTTATTCCTTTTCGGTAACTTACGAAAATACAATGGCGCACATTCGTCGCCGCAATACCCTGGCGCAGCAGGTGAACAAAAACGAAGAAGACTCAGGTTTAGCCCGTCAAGGGACTCGATCCGTGTCGAGAGGCCCCGTCCGTGACAGTTCGCGCGTCCGTATCAGTCGACGATCGAAGCAGCAGCGAGCTCCGACGCCGCTCGCGGCGCCATTCGGAAGCCACTCGGGTCTCGCGGCGATCGGCGCCAGGGCCGGCTTCTCGATTGAGACCGTCTTTCGCGCCTCGGTGCAGCGGCTCGCGCTCTTTGGCGTCTCTCTCCATCTCTCTCGCACTGTTGGCGTCTCTCTCCATTTCTCCCGCACTCTTTGATGTCTCTCTCCATCTCTCTCGCGCTCGAGTTTTGGAGCGCCGCCAGGACGCCATCTCTCTCTCCTTCTCTCTCTCTCTCATTTTCTGTAACTCTCTCTCTCTCTCTCCTTCTCTCCCGCTCTCTCTCTGTCTCACTCTCGTCCGTATGCTCGCACGATTGCGTCGCTTGACGGAGCGAAGAGCCGAGTGCCTTCAGGCCTTTTCGCTTGAGAAGGTTCCCTATCGCGACGCGGGACGCTCCCGCGCTCTTGCCTATTCGGCGTCTCTCTACATCTCTCTCGCACTCGAATTTTGGAGCACCGACATGACGCCCCCTCTCTCTTTCTCTCTTTCTCTCTCTCTATCTCTCTCTCTCTCTCTCTCCTTCTCTCCCGCTCTCTCTCTGTCTCGCTCTCGTTCGTGTGCTCGCGCGATTGCGTCGCTTGACGGAGCGAGGGGCCGAGTGCCTTCGGGTCGCGCCGCGATCGGCGTCGGAGCTGGCTTTTCACTTGAGAAGGTTTCCTATCGCTACGCGGGACGCTCTCGCGCTCTTGCCTATTTGGCGTCTCTCTCCATCTCTCTCGCGCTCGAGTTTTGGAGCGCCGCTATGACGCTCTCTCTCTCTCTGTCTCTCTCTCTCTTTCTCTCTCTGTGTCTCACCCCCTCTCACCCTCTCTCTCTCTCTCTGTGTCTCGCCCTCTCTCTCCCTCTCTCTCTCTGTGTCTCGCTCTCGCCCATGCGCTCGCGCGATCGCGTCGCTTGAGAGCCCTCACGACGACGGCGACACCCGTCCTTCGCAAGCGGTGGCGCATCATCGGCTGAGGATCGGCGTGACGTGAGAGAGCCACCGACCGAGTGCGCCTCTCTCCCTCCCGTTCCTTCCGCAGACCTCTTGAGTCCGTGTCATGCCCTCGGTCTCGCCTCGGGCCAGAGGTCTCCCGCCTGGGTCAACTCCCGGCGAGCTGAGATTACCTGGTTCGTGTTGCGCCTGACCGAGGCCGTAACGTTCGCATAGTGGCCTCTTTGATGGCTCCACTCCCGCGAAGCCCGACATCGTCGAATCGTCTGATCATGCCAGCCATCTCTCGATTCACCCTAACCGAGCCGCCTTGCTCCTACGCATAGGCCCTAGTAAACTATGACTGGTGCCTCCTTTGCAGAACATGGACGCCACCCTCACTGAGCAGCGGGGACTTTTCAGCGTGATCCAGGACGCCGCCCGCGCCATTCGGGAGACGCCCGCTGAAGTGTGGACCGAGGGACTGCTACTCAGTCGACTGGAAATGTTAAACCAACACTGGGCGTGCTTCGAAGGCAACCACGTAGCATTGTTGCAGTCAGACGCGCCCCAGGACCACCGCTACTTTGCCGAGAAGGACTATGCTCAGGCCGAGCAGAGCTACGTAGTCGCGCGAGGTCACATTTAGGATGTCCGTGCCCGTCTGCATCCGGAGCCTCAGGCGAGCAGCACGCACATCGCCGACGAGCCACGTGGCGCAACTCGTCTCCCACGCATCGTCATACCCGCTTTCAGCGGTCGTCGCAAGGATTGGGAATCCTTCCGCGATATGTTTCGCTCTTTAATCCACAACGACCCCCGTCTAAGCGACGTCGACAGAATGTACTACCTGATGACTCACGTCCAGGGGGATGCTACGGCAGCATTCGAGAAAATGGACTGCACCAGAGCGAACTACGTAACCGCATGGAGCAACCTCGAAGACCGCTATGACAATCGCCGATTGCTCATACAAGATCATTTGACGGCCCTCAAGGGTCTCCGTCCGTTGAAGGAAGAGTCTGCGGCTAGCCTTCAATATCTTCAGGACGAGCTCAAACAACACCGCCACCAACTAAAGACTCTCGGTTGTCCAGTGGACCATTGGGACGACTGACTGATTTTGTTTGCCTGCGATACGATGGACTCAGTAACTCGCCGAGATTGGGAGGAGGAACTTGCGACCCTCGACGGCCTACCCGGCGATCGACGACATGAGCGCCCTACGTTTGACGCGCTGTCTGCTTTCTTGCGGCGGAGATGTCGCACGTTACGAGCCCTGGAGACGGCACCTCAGAAGCGAACAGCAACCGGAATGCCAAAAGGACTCACATCTACCACGGAGAGCTCACGTCGACTTCACATTCTTGCCACCACATCATCGCATTGCGCCGTTTGCAACGGGCCGCACTACATCGGCCATTGCCCGCAGTTCAAAAACCTCTCTCTTCGAGAACGAAGGGATTTGACGTGGCGAGAGAAGATTTGCTTCAATTGCCTCCGACGGAATCACCAAGTCGACAGCTGTCCGTCCCAATCTTCCTGTCGAACGTGCGGAGGTCAGCACCATACTCTGCTGCATGAGGGTGGTATCAAGCGGCACGACTCCACTGACTCTGGGATCCCTCCCAAAAAATCTAGAGCTGCTGAAGTGGGAGATCGCCCACTCGCCGAGGCTGCAAGCCCTGGTCAAACGTCTCCATGACCAGGCCTGCTTCCTACCGCGATGGTGGCATTGGGGGACAGAAGGCGACCCCGCCGGTGGGTTCGAGCGCTCCTCGATCCCTGTTCAGAGTCCACCTTTGTTAACCTCCGGCTGGCCCTGCGATTCGGTGAAGGGACGGAGAAGGCCAAAGTTGACGTTGCCGGTCTCACGGGAGGCCCCACGGGATCAACATTGATACACACACATCTTCACCTTTACACCCTGGACGGCTCGATGGCTCATCGAGTCGAAGCATACGGCCTTCAGCATATGCAGCTGCAGACTCCGTCCCACGAGCTCGACCACCGCGCCGTCAGCCTCTTCCAGGATCTTCGGCTTGCGGATCCAAACTTTCCCACGCCTCGAGGCGTCGATCTCGTACTTGGAGCCAACGTCTATCCCGATCTTCTGCTACCAGGCCTCGTTCACAGACAGGACTTCCTGGCGCAGAAGTCTGTGTTCGGATGGATCATTACCGGACATGGAAGGCTACGAGACCAGATCCTTCCCACGTCGATCTACTCTACATCGTTCGAGTCCATGCAAGAGACTTGGCACGAGGTGCTGACTAGCCTCTTACATCGATTCTGGGCCGTCGAGGAGGTGCTCCAAGTTGCGAGGCGGTCCCCGCGCGACATAGCATGCGAGGCCGTGTACGCAGAAAACCACAATCGTGACGCTTCGGGCCGCTATTCAGTTTCACTGCCCATCGTGCAAGGAGGGGCTCAGGCACTCGGCGAGAGCCTGGAGAACGCCCGACGAGCCCTGTCGTCGGTTCATCGGCGCATGCAGAGAGACCCGCATTTCAAGGGCGAGTACCAGAAATTTATGCAGGAGTATCTTCGCCTCGGCCACATGCGCCCACTCACCGACAAGGAGATCAACACCCGGCAGCCTCGCACGAACTACCTTCCTCATCACGGCATCTGGCAACGCAAAGATGGTGGGAGTAAGCTGCGGGTGGTATACAACGCGTCCCGCCCGACTACCTCAGGACGCAGCCTCAATGACGTCCTCCTGCCAGGACAAAAGCTGCAAAGCGACCTAACCGCCGTGATTACGCGCTGGAGACGATGGCCCGTAGCTTACTGCGCCGACATCACCATGATGTTCCGGCAGATCTGGGCCAATCCAGAGGACGCTCAGCTTCAATGATTTATCTGGAGTCCGTCTGCTGGCGAACCTGAGACGCACTGCGTCCTGAAAACGATCACCTACGGAGAATCATGTGCCCCTTACTTGGCTCTACGGACGCTTAAGCAGCTGTGCGTCGACGAAGGAGCTGCGCTCCCTGAAGCCTCTCGCGCAGTTGAACAAGAGCTCTACATTGATGACTTCCTGGGGGGGGGGGGGAGCGATAATCTGGAGGAGGCTCTGCGGCGACGCGACCAGTTGATTAGACTGCTTCAGGCGGGAGGGTTCCACCTGAAGAAATGGGTATGCAATGTGCAAGAATTCCTCGAGAGTATCCCGCCGGAAGACCGCCTCCGCACGAGTTGGCCACAACTCTCATCAGAAGGACCTGTCAACGAATTGGGCATCCTTTGGGATCCCATTGCAGATCGCATGAGATTTGCACCCCCCCCCTCTTCGATGACGACGCATCGCTGACAAAGCGTCAAGTTCTCTCTGAGATCGCCCGAATGTTCGATCCCGTAGGATGGCTGTCCCCGGTCGTTGTCTTGGCCAAGATGTTCATGCAGGACCTGCAGCGGGCCAAGCTGGACTGGGACCACGATCTTCCAGCTACCATGGCCCGCCAATGGGAGAACTTTAGGTCTAACCTCCGCGACGTGACCGCCATCAAGCTGCCGCGCTGGCTCAACTGGTCTCCATCAAGCCGCGTGCAGCTACACGCCTTTGCCGATGCTAGCCGGCGCGCCCTTGCTGCCGCTGTGTACCTCCGTGCCGAAGATGACTCGGGTGCCGTTCACGTCCTTCTCGTCGTATCGAAGACCAAATTGACACCGCTCAAGAGATTGACGCACGGTGAGGCCCCTCTAAAGCGACCCTCTCCACGAGTGACAATCCCTCGCCTCGAACTGCGAGCCGCTCTTCTAGCTGCTCGTCTGCTCCGATTCGCTTCAAACAGTTTAGACATCGGAGCTCAATCATGCTTCGCCTGGTTCGACTCTCACATAGCATTGCATTGGATCCGGTCGGAGGGATCTCTTGGAAACGACTTTGTAGACAATTTCGTCAGTCAGGTCCATGAAACCATGACACGCTGCCCTTGGCGCTATGTTGGCACGACCGAAAATCCAGCCGACATCGCCACCCGAGGTTCTGATCCGGCAAGACTAAGCCGAAATCGACTGTGGTGGTCGGGCCCTAAATGGCTCTCCGAACCCCCCGCCGGGTGGCCGGTCGAAGCGACCCAACCACTGCCAGCCCCGCCGGCGCCTCACCTCACTTGCCTCGTATTGCAAGTGCCAGAGGTTGAGCTCGCCGACGGCTTCTCCAATCTGAACCGATTAGTCAGAGCTCTAGTTCGCTGCCGACGACTCTTTCGTCGCCGCCACGATCGCCAGGCACCTGCTCCCCTGAGCCCGGTCACGGCCGATGAGCTCCGTCAGGAGTTCCTCACGTGCGTCCGCCTCAGACACCAGCAAGTCTACGCGCAGGAGATCCAGGAGATCGAACGAGGGAGACCGGTCAGCTCGACGAGTCCGCTTAGAGCGCTACTCCCCTTCCTCGATAATTCGAGGGTGTTGAGGGTTGGAGGCCGGCTCAGCAACTCTTCGCTCTCCTTTTCAGAGCAGCATCCCGCAATCTTGGACGGGAAGAGCCATTTGGCTGCCCTCGTTGTGGATTGGGCCCGCACTCGAGCACTCCACGGTGGTTTCCGCGTCACCTACGCCCACGCCATGCGCCGAGTCTGGATCGTCGGTGGCCGAGTCAAGGTCAAAGCCCACCTCCGCCATTGCGTAATCTGCGCCAAATCAGCTGCGCGCGCAACCACTCAAGTAATGGGATCGCTCCCCGCTTCACGAGTCACGCCCTCCCGGCCGTTCAGTCGGGGCGGGGTTGATTACGCTGGACCGTTCCAAGTGCTCAGCACTCGGGGGCGTGGAGTGAGGTCATCCAAGGGATACGTGGCTGTCTTTGTGTGCTTATGCACCAAGGCTATCCACCTCGAGCTTGTCGGAGACCTCACCACCGCAAGTTTCCTTGGAGCCCTCTCTCGCTTCTGCGGACGCCGAGGGAAGCCCGCTGAGTTGTGGAGCGACAACGCGACCAATTTTTGCGGCGCCGACGCCGAGCTCGGCCGCATGCTCAGGGAATCCGGACACCGAGGGCCCCGCGTCGCGGACTCACTCGCCTCTGACGGCATCAAATGGCAATTCATACCGCCCTCGTCACCTCACTTTGGTGGCTTGTGGGAGGCCGGCGTCAAGTCGATGAAGACCCATCTTCGGCGCATCGCTGGGCCTCGGAAGCTCACCTACGAGGAATTCACTACACTGCTCGTCGAGGTTGAGCTGGTGCTTAACAGTCGCCCCATCACGCCCGTCTCCGGCTACATCGATACTTGGACATCTTGACACCGGGCCACTTCCTCGTTGGCGGTCCACTCTGCGCGCATCCGCAACCAGTAGATTTGGATGAAAGCTTGGACCACCTCACTCACTGGCGTCTCGTTCAGGCGATGCGCGCCCGATTTTGGAGACGCTGGGTTCGCGAGTACTTGAACACGCTGCAACAGCGCTTCAAGTGGTCACAGCCTCGCCAAGATCTCACGATTGGAGATGTAGTGGTCACCATCGACCCCTCGCTCCTGACTGATCGCGGGAGGTGACCGCTTGGACGAGTCCTTGACACCTATCCTGGACCGGATCAACGTACTCGGGTGGTCAAGGTAAGGACCGCCAACGGAGACTACACCAGGCCGATTGTAAAACTTGTGCGTCTGCCGGTTTTGGCAGCTTTACCCCAGGAGCCTTCAAGCTGATCTCGCGGTCCCCCACGGCGGGCGGCCCCAACTGTGACTCTGGCACTCACCAGCCCCCTGGTCCCCGTTCGTATCGTTCCGGGAACGAGGCGGGCGGCAATGTACGAAAATTTCCATCCGATTCGCTGCTTCCCTGTAGCGGGTCGCTCCCCTCCTTCCCGTCATGGCGCGGAGAGGGGGGAAGCGCTCCGGCGGCGTCGGAGCTCGCTGCTGCTTCGATCGTCGACTGATACGGAAGCGCGGACTGTCACGGACGGGGCCTCTCGACACGGATCGAGTCCCTTGACGGGCTAAACCTTAGTCTTCTTCGTTTTTGTTCACCTGCTGCGCCAGGGTATTGCGGCGACGAATGTGCGCCATTGTATTTCCGTAAGTTACCGAAAAGGAATAAAAGTTCTATGTTCAATGTACTTGAGAGCGTTCTTTTCTTCACTTTCACACCTCCATCTCTCCCGTCAGAATTTGTAACATCAGCCTTCGTTTTAGATATACTCTGAGTCAGAAGGCTGCTGGTTAATTCGGCTCTATGTTAATTCGGCTCTATCTTTCAGGCGATTCTTCTCAAAGAGGAACCCTGCCTTTTCCTGGTCCATCTATACGATGGCCGGTCGCTGCTCCCTACTATTGGACTTGGTCAGTGAAACGCTAATCTCACCCGTTGAGACTCCTGCTTCGTCAAAGACCCTCTTGATCGCCGTCTCCACTTCTTCTTTGGTGGTAAGGTTGTCAAGGTCCCTGACTTCCACGTTTGTTTTAAGTATCATGGTCTTTACGGCCCCTGACGTGCCCATTGCCTTCCTAATGGAGTCTCCTATAGTCCCCCGCTCCTGGTTGTTGCTTTTTTTGCTCCATCGCCCACCCTGGTTTTCCTGATACACTTAATATCAGTCGTTGGACACTCTACTGTCTCTACTGTGACCTTTTCGGGGACATTCTAGAGAACGCCCGCGTAGGTGACTCCGTCCCCCGGTCGGATAAGGACAGCCTTGGGACGCTTCCTAGGCGTTCTCCTCCTTCTCTTCTTCTTCTTCTGAATAGCCTCGCTACTCTTGGCCGCTGATGTCCTGGCTGTTGGCGTCTTTTGTTGCGGCTGCTGCTCAGTTGTTGTCGCAGCTGCTGTTGCTGTTGTTGATTTCGCTGCAGTTGTTGTTCTTGTTTAAGCTGCTCAGGTTGATTCTGTTGCTGCTGCTGTTTCTTAGCTGCAGCTTTCTCCTTCTTTGAGAGGACCGTCTTAAAGCCGGCGATCTCGGAGGGCCCAATGGATATAGTCTTCTTGTCAATGATTTAAGACTCACCACTATCGGTATCACCGTCTCGTGATCGCACCCTCTTGAGATTGGCTTGAGATAGCCGCGGCTCTCAGAGGGTCTGTCGCGCTTTGCTCTTCGGTGTTGGTGAGCAGGTAGTCCCTCCACGTGTCGAAAAGTTCGACGAGCATGGGTATGCTGATGTCAGTATTAACACCAGGCTGTCTCTTCAACCCTTTTCCCATCTTTTTGAGGAGTTCGTCGACCTGTTTCACGAAATCCTTGACTGTTCCTGTCTGCAGGCGGCTGGGCTGTTGTTTGCCACCCAGCAATGTGTGTGAAGGATGCTGCTTCACTACCACCATTGCTTCCTTGCACCTGGTTCACCTCTATATTACATTGGGACATTTTCTTTCTTGATTGTTTAACCATCGCTTCGTGCGTATGGAGGCGGGCCGAAATAGCTGGGAACAGGTATACCCTTGGATACTATGATCCTACCCCAGTTCCCTGAGGCCCAGCCATCGTTTTCCCGGTCCCGGACGGACGGTACACGGACGGTACACGAACGGACCAGAGCTCGCCCGGAGCAACAGGGGTTTCGATCCCTCTGCCCAATACACACTTCCTGATCAGGGTCCGAAGCGGACAGCTTCTGATCCCGCACCGAAACTAACCGCCTCGGCAGAGCTCGGCTCACATCAGCACTTCGTCCATGCCGATAGGAACAACCGACATTTTGTTGAGTGAAGTGCGTGTGGTAAGTGTAGGGTAACGATTGTAAGAGTAAATGTATGTAGAGTGTGTTCGGTTACCACTTAGTAACCTTTTGACTTCTGGGCGAACTGGCAAGTCAACCGGCTACAAGCCCTACCGGGAGGACCGCTGCGCTTTCTGATGCCACGAAGTCTATGCCTCGGCCACGCGTCAACTCAGGCAACCACGGAGGGAATAATAATAATAACAACAATAATAATAACAATAATGATAATGATAATGACAATGGCGATGACGATAACGATGACGATGACGATGACGATGTCCATGACTATGACAATGACAATGACAATGACAATGACAATAATAACAACAATGGCAATAATAATAATAATCATAATAATAATGCTAAAAATAACAATACCAACGGCCACTACATCATAAGTAATATTTGAGATACCCAGCAAACATACAACATAAATAGTAAAATTAAAACAAATGTAAATAGTGAGGATAATAATGACAATGACAATGACGATGACGATGTCGATGACGATGACAATGACAATGACGATGTCGATGACGATGACAATGACAATATCAATGGCAATAATAATAATAATAATAATAAAAATGACAATAACAACGGCCACAACATCATAAGTAATATTTCAGAAACACAGTAACCAAAGAACATAAATATTAAAGGTAAAACAAATGTAAATAGTGATAACTAGAGCGATAAATAGAATGTACATAATTAAATTGAATCAGATTGACTAGAAGGAAACAGATCTCGCGTGGCGGACAAGAGAGTGAATTTGAGAGCATGTTTTCTTAATGTAAATTCTTTAGGACATTGCATTGAACAAATGCGTCAATTTTCTAGAGAAAACCAATCCTATCTTCTATTTGGTGTAGCCGAAACATGGCTGGGTCGTAAGGAGATTGACAATCTGGTTCGAATCGACGGATACTATCGTGTCGGCAGGATATACACGTTAATGGTGGTGGGGTTGCTGTGGATGTCTGCGATAAATACAAGGTGAAAGTTTTAGCTAATAAGCTGGAGTACATCATGTATGAGATGCAGTGCGGAAAAGAGGAACCTATATCTGTCGCAGTTGTTTACAGAGCCCCGGGCATTGCTTTTATAAAATACTCGGATCTTATCTACAAGTTGAAAGACAACTGTGACTTAGAGAATCACACTCTTACAAAATTATAATGGGTGCTTTGAAGACAGGCTTGTTAAAGGACAGCAATGACGCGAAATTTGTTCGCAAACTCACTGCTGAACTCCCCCTTCAGATCATTCAGCATAAAGCGACTCACAACACCCAGGACTCTACGAACAGAGAACTGCCCTTTTGTAGCAATCATAACATCCTAGATGCAGCTATGAAAGTGCGTGTTTCTATATTACACGCAGAATTGTTTACCTATAGAGACTACAAGGACATTGACCTACAAGACCTTCAGAGATTTTTATCACAATTCGACTGGTTCACGTTTGATGTAAACGACCCGAATATGAACTAAGTACTGGACAGTCCCGGCCGCAATCTTGTAAGTGCAATCGATGACCTAGCGCCCTTAAAGCGAGTTAACCCTCACAAATGCAGCCCACCTTTAGCTGGTGCCGAGATAGTTCAGCTAAATAAAAAATGCGACTGAATACATGGGCGGTATAAGGCAACTGGGAATGCACAGTTTATAATGATTTCTTGGAATTGCTCAGACCATCAAAACCGAGCAAACTCGCATTAAGTACTATCAAAATAAGTTGCAAAATAACCAGCATAACGAGATTTGGAAAGAACTGCGAAATCTGGAACCCCTACCCAAAACCGGAGGAGGGTTGATCGGCTTCGCTGCGGATGAGCTTAATACACACTTTGCAGGAGTGTCAGTTTCCGCAGATGAAAACCCTACGGAGATTGATGATAGTGTTGCATCAGCCGGTAATAAAGGCTTCAAATTCAAACAAATTAGTCTCGCGTACGTCTTCAAATCTATTTCACACTTCTGCTCAAAGGCGAGGGGCGATGACGATATCCCGCAGAGTGTAATGGTAAAAGCGCTGCCAATTATTGGACATCACGTGGTGAATTTGTTTAACTCTTCACTGGAAAAGGGCGTATTTCCGGACCTGTGAAGAGAGCACTAGTACTGCCGCTGGGCAAGTGTACTACACCATCGTCGGCGTCAGATTTTCATCCGATTGCATTGCTATGCTTTCTTTCGAACCGCTTGAAAAAAAAACTCGACCCTATACAGTCCGGCTACAAATGAAATCACTCGACGCAGGCTGCATTACTTAAACTCACTGATAACATACGCATTGGTATCAATAAAAGACTTGTTACATTGCTGTTGCTTTTTGACTACAGCAAGGCTTTTGACATTATCTCGCCAACTAAACTCTTAGCTAAGTTGCGAGACTTGGGGTCCTCCAAGAAAGGACTAATTTGGATAAAATCTTATATTTTGGATAGAAGACAAGCTATGATAACACGCTCTTACACCAAATCACCTAGGTTGTCTACTAATCGTTCAGTACCTCAGGGATCTGTGTTCTGTCTATATATATTAATGATATTAAGGAATTGTTCGTCGATTTAAACAAAAATCTAAAGTCAAAAAATATCCTAAGCGAGTCAAACACCTACTGTATGCAGACGACTTACAACTTTACGTTCAGATTGCACCGGAGCACATTATGCAAGATGTGGCCATCACGTCCCGTGCTGCACAAGCAGTTGCTGATTGGACTGAGGATGTAGCTCTCTGGCTTAATAAAGCCAAGGCTAAATCAATAACTTTTAGCTCTGCAAGGTATATTAATAGTCTTGAGACATGAGGAATGCCAACAATTAGTTTGGGAGATGGCATTTTTATACCATTCTCGCGAACTGTTGTAAGCCTGGGTGTTACACTTAATTCCACTCAGGCCTGTTGCAAGCACTTAGCCATGAGCCTTGATTTTTCACAACTTGATTACTGTACTTTGGTACATCTTAACGCCTCTTTTAAACAGCGTAGACGGCTGAAAAAATTGCAAAATTCATATGTGCGATATGTTCTAGGTGCTAGGAGGGATGAGCATATCACCCCCTGTAGCACGCAATTAGTATCGATGCGTATTGATAGTAGAAACGCCGTCTTTCCAGCGACACTAATGTACGAAATCATTAGAAATCAGGAAACCTGCTTATCTTGATTTATTATTTACTAAACATAAATCTAGTCGTCCTGTAAGGGGTGAGGCAAGAGAACTCTCAATTCCACAAATGCGCAATTAAATTAGATTAAGATCTTTACAGGTACAAGGTGCGCATCTGTGGAACTCACTCCATTTCGAAACTCGATCTTTACCACCTCTTAGGGTCATTAACGTAGCGGTTAAAAGGCACTTTGCCGACCTGGACTAACAAGGAAACTACCCGAGGTGTAGCTCACCGATTTTCTAGATATTGTGATATGTTGTAGTACATCAAATAGTATTAGACACGTATTTCTTTTACGTGCTAAATCGGCGATTTAAGGAATGAAAACCACCCTTAAAATTTACCCGCAAAAACAGTTTTTTGTTAATATCTCAAAAATTAATTGAAATTTTCCAATGAAACCAACGCTAATTTATTTCTTATCAAAATGCGCTTCTATGGTAATCACTTTCACTCTGAAGGGTTGCATCCCTTATTTTTTATAAGGGTATATACGACTTTTTTTCGTTTTTTCTTTCTTCAGAAATTTCTTAATTAACCGAATCTTATAAAAAGTTGTTCTATTATAAACAATATTAAAATTAAAAGTTGATCGGTCCCGGGAGTTTTCAAAAAAAAATTTAACACTAGTTTTCTGACATAGCCCTTAAGGATTTACTTAATTCTGTAATTTATTGTAAAACATGAAAGAAACATAACAAATATATACATACAAACTTATACGACCATTTTAGGGATAAAAATCACCCTTATACTTCACCCCGGAAAAATCTTTTTTTTAAATCTCAAAAACAAATTAAAATTTTCCAATTAACCTAAAGCCAATTTTTTTCTTTGTAAACGACGCTTTTCTGCTTTTATATAAAAGGTTAGATACCTTATTTTATCTCAAAATAAATTTGATTTTCTTTTTAATATATATAAATTATCATACAAACGATACATTGTATATTGTATATTGATGTTGATTTTTTAATTCTACAATTTTTCTACATATCAATATAATTTTTAAAATTTCTATATTTCTAATAATTTGATATAATCTTTATTAAATATAAATTAGTGCATTAATTAATAGTTATATGTTCTGAATTAATGTTAATTACTTAACATAGAGACTTTTTACACCAAGAACATCTATCTATTGTAATGTTAGAGCAACCTTCTACTTCGCAGTGTGTATTAGATTTTGTACCAGAAGCAAAATTAACTGGATCTTCTAATTTCACAGGTTCTACATCAGTATATCCACTTTTATCCCACGCGAATTTGAATAAATCGATATACCTCGGTGATGATAGCTGAGTATGTACCAGTCATTGTAACTTTATAATATGATTCCTTAAATGTAGATTTAAATCCTCATTCATTAATATCACAAAGTCAGAGAAATGTCTCACATATCTCTTCCATACTCTAAAGCCATAAACATCAAGATATTGTATTCTATCCGTAGTTCCTTTCGGATTTATTTTTAAGATCACTTCTTTATTCTGGGGGGTCGCTTCTTGCATAACAGCAGGACAATGCCCACTCCAAGAGTCTATTAATAAAACACTTGATGAACCAACGTTGGGAAAGTATATTTCTTTTATCCACGTTTTAAAAAATCTGATCTGAAATTAAATAAAATTTGAAATACCAAAATTTAATTTACAATTTTACAAATTTGATTTACTCATTTACAATATCATTCGCTCATTTGCATTCATTCATTTACACATTTACAACAATAAATAAATAGATTTTTTGCTATTACCAGAGATTAATATTCCAGATTTAGAAGCCATAACATATACATTATAGGGTGTAAATAAGTCTCGTTCTATAATGGGTCCAAATTCACCACTTTTTTCTTTAAGAACTATAAGAAGAGATGAAAGAAGTTTACCATCGACTGATATTGTTGGCTGAATTGTATAACTATGAGTTGTAGAAGTCACCGATTGCACCAAACATTGAACTTGATTCTGTCCTTCAACTGCTAATGTACGACCTGAGTGCATTTCTAATTGAAAGCCTGATTGATCTGAATTAAATACATTTTCTATACCTTTTTCATGAATCAGTTTTTTTTTATTTCAATAACAAACGTATCAGCTGTTCTTTCTAAATAATCTACTCCTTTAAGCGTTTTTTTTGGTACAAATTTGATACTTTTTCTACTAACAATTCTGTGAGCTTTTTTTAAAATTAGAGAACCAATGATTAGATGCTTTAAAACGAAAATCTTCGTTTGCAATATCTTTTTGAGCCTGTAACGCCCATTTTTGTAAATCCTTCTCATAAAACAGATAACCAGCATCAACAGAAGTTTTAAAATTTTCTAAAACAAAAGAACAAATTCTTCCTATTTTCTCTTTATACGTTCTCCTTTATTTAATGTTTTTACCCAACGTTTTAATTGGGTCATGGACTGAACCTTGTCAAAACGATTTTGTACCGTTTTTAATGCTAAATTTGTTGTCAAACCACTTCTCCAGAATTCCACGGCTCTTAAGTTATAGTCTAGTATAGAATTATGTTAATATAAAAAGTACACTCTTGTACATTTATATATACATGTTTGATTTCCACTAGGGTATTTTGCATTTATGTAATGCTTAATAAATAATATGCATACTTTAAGGTTCTTATAATGAACAAAAAACAACTATTTCGTTTTTAATTCGGAAAACTATAATAAAATTTTATTTCACTGATCACCGGCACATGCGAACTGTAAAAGATGCGGAATGTAACTGCTTAACAACAACGATTGCGTATTGTTATCGCTGCTGATTCGAATGCTGGATAAAAATAAATGTTTGATATTCGATGACCCAATAAAAGAACAAACTGTGCACCAAAATATTCTTAGCTTTCATACATTACTAATATATTAAATAAACTTAAAAAATATAACATTTAAAATTCTTTTTTTATTACATGCATTTGTGAAATATATTTTTATTTTATAATAATATAGCATATATTTAAATCAAAGAAAACGTCGAGAAATATTTTACTCTCCTTTTTTTAACTGTCATACGCGTTAAATTGTAAATTTGATTTATTGAAATTAAATATATTTATTTATAGTAGAAAGACCCTTAACAATATTATTTTATTTTATTTTTATTTTTATTTTTATTTCAATTAACGGTCAAAATGCCATATACAGAGTGACCGTGGGTTAAGAACAAAAATAAAGGTGCAGTTGAAATAATACAAAATTGAAATTACAACTATACAATGTTATTTAAACTCCTAAAAATTAAAGCGACCAATCAGAATATGAGCAATGTCAACATAAGTTTTGTTTAAAAAATAAACTGATGTTTAATAAGAAATTGCACTTTGCTTTTACGAAATTACATAAAAACTGTTTTCTGGGGTGAACTGTAAGGGTGCTTTTCTTTTCTTAAATCAACATACGAGCATGTAAAAATATCTCTAATTATTTTTTTATACTCTGCAATATATCACAAAATTAAGAAAATTTTAATAGTGTATGTCAGATGCCACGTTTAGCGGTAGTTATGCCTTTGACTTTTTTCTTCTACCATTCTCTCCTTATCAATATTAAACATCAATATCATTTATAGTATACAGACTTTTAATAAGATTGAACAAATTACAAAATTTCTGGGGAAAAAATTAGTCATCTCTACCCTTATAAAAAACAAGGGATGCAACCTTTCAGAGTGAAAGCGATTACCTCAGAAGCGCATTTTGATAAGAAACAAATTGACGTTGGTTTCATCGGAAAATTTCAATTCGTTTTTGAGATATTAAAAAAAACTGTTTCTGGGAGTAAATTTTAAGGGTGGTTTTCACCCCTTAAATCGCCGAATTAGCACGTAAAAAAATACGTGTCTAATACTTTTTAATGTACTACAACATATCACAATATCAAGACAATCGGTGAGGTACACCTCGGGTAGTTTCCTTGTTAGTATATCTTGCCATTACCGATTCTTTAATTTGCAAAAACATAGTACACAGTACACACATACGAGGTCTGTCCCAAAAGTATCCGACCTACCTCGATTTCTCGGCGCTTGATTTATTCTTCGTCATCCGGGGGGTGGCATCCTTCAAAGTAGTCCCCATTTAATTGAACAAAACGCTCATATCGATGTTTCTACTTATTAAAGCACTCTTGAAAGTCAGACTTCGGAATCGTCTTTAGTGCATTCGTCGCATTAGTTTCAACAGTCTGTTTATTGTCGAATCGATGTCCTTTAAGCGGCATTTTCAATCGAGGAAACAGCCAAAAGTCGCAAGGAGCTATATCAGGACTGTATGGAGGCTGGCGGAGCTGCGCAACACTGTGTTTCAATAAATACTGCTGCACAAGGTTTGATGCGTGCGCTGGAGCATTGCCGTGATGAAGAAGCCAGTCACCGGTTTCCCAAAGTTGCGGTCGTTTTCTCCTGATTGTATTACGTAATCTTTTCAAAACTTCAACGTAGTACTCTTTATTGATTGTCTGGCCTGTAGGGGCATATTCGTGGTGCACAACGCCCTCATAATCGAAAAAAACAATCAACATTGACTTGATGAACGAGGATCGCTGTCAACAGATGTGCGGTCACTTTTGAACCGCCTATACTACTCTTTTATTTGTGTTTTGCCCATACACTCATCTTTAAAGGCCTTTTGCAACATTTCAATAGTTTCCGCACAACTTTTACCGAGATTAAAGCAAAATTTTATGCAAATTCGCTGTTTGGTTCGTTCTGCCATTTTTAGCAATAAACAAATTGCGACGAACGCAAAAAAGTCGTTGTAAACAAATACACGCTGCGCGGGAACTAAGGCGTTTCATCGGTATCTCAGGCTACTGACGAGAAGGTTAGGAGTTGCTGGTGACATTCGTACCCTCCAGAGATCGCCTGAGTCTCTCCGCGCGAAGATATGAACGTAGGTCGGATACTTTTGGGACAGACCTCGTACATACAATACACAGTTGTACACAGTAATATCATTACATTATTTACATCATATTGGTAATAAGATTACAAAAATTAAATTTTTACAAAAAGGACAAAGTCATAAGTATAATAAAATATTCAGAACTTAATGTACATAACAATCAATAGTCAATTTAAAACATATACAATACCATTTACAATGTTATTAAGTAATTTTAACATTTAAATTTTTTTTAATAAAAAACAATTAATTCTATTTAAATAAAAATAAACAGTAAATAATGTAATTGATACAGTATGGTAATAGGTACTAATTGCACGTTACTATATGCTCAGTGATTACACCATTTACTATAATAACAGAATTAATTTTAAACAAAAATATTGATCAATGCCTTTAATTAAACCTTTTTAAACATTAAACTAAATTTATTGTAAAATTAAGAATTTACACTTATAAAAAATTAATAACAAGTGTATAATATATACACACAATAAATACAGTAAAGCGAGTTTTATAATTATGTACAATCTGCTATGAATAACGTATCTCAGTCATTCTTATTCTGAACAAGATCTTTAAGTCTAAATAAAATAAAATTAGGTTACAAATTGCTAACAAAATACAACAAAATAACTTATTAACTCAAAATAAAATAAAATAATAGATTACTCAAAAAGCAACTTCTGGAATGACCGTATCAAATTTAATTACAGATGATTTAAGAATAGATAATTTTTTTCTAATTTATATTCATTAACTTTCGCTCCTTTTATTACACAAATTTGTTTTTTTACGGCATTGAAGATTTTAGCAAAATTACCCCAACAAACAACTCGTATCTATAAACAAATTTAATTATAACCTATAGAATTTATATAGTATACTGAATTAATTTTAAAACATTAAATATTACATACAATATTATTTAGAATATCTTTGATAGAAAAATCTTTTTTGATGAAAAATGATCCTTTAGTAGATGTGATTTCTTTTACTTTCTCTACGTGCTCAACTATACCAATAATATCTTAAAAAAGTTAGATTTATAAATAAATTAATATAATAATTTAGTCCAAATTATTATTCAATGACTCATAGAGTACCGCAATTATGTTATCTTTCTGACACGTCAAGAAATGTTGAAAATTGACAAAATTGAAGTTGTTTTTAGGAATGATGTTATCAGTTTCTGTAACAGTATAATCCTGCATTAAATGCATTTCATACATTTTATTGAATACATTATAATTTTTATTAGGAAGTTGTATGTAGAAATTTGCAAAATTGTAAACTTTTCCAATCTGTAACACAATAACGATATATTATTTAAATAATATAAGTAAAAACAAAAGTCATGACTATAGTTATAAAACAATATTTAATGTAACTTTATCATAAAATAGTGTGACTTCAGCATCAAATATAGCACATCTGAATTCACCTGACATATCAAGCAAGTCAATGTTGAAAATCATACCTAGTATAATTATGAATATTAGATTTATTAGTCACACGAGCCGTCACAATACAGCTAAAAAATCAAGAAAAAATCTTTAAGTTTACATTGTTGAGTTAATATTTCATATACCAATATTTTAGCGGTTGTCGAGAAGATACTAGAATGGCACTACCCTGAGGTAATATGACAAACGGTACCAGGGTGGGTTCCGCCAGAAGAGGAAAGGGTGGTAGGTTTTAGTCGGTCGGTATATGATGCAATGGCTGTGTAGGTTTTTTCGCGTTTTTGTTTATTTTATTTTTCGTCCGATATTATGCACACAGCGGATGCATCCCCAACCAGCCCCACACTATCCGGCTGTGCAGACATAGTCGGGTGTACCTTAGATGGCATTCCCTAGATACCAATTTTTTGTTTTTTGTCTTGATGACTATTTGATTCATCATCTGACGCAGTCCTTTTTGACGGAGATGACATAATGATTAACCTAAAAGCATCGTCGCTAATTAATTAAAACTCAATCTCTCTTTCTCTTTCTCTCTCTTTCTCTCTGACTCCCTCTCTATCTCACTCCGTCTCACTCTCACTCTCTTTCTCTCTCCTTCCATTCTCGCTTTCTTTCTCGCTCCCTCTCTCTCCTTCCCCCCCTGCTGCATCCCCTGTAGTTGACTCCTTTAGCTACAGAGACTTTAAATCGATCCAGCAAGACGACCTATTTTAGATGAATAAAAAATCGAACGATCTCTAGGAACTAACCCACTAATTTATTTCACATTAGCGACGTTTTCGGGAGTTTTTTGTTACTCCCTTCTTCAGGCTAATAAAACAAATCACGGTATCATGATCAACATCTCTTATCAAAACCAGCAAAACCAATAAAAAAGTGGTTTCTGGACGTGCCGTGCGAAAACATCATGCGCCGGCTAATAAATATAGAGACGCTTTTTTCTCCTGGTGTAAGCCACTCAGGGTGCAAGTGTTATAGGCTATTGTGTTGTATGCTATGCTTTTTTATTGGTTTTTCTGGTTTTGATAAGAGATGTTGATCATGATATCGTAATTTGTTTTATTAGCCTGAAGAGGGGAGTAACAAAAAACTCCCGAAATGTCGCTAATGTGAAATAAATTAGAGGGTTAGTTCCTAGAGATCATTCGATTTTTTATTCATCTAAGAAATTCCCTTGGAACAACAAATTCATCTTTACAATTACAACAAGACGACCTTTTGTCTCACCTTGCTGACTGTGATTGGTCGTCGCTTGATGGCTCTACTACAGGTGTTGACAGTCAACTAGAGTGCCTCAGCGGCAACCCCATGGCCGTGATAGATAAAATAGTGGCCTTATAAGAATGCATACCGAAAAATAAAATAACAACCCCATGGGGTGATGCTGAGCTGGCACATCTGTACAGAAACGTGACTGTATACGAAGACATTGCGCACCGACCAAAGACGACAGACTGTGGCGGGAGTATCAGAGCCTTGCAACAGAAGCTGAACAACGAACAAAAGATAAATGAGAAATTTTTTTGCGGAATAGAATCTTTGATGCTCTTGATACCAAAAATCTGGAGAGAGCTCAAGGCTCTGGGCCTTCTGCCAAAAACAAGAGAGGAGCTTCATGGTTTCTCACCGGAAGAGCTCAATGTCCACTTTGCAGGAATGTCGATCTCGCAAAGTGAAAGTGATGAAGAACTTGACAACGTCTTGGCCACTGCCAGTGATGACGGCTTTGTTTTTCGCCAAGTTAGTTTCTCAGACGTGGTCCTGGTTGTTGCCCGCTTCTCAACTCCTCCTTATCCAGTAGCATTTTCAGGGAACTTGGAAAGGAGCTCAATTGGTGCCTTTGAAGAAGAAGCCTGTTCCATCCACGGTGTCAGACTTTCGACCAATTGCTCTGCTGAGCTTTCTTTCTAAAGTCTTGGAAAAAATAGTACACGACCAAATAACAGACTTTTTACGAAAAAACAACACTTTGGACCTGATGCAGACTAGGTTTCGACAGCATCACAGTACACAGACACCACTACTAAAACTCACTGAGGACATACAAATAGGTATTAACAGCAACAAAAAATTTTTGACCATCTTGTTAATGTTCGATTTTAGCAAAGCATTCGACACAATCTCACATATAAAACTACTGCGTAAGCTGATGCGCATGCGTTTTTCCAGGAGTATTCGCCTGTGGCTTATGTCATATGTTAAGGGGAGACGATAGAAAGTCGTTACTAATACAAAAGGGGAATCTGGTTGGCTAACCACCAATCTTGGCGTGCCACAGGGCTCAGTTTTGGGACCCTTGCTCTTCAGCCTTTACATAAACGACCTACAAGACGCACTTGACTTAGGTATTAAACACACACTCTACACTGACGACCTACAAACCTACGCTCAAGTGACCCTGGAAGGTCTTCGTGACGGTATCAGTCGCATGTCGGCTGTCGCACGAGCAGTATCGAATTGGGCATCGGCAGCTGGCCTGCGACTCAATGTCGGCAAGACAAAGGCGATTATTTTTAGATCTGATCATAACATCATGAGATTCAAAGCCTTGACTTGCAATTTAGATGCAAGCCAGCGTGCACGTGCCCTTTGATGATACAGTTACTAACCTCGGCGTGGTGATGGACGAAAGATTATCGTGGAAGCTGCAATTAAATGCGGTCAGCAAAAAAGTGAACAGGGCTCTTTAGAGTCTAAAATTTTTCCGACCTAGACTACTGCTCAGTGGCTCTTCTTGACGTATCAGGGAAGCTTCAGACACGACTACAGCGCTTGCAGAATTCATGTGTGAGATACATATATGTGATATTAGGCGAGATGAGCATATCGCTTCCTACAGGGAGGGTCTGGACTGGCTAGACATGAAGGCAAGAAGGGAGTATTTTATGGGGCTGTTGCTTTATCAAGCGATTGTCATGCAGCCACCACCGTATCTTACTGTCCTTTTTGAAAAAAACCAGGTCAGGACTTCAGGTACGGGTGGTACGAAAGAGCTCTTGGCTCCGGGGTCGCGCACCGATAAGGGCCTATTCTCGTTTAAAGTTCAAGGTGCGCACCTCTGGAACTCGCTCCCAAGCAGTGTGAGGTGCCTGCCATCATTTTGCAAATTTAAAACGGCGTTGGGCAGACACCTTAAACAACTGCACGGTGCCGAGATTGCACAGGAATAAGCCTACGGACTGTGTTAAATTGATTGTATTCATTCATTTTTGTTTAGTCCTAATTTATTTTAAGTGTTAAATGTAAGTATGGGAGTATTTATTAGCATGACTGATTGTAAGAATGATTGATGAATGAGTGTATTTTATTTATGACGTAATAGATGTACGTGCAATTTCAATGTGTGTGTGTATATATTTTTTTGTTATCTTTTATTTTATTTTTTGTGTATGTCAAAGCGCTCTGTGATTAAGTTTTTGACTTTTGACTTTATATCATTATATTAGATTTTATAAATTGATGACCTGTGATAGCGAACGAAGTTTTTATTCTATGTAAGAAAATGCAATATAAATGTAAAATGTGTCGAATAATGTGATAACAAATGTATAAATTGACTGATCTTTTTTAATCATATGTACATACAAATGTAAATTTTCGTCTTGGATGAATAAAAAGTATATCTATCTATCTATCTATCTCTTTCTCTCTTAGACATTTCTCTGAATCTAAGATATGTAACCATCGTTGTTCTTGCTGATCTTATTCAGGTGGATCGGTTTAATAATGATAAAATCTTTGTTTAGTGTGCTTCAAACGTTAAATATAAAGACTAATTCAACACGTGTTTCAAATATGACATTTATTTTTAATTTATTCAAGTTCAACGTTTCAGTTTATTTATCTTTCATTTTAATAAACATTTCGTTTTTGTTTTAGATGTGAACATGAGTAGTGTTAACCGGAATAAAGAATATTTAATAATAACACGCTTTTTCTTTGAAAATAAATCTTTAACAGGTTTACGACAGTCAAATCGAAAAACAACTTACAACAAAACACAAAACAGCAATGGTAATTTACTTAAATAATTATTGATTTAGATGTTCGTACGTATACCTTAAACACAACTTGATTGTACATTAGGGTGGTGCAAATGTGAAAAAAATAACACTCCTGCAAGGCAGATGCTGTATGTTGACATTTAAAAGTTCCTACCATGATTTCAAAGTTTTTGAAGTGCATTTATGCACTTTGTTTAATAAATTCGATAAAAAATGATCAAAGAATAGAAAGTTAGCCACATCCGTTTCATAAAAAAAAATTATTTTCCATGTGAAGAGCCATATGCGTCAAATTTTAACAATGAACAGGCTATCATTGAACATTATTCAAGACTCTATCTTTCGATGATTTTTCATAACCCAAATTTTTTTTTAATCTTTGTTCCGAATAGAACTTACATAAAAATTGGCAAAAGTAAATAAATCTAAACATAGAAACTGTTCCAGTCTCAATATTGTGCAATTTTCCCAGCATCTTAAATGGTTTATGTCATAGTTTGATGTAATTTACTTCTGGTAGTTTACATCATGGAGACTTGTATATAATTTAGTTAAAATCTGATAACATGACCTTTAATTTGAGTGGACGTAGCATTTCTGAAGTTGTCTGGATAAAAAGTTATGTCCGTTTTAATATTATGAAAAATTATAGGTAGTAATTTGGGACAATGCAAAATACGGTCCTACACCGAGATCCCCAATTTACCACCTAAGAATTTTCATAATATTAAAACGGACATAACTTTTAATCCAAATAACTTAAAAAATGCTGCGACCAATCAAATTAAAATTCTCGATATCAGCTTTTATCTAAAATTATGTACAAATATTCATGACGTAAACTATCGGAAGTAAATTACATCAAGCTATGACATAAACCATTGAAGATGCTAGAATAATTGCACAATATTGAGACTGAAGCAGTTTCTATGTTTGGATTTATTTACTTTTGCCAATTTTTATGTAGGTTCAATTCGGAACAAAGATTTAAAAAAATTTTGGGTTATGAAAAATCATCAAAAGTTAGAATCTTGAATAATGTTCTTTGTTAAAATTTGACGCATATGGATATTCACATAGAAAAAATTTTTCTTTTTGATGAAGCGGATGTGGTAAATGTAAGAACCTTTAAATTTCAACGTCCAGCACCTGCCTTACAGGAGAGTTATTTTTTTCACATTTGTCAACTTTTGAAAGGGTTACAAGGAGGAAAATCGAAACTTTGAAAATTTTGGACCACCCTAAAGTTGCATACTAATGCATTCTTATATTTCTACAGGATAAAAAAGAAGCTAAACCCGCAGCTGGATGAAAATCAGTGAAAGTCATAGTAAAAGAATTCATTAGCCAGACTAATCGTGAAGATTCAGAGACAGAAGTTGATGAAATGGTGAGAACGTTATTAATTTATGTTCTCATAAAGGTACGAACATGAAATACTTACATGTAAATACGTGTGCATAGATTTTTGTATTTAAAAAATTAAATCTCATCTGATAAGGAAAGTTTATAAGATTCATCTTATAAACTTATATGCAACTTGTAGAATTTATGCTTGTATAAGTGAACAATAGACTGAACAACGATTGTGAAGAGAATTAGCTTATGCGTGTTTTTTGAATTGTAACTATATATACATAATATTATATTAAAAGTGTATATATCTATTGTAATTACGAGTTAAAATCAATTTTGACCTTGTTTAAAATGAAGAATCTGTGTCTTTTTTATTCTCTTTCTTCATTGATGCACAATAATTATACTAATGCAGTTCATAGTTTTATACGTTTCATTTTATAATAATAGAATTGCGCGCCTACGTTTTTCAATAATCATATAATCATTTTATCTATGTTGCATGCTAGTTCTATCTTATATTTCTGCAAAATTAAAAAATAAGCTAAAGCTGCAGCAGGTAAAAAATCTGCGAAAGCCATATCTTTATGTCGTCAATCTGTTAGTTTAAATTATAGTTGAGTTTAAAATAAATTTGTAATACTTGTGTACATACATTTATACTTACCATAAAAATAATAATTAACATTATTCTTTGTCTGTTTAGCCTGATGGAGCTGAATCAAAAGAAAGTGATCATTTTTCAAAACCACCGCCTCAGATATTTTGAAGGTATTATACTATGTGTAATGCATCAAGTCTATTTAATATATCAATTATGATATTAATCTTAAGGTAGCTCTCTGCTAAAAAATAAAGAATCTTTTATTTGGCTCTATATAGCCCAGCATTTTTCGGCATATTTGTGGTAGTAATATTAAGTTATTAGTTAAGTTTCATGAATTTAAAGTCATTAAAATCAAAGTTATATAACAAAATGTGTATTATTTCAGTTAAAAGTGTAATACGGTGAAAATGATCCTTGCACACTCTGAATTTTTGGATCTGAATAAAAGTTTTTATGGCTATTTTTGAAAGTATTTACAAAATCAGTTCACTTTTTATTTATCTTCAAACTTTTTGTAGTTTTAATAAATTAATAGTAAACTAAAGATTACTTATATCTAAATTTTGTTTAAAAAATTGTGGTTTTGAAAACAATGACTGTTTTAATAAAATCTGAATAAACAATTTTTAAACACGAAAGCGATCTTGCCTTGTACATACTTTCAACAATATCCATAAAACATATCATTCAGATAAAAAAATTCAGTATACGCCAGGATCACTTTATGGCTATATAGAGGACTTCGATGAACCAATTCATCAAAAGACACTTGTATGTCTCCAAACCATTTTTATGTATAAAATATCATTCTTTCATGCATATTGTAGTATCAAACATTGTTTTTGATGTAAAAAACTCAAATAGTATGTATGTCTCATTTGAATATTAAATAATCAAAAATCATTAAATAATCACCAGAGCCACCAACACATTTACATATCACACTTCGACAACTGTTAAAAGTAATACATTTATGTATGTTTTTTAGACTTATTACAGACAAAATCAACAAGCACATACAACACTTCAAAATAATTCGAAAGATGATTAAAGTAGAACCTGAAAAATGATCGCTTAAAGAAAAAACTGAAGGATAATGAGAATAATGCAAAGAATGTAAATAAAGGTACGGATACTTTTGTATAATCTGAGAGGAGCTTTCTCAAATTTATTGAATGATATACGGCTATACTGAATTTATACTTTTAATATCATTTTGAAAATAACTAAAATATTTTTGTACTTCATAGCAGCTACTACATTGTACGAAAGCGTTCATCGAGCAACCACAACTACACCTCAAGAAAATATTCCAAATGAAAATAATGACCTCCTCGATATCCTCCTCCGCCTGGAAGTACTGTGTAAAACATTATCCTACACAGAAGCTTACAATGCTGAGACATATTCATCATTTATCAAACGACTACATCTAGGAATTTATGGAATGGAAGAATTGGCTAAAAAATGTTATCCGTGAACGGAAAAATACTCTTGACACGACTATAATGGCACCATCAACTGAAGTCTGAATAATGAAATAATATGCAATGGACGTATTACTAGAGACACATGCAACAGTAAATGCGATCATAAATGTAGAAGTAACATATGAAGTATGCAATAATACACATCATCCTAATAAAATACGAGCAAATTCAGCAAGGTACAACACGTAATGCATTCTCACAATCTCATCCCCAAACTTATTATCAAGAAGATCGAATCATAAAAATGAAAAACACAATCAAAAATATTCATTCCAGACATGTAAAGAATATGCCAAAATAATCAACTAGGAAATATTCATTTATTTTATACTTTTATATCAAATGATTGACCAAAATATTAAACAAACAGAATTAACTTTTGTAAACTGCGACTACTTAATTTATGAACCCTAGATTCTTATAATCGTAAGTGTGTTAAAATAAAATTTGAAAAGTCAGAAGCGATATCATAAAAATACGAAAATATTGTAAGTCAAGGACCAAACGTACCAGAGAACCAAAATACCACATATGCAAGTTTTTCATTTTTATTTTCCTAATACTCGTAACTTGATTAATTAAGCAGTATAAGAAATCAATGATTTGGTTGAGGTTCATGAAAGAAAAGAAGTGTAATGTAATCCAATCCAAAATTCCATCCAAAACATAGAAACCACGAACAGCATACAAAAAAATATACAGCAAAGAGTCTTTCCACGTCGCAATGGAAAACAAGCGACAAGATCAATATCTCGTTCTGCGACACACGGATAATGGCAGCAAGTTCGAATTTGGACGGTCCGAATCTTTCGGGAGCATCTCAAAAAGATGTCGACCGAATCATTTGACGGCGGAAAACAAGTTGACTAAGACCAAAGACACGAGTTCAAGTCACGTCAGTCCGAATCTTTTGGAGACATCTACACAATATTTATTGGACCATTTGGTAACGGAGGGCGAACTCATATTCAGAAAATTCATTTAGAAGAATTACTAAGTCTCTCGAAAATCTCTCAATGATTCCTCACCAAATATCCATCAACAACTAACATACACAAAAAATTATTTTTTTTTGTACCAAATTTTAAGCCAAATCAAATATAATAACATAAAATTTGCTCACATGAACTTACTTCATATAAAAACCAAACACCCGGACCACAGACTCACAATCACTAGCAACCACTAATATATTATTCTATAGCTGTACACAAAGTTTGTCGAAATTAAAAACTATAGAAGTTACACGAGACGATAATCATCGTGATGTCACGGAGAAGAGGAGAAATCTTGAGCGGGGTGAACGAAGCAACGCAGCCAATGTACACTGTTAAAAATTGCTTGAAAATTCAATTACAAATTGTATTTGAAAATTCAACTTTTAGTAACTGAAAACCAAATTCAGTAACATTTTATTGAGTGTACGATTCGGTATGGATCGTGAGTAAATTCAAGTACATGTAACTGAAAAAACTTATAAAATTTTCATTGTCATAAAAGCAATATCAAATAGCCAATCTGATTTTATAAACTTTCTCTCCCATTTATACTTTCTATTATTAATAACAAAATTAAGTAGGCTCAAATCTTCCTGATATTTATCTGTTTGAATAAATGTATCTCAAGTACCTATATTAAGATTGGAAGTGTGTGTTAATTTGATCATTTTGAAAAACTATTGCTATAAATGATAACGTCCAAAATAATACACAAAAGTATAGGCATCCGCATACTTTTGCATAAGAAATATGTACATAATGTAAAGCAATGTAAAGATCTATTAAGCATTGTGTAAAGCAGCACGTCAAATAATCTCGCTTAAAAAGCAAGAGGAACAACGTCGCCGCAACGGCATTACAAGTCGACCGACAAAATCCTACTGCGCACGCGTAAACGTCAGGTGGCGCGGGAGCCGTGCAGTCGCATCGCGTCGCGCGCAACGCCGATTTTCCAACGGTCCTGGAGCGAGTAAAATCCGCCGTTCGGCCGCGTGTGGCATTTTTTGTTTTATTGTACTCACTACACGAAAAAGGATACACACGACACTGTTCAATCGTACGGTAAGTTGAATAAATTATAATTAGTTACTGATTGACATAAAAGCTTAGGTTACGGTAGGAAGTAGTAGTGATATTGTAAAAATAATGAAATCACAAGGTTTCTATTTCGTAGGTTAGGTCAGACTAGCTAGACTGTCGGCAAGTATCGACACCATGAGCAAAACTATCAGGCTCACTATGTGCGTGCTCGACATCCTTCACAGCGGAACGTCCACAGAACTGGCATCTTAAGCTCTTGTTAAACGGTAACTCCAACGACAACCTGCCTTCCGGTACCAGCAGTTGCAGCTATCGAAAAAATACTCGGCTCAGTGTGTGCTCCACACCCTGCGCAGCCGAAAACTACAGAAGCGGCATCTTAATCTCGAGCTAAAGGGTGCGAGAGTTCCAATCACAGCCTGCCTTCCTGCCCCGGCAGTCGTAGCTATCGCGAAAATACACGACTCATTCTGTGCGTGCTCGACATCGTGCACAGCGGAAAATCAGCAGCCATCAACAACAGTCTGGCTATTGACAACGCTCAACGGCATCAAATCAGCTGGCGAAGCCAAAGGAGTTTGTGACTCGTGTGTTTGGTTTTGTTTTATAAATTATTTAATGCTGATGTATGTATAAAGTATCTTTTAACCATTAGGGGAGAACATGATAATGCCAGTCACTGGCTAATTTCGGTCACCCTTATTTTTAATAATCTAAACATTTTTAGGTGTGCGCTGAACTTGGTAGAGTGAAATTTCACTCTAATGGTGAAATATTTCACTCTAGAAAATAGAGTGATATTTATTCGCTCTAATTTTCACTCTAGCAGTTAGAGTGAAAAAATTCACTTTATTAGAGTGAAATTTCACTCTACCAAGTTTAGCGCGTACCTAAAAATGTTTAGATTATTGAAAATAAGGGTGACCGAAATTAGCCAGTGACTGGCATTATCCTGTTCTACCCTAATGGTAAAAAGGTACTTATTTACGAATAAAGTACAAAATAAATAAGAATAAAGAAAATAATTATTAAGAATAAAGAATAAATTCGTAATGGTACGAATTTTATTTTATTTGTCGCAGTTTTGAACCTTATTAATTAAAATTAATTTCGGAAGACACGCGAATAAATAATTGGTACGTACGGTGCTAACAGTCGGATCGTTGACGTCAACCCCGTGCATTTGCACGTGTTCTGTGATATGAGTTGTGAGTCGGCAAAATAACGGATGAATAATCTTCAATCTTTTGACGATGAATAGAGAGTATCAAACTTAATGGTGTCAACCTAACCTCAAAATATTGCCAAACAATGTCTTTATTGCAAATTTCGCGATCAAAATATGTATTTTTGATATTTTCTGTGTTATAAAGATTGTTTCTGCATCAAAGAATATTACTAGATGAGAACCAACTGTAATAGTCTGAACCTAACCTCAAAATATCGCAGATGCACTATATTTTGTTTCAAAATTCGTGATCAAAACATGATTTTTTGGTAATTTTTGTATTGTAGTTACTATTTATGCATCAAAGAATGATATTAGATGAGAACCAGTCGTAATACTTTCAACCTAACCTCAAAATATCGGAATATAATTATTCTTCAAATTTTTGGTGTGTATAATATGCGTGTTCGTGTAGACGTGCGCGCGTGTATGGATGTGGTCGAGTGTGTATGTATGGGTGTGTGCGTACGTGCGTGCGTGCGTGCGTGTGTGTGTGTGTATATATGTGTGTGTGTGTTTGTGTGTATTTGTGTGTGCATATGCGTGTGCGTCTTTGTAGGTGAATAGCGATAAATAAATATTGTTACTACGAAATTAGGGACAAAAATCGTATGTTTTTGCGATATATGGAGATTTTATGCATACTATTACCATTAGATCTCATATAGTAACATTCATTCATGCTAAAACAATAGTTACAAAACGAAAAATACCAACAGAAATAATATTTTGATCGTGAAATTTGAAACAAAAATAAGGGTTTTAGCGATTTATTGAGGTTAGGTTGGCACTATTACGATTGGTTCTCATCTAATAACATTCTCTGATGCACAAATATAAATTATAAATCCAGAAAATATAAAAAATACCTACATATTTTGACTATGTAATTTTCAAAGAAGATATGGTTCTCAATATTTTGAAGTTAGGTTGACACTAATACATTTAGTATTTATTCAGTAACATTCTCTGATGTAAATACAGAAATTATAACACAGAAAATACCAAAAAAACATATTTTGACCTCGAAATTTCCAAGTAATTGTTTAGCAATATTTTTAGGTTAAGTTGATAGTGTTACAATAAGCAGTAATCTAGTATAACATTCTATAATGCAGAAAGCATCGTTACAACGCAGAATACAAGAAAATATATACTGTAACCACGAAATTGGCAAAGAAAACTGTGCTTTTACGATATTTTGAGGTTAGGTTGATACCATTACGATTAGTACTCAGCAAGTAAAATTCTCCTCCTAAAACTGTATTTACGAATAAAGATAATAAATGTAATTCTACTAAGTTATTAACCACTAATCTTAGTCATGTACTGAAAAAGCTATATAAAAATAGCAAAAAACGACAAATTTCAAAAATAATAAAAAAAATAATGCTTTGAAAGTTTGTTGTAATTGTATTATTTAATTTGAAGATACTTTAAGTTTCTATTACTATAGTTTAGAATGCTTTGACAGTTCTTGTTGGAACGTAAAAAAACTTTAAAATATTTATATAGTGAAACATGCAGAAGAATTAATTTTATGTATATAAACTACTGCGACTTTATTTTGGTAAATCTATTATTGCTGGAAAAGTGTATCTACTATCACGTTTGCAATATTATAAACTTAAAAAGTAAAAAATAGGTTAGTTTTTCATAGATGTCCATTGGGAAAGTATTCACTCTAAAATAGAGTGAGATTCCACTCTACTTAAGAGTGAAACATTCTACTCTACTTTTAGAGTGAATAATCCACTCTAATTAGAGTGATTTATTTCACTCATTCTTCGAGTGGAATTTCTCTCCGAATGAGTGAAATTTCACGCTAACGGGTTTAGCGTGTAATAATTCGAATAGTATATCAAACGCAATATAAAATGCAATTAATCTAAATAATTCTTATAAGATATCTGCTCCATAAAATAAGCTTTTATGCATATTATTTGTTACTTTATGCAGTTATTTTTTTCAACTTTATTAATTTGAACAATCTAAGAATACAAAGTAGTGCATAAAAAAGAGTATAAACCTATTGCTTTTTTGTCATTTCAATTTAAATTACTAAGCAGAATTGGGGTAATACCGATCACAATGTTATTTACATGACGTTCCCGAAAGTGAGGCTAAGAAAACGTTGAGCTGCGTTCTCAGGTAGGGTAACTTTGCTTAAGTGTTTTTGACTGAACAGTGGTTATGTTATTACTAATGCAACGAATCATACGAAAGTTCATATAATTGATTTAAAGACATTTTTCACCTATAAAAGTAACTTTCTAATAGTGATCGGAATTGTACCAAGGCTGACCGGTATTATTCATTGATGTGGAATAAATCCGGTCAAAATGCTTTTAACTATTTCGACTTATAGCTTCGATATCTTAAATTTTTATATTTTTAAAGTCAATGGTTTGAACTAACATAATAATTATTTAAAGTTAAAAAGCAATTTGAAAGTGGAAATAACAAGCACGTTCTTAGTACATTTTTTGTTGTTGTTAAACAAGTAGTACATATCAGGTTTATAAGATTTACTTTTGTGGGTGCAATCATGATGCTTCGCTAGATATTGGTCAATTTGTCTTCATACCCTCAATTCGTGTGGGCCGTGCCTACCTGATAACGAACTAATGATAGTTTTGAAACGAATACCGGTGAGCTGTAACATTGAACCCTGAAATTAGTATAAGCTTTGTCTATAACTTTTACATGGTTAATTTATAATCCCTTTGAAACTTACGGGGGTGCTCCTGGGATTTTTGGAAAATCTCTACATCTCGTTCAATAACATTAAAACTTCGGTAACTTGTTTTGTCATATTTAAATTAAAAAAACAATCAAAGTTAATTATTTCTTTATATAGGTAAAGCACTGTACAATTCAGGAAGCACCTTTACTGTGATTCTTGAACGTCAAGTGTTAATATTTTGTTCAAATTTCTTGGAAGGCATTTTAATAACTTTTCTAAGTTACTATATTTTTGGATATCGTTATCAAATTGGCCTAGCAAAAACTTTAGAATTTATTCAAAGGTAATAATAATATAAAATAACTAAAAAATTACTATAATCGATATAACATGAAAATAATTTTTAGGATTCTTCTCAAGATAAAATCCCTCAAAAGGAACAAAGCAGCTTCAAGAAAGAAGCGATAGACAAAGCCCTATAACACCATCGTATTCAACCTTACTAAAGAATTGTCTGCTTTTTCCGATTTTTTCAAGATAGATTGATTTTACTATTTATAAATTATTTTCTCGTTATGATAGACTAAAATGTAAAGTAAACGTACTATTAGATTATTATGGAATTATGATTAAGGTTGTCAATTTCTTATGTATTATTATACATGATAATGTATCGTTCCTCTGTTTTATAATATACGCAAAATATTTAATACAAATTGTTGTTTTTTTCCCAAAACATACATTTTATGTTTGTTATAACAATAACATTTTAAATTTACAATGTTATTTCCCAAATATAGTAATAATAACTTTTATGTAAACTGAAAAATTAAAAAGTTGCATAAAGCTCTTTATTCAGTACGGAAAACATTTATATTGTTTTGAATTGTTTTAAATTGATTCGCATACTGATAAAGGAATTTTCATGCAAGTTTTATAAAATTTAATTTTTGTGTTGCTGAATGCTATTGAAAATTCAATTCAGTTCTTGAATTTTCAATAACTCATTCATGAATTTTCAATAACTCAGTCATGAATTTTCAGTAGAAATGTAACTGAATTTTTCAATCACGTACATGAAAAAAACTTCAATTACATTTTATTGAATTTTTAATCATATATTTTTAACAGTGTAGCTCCACCACGTTTTCTGGTAGACGTGATTTTGACCAAATTGGAGTAGCCACGCGCCTCATTTAACAGTTGCATTCAGGCAAATTTTAGTGTAGCTATGTGCCTCGTTCTGCGTTCATTTCGAAGCTATTTAGCATTGATTCAGACTATTAAACTGCATCGCCAAATATTATGAATTTATCAAACTGACTGAGCAGCAAAGACCATGGAATAAATTTGACTTGTGCGACACTGGAAATTGGACCAATATTAGGAGAGCAAATAGGCCAGAAAATAAAGACACACATAAACTATAAAGAAACAACCTGTTGTAATAATTTCTAAAATACCAAGTTCTCTTACACTTTAAAGTAAGAGTACAAAAGTATAAATATATAAATATATTACTCGTCTTGAAATGCGCATGTATTAGTATTCAAAATTTGCATCTGTTGCGAGCTCTGCACCAAAGAGAGCATGCATTACAATACTTAAATACAAATTTGTTCCGTTAAGAAACTATAAGTTTCTTAACAGTAGCCTGTACAGGTGGCTATGAATGTCCCTAGCTTACGCATAGGTGGTTGTAAACCCCCCTAGCTTATCTACTTATGGGTAATGAGGTCATACAGTATGTAGGTCAAGGTGTACAACATACAAGATGTCGGTAATTAAGACACATACTAGGTGTTGGTAATAGAGACATACTGTAAGAAAAGCTATATGCGGGACACACCTAGTCGGGGAGTGCGAGTGAGAAGCATAGGAGAACACGGTAGTGGACGTGAGTCACCGTCTTGGTCAGAGACACTTTATTTGAAACTTTTCTCTCACTTGCACTACCCAGATCTTCTATGCTTCTCACTCGCACTCCCGGACTAGACATGTCCCGCATATAGCTTTTCTTAGTATATAGAGTGTCAGTAATTAGGTCATTTTGGGTGTCAGTAATTAAGAAGTGTTTAAAATCTTAGCTCTATCAGTAAAGTATTTTTTTAGATATCGGGGGGGCGTACATAGTCACATACATACAAACATCTAGCAAAATTGAAAGAAAATTTTTATAATATATCGAATATACTTTTTATATATAAATATATCAAAATATATAGAAATATATTTATATTATACATATACAAGAGTAAAGACTGTCGGTAATTGGAACGTATACGGGATTTGGTAATTTGGACATATACAAAGTATGGGTAATTAAGGAATACATGGAGTCGATAGTTGGGCGATATAGAGTGTCGGTAATTTTGGCACAAACATGGTATCAGTAATTTGGATATATACGGGGTTATTGGGCATATACAGGGTGTCGGTAATTAGGTCATATGCATGATGGTAATTGGGCATATACAGTATTTAGGACATACAGGGTGGCCGTAATTATAATACATATCAAATTTCAGCTCTATCAGTCAAGTATGTTCTTAGATATCGGGGGACATGCAGTCACATACATACACACAAACATCTAGCCAAATTGAAAGAAAATCAACAAGTTAAAAATTTTGACAATAGGTCCTAAAGATGTTTAGGTTTTCCTAAACGTGGGGTATCATCTGGATGATAGTACATGTTTAATGAAGCCTGAACATTACGATAGCCTGTCTTGTGTAAAATAGGTCCAAACAATATTCAGGGTCTACAAAAGATGAGGTACCGTTCGAATGATACCACAATGTTGTCTGATTCGTGTAAAATATGGTTTTTATAATTTTGAAATCTAGCACATACGTCTTTGCATTGTATAGTATAACATCATACCTTTGTCGTACTCTATAGGCATAAAGGAAATGCTTAATCCAGATATATATGTTATAAAAAATATGGTGTGAAATATGGGCGTGCAGCCAGTTTAGTCCTAACGAGTTTGTAGTAAGCTGCAAACTTCACACCCGGGCAAAAAACCTACTTCTCACCTTTGGTGCACAACATACTATTATATATATTATACATTGAAAAATTATAAAAAGACATTTGTTAAGGGTTGGGGTTTAATTAAGTAAAAACTCACACAACAAGGTTGTTGAGGCCGAGGTTTAAATCCTCGCGCCAAACGACTCTTGGAGCGCGCCTCTGGTCACTCGTCCTATGCGTGACCAGTTCGTGACAACTGCGGGAAGCCTAGCCGCAGGGTGAATTGCGACGAGCACGACTTCTCCCTTCCGCTTAATACTTTCCTCCACTTTTCAGGCGGAGCAAGGAGAACAAAACTCCTTGGCCGCCGCGATTTCGCTCTCTCCCGCTCTACCCGCGGCTCTACCTTGAGCAATTCTACGACCGCGTAAGCAACGCTAAAATTGCCACCGCGTGTCGCCTAGAGGACATTCAACACCACGCTTTTACACACATACATCGAGTCACTGTTAAGTTTTTATTGTTAAATTTATAATTAAGACAGGCAATAAATGTTATTTAATTGTGTTGTATATAAAATCAGTGCATTCTAAACATTCACTCGCCTCACTCTCCCGCTTCCTTACGTACGCAAATTCACCAGCGGAAATTGGTGTCTTGCTGCACCCGCTCAACGCTAATACCGCGCCTGATAGATTTAAATAAAGTTCAGCCGGTTAGCGCGCGATCATTTGGTCCTTCGAAAACCGAATTGCGTACAGAAGTGGAAGCACGCGAGTGATAAAGTGCATTGATTTGTACAAAAGTGCTACCCGATTCGGACTTGAATTCCGCGCCGAAAGACTCCCGAATCTGTGCGACGAAAGTGACTTTCCGGGTGTGCTAATTAAAAAGTGACATTTAATAATCCAGTAAATAGATATTACTTAAAATATCTATTAAAACATTCATCTTGACCTGTGGAGAACCGTGCGAAAATTCGCGAAGAATTTTCGCAACGGAAAACCAAGGTCAAGGTCGAGTGATTTGAATCTCGGCATAGGCTCAGAGACGACAGCGCCGCGAGAGCGGAAGAAGACCAGAGTCTCTACCTCTGTTCCCCACTCTCTCTCTCTCTCTCTCTCTCTCCCGCTGCTTCTCGTTTTCTCTGTCGCACACAGCAAGCTGTATACGTGTGCTCGCAAGCGAGCTTAGCAACAGCTCCTTGGCGACAGTACAGGGCAAAGTACTGCATTGCCGACGCATCGAGTCTACTACACGCTGCCGTAGTACGACTTCGTTACACGAGAGGCGCGCTTGCTGGACAAATCCACGCTGCTTGCTGGACAAATCGACGCTGCACGTCGCGAGGCTATAGCAGTGTCGCACGCGTCGCCTGCACGGAGCTTGCTGCAGCTATAACCTCAACGCGGTCTTCTCAGCAGGAGGATTACGGTCAATTCAAGTCGACATCGCACTGCAATTACAGGAATTACAGCCTACAGAGAGCATAAGTATCACATGCTAATTAAAGCCCTCAGCTCTATCTACCTGCTACGCTACATTTAATTATTACTGTTGCTTTGCTGTTGCTGTCCTTTTTCCTGCTTAGACTACTAGCTTCTTTGCACTAGTTGCCAGAGTCGACTTTTCTATTTAGACTACTAGCTTGGTTACACTAGTGGCCAGAGTCTACTTTACCTGCTTGGGTTGCTCTGCATTTTATAAATTAGTATTTATTTTTTTCCTGTCCTTTCAGTCTGCAATCATGGGAGATAAGAAGCTTCTGAAGCAGATGTCGGAAGGGCAGCTGATACGCAACTTTATCTCCAACACTGACAGAAGTGCTCCACAGACTCTTACGCTATCAGTAATGAAGGGGAGAGAAGCCCTTTTGGAAAGCTACTGGTCCAAGGTTCTCAATCGTCATGGTGAGATGTTGGCCCCGGAGGAAATGGAAGGTGCGGACACCTACTGGGCAGATAACCTCTTTGCAGTCTATGAAGAGGCCTACATCTTGGCCAAGGCCGAGCTGGACAGCAGGATCGCAGCCTTGCAACCACCTCCACCAGAGGTCAAACCTGCTACGACGCAGCCAAGCTGGAGTGGCGCCTTGGCCACATCCTCGCTTCCCAAGCTTCCGCTGCCTAAATTCAGCGGAAACCAGCTTGATTGGGAGACTTTCAAGGAGCGCTTTAGCGCCATGGTGGTAAATGTGCCCACACTCTCCAACGTTACCAAGCTGCAGTACCTGTTGTCGTGCGTGGAAGGCCCAGCAGCCAAACGACTCAACAACATGGAGATGGTTGGCTCCAATTTTGAGGTTGCTTGGGCAAGCCTAACCAAGCGCTACGACAATATGAGGGTAAGACTGTCCGCCCAGTTGTCGAGGGTGCTGAGCCTTCCTCCTATCTCGCAGCGGTCCTCTAGCGAGATAACTCGTATCCTGGATGAAGTGGACGAGGCAATTCGAGCACTTCGTTCCCTAGGGAGACCCGTAGACCAGTGGGACGACTGGTTTACAGAGATTGTGGCATCCAGGCTGGACACCTCGACCAGAGAAGACTGGGAAAAGTCTTTGGAGTCAACTCCTGGCTTCCCCAGTTATATACAGCTGATAGACTTCCTCGAAAACCGTGCCCGTTCCCTAGAGACGGCAAAAAGTGGCCATAGTGTAAATAATAAGACTACTGCAGTGAAGAAGCCGCCAAATAAAACTCATCAAATTGTGTCTGCCTTTCACAGTTCTTCGTCCACAGCTCCAACCAACCAGAATCAACGCTCAAGAGGCGGGTGCAGTCTGTGCAAAGGCGAGCATTTCGTCAGCTACTGTCCAGTGTTCCTGAGGGCGGACAGGGCGAAGAAATTAGAGCATGTGAGAGCTGCAAATCTATGCTTCAACTGTTTATCGAGAAAGCACGCAGCATCTAAGTGTACTTCAAAGGGTCGCTGTTCAGTATCAGATTGCGGAGCCAAGCATCACACCCTTCTGCACATTGAGAAGCCAGCTGGTGGAGGCAGAAACGAGGATCCAGAGGCGTCCTTACCAGGCTCGTCCTCAACTTCAAGCTACACCACTCAAGTAAGTGCTGTGACTCAGTGCAAGGATGCAAGCTCGCCAGCGGTCAAGAGTAAGACTACCTTGATGCCCACCGCCTGGGTTATTCTCGAGTCTTTCACTGGAGCTTCAGTGAAAATCAGAGCATTGATAGACCAAGCCTCGGAGGGCTCATTTATTACGGAGAGAGTCGCTCAAGTGCTCTCTTTGAGTAAAAGGAAAAGCTCTGTGTCAGTCATTGGTGTTGGTGGACAGGTCAACCTAACCTCAAACTTCACCACTGAGGCCATCCTACGCTCTCCGAAGAAGCCTAGCTTTTCTTTAAGCTTTTCAGCCATGCTCCTGGGCAATCTAACCAAACTCTTGCCGAAGGAGAGATGCTGTCAGAAGATATGGCCTCATCTTGAAGGACTGGAGCTTGCTGATACTGCTTTCTTCGAGCCTGCTCGTGTCGACTGTATCCTGGGAGGCGATGTCTACCCATCGCTTCTACTGGACGGTGTTCGACTAGGAGTAAACCTTAAGCCAGCAGCTCAAGAGACTGTCATGGGATGGATAGTGACAGGTCCAGTGGCTTCGCAAGGCTGTGAAGTGAGTGCTACCACTGTGCACAGCCTCCACACGCTCACTTCTCCAACGAGTGAGGAACTTCGACGCTTCTGGGAGATTGAGGAGGTCCTTACGAAATCTCGACTCTCTCCGGAAGAAGAAGCCTGCGAGAAGCACTTCAGAGAGACGCAGCGGAGAGACACCGATGGAAGGTATGTGCTCCGCCTTCCATTTCTTCACACTCCAGAACTAGGAGACTCCAAGAAGACAGCGCAGGCAAGATTTTTGCAGACGGAGCGACGCCTGCAGAGTAAGCCTGCACTCAAGCAAGCCTACTCCAAATTTATTGGAGAGATGGTGTCCTTGGGTCACATGGAGAAGGTCCCAGAAACAGAGAAGAATGGCAGCAGCAAATACTACATGCCACACCATGCTGTGACCAAGCAAGATGGCTCTGGGAAAATCAGAGTTGTCTTCAACGCCTCCCAGCCTTCCTCCAATGGGGTCTCTCTCAACGATTGCTTGCATACTGGGCCCAAGTTGCAAGCAGAAATTATTGATGTCTTGACACGCTGGAGATTTTTTTCTGTTGTTTTTTCAGCCGATGTCATCAAGATGTTCCGCCAATTCACTATAGACGAGAGAGACAGAGACTGGCTCCGGATTGTGTGGCGAGACACACCGCAGCAGGAGCTCTCAGAATACCGTATGCGCACTGTGGTATACGGCACAGCTTGCGCCCCATACCAGGCCATCCGCACTTTAAAGCAGCTGGCTTCGGATGAACGTTATGCATCCCCCAGGGCAGCAGAGATTCTGGAGAATCACGTCTATATGGATGATGCATTGGCGGGGGCGGACACCCTGCAGGAAGCTCTCCTTGCACGGAACGAGCTCATCACCACGCTGAAGGCTGCAGGGATGGAGCTGGACAAATGGTCAGCCAACGAGCCGTCACTACTTGAGAATCTCTCCACCAGTGCAAGTGCAGTGCGCTCATTCTCTGAGGACGACGTCGTAGCCACCTTAGGACTCCAGTGGAACACGAAGAGAGATTTTTTTTGTTACAGAGTCACGCTGCGTCCTATGGCTCCTACAATCAGCAAAAGAGTGATGCTCTCGGAGATAGCACGGCTATTCGATCCCCTCGGCTGGCTGGCTCCGGTCATCATAGTTGGGAAAATCCTCATCCAGAGGCTCTGGATAACCGGCTGTAATTGGGACCAAGCTGTTCCAAACGATACGCTCAACTCCTGGATCACCTTAAGGGAACAACTCCCGAGCCTGGAGAATCTGCGCATCCCTCGCTGGCTCGGAACACGAGCATCTTCAAAATGGTATCTGCATGGCTTCGCAGATGCCTCGACTCACGCTTACGCCACTGCGGTGTACCTGGTCACCGAGATGGAGGGCGAAAGCCCGCGCTCTACGCTGCTCATCGCCAAGTCGAAGGTCGCCCCGATCAAAACAATCAGCGTCCCACGGCTGGAGCTGTGCGGAGCCCTACTACTAGCTCGCCTGCTCAACAACATCTTGTCGCTGCTGTCATCGCTACCTGATGGAGTTTATTGCTGGTCAGACTCCCAGGTCGTCCTGGCTTGGTTGAGTAGCCACCCGTCAAGATGGAGGACCTTTGTGGCCAACCGAGCCAGTGACGTCCTGACCTTGGTGCCAACTGCGTCGTGGGGACACGTGAGGACCTCGGAGAATCCAGCGGACGTCGCTACGCGAGGCATGATGCCCTTTCAACTACCTCAGCAGACCCTCTGGTGGAAGGGCCCTGCTTGGCTCACTACCCGCTGGGAAAAGTGGAAGCCTGCTGAGCAGCACCACGCAACCATAATCGACGAGAAGAAGGACTGTCTTGCCTTCGCCACCCCACTCGAACGTGCTCAGGACAAGCCGATGGAAGCCCTATTAACGAGATTCTCAACCTGGTCTAAGGTATTGCGAGTAATCGCCTATATTTTCAGGTGGAAATGTAATCTCACACCCAAAAATCGAGATCGAGCGGTATCGTTTTTGAACGCTGAGGAGCTCCAGCGCGCACGGTGCGCTGTTATTCTCGCCGGTCAGAGAGATTGGTACGAGGTCGAGACAACTTGCCTGCGCGTGGGTCGCCCTCTGCCGACTACAAGGACCCTCCTCCGATTCCTGCCCTTCTTGGATACTGAGGGCCTGATGCGGGTCGGAGGACGCCTGCAAAACACGTTTCTCGGGGAAAACGAGAAACATCCCGTCATCATCCCGGGTGAGAGCCATCTGGCCGAGCTTCTGATCCGAGATGCTCACCTTCGAACGATGCACGGAGGACCCCAGCTGGTCATGAGCCTCTTATTACGTACCGTCTGGATCGTGCACGCTCGAAATCGGATCAGGCGACTCACACGACAGTGCATTCGTTGCACCAGATTTCAAGGCCAACTGCAGAGGCAACAGATGGCCCCGCTACCTGCCACGAGAGTAACCCCAGCGAGGCCCTTCGCCAGCACAGGATTGGACTACGCCGGACCCTTTCAGTTAAGGACAACGAAGGGCCGAGGACACAAGGCCTATAAAGGCTACGTATCTATTTTTATTTGTATGGTTACCAGGGCTGTGCACGTGGAGGTAGTATCGGACTACACCTCACAATCTTTAGCGGCCTTTCGACGGTTCGTGTCGCGGCGAGGACTCTGCAGTGTTCTCTTCAGCGACAACGGCACCACCTTTCAGGGTGCCAGTGCAGAGCTCCAGCGGCTATTCGACGCCACGTCCCAGACCAGCCGGGAGATTGCGGATGCGATCGCAGCAGATAGGGTCAGCTGGAAGTTTATCCCACCTCGAGCGCCTCACTTCGGCGGCCTTTGGGAGGCCGCAGTCAAGGCCTTTAAACACCATCTACGACGGGTGTTGGGCGATTCCACGCTCACCTTCGAGGAGTTCTCCACCTTGGCCGCGCAGATAGAGGCTTGCCTCAACTCGAGGCCACTCTGCCCCCTCAGCAGCGACCCGATGGACGTCTCAGCACTTACGCCAGGCCACTTTCTGATTGGCTCGGCGCCATCGGCCCTGCCCGAGCCCTTCGAGCCACAGCAGTCTGTTGCAGGTGTACCGAGGTATCAACTGACGCTGCAGATGAGGAACCACTTCTGGAAGCGCTGGCAGGCTGAGGTTCTCCGCCAGCTACAACAGCGCTCCAAGTGGCTCACACCGAACGCGACGGTCTGTGAAGGAGATCTTGTTCTCCTCACGGACGAATTACTGCCACCTACGAAGTGGCCCCTGGCACGTGTTGAGCGCCTCCACCCGGGAGCAGATGGGCTGACTCGAGTGCTTACTCTGAGGACGGCCACCACGACCCTCCGTCGGCCATTGGTGAAGGTGATCCGCCTTCCGGTAGAGCAGGAGCTCGACCAACCTGCGGGCCTAGACCCGCCCTCAGCCGCTTCGACTCCTGTACCACCAGATGCTTGCATGGCGGGCGGCGCTGGAGCGCCTTAGGGTATCTTGAATACACGCAAGATCCCCCACACGAAGAAGACTAAACTGAAATCATTCCCTTTTTTTTCCAATCTTTATTTGAATTTCTTTTTTTTTTCCTTTAATTTTTCTTATTAATTTATCTATTTTAATCAAGTCTCTTCCCTTTCAGGATTTTCTTTTATTTTTTGCATTTTTCTTTTTATTTTTTTTCATCACCTACTGGCTTCGTTGTAGCTTTACAACGAGGCGGGCGGTATGTTGAGGCCGAGGTTTAAATCCTCGCGCCAAACGACTCTTGGAGCGCGCCTCTGGTCACTCGTCCTATGCGTGACCAGTTCGTGACAACTGCGGGAAGCCTAGCCGCAGGGTGAATTGCGACGAGCACGACTTCTCCCTTCCGCTTAATACTTTCCTCCACTTTTCAGGCGGAGCAAGGAGAACAAAACTCCTTGGCCGCCGCGATTTCGCTCTCTCCCGCTCTACCCGCGGCTCTACCTTGAGCAATTCTACGACCGCGTAAGCAACGCTAAAATTGCCACCGCGTGTCGCCTAGAGGACATTCAACACCACGCTTTTACACACATACATCGAGTCACTGTTAAGTTTTTATTGTTAAATTTATAATTAAGACAGGCAATAAATGTTATTTAATTGTGTTGTATATAAAATCAGTGCATTCTAAACATTCACTCGCCTCACTCTCCCGCTTCCTTACGTACGCAAATTCACCAGCGGAAATTGGTGTCTTGCTGCACCCGCTCAACGCTAATACTGCGCCTGATAGATTTAAATAAAGTTCAGCCGGTTAGCGCGCGATCAAAGGTTAAATTTGGCAATAATTGAGATTTATTGCTCTTTAATAACCAACGCGAGGTGGGGGTAGTAGCATGTGGCTTGATAGCGATCCGCGGAGCGACTGCCGAGATGCGAGACAAAACGGAGCAAAAGCGACGCTCTCCTAGTCGCGTGACATGATGCCTGAGCCCTGATTGGCTGATTGACGGCGGCAATAGAATTCGGAGCTAACGTATATATTTGAATAAACCCGGAGTATATAATACATAGGGTTAATAACATTCCGCCCACCTCAGTTTCATATAAAACGATATAAAAATATTTTGACAATTGTACGTAAAATTATGCAGTTTCATTTAACAATATTTAACATCTTAATTGATCTATCAAAAACACAACTTTTACTTAGAATTTTACTTAGGTTTAATGCGTCGAACGCGTAACAATTCATTGATTTCATTTTTATCGTTAGAAATTAAAAAAAAGAATAAAAAAAATAAAAGAACAAAAATACAGCATTAAGAATGCCACCTACTGACTCGAATTAAATTAATATTTCTTCGATCTTCTATTTTCAATCTTCATAGTCACCACCCTCCTGGACTGCATCGACCTCTAGCAGCTTGACTAGCTTGGTGATTGGCCAGCGAAGCGTGGTGGTCGCGATGCGTAGCGAGACCACGCGTACGCAGCCGTCCTTGCCTGGATGGGTCTGTCGTCACCGACTTGGTAGGAGGGTTGGTCATCCTTGCATTTGGTGCGACGTTGCAGTTGATGCAAATAGTCACTTGACCAATGGTCCCAAAAGCGCTGATTCAACTGAGTCATACGCCGCCACCGCTGCATGAGAGTCATCTTTTCCTCGGTGATCCTAGGCTCTGAAACCAAAAAAGACGCTTCCCCAGCAAGGAAATACGCAGGAGTTAATACAAACAAATCCGCTGCATCTTCAGTAAGCGGCATGAGAGGCCGCGAGTTGAGACAGGCTTCTACCTGACAAAGCAGGGTGGCGAATTCCTTAAACATGAGGATCGTATCTCCAATGATCCTTTTCAGGTGGTGTTTTGTCGATTTGACCGCCGCTTCCCATATACCAACGAAATGTGGTGCGCCGGGCGGATTAAAACTCCAAACCGTGCCGCAGTCCTGCAATCCTGGACTTACAACATTTACGAATTCAGACCCGAGGGCATACATCCTGCGTAATTCAGCGTCGGCCCCTACGAAGTTCGTGCCCTGATTGCTCAACAATGATGAGCATGGACCGCGACGCGAGACGAATAGCTTAAACGCCGCTATAAATCATTCGGTATCGTAGCTGGATACAGCCTCCTGGTGCACAGCTTTGATGCAAAGACAGACGAAGACTACGAAGTAACCATTGTAGGACTTGTGACCCTTGTGCCGTGATGTACGCAGTAAGTAAGCGCCTGCATAGTCTACTCCTGCCCTAGAGAACGGGCGCGCAGGCTGCACGCGATCGGCGGGTAAAGCATTAAACCGTCTGCAAGTGACGCATTTTTGGACAAAAGCTCTTACTCTGAGCTTTCCTTTAACGATCCAGAACATTCTGCGAATACAGGCCAAAGTGAGCTGAATACCACCATGGAACGTCAAATGATGATAATAAGCAACGATCAGCTGAGCCAGACAACTATCCGAGGGTATTATGTTTGGAAACTTCTCATCTATGCTGGGCATGGAATTTTTATTATTATTATACCGTAATTCTAATTAACTTACTTAAGGAAGAATATTCATTAATCAATGGCCATAATTCATCCGTTTTTCTGACTGACGTCACTGTCTGTACAGAGGATATCTCTAATTCTACATTACTACTCGACGGCGTCTTGGACGGAAGAGAATCAATATCGTGAGCACGATTCCAACTTAACGAGTGCTTAACTAGCCGTTTGGGACCCTTCCACCACAAATCATGGTTAACTAACTTTCTAGCTAGGCAGCCTCGCGAGGCTATGTCCACAGGATTGTCCGCCGAGTCGATGTGATGCCAGTAGGCATCCGGAAGCAACGTCGATATGTCAGCTGATCTGTTAGCTATGAACACTGGCCATCTTGACGGAATGTCCCCAAGCCAATAAAGCACGTCTTTGGAGTCGGACCACAAATGTACCTCAAGTGGAGTTAAGCCTAATATATCTACAAATTTTTGCGCTAATTTAGCGACCAACTGTGCAGCACATAACTTCAATCTAGGGATCGACAAAGTCTTAATAGGTGCTACTTTGGTTTTAGCACCTAATAAATGAACTTGAGTACCCTCGCCCAACATCCGGTGATATAGCACCCCTGCAAATGCTCTTTTGGAAGCGTCAGCAAAACCGTGTAATTCAAAGGCATGAGCTGAAGGCAATATTCCGGACCAACGGTGAGTGTTAATCGACGGAATACAAGACAGTGACCTATAAAAACTTTTCCAATACTCAGTTTGCTCGTTCGGCAGCTTTCGGTCCCATTCCTTGGTCAAGGCCCACAGAGACTGCATAAATATTTTAAACAGAACAATGATGGGAGAGATCCAACCTACTGGATCGAACAACTTCGCCACCTTGGACAGTACCGTCCTTTTGGTAGTAGCACCGCTCAGCGACTCAAGAGAAATGTTATAATAAAAACAATCTCGTTCAGGGTTTCAGGCAATACCTAAAACTGAGAAACCTAGTCCAACTTTCAGATAAGCTTCAGTAGCTACAAGATCTGAAGGCAACCAATCGACCAACGAAGAATTGTTGGATAGTCACTTCCGCAGATTGAAACCACCTTTATGAAGTATATTAATGATTTGCTCCTGCTTAGCCCTAGCTCCAGATAGCGTGAAATCACCGGATACAACATCATCCATGTAAATTTCATTTTTAATTATCTCACCCGCCATACGAAATGCCTCTCCCTCGTCCTGCGCCAGCTGATGAAGTGTTCTGCTTGCCAGATATGACGATGAACCAAATCCAAACGTCACCGTGGTGAGCAGTAATGTTGCTAACTCATTTTACATCCTCCCTCTAAACGATGGCTTGTAGATGCTGGTCCTGCTCCTGTACTTGGATTTTGAGATACATACGAGCGATGTCCGCCTCAAAAACGTACGGGTAGCGTCTCCAGCGTGAAATCGAATCGAACAGGTCCGGTAGAAGATTAGGACCTACAAGGAGAAAATCATTAAGTGAGATTCCATCTTTGGTTTTAGCTGATGCATTAAAGACCGTGCGCAGTTTCGTCGTCTTGCAGCTTTCGTTCACCACGCCATGATGAGGCAAGAAAAAATACTTTTGTAGATCAATTTTCTCAGCTGACACGCGTTTCATATAACCGGCTTCCTCGTATTCACGCATCAATTTTACGTATGCATCTCGAAGATCCGTATTTTTCTCGAAACGTTTTTCTAAATTGTGCATCATGCGGACCGCTTGATTATAGGAACCTCCCCAGTCCACCGGAGTATTATTTTTTAAGGGTAGCCTTACCATATAGCGTATGTCGACCTTGCGTGTCACTGTTGCCTTATAGCTCTCTTCACACATTCGCTCCTCGTCAGTGAGAAACTTTTCTCTTGTCGGCAGTTCCTCAACCTCCCAGAATTTCCTGAGAAGTAGGTTGAGATCGCTGTCCTGCGTCGATATGTGTGCGTTGAGTCTGAAGCGGGGGCTACTTCTTGCCGTGGTTGGCCCAGAGACGATCCATCCTAATAGGGTCTTCATTGCGATTGGAGACTGATCAACGTCACCCTTCCGCAGATCTTCTTCTATGATACGAGCATGTACCTTTGCACTCAACAGTATGTCGATGTGCCCAGACTATTCGAACTGCGGGTCCGCTTTAGTCAGCCCCTCTAGATGCTTCCAGGTAGTAGATTGATCTGAAAATGATTCATAGACAGTGATCCGAGATAAAACATAAGCAGTAACGCTGTGAGCAAATCTGGACACGAAATGAGGTTTGATCGTGAACTCCACGCTGCTCTTACAATGAAAAATCTTATTATCCCCTACGCTAGTGAATTTAATTCTAACAGGTTTTCTTTGCAGTTTCAAATTTTGACACAGCTCTTCCGTTATAAAGGAAGACTGAGCTCCTTGATCTATTAATGCTCGAGCTTGGCAATGCCTGCCATTCTTAGCTTGCACCAGCACATGAGCTGTAGCTAGAAGTATTTCTTCAGAATCCTGACCTTCAGCAGAATTAATACTGGAAATTGGTTGCGCTGCAGCTACCAAATTATTGGAAAAAGAACGAGTACCTGTTCTAGATGAACCCACTGTGGGTACAGACTCCGAGGTTGTAATTGTCTGCGGCTTCTCATCCACCTTTGTTTTGACTGCACAACTGTTTGAAAAGTGAAGCATTGTATTGTGCTTTGCCGAACAGTGCTGACAACGTTTATCTACTTTACAATCTTGCACTGTGTGTTTAGCAAGACAGTTAAAGCATAAATGATTCCTTGACGTCAACTGCTTTCTTTCAAAAGGCGTTTTCGCCTGGAATATGCTAGATCTCATAATAAAATGATTGCCTTTGCATATGGGACAAGAAGAATTTTTAGTTTTACTCTCTTGAGCTAGATTAATCGACTTAGTATACTTGTTTGTGGGAGCGGTGGTCCTTTCTTTAGACCAATCAAAACGAGATTCCTTGCCTTTCGATACATCTCCCAAGGAGGCTCATTCTTTGGCACTCTCTAATTGAACCAATGCTAACCTTTCGGTTTCCAAAAACTCATCTAAGGTGCTAAAAGCGGATGGTTCCTGTGGATGTTCAGACCTAGCCACCGATTCCTCCCACTTCCTTTGAATGTGCGGAGACAATCTCCCAAATGTTAAGAAGACAGTAAAATGGTCCCAGTGTTGCACTGGACTGCCAAGAGCCTTTAACGCCTGTAATATATGCTTCGTCCCCGTTTGAACCCTGCAAATTTCCTGCGAAGTCTCGGCAGACATTGCGTTTTGAGCCAGTAGTTTGGCTAACAACTTGGTTATCAACAACCTGGTATTGTCAAAATGAGCCATTACTCTCTTCCAGGCATTAGCAAAATTTTCCCCTCCCACCAGAGACTCCTCTAATAAGGAAGCAGCATCTCCCCTCAAAGAAGATCTTAAATAGTGCATTTTATACACTGTTGGTATGGTTGCATCTTTAACAATCATTTCAACAAATGAATCCTTAAACCTAACCCAATCTCGAATATCACCAGAGAATGTAGGAAGTTCGACAGGAGGAAGCTTGGCAGGATTTCTATTCGAGGCATTGGCTAGAATGCCAAGAGGCTGAGTGAGCTCGGTAGCCTTTAACTGTATGGAGTGTTCTCTCAGGAGCCCTATATTGAGCGCATACTTTTCCTCTGCCTCTATATAAAGTTTCAACTTGAAATAATCCTCCTCGCTACTTACGTTCTCATCGTCCAATATCAGATCATGATTATTATCGAATTTGGACCATTACTCTTGAAGTAGCTCGATTCGGGCTGCACAGGCTCCTTGAGTCATTTCCTCATCACCTAATTTCTTAAAATTCTCGTATATTCGAGCTAATCTCTGATATAACCTCATCTGCTTCTCTATCAAACCCATGTTGCCTGCTGTTACCACTAAAGCAAACTTAGCACTCTAATACGACGTAACCCACCTGTCAAAAAAATTGCAGGTCAAGACCGCTTGTCGGTCCTGTAGACTATAGAAGTTACAGCTATTAAGTGTCTATTTTGCTGGTGTAAATGCCTATTTCTAGCCATCACTGGTTTAATAAGTATTAAAAATTCCAGTATACAACTGAAACGTATTAGAAATACTACAAAATCTACGTCACACTATCCCGGTACATTCCATGACCGTCTGGAATAGAAGACCCGAACACCAGTCTACTATAATAACAGCTGACGGTGCAATAAAAAAACTGAATACTGATTGCAACTCTAACCTCATCTACTCTGCATCCAACTCAGCAACCTTCTGCCCTGTAATAGTAAGATGCGTACACCAAAGCCAAGCACCCCACTATATCTACATAAAAATAATGCGTAGCAGTCACCTTCTGAATGGCTAAAAAATATTGTAAATATATCATCAGCTGCTCTGCTTCTAAATCAGCAATATCCTGCCCTGCAATATTATGATGCACACACCAAAACCACATACCCCGCTACAGCTACATAAAAATGAAAAATGTGAAGCTGGATACTATTGGTCTACATGGAGCCTAGCCGAATTTACTGCTTTGACTTACATAACATACAGCATGGCAGCATCCTTTCGTGCAAAAGATTAGCTTGCGAAGCCAATAAACCAGAATAAAACTATTACTACTTGTTGGTTTGAAATGCGCGCGCTGGTTTGCGAGAGAAGCCGACAGATGGCGCCAGTAGCTCCGCGCTTCGCCGGCGCCACCGGAGAGAACGGCAGCTTCGGGCAGAGTAGCTCCGGACTTCATGGTGTGAGGACGTGATCGAGAGTGGCTACACCGACAATCCGTATTTGTATCATATTTCAATATTATTATTTACTCATTTCACTGTCTAATTGCTATTGTCTTACATTAATAAACTAGAATCAACTTTGTAACACTTGATTTCATTATTACTGCACCTTTCAGTTTCCACCTCCGTGGTCATATTCGGCTGCTGGGACAGCGGCAGAAATCATCTCAAGATGGTTGCTTTGGAAATCAGCCCAGTACCCTTGCAGTACCTCCATTCGGGCCTGCACCAGGCCTACCGTCCAGTCGTCAGGGAGAGTGGCCTGCAGCGTTGTTACGAAGTTCTTGATGACTACCACGAGGGCATGTTGGGTGGCCACCAGCTCAGCCATTGCACCTGTAAACAATAACATGCTTAGCTCGACGCTCTTCATGAGCGGAGGCTCGACTCCGCGAGGCAGCGTTATGGCCAGCGAGAGGCGTGACAACCGAGCGGCCCTCGAGCTCTGTCCCGACGACATTGTAATAGAGCGAGAGTTAAAAGGAATCAAGCACCAAGGTCGTGAGGATGCAATAATCTACGCGGACAAACTAAATCAACCTCAAGCCTCCACTGACGCAGCAGCGCGGCAAGATGCGCACCGACTGGGTGGCTGAGGCGAGAGGCGAGTATGCGCGTCCTCGAGCCTCCCCTGATGCCGCAGCGGGCCGAGACATTAGTTCAATGGTAAATTGCGTGTATGCGGCGTGCGAGTGCCGTCCTCGAGCCCCACTGACGCTGCATTGATACCCTGGCCACTTTCTCCACTCTAGCCGAGTTTCTCCAGCGCAGGTGCCACATGATGAGCTCAGTGGAGAGCTCAGGGTGTTCCCGTTCCGCCCCAGGGCGATCCCTCGGTGCTCACGGCAGCGGTCCATCTTCCAGCCGCAATTTCCGCAGCCTCGCCACCAGGGCAGTGGCTACTTCGTGCTCCACCTGCCAGGGGGCTCACTACATTGGGCATTGCGAACGCTTCCTGGGCATGTCACCGGATGTGAGACGAGACACGGTGCTACAGGCGCGTCTCTGCTTCAACTGCCTTCGGTCAGGTCATTCAGCGCGAGCTTGTCTCTCCAAGTCTGTTTGTCAAGTGTGCCAAGCTTTGCACCACACCCTAGTACATAACAGTGATCGTAAACGCGCTGCGTCGGTTGGCGCCTCACCCGCACCCTCAAAGAAGGCAAAACCGACGGCTCCCAATGTCGACCTTGTGTCCTCAGATCCACCTGATCCACTGACGTCCTGACTGGCCATATTGCCTACGGCGTCCCTCCGCATTGGCGGCGGCCGCGGACGGACAATCATCGCCCGTGCCTTACTGGATGCCTGCTCAGAAATCTCACTCGTTTCTCTCAGGCTCATTAATCGTCTCAACATTGCCCCAGAGCGGAGTGCAGTAAATATATCCGGCGTTGGGAGATTGACGTCTGAGCGAGCTCGCCTGAAAGCTCGCCTTGTGATCTACACTCTGGAATCATCTGGCCTCACTGCCAAAGCTCACTGCCTCCGGCATCTCATGATTTCCACACCCGCGTCGCAGCTGGACGAAGAGTCAAAAGGAGCATGGCAGGGGCTCAGACTGGCAGACTCTCAGTTCGGCATTCCGGGGGAGGTTGAGCTGCTCCTGGGTGCGAATGTTCTCCCCGACATCATGAGACCAGGTTTTCTCCAACGCGCCGGTCTCGTGGCACATTGCACGGCTGTTGGATGGACAATCTCAGGACGTGCCCCGCAGCGCAATCCCAGGTCAGCCAACTTTTCGTGTCTGGCGGCAGAAAGCGAGACGGATCCACACTGGCATCCACAGTTGCTGCAGGCTGTGCAGCGATTCTGGGAATTGGAAGACATACCCCGCTCGGTGCGGATAGCCCCGGACGAGGAGGCGTGTGAGCGCATCTTCCACGCTCATAGACGAGACCAAGACGGTAGATACATTCTGCGACTACCTGTCAAGCCTGGTGCTTTAGCACTCCTCGGCGACGGCTTGTCAGGCGCTCAAGCTGCTTATCGATCCATGCATCGTCGCATGACCCAGGACCCCATTCTGGCATCAGAATATCGACGGTTTATGAGCGACTACCTGAGCATTGGTCACATGAGATTGGTGCCCCATGACAAACAGCTGTTACCAGGGTCACAAGTACACTACATCGCTCATCATGCAATCTGGCAACGTGGTGATCAGAATCCCAAGGTGAGAGGCGTCTTCGACGGCTCCAGGCACACCCGCACCGGACGCAGCCTCAATGACACCCTTTACACCGGGCGAAAGCTCCAAACCTCGGTCTGGTGCGTGATTACTCGCTGGCAAAGACATCGAGTGGCATTTTGTGCTGACATGAAGATGATGTATCGTCAAATTTGGATCGATGAACGGGACGTTGATCTCCAACGCATCCTATGGGCCCCTGAAGAACGAGACCCCCCCTTGCACTTGCAGCTGCTCACCGTAACATATGGAGAATCATGCGCTCCTTATCTGGCTTTACGTGTGATTGAGCAACTGTGTCACGACGAAGGTGGCCCTTACCCCGAAGCTGTCGAGATTATGCTCAAGGATCGGTACGTGGATGACATACTCACAGGCGCAGATGATGTAGAGTCAGCACTTCGACTGAGAGATCAGGTGATTAGGCTGCTGAAGGCGGGTGGTTTCCCATTTGGAAAATGGGTTGCCAATTCACAGGAGCTCTTAAAGGACCTTCCGAGCGAGGACTGTCTCCGTCCTGAAGGACGACAGCTGGGAACCAATGGCCCCGTCACCGAACTTGGAATCCGCTGGAACCCTTCGGATGACAGCCTTCGCCTCGACTCTCCTTCAATTCAAGGCCGACAGCAAACCAAACGAGAGATTCTTCCGGCCGTAGCTTCGCTGTTTAACCCCTGTGGATGGTTCGCCCCAGCTGTATTATTGGCTAAACTCCTGATGCGGGATCTTTGGAGAGCCCGGCTCGAATGGGATGAGGACCTGCCCCCCTCATTTGCGCGTCGCTGGGAAGGAATCAAGGACGGTTTCCAGGTGCTCCCCGACATCAAGCTCCCGCGCTGGGTGCAAACGGGGCCGAATAGGGACACTCAACTCCACGCTTTCTCAGATGCAAGTCGTCGAGCCATGGCAGCTGTCGTTTACATTAGAGTATCCAGCTGTGTTTCGTCGGTTGCCGTCAACCTCCTAGTGGCCAAGACCAAGCTTGCACCGATCCGGAGCTTGAAACCTGCCACACTACCCAATCCGCGGATGACCATCCCCCGCCTGGAGCTGCGAGCCGCCCTGATCGCTGCTCGGTTGCTTCGATCCCTGTCAGAGGAGCTAGGAGTGCCATTGGATAGATGCTTTGGCTGGGGGGACTCGCAGATAGTCTTGAGCTGACTCCGATCCTCCGAGCCTGTGGGAAACTCCCTCGTGGATAACTACGTGTGTCACATTCAGGAGCTACTTCCGTCCAGTGTCTGGCATTACGTTCCCACTCAAGCCAATCCAGCAGACGTAGCCAGTCGTGGGTCTGACCCTGCCCAGCTTCATCGCTCTCGAGCGTGGTTTGATGGACCGCCATGGCTGGCCGACCCGCCCGCAACCTGGCCTCACGACCATCCCCACCCATCGCCTGGTGAGTTTAGTCCGGCCATACCCGGCGCCCTTACTTGCTTGACCCGAAGCGCCCCCACTGATCCCACAACTGCATTCTCGAATCTCAACGTCATGCTGCGATTTATGGTTCGACTGCGCCGGTGGGTCCGCCGGCATCTGGCTCGGATCCCAACGATCAACGTCGTGAGCCCCATCACCGCTCAAGAACTAGACGACGCCTTTACTGCGTGTGTCCAAGTGAGTCAGAGACGGTCCTTTGCTAGGGAAATAGAGTTGCTACAAAAGAACTCACCGCTGCCCGTACGCGGCCCACTGCATGGCCTCGACGTCTTCATCGGCCCCGACGGTATCTTGAGAGTTGGCGGTCGACTACGTCACTCCACCCTTCCGTTCAACTTGCGACACCCACCGATCGTGGACGGAGCCTCAGCTCTGGCCAATCTCGTCGTCAATTGGGCCCACCAACGGTCGATGCATGGTGGATTCCGGTCCACGTATGTCTTCGCAGTTCGAAGGGTCTGGCTAATCGACGGCAAGCGCCGCATCCGCGCACACATTCACAAATGTGTCATCTGCGCACGGATCCGCGCTCGACCGATGGAGCAGAAAATGGCATCGCTGCCCCCAGAGCGAGTGGTACCGACACGTGCCTTCACCCGTGTAGGATTGGACTACGCAGGGCCATTCCACGTGTTGGCTACCAAAGGACGAGGAGTCCGTACAACAAAGGCCTACGTCGCAGTATTTGTTTGCTTTGTCACGAAGGCAATACACCTGGAGTTGGTCGGAGATCTCGCTACTGACAGCCTCATGGGAGCGCTGACCCGTTTCTGCGGACGACGAGGCCGTCCTGCAGAGATCTGGAGCGACAACGCAACTCACTTTCATCGCGCTGACCTAGACCTCCGCAAAACGCTGGCTGAGGCCAACCTTGACTGGCCTCGAGTTTCTGAGACACTTGCTGAAGACGGAATTTCCTGGAGATTCATCCCCCCGGCTGCTCCACATTTCGGCGGACTTTGGGAGGCCGGCGTTAAGTCCTTCAAGACTCATCTGAGACGTACTGTCGGACCTCGTCATCTAACCTTCGAAGAGTTCACCACTCTACTGGTCAGTATCGAGGCGATATTAAACTGCCGGCCACTCACTCCACTCACGGGTGATCCCGAGGATTTGGATGTGCTCACCCCCGGACATTTCCTGGTGGGCAGCTTGCTTACTGCCGTCCCCGATCTGATTACTGAGCCATCTCATGTGGACCATCTTGCCCGCTGGAAGCTCGTAGCTGGCTTGCGATCCCAGTTTTGGCATCGCTGGGGCCGAGAGTATCTCAATATCCTCCAGCAACGACACAAATGGACTCAACAACGTCCAAACCTCCAAATCGGCGATTTTGTGGCTGTCCTGGACGCCACCCTCCTTCGCTCTAATGGCAAGTGGCCACTGGGCCGTGTCACCGACGTCCACCCCGGCCCTGATGGTCTCGTCAGGGCGGCGACTGTGAGAACGGCGGGCGGGGTGTACACTCGTCCTATCACCAAGCTGTCACGATTGCCCGTGACTGAGACAGCCTCAATAGATTCATCACCGCTGCCCAACGATCGGACAAATCGGTCACGGCGGGCGGCATCGGATGTTCGTTCAAGAAACGAGGCGGGCGGATTGTTGGTTTGAAATGCGCGCGCTGGTTTGCGAGAGAAGCCGACAGATGGCGCCAGTAGCTCCGCGCTTCGCCGGCGCCACCGGAGAGAACGGCAGCTTCGGGCAGAGTAGCTCCGGACTTCATGGTGTGAGGACGTGATCGAGAGTGGCTACACCGACAATCCGTATTTGTATCATATTTCAATATTATTATTTACTCATTTCACTGTCTAATTGCTATTGTCTTACATTAATAAACTAGAATCAACTTTGTAACACTTGATTTCATTATTACTGCACCTTTCAGTTTCCACCTCCTTCGGAACGAGCATACCATTGATTGGAGAAACCTGAGATTGCAACAATCTAAACACTACTGGTCACGATGCCTTATAGCATTATCGACAGGACAGCAGACTCCTATTAAATGGGCAGAACAACAACAAAAATTAGCATTGGCATAGCTGGATACCACTGGCCTATGAAGAACTTTAGCATCACCAACTACGTTGACATAAAAAATTTTCAACAGGGCAGAATGCTTCTATGTTTCAAAAAAAAATAATAAAGCTAAAAAAATCAAAAATAAACTAAAACCTTATAGCTCTGTACTGACGTGTGTACAGTCCCTGCCTTGGTATCAGCCTGATATCCAAGAAGGCTCGTTTTGTTTGCACCTGGACTGTAATATATAGGCTGTGAGCGAAGATATTGAGGTGTGACGGCTGTCAGTCGATGAAACAGGGCTCAGCCTGGTGCAGCAGCTTCCTTGACCGAAGACGCGTTATGCTGTTTGGTGTAGCTGTGATGATAAAATGCAGTATCAATTGTTATGTTATTTATTATGCAACCCAGTCACCAAGCAAAGCAATCCTCCATATTTATAAACAAAAAACCCTCTACTCTACAAAAAGCTTCAGAAGTTTTGGATAAAGCGACTACAAGCAAGCTATAAAGGCGCTAAATTTGGCTTTCAGTGTTGCTGAATTTACAGAATACTGGAGAAATTACAACCCATATGTTGAAGCTTCAGAAGGCTAGAGACTAACCACTAAAATGCGAAAAAATAGCCTGACGCTATTTCAAGTTGGCGTTTCAAGTATTGAAATACGCCATAAAATATTCAAAACATTAGCTTTTTGAATATTTTAACAACAAAAGTCGAGAAAAGAGCCTTAAACTATTTCAGTTCAGTGTTTCAAGTATTGAAACAGGCCAAGCAATATTCAAAGCAGTAGCTTTTTGAATATTTTACCAACAAAAGGTGAGAAAAGAGCCTTAAACTATTTTAATTTATTGTTTCAAGTATTGAAACAACGCCAAAAAAATATTCAAAGCTGTAGTTTTTTGAACATTTCAACAACAAAAGGCAAGATAAGAGCCTCACACTATTTCAATTTATTGTTTCAAGTATTGAAACAATGCCAAAAAAATATTCAAAGCTGTAGCTTATTGAATATGTAAGTACTAAAAGACGAAAGAGCAGTCTTGAAGCATTTTAACTAGATCTACGAAGCCGCATGGGAAATCTAGTTTCTTTAAAGCAAGCAGGAGCTATAGCATATGATAAGAACGACTTTACCTGATATCCGTTGAATCATTGTTGTTGGTGCTTGCCAATCTGAGTGCCAGTAAGAATACCTGTGGCTCCCATGCTCTTCCTGGTTGAGTTGAGGTTAGGTTGCCTCGCCGCTATGGTCGAGGCCATGTACCTTGAACGCGGCCTCGTCTTTTTGGCCGCTTCGAGACAGCGGGCCTTCTTGAACTCCGATTGCGGCCTCTAGTAGCTGGCCACTGTAAGCCCGCGGCCTCCCTGCACCCCGATCGCGGCCTCTTCTCCGTGGTTACCGCGACCGCTGCGATGAACTGCATTGCAGACAGCTCTCGATTTTTGCCGCTTCGCCTCAACGAAACTTCGCCGCTCGCACGCTATGGAGGCCGCTCACAGCTCCCCCTGGCGTCTGGCTGCTGAACTAGCGTGGCGGTGTGCATCAACTCGCTCGTCGCGTCTAGCAGCTGAACGCGCCGCTCGAGCCGCACCAACACACGATGAGCTATACCTGTTCCTACGTTCCCTGCCTCTCCTGTGGCACGGCTGTATGGCGGCACCGCGCGCAATGCGAGCCCAAGCCTTACCTTGTACCGGAATCGGGAATGTGGATGTGGCGTCGTCTAAGCGGTGGATGTCCGTGTCCACCCCTGCTCGGCACAATGGATTCGCCCGCAGTGAGTCGGAGCGCGAACCCTGCCCCTTCTCTGCTACAATGGACTCGTCCTCCGAACAATGCCGTCTTTGCCGGTCTTCTTGACGCGGATCGCTGATGCCCCGAGGTAGATGACCTTGCAGTTTTCTTCCTCTCGAAATGGTCGTTGACGGTCTAGCCCACACTGTAGTGCAATTTTAGCGATTGCTGCAGGGCTTAACTGGAGATGCTCCCGTGCTGGTCACTTCTCCTTTTTCTTCCCCACTTACGTGGCACTCGAAGAGAGAAAACAACAAAATATGCTCTCGCGCGGCGTGAGCTTGATGAGGCGACCGAAAAGTCGCCTTAAGGCTTTACGGTGTAATGCCTGTTGCCGTGTTCAAAATGGCTGCCGGCGCTCGCGATGTGCACGCGTCCCGCGTGGTGCTATTACCCGCGAAAATGATAATAATTACCAGCTCCTTGCTGACTCGAAGGACCAATGTTACGAGTTGGGGTTTAATTAAGTAAAAACTCACACAACAAGGTTAAATTAGGCAATAGTTGAGATTTATTGCTCTTTAATAACAAACGCGAGGTGGGGGTAGTAGCGTGTGGCTTGCTCGCGATCCGCGGAGCGACTGCCGAGACGCGAGACAAAACGAAGCAAAAGCGACGCTCTCCTAGTCGCGTGACATGATGCCTGAGCCCTCATTGGCTGATTGACGGCGGCAATAGAATTCGGAGCTAACGTATATATTTGAATAAACCCGGAGTATATAATACATAGGGTTAATAACAACATTTTAATGTCACAAAGATTTCTCTTCTAAAAATGTGCTTTATATCCAATTGATTTAATATTCATTTTCATTACAAAAAATACATTTACTTAGTACATAATTTTTTGTTAAAATAGACTAAATACAATTACAAAAAATGTTTGTAACTATTAACATTCTTAAAAAAGGGTAATTATAAACAAACAGTTTAGTATAAAAAGAAAACTAATATAAAATCGTTAAAAGTAAAAAAAGGTTTATTTAATTTGCGGTATGAACTATGAATGCTTCATGCCTTAGGAACAAAATTCTTGTGAAAAAATTGACGCCAAAATGTCTAAAATTTCTACGTTGCAGCATCTAAAGCTATATCATCAATATTATCGTGAGTGTTGTCGTTGTCGATATCTATTACACTGCCACGAATCTCTTTTAAATTTTCAGAATAAGAAGTAGAATTTGTGTCAGTGTCCTCTAGTAACCATTGAATGTTGCTTAGAGTTCCTTTACTTGTCGATCTGCAGCCAAACCACCAATAAGCTGTAGCTCTCGGGAAAGCAGGATTTGCAACATCCACCTAAAATAAATTAAAATATTTAAAGTATTTATTTAAATAGAAGTTAATCTTCATTATACCGAAAAATATTTTATTTTTCAAAATAATTAATTATATGATAAAATATATTATAAATCATGTGGAAAATCATATATTATTATGATCACAAACGGTATAATGATTAATTAATAAATGTTATCCCTTTCAGAGATAAATGATCTCAAATTAATTCAAAAAGTTTCCATCTTATAATTTCCAGATATCATTTTTACACAAAAAATGACGTTTTCGTGTCTAACAAAATAAGGAAAAGCTTGTTCTAAATTTCGGGTCGGAAGGAACAGGTAATTGTATGCTCGTTCAAATCCATGCATTGAAAAGATGATATCATTTTTGATGTATCGAAAAACCCAAAAAAAACTAAAACTCAAAAATGGAAAACCGTGTATGAGATACGTATCAAAGTGTGATTACTAATCTGAGTGTTAAAATCATTTAATTCTTTTGCGTCTATTTTTATTTTCAGAAAAACCAACATAAATAAGGTAAACACTAAAAGTAAATAATACCTATTTCCTAGAGAAATTTTACAACGAAAGACACTGTATTAAGAAAATTATACAGCTCTGAAAGGTTAGTCTTAAATTGTTGTATATGTGAATTATTCACACTTTGTTTGTATAGCTATTTTTGCTTCCTCACCGAGGAAGCTTCGTGATGGTAAAAAAAAGCTATGCTAAAATCATTATATAAACATGTTTTGATACATTAGGATCAAAAAACACTATCTTTAGATAACATCTTATTGATGTGTCTGTGTGTGTATATGTGTCTGCGTGCATACGCCCGCGCGCGTGTGCGCGTGCGAATCACCGTTAAAAAAACAAAAACACATCGAAAAACAAGAAAAATTGTTTTCAGCCCCCATTATGTTAAAATAAAACAAAAAAATGAGCCCTGAAACATACATACACAAACACACACATACATAGACACAAACACACAGACTCACATACGCGTACACACATACACGCGCGCGCACACATCAATACAGACATTTTCTAAAAATTGTGTTTTTGATTCCTAAAGTATTCAAAATATCACGTAAACGAGATTGTTGATGAAAACAAAAATTGAATTAAATTCTACACATTCTGCAATCAAAATTACTATGCATATGTTTGCTGAACTTATGGGTAACGGTTTTATCATTGAAACTCTTTTTAATGCAAATCGCTTAGAATCGTTCTGGAAGGTTGTAGTTTTTGATTGGGACAATAACATTTCAGAGAAAAATTTACTCAAAATTGTAAATTAGATAAAAAAGTAGTTTCTCGTAAAGTTCGGTGATGAGTGGGTTTAGATCATCTTAAGGATATAATTAGATTTTTTATGTGACATTCCTGAAGCAAAAACGTCATTATTTATTAATTTTATTTTGCGCCTACACTTTCGTGTAATAGCGCAGGATGAAAATCTTAAATTTTCTAAGATTTATAAAAATATCCTAGGGGATAGATCGGTGAAATGAAATGATAACTATATCTTGTACTGCTAAATGGCACTCAGATATAGTTCTAAGAGGTTCGTGAGGAAGAGGTAGATGCACGGGTACTGCTGGCTATATGTATATATATATATATATATATATATATATATATATATATATATATATATATATATTTATATTTATAGGATAGAGATAGAAAATAGATATTACTACTGAAATAAGATAGCGAAATTTTGGTTTATTACTTGCTTTTATTTAGAATGTAAGTGGCAGGATTAGACAGGACTCTGTCTCTCTCTCTCTCTCTCTCTCTCTCTCTCTAACAAGGGTGTTGCCGCGATGCGCTCGCCCTGGAGGGGCACGTCCAACACGTGGACACCGCCCCCACAGTTGTCCCTAACACGGCCACGAGGCACACACAAGACACACACACACGCGCGAATTCTCACGCACGCTCGCACGAACGCGGTTACAATTTTTCGGGGCAGACCCCGATCGGCACGAGTCACGAACGCACGAAGGCTAAATATATTCGCTCTGAAAAGAACGGAAATATATATCAGCCTATCGAACAGGAACTCACGACAATCAGGACGCAAAAAAAGGGCTGTAAATGAAACTATAAATTGAGCAGGGCTGCTAAGCGCGCGAACAGCTTGGAGGTCCTGTCAAAAGTGAACAATTGCGAGAGCGCGCGCGAATCGAGCCAGATCCGCGCGCGCTGACGGTCACGCAACGTCGCAATTGACCGCACGAAATGGCGCGAAATTCAAATCTACAGAAATGTACCTATATGACTAAGACCTGTAAAAATGGCGTAAACACTTAGTAATCATGGTGTACAGTCTCTTTCAGCGGTTTGGACAAATTACTGGTACGAATTCCTTATCTGTCTGTTTAGTCCGTCTTGCTCGGTCTTCATTGTCTGCTTCTATTGTGAAATAACGAGTTCGTAGCGAGCTATTGCCTAGCGTGAACTAGGTAATAGTTACTAAACTGACCGGTCCAACTCGTCAATATTCCACCAGTACATTGTTTTTAAAATTATTAAAACGTATATATTCGTTTATTGAATTGCTAAAAATATATTTTGGAGCATGCCGTACTGGGATACGAAGCTTACCACAAAGATGAACGCAATTCAAAGATTTGCGAAAGTAATTTTAACATTAGTCAAGTATGTAAAGACAACTATATTTTTATTCATTTATTTATCTTTTATTTCAATTTCGGACGAAAAATGGGTTTTTAGCGATTATAAAAGGGCTAGGCGGATTTTTCTTTTTCCACTTGATTCTGGCTCTATATATGCCCCGAGCTAAGACAAGCAAACGACGTGCAGTGAACACTCAAAAAGGTCAACAGGTCCGATAAGCAATTGGAGACCCGAGGCCTGAGAGTAATAACGACGAAAGGGGCCTTCCGCTCTTCGTCTCTCAGCACCCGCTTGATATGCCCACTCGAATGCGTAAATACGCCATGGCTGCTATCTATGCGTGTAGCCAAGAGAATCAGTAGCTGTGTATATGCATTGGACACCCCCCGTTCCAATACAGTACACTCTCTATCTTTTATTTTTAGATTATTTTATTATTATTTTTAAGCATTTTTATTAAAAATTATATTATCCCATATTTTCTTTAATTAAGCAATTAATTATTGAAAATATAATGTTTATAATATTTTTACTTTTTGTTACTACAACGAATACTAAGTATATTAATAATTTCAATATCGTTCTATAAGTTCAAACGTAAATGGAAGAAAAAGTACAAAATATAAAAAGGGAATTAACATTACTTTATAAATAATTATTTTTAGCATAGACTAAATAAGTAATAGTTATTTACGAAACTATATGAAATTAATTTTCTATTTTTTAATAAGCTTATATAAAATAGTATTACTTTAGAATAGATTAAATATCTTTTTATATTTACATACAAATAGAACCAGTGTATATTAGTAACATTTATACATGGTTCCCATAATTTCATATTGTTTTGTATGAAACCTATAAGGTACAGGTATGAGCACATAACGTTAATTTCCAAGAATGTATCTGTGCAATAAGATACAAAGGGTCTTGTATATTTGCATATACAAAGGATGTATACGCAAATGGTTGGTTCTTGGAAATGTCCATTATAACTGAATGTACACACATTTACTGTACCATTATAATTTCAAACGAGCATTGAATCGTCTTCTTATATAATTAGCCAAAGGTATATTCCAATAAAGCTAAATATAGTAGCCTATTCAAAACATTGTTAAAACGGTTTTTTTATACATAAATATACATTTCACGTTGAAGGAATATTGAACAAATAATAAATCGCAGTCAGTTAATATTATTTTAAATTAAAGCTCAAAACTTTACAGTTGTTGAAAAGAAATAATTATCAAAAATAACCAAGTATTTCTTTGTAATGTTAAAAATAATATTAATTACACAGCCCCACAAAAAAAAATTGTAAGTCCCAAAAACTTGACCACGGTACTTATATGATTTTGGGATCGCTGAATCCGAATCCAGGGTTAGTTTAACCCCATCAGATCTTTCTCAAGGTCAGTTGAAGGTCAAATTATCGAAATACATGAAAAATACACTAAAACCATGGTATCTTGGGGTTTTTGGGGTCGCTGAATCCGAATCCGGGGTCAGTTTAACCCCATCAGAACTTTCTCAAGGTCAGTTGTAGGTCAAATTATCGAAATACATGAAAAATACACTAAAACCATGGCATCTTGGGGTTTATGGGGTCGCTGAATCCGAATCCGGGGTCAGATTAAACAATCAGATCTTTCTCAAGGTCAGTTGTAGGTCAAATTATCGAAATACATGAAAAATACACTAAAACCATGGCATCTTGGGGTTTATGGGGTCGCTGAATCCGAATCCGGGGTCAGATTAAACAATCAGATCTTTCTCAAGGTCAGTTGAAGGTCAAATTATCGAAATACATGAAAAATACACTTAAACCATGGTATCTTGGTTTTTTTTAGGCGCTGTATCTGAATCCGGGCTTATTACAACCCTATCAGGTCATGGTCAAGGTTAGTTGAAGGTCAAATCATAAAGATTCATAAAAAGTAGAGTCAAACCATGACATTTAGTCAGACAGTATAGTCCCATAAGGTTATATTTATGGTCAGTTCAAGGTTAGTTCAAGGTCATGGACGTAAAGAGAGTGAAAAAATTAGTTATAAACTGAAACAATGCAAAAGGTAATGTAAACCATAAAGCAAAGAACAATGTATATGCAAGTACAATCGTATCCTTTAAAACTATATCATAGTTTGCTGCTCCTTCATTTACTTTAAATTTGTTAGAAGTATATGCAATACAATAAAATACCCGTAAAAATATTAAGCCCATTACTCTTTTTTATGGTAACGAACTATTTTATTGTCAAATGATCTACGAAGTGGATTACGCTTCCGCATCTCCGATGTTGATGGTAGATCTCTTTTTAACGACCAACAGTAATCTGCTAACATATTTACGTCCCATCTTCCTTGGTACCTGCGCTCCATTTCCTTGATATCTTGGTGAAATCTCTCTCCCTGCTCTTCGCTGTAATCACCTAGGTTTTCTGGAAATTCATCAACATGCGAATATAAAAAGTGTAATTTTAGATTCATTAGGCAGCCTTGATTTTTGTAACTATTTACTAAATTTAAAACTATTTGTTGGTAATTTGGGCTCTTATGATTTCCAAGAAAGTTTTTAATTACGTCCTTGAAACATAACCATGCTTCTCTCTCTGTATGATTCATTTTAGTAACAAAAATTTCATCATTTATCATCTTACGAATCTGAGGGCCATCGAAAATTCCTTCATTTACTTTAGCATCACTTAATTTGGGAAACTGATTTCGCAGATACTTAAAGCAGCTACCATCTTTGTCTAAAGATTTTACCCATTGTTTTATAAGTCCCAATTTAATGTGCAGAGGTGGTATAAGAATTTTTGATGGATCAACAAGTGGCTTATCTTTTATATTCTTAGAACCCGGTTCGAAGTTTTGTCTAAGGGGCCAGACACTCTTTATGTAATGATTCTTTCTATCCCTACTATCCCATTCACATAAATAGCAAGGATATTTTGTGAATCCCGATTGTTGCCCCAGAAGTATTGTTATGATTTTAAGATCCCCACATATTTGCCATTTATGATCATTGTATTTTATTCGGTCTAATATTACTTTCATGTTACAGTACTCTTCATTCAGTATTACCGAATATCCTATGGGAATGGCTGCATAAACATTTGTATTGTGTAACAGAACGGCTTTTAAACTTCTCGTTGACGAATCGATGAACAATCTCCACTCGTTAGGGTTGTAACATCCATGTTTAAAACCACACCTCAAAAGAACCGTGAGCAGAGCTGTCTTCATTATCGGGTTTCTCTCTCGGTGTAAGTCCCAACACGATTAATGTTGACTATCTTGGGTTTGTGTTAAGGTCTTCTTTCCCAAAATGTTTCCAAAGTCATGTTACAGTAATCTTCATCTCCCTTGTATCACTCGTATTTCCTACTTGATACGAACGGATATGAATATGCTGTTTGTTTGCCCCAGGGTACCTCCACGTGGTGACGGTGGGCAACGACCGATTCTTTTTTTCCGGTCGGCTAAACCCCTGGGTGAAGGCTTTAGAGCCGTCATGGCAGACAAACAACAAAAAATTACGATGCAGGGATTCGGAACCCCAGTATCGGCGGCTGGTCAGGGTGAGCAAGCGGGCCCGCATTCGTCGTCATCAAGCGACCGCAGCCCTTTGTTAGTGGGAAACTTGGCTTTCGAAGAGTATAATACTACAAGAATTTATCACTTGAGGTCTGGTGACCAAGAATGCCTTATAGCAAAACGGGATAGTTTTTGTTACATTTGTAGCAAGTATGAGACCCCAAAAAATAGAAGAAAAATCAATCAAAATATTAAAGAGCAGTACAAGAACATGTTTGATTTAGACATGAAAATTGATGAATTTGATTGGGGTCCTAAAATCATATGCGCAATATGTAGGAAAATGCTACAGAAAGACAAAAATGGTAAAACTGAAGTAAAAATGAAAGTGCCTACGATATGGAAGGAACCTTTAAGAAAAGAAGACTGTTATTTTTGTAATACGAATTTGCATGGAGTTAATAGTAAAAACAAGTCGCAAATTAATTACGCTAACGTTGAAAGAGTCACGAAACCTATATATGAATCGTTAATTGATAAAAGAGAAGATCCACTGGGTATGTACGCAAGTGGAAGTATGGATCTTGAGGAAAATTTAGAAAGACATGATGAAGATGAAATCTTAGAAGAAGAAATGGAGGAAGGAGATATTATTACGGAAGAAGAAATAGCGCCTGATGAAGACAATGACGTTGCTAGTACAAGTGATACAAGTGACGAAGAATACATCCCCTACAATACTAAGAAGGAGAAAGGTCCACTTACATAGGAAAAAGTGAATGATCTCATACGTGATTTGGGCCTACCAAAGGATGGGGCGGAGTATTTGGCTTCATGGCTAAAAGAAAATACTAATGCAGCTGGAAAAATTAAAGTTTCTTACTACCGAGACAGAGATAAGAAATATCGTGATTATTTCGCTAAAGATGAAGAATTTTTCTTAGTTTACTGCAAAGATATAGTAGGGTTGATGAATTGCTTTAAACATGGATGTTACAACCCTAACGAGTGGAGATTGTTCATCGATTCATCAACGAGAAGTTTAAAAGCCGTTCTGTTACACAATACAAATGTTTATGCAGCCATTCGCATAGGATATTCGGTAATACTGAATGAAGAGTACTGTAACATGAAAGTAATATTAGACCGAATAAAATACAATGATCATAAATGGCAAATATGTGGGGATCTTAAAATCATAACAATACTTCTGGGGCAACAATCGGGATTCACAAAATATCCTTGCTATTTAAGTGAATGGGATAGTAGGGATAGAAAGAATCATTACATAAAGAGTGTCTGGCCCCTTAGACAAAAGTTCGAACCGGGTTCTAAGAATATAAAAGATAAGCCACTTGTTGATCCTTCAAAAATTCTTATACCACCTCTGCACATTAAATTAAGACTTATAAAACAATGGGTAAAATCTTTAGACAAAGATGGTAGCTGCTTTAAGTATCTGCGAAATCAGTTTCCCAAATTAAGTGATGCTAAAATAAATGAAGGAATTTTCGATGGCCCTCAGATTCGTAAGATGATAAATGATGAAATTTTTGTTACTAAAATGAATCATACAGAGAGAGAAGCATGGTTATGTTTCAAGGACGTAATTAAAAACTTTCTTGGAAATCATAAGAGCCCAAATTACCAACAAATAGTTTTAAATTTAGTAAATAGTTACAAAAATCAAGGCTGCCTAATGAATCTAAAATTACACTTTTTATATTCGCATGTTGATGAATTTCCAGAAAACCTAGGTGATTACAGCGAAGAGCAGGGAGAGAGATTTCACCAAGATATCAAGGAAATGGAGCGCAGGTACCAAGGAAGATGGGACGTAAATATGTTAGCAGATTACTGTTGGTCGTTAAAAAGAGAGCTACCATCAACATCGGAGATGCGGAAGCGTAATCCACTTCGTAGATCATTTGACAATAAAATAGTTCGTTACCATAAAAAAGAGTAATGGGCTTAATATTTTTACGGGTATTTTATTGAATTGCATATACTTCTAACAAATTTAAAGTAAATGAAGGAGCAGCAAACTATGATATAGTTTTAAAGGATACGATTGTACTTGCATATACATTGTTCTTTTCTTTATGGTTTACATTACCTTTTGCATTGTTTCAGTTTATAACTAATTTTTTCACTCTCTTTACGTCCATGACCTTGAGCTAACCTTGAACTGACCATAAATATATCCTTATGGGACTATACTGATCCTGGATTCGGATTCAGCGACCCCAAAAACCCCTAAATGTCATGGTTTGACTCTACTTTTTATGAATCTTTATGATTTGACCTTCAACTAACCTTGACCATGACCTGATAGGGTTGTAATAAGCCCGGATTCAGATACAGCGCCTCAAAAAAAACCAAGATACCATGGTTTAAGTGTATTTTTCATGTATTTCGATAATTTGACCTTCAACTGACCTTGAGAAAGATCTGATTGTTTAATCTGACCCCGGATTCGGATTCAGCGACCCCAAAAACCCCAAGATACCATGGTTTTAGTGTATTTTTCATGTATTTCGATAATTTGACCTTCAACTGACCTTGAGAAAGATCTGATGGGGTTAAACTAACCCTGGATTCGGATTCAGCGATCCCAAAAACATATAAGTACCGTGGTCAAGTTTTTGGGACTTACAATCTTTTTTTTGTGGGGCTGTGTTATTTATACAGTAATGTTAATTCCCTTTTTATATTTTGTACTTTTTCTTCCATTTACGTTTGAACTTATAGAACGATATTGAAATTATTAATATACTTAGTATTCGTTGTAGTAACAAAAAGTAAAAATATTATAAACATTATATTTTCAATAATTAATTGCTTAATTAAAGAAAATATGGGATAATATAATTTTTAATAAAAATGCTTAAAAATAATAATAAAATAATCTAAAAATAAAAGATAGAGAGTGTACTGTATTGGAACGGGGGGTGTCCAATGCATATACACAGCTACTGATTCTCTTGGCTACACGCATAGATAGCAGCCATGGCGTATTTACGCATTCGAGTGGGCATATCAAGCGGGTGCTGAGAGACGAAGAGCGGAAGGCCCCTTTCGTCGTTATTACTCTCAGGCCTCGGGTCTCCAATTGCTTATCGGACCTGTTGACCTTTTTGAGTGTTCACTGCACGTCGTTTGCTTGTCTTAGCTCGGGGCATATATAGAGCCAGAATCAAGTGGAAAAAGAAAAATCCGCCTAGCCCTTTTATAATCGCTAAAAACCCATTTTTCGTCCGAAATTGAAATAAAAGATAAATAAATGAATAAAAATATAGTTGTCTTTACATACTTGACTAATGTTAAAATTACTTTCGCAAATCTTTGAATTGCGTTCATCTTTGTGGTAAGCTTCGTATCCCAGTACGGCATGCTCCAAAATATATTTTTAGCAATTCAATAAACGAATATATACGTTTTAATAATTTTAAAAACAATGTACTGGTGGAATATTGACGAGTTGGACCGGTCAGTTTAGTAACTATTACCTAGTTCACGCTAGGCAATAGCTCGCTACGAACTCGTTATTTCACAATAGAAGCAGACAATGAAGACCGAGCAAGACGGACTAAACAGACAGATAAGGAATTCGTACCAGTAATTTGTCCAAACCGCTGAAAGAGACTGTACACCATGATTACTAAGTGTTTACGCCATTTTTACAGGTCTTAGTCATATAGGTACATTTCTGTAGATTTGAATTTCGCGCCATTTCGTGCGGTCAATTGCGACGTTGCGTGACCGTCAGCGCGCGCGGATCTGGCTCGATTCGCGCGCGCTCTCGCAATTGTTCACTTTTGACAGGACCTCCAAGCTGTTCGCGCGCTTAGCAGCCCTGCTCAATTTATAGTTTCATTTACAGCCCTTTTTTTGCGTCCTGATTGTCGTGAGTTCCTGTTCGATAGGCTGATATATATTTCCGTTCTTTTCAGAGCGAATATATTTAGCCTTCGTGCGTTCGTGACTCGTGCCGATCGGGGTCTGCCCCGAAAAATTGTAACCGCGTTCGTGCGAGCGTGCGTGAGAATTCGCGCGTGTGTGTGTGTCTTGTGTGTGCCTCGTGGCCGTGTTAGGGACAACTGTGGGGGCGGTGTCCACGTGTTGGACGTGCCCCTCCAGGGCGAGCGCATCGCGGCAAAACCCTCGTTGCCCGGCATCGAGACGTCTGGTCTCCCGAGACGTCGGGGCGCGCCCGGTGCAGGTCGTGGATCATTTTGCGCTCCCCTCGCCCGGCTTGCCAGCCCACCAGGACTCGGCGAGAAGCTGCGGCGGCGTTTCACGACATTCTCGGCTCAGCGACATCCAAGCGGTGGCGTTCGAGCTTCGTGCGGCGGTTTTGCGCGGGCTGCTTGCCCAGGTAAGAGATCTCTCTGCGGCGTTAATATTAAGAGTCTAGGGTAAAGCGTTATCATTAAATTCTTATTTCCCGAGTTAATAAATCTTAATAAATCTTTACGCTTGCTTCGGCTTTTTCCGCCAAGCCGTGCGGTTTTTTGCGCCAAAACTAGTGCCTTTTTTTTATCGCGAAATTAATTGTGTTTTTTATTTACTCAACCTTTCACTCACTCATGCCAATCCTTTTATATTTATCTCAACTCACCTTGAGTTTATTATTTTAAGTAGATTATTGTTCACTAAGAATCCTCTTTGGTTTACCAATCGTTTGAAAATAATGTGATAATTTATTCACGCCTGTTCGTGAAGTTGCCCTTTTTATAGGATAAAAAGTTACGAGTCGCGAAAAAATGTCTATCCAGACAAATATGTACGCCACCCCTCCAGTAAGGGTATTTGAAAACAAGATAGTAGACTCATTCCTAGAACATGGAGTTGTCCATACGACGATACAACCATATCATGCGCGAGCAAATCCCGTAGAGCGAGTAAACCACACTTTCAAGACCATGATCATGACGTCGTACATAGAGAAAATCCGTAGTACTTGGGACTTACATATTCCCGACCTATTGTTTGCCTATAATATGACCGTGCAAGAATCTACAGAATTGTCACAAGCTTTTCTAAATTTTGGACGCAACCCTGTACCTTGAAGTAAGTTGCGGCGTTAAGAAGAATTTGCCGATAAACCTAAAAGAGATCAAGAGAGTCCAAAAGTGTCTACAAAACTGACAGGGCATCATTGCGATGTCCAAAAATAGTACATACTTCGGTCTTAGATCGTGTGATCTCTGAGTCCTGACTACTGATATACGTCTCGTGCTCGAGTGGAGAATCGCTCGCGAGTGGGTGTCGGTGTCTCCATTTATAATTTATGCGCAGACTATACTCTCTATCCCCCTATATTCGGGGTTCGAGAGTCATGGAATTCGCCGACGTGATGCTATGCGCGCCGATATTGGTGGTCAGTGAATTGGCTAGTGCGAAGCTTCTAGAGCTATGCTCTACAACGTACGTACGAACTATGATACATAACACAAGACCGCGTATCGTCAACCGTATCAAACAACCCCTAATCCGAAACAGACTACTCCACGCGCGCATAGTAAAAAAGAAGTTTCCAAAAAAAAATTCTTTTTGCTAAAAAATTTTTTTTTTTAAACGTTGTATCCTACTATATTTTTCTTGTATATTTCTACAGCTACAATTATAGTTAATCAACAAATGGATATTTATTTAAATCTTCGATATCTATATCTACGGTAAGTTGGATTACATTTATTTAATTCATGTTATTCTGCTCGTGTATAATGTAATTGCTTAGATTGTCAAGCGGTCTATTTTTCAAATCGATTCTCTGATAGTTAAAAATGCTTAGGTTGTTGATCGGTCTGTTTTTCAATTCGATTCTCTGTTAAAATTAAAATGCTTAGGTTGTCGAGCGATTTATGTTTCAAATGAATTGTGTTAAATTTAAAATGCTTAAGTTGCGGTCTATGATGGTTGTTTTCTAATATTTGTATATTTGTTACATAGTTTGTGTGTGTATGTGTATATTGTAATATTTCTACCTAGCGGATCTCTCTTTCATTTCTAATTTATATGTGTATACAAAAAATCCTTTTTTTCGATTAATACCATTTTTATACTCATATCTGTCTTCTTTCGTTACTTGGATTGAATTCGCTTATGCTTAGCATCTGCACGTTTGAAGAGGCCCTAGATATCTTATGCGGCTGTATGGGTGCGCCGTTTATCCGGGTGATGTGCTGTAGGTTTTGTAGGTTAAAGCCCACGGATCTCCGTGGTAAGAAATACGACATAGGTTGCATCATGCCCACCATCTAGAGTTGATTCGAACCTTCTGCTAACGATGTTCTTGGATAAGTTTTGCTCTGCTGCATTGTAGTTATCTGAAAACATTTTCTTATGCATTAGTAGCGGGGCCCATCTAATGGCTGGAACTTTCGATATTATCAATATATTAATTATTACTACGAACATCGTGCCTTTTGAATAAGTCTGCGAAGTTTGCAAAGAGGAAAATCTGTGCGAGCTGGTTTTATATTCTTCGATACTTCTAGCCGTATCTATGATTTCGTGAAAATCGTATCCTAATTTCAGAGAATGCGTGGGCGAGCCTACTTGCGAATTAAGGGTTTTTAAGGCTTCTTTTGTTTCTAAACTGTATAGAACATAGGAAGCGTAAGTTAAATTTGAGTTATTTACTATTTACGTTACATCTAAAGCCGTTTCATTAAATAAAATTGTCGTATAATCAGCCCTTATTTCGTGGGAAGCTACAAGGCGTATACTGCCTGTGCGTTCAGTGCAGCCGTATTGCAGGCGTAGCATTCCGGTTCCCTCGATATCTATCGAATGCGCTACCTAATGACCGTTGGCAATTAGTGATAATCCTTTCTATTTCTTTAGTTGAAAAGATCCACGTATTTTGAATGCTACTCCTTGTTCAAAATGTATCCCTTAATCTAATTAATTTTATTTTACATGAAGAAAGGTCTAGCAGGGCATTATGTACGCTTAACTTTATTTCGCATACCGTGTTTTCATTGATCCTGTGCATCGATTCGGTTTCTTTACGTATATATAGTAGTCAGGGCGTCAGGGAGAGTAAAATATGAGTTAGGGATACTCCAACTTACATTGGTCACCGAGGACTCTAATGATAGCTTCTGACGTAAAGAATACGCCCCTAAAGCCGTTAAATTGGATCTGCGCAAAAAGTGACCCAATTACCGTTCTTTTCTTACTCTACTTAACATAACTCGCTAAATATGGATTTTATCGAAAAAAGTAACTGTAATAAATATGTTTAAAAGTAAATATTGCATCGGACTAGTGGGTTTCAAAAGTCAAAAAAACTGTTTTTTATTCAAAATGCATATTTAGGATTAAGTACACGTTAATACCTGTAATTTACCACCAGTTACATTAAAAAATTCCCAGAGGGACATACGTAATAGCGAATCCAAAATGTTGCATAAAACACGTTGAAATAGGCCGCCATTTTGAAAATTGGACATCGGACCCGGCTCATCTATCTAAGTACCAATAGAGGTATCTTAACTTGCTCTATTGACAAAATTGAACACTTCTTAATGAATTTTTTTAATACGCTAGCTTTTTGATTTTTAATAAAAAAAAATATTTAGCCAGTTATGATAAGTAGAGTAAAAAAGAGCGGTAATTGCATCACTTTTTGCGTAAAAAAATTACTTGCGTACCAGATCCAATTTAACGGTTTTAGGGGCGTATTCTATACGTCAGAAGCTATCATTAGACTCCTCGGTGAGCCATGTAAGATGGAATGACCCTGCGATTGCCTTGACGCCCCGACTATAGCTTATTTTGAGTTTTACATTTATTTCAAGTGTCTGGGTTATTACTATATATGAATTTAACCCTTTATCGAAAGCGAAATAATGGAATTCCAGGCAAATGTAGGCAAATGCCGTCGTTGTATTTAAGGAGTTTTGGCGAACTGGTAAGGGCGAGACCTTATATAAATCGAATTATCCATAATCTAGTAATGGTAATCCTATGTAATAAACTAGGTAGAAGTTTGAATAGATTTATCAAGACATCTGCTATTTAAATCGTTTCGGTGGCTAAGATTTCGGACTTCTCGATTTGTTTTGGTATAAAGAATTTTGGATGGACTATTCATCGTGTGCTAGTTCGTATTATGGTAGATTATCTTCAAGCAGTGCTGGCCCGATGCCAAAGTCACTTTGTGCCTTCAATTGTATTGGCTGTGTGGATGATTTTCTGAATAGCTACTTGGAGTTGATTGTCCTTGGCATGTAGAAGTCCGAAATCGGAGCTGTTAGGTTAGCTACCAATTTGGCTAATTGGCATGTGCCGTTGGCGGCTGCTTCTATGATTTGGTTTAGTTCTTACCCTGCTTTTTCGTCGACGGTCCCGAGTAAGGAATAACTTATTTTTCCTATTTAAATTTTTAAGAAGTTCCAGGCCTGCCAGAATTATCCAAACCGTGATCCTAGGACCGATTTAGACACCGATACCTGCCTTGAGATTTTGCTATTTTCGGAATGGCTCTGGCTTCTTTGTTTTGGGGACTAGAGTGTTCGGATTTGGTTCAGAAGTGTATTTTTACGTATACTTTTAATGCGAATAGTTAAAATTGCTCGTATAAATTTATATTTGTTACCCATAAAAAATGTTTGTATATACTTTTTATGGTAAAAAGGCATATTAAGTGACTGAGTTCCATACATTTTCTGCTTGATTTTGCTGATTCTATCCTATAATGGGCTTCCAAATATTCTAAGGTAGTCTGTTTGGGTGTATTGTTAATTATTTTATAGCTAGGATTTGTCTAGAGTAGGTATTTATTTATTTCATTATATATTTTTTGTATCTATTTTTATTTATCAATATCCGGTAGATATTTTGATGTTTTAGAGTATTATATTTACACTTTATTTAAATTATTACAGTTAGGATTTAAAAACTTTATAAACTAGTTTGTATAATATATATATATATATATATATATATATATATATATATATATTCTTTAATATTTATATGGAAAATGATTAAAAAGAATTTTATTTCTGACTTGACTGCTTTATATAGTCGTAGTGCAAAAATCAATTTTTTACTTTTCATTTGGGTCAGGTTAGATCTAAATGTATAAGAGAATTCATAGATTTTTTTCTAATTTTTCTTTATTTGTGTGAATTTTTAGAACTCTAGGTCGTATAGAACGCTGGGATCCATTTCCTGGGGCTGCGATACAATTTACTTTTTTTTCCACAAAATTTTCAGGGTTTTTACTCTCATGTATTTAAACCTGGGATGTTATACTTCTAAGATTTTTAGCCAGAATTGCTGTATCTATTTTTTATTTCTTGGTCATCAAAAATTTTTGCATATACTTTTTATTCTATAAATGCGTGTTAAGTAACTGAGTTTCCTAAATATTTTGATTGATTTTCGGTTTTTATCCTATGTGGGGCTTCCATACTTTGTAAAATAGTCTGTTTGAATGTATTGTTGATGATTCTATAGCTAGGGTTTGCCTAGAGTATCTTTTTCCTTAATCCTGTATATTTGTTTCTATCCATTTTTATTTATCAATATTCGATAGGCATAGCATATTATATTTAAATTTCTTGTAAAGTTATGGTTATTAGGGTTTAAGATTTTGTAAAACTAGTTTGTATACATATATTCTTTAATATTCATCTTAAAAGTGATTTAATAATTTAATTTCTGACTCGAGTGCCATATATACGAGTGGGTTTTAGTGCAAAAATCAGTTTTTGATTTTTTACTTGGGCCAGGTTGGATCTTAAAATCCGAAAAAATTCATAGATTTTTTTCTAATTTTTCTCTATATTTGTGAATTTTTTGAAGGATCTAGATATGTTAGATGTATCCAAACCGTGATCTTAGGGTCTATTTTAAGACCGATACCAGATTAGAAATTCTGCCATTGTTAGCATGTTTCTAGATCCTACTTTTTGGAAGCTAAGATGCTCAAATTTGGTTTAGAAGAATATTGTTACATGTAGTTCTAAGATTTACAGTTAAAATTGACTTACCTAATTTTGGCCTCTTATCCATAAGAAATTTTTGCACATACCTTTTGCAGTATATGGGCATATTGGTTAATTGGTAGAAAAATTGTCGAGGCTTTTGCTCCTATGTTTCAGAAGTTAGAAGGCTCAATTTTGCTTTTGATGTATATTATTATATGTGGTTCTAAGATTTATAGTTAAAATGGACCTACCTAATTTTGGTCGCTTAGTCATAAGAAATCTTTGCATATGTTTTTTGCAGTATATGGGCGTAATGTTTAACTAACAAAAAAATTGTCGAGGTGCTTGCTCCTATATTCTGTTTAATTCGAAATTTCCTTTTAACACTTTCCGTTTTTATTCAGGAGTATGCAATGTATCATTTTTCTTCTGAAAGGTCATATGAAATTGAATTTATTCAGGTGGCATCGGAAGTTATTTGAAATTAATTGTTTCTAAATCTTGGTACGCGTTCGATATGCCCATCATTTTTCTGATTATTAGAAGCTTCAGGTTTTACCTTAAAATTCTATATGAAATCATGTAGATTCGTATGCCATTTAATTCACGCTTACGCTTATTGTTGCGTGTTTATTCAATTATGACTTATCATTTAAATAGTAGTTTTAAGGTTCGTTATTTGCTTAATTATTAAATTATTGGATTGCCTATTATCTAAATAGAGGTAACCTAATAGTTCTTAAGAACTAGCGCGCGACTACTATGTGATGCCGAGGATGGTTGGACGAAGGTTGGCCTTGACCTTGAATCAGCTGCATCGCTTAAATATGTGACATTGCACTCGTGGTTACCACGTTTTGCACGGCGCGCTGTAGCGCCCACGTTTATAATTATATCCCTCGGGTCACATGCTTAGTATGATATTGCTAAAATGTTCAATAGTTTAATAAATATTTAATTGTTAATAACGTTTTGCAATAATAAAAGTTAATATTCTTAGAGTTTCTCCAAAGTCTTTTAAGTGGGAAATACGTATATATATGCCTATATATATGCAATGCGTGTGTTAGGTTTAGGCTTAGCCGGCTGTGAAAAATTCTGCGGGCTTATGGATTTAGCCAGTTCGTTTTTGATGAAATCAAACTATAACACGTACATTAATAAAATGTGTGAAAGCGTAAAGAAAGTGGCAAGTACCTTATTTGCTTCTGCCGTAAAAGAAGAAAAACAAGCTACGTGTAAAGAAAATAATATTACAGAAACATCCGAACTAACTGTATCAGGAGATGGTACATGGAAAAAGCGAGGATTTTCTTCACTGTATGGCGTTGCGTCATTGACTGGACACTATACTGGAAAAGTTACTACTTATCGACGGACGGCAATCGGCAGTATCATAAGTGCCCGAGCGGCGACGACTCTTGGTGCGAATGGCAGAAAGCTACAGCAGCAAATGAATTGAGGCCATTCAAACACAGTTACACTGCACTCCCTAGTGATGTTCTCAGTGTTATCGAACCTATCTACGAGGACTTAAGCAAGAATGCTCGTCTGCAGTGATGTCTCGGCGAATTTACTCAGAATAACAATGAAAGCTTGAACCAACTAATCTGGAAAATTTTGCCGAAATGAGTGAGTGGTACCGCGATTTTGGTCGAAATTGCAGCGTATGTGTCAGCTTGCACATTTAATGAAGTATGTTTTGCTTTGCTAATTATGATGGAAGAGATACAAATCAAACTGGACCAAGCGCTTACGTATGGGCGCGCTCAGTCGACAACTTACGCATTAGCCGAGCGGATGAACAAGCTGAAAAGGAAATCAAAGAAGGTCGAGTTCGCCGAAGACAAGAGCAAAAAGATGCCTTGGACATCCTGCATGAAAGTGCCTTACTGTACGGACCTGGAATCGACGATTCTGTGTAAGTATACAGCGAGAAAAAGCGAATAATTCTGATTTTTACAGTTTAAAATTTTAAATTGATTTTCCCTAACTTCACGTTTTTGTAGTCGGTGGAGGCTGTTCTTTCAAATCCACTGTACCGATCCTCTCCAAAATTTGTACATTACTTCTCTGTATAATTCATGAGGTAACCCTGTCGAGTTTTTTTAAATTTGTTGTTATTATTTATTTTACAATAACAATTTGATCGATTTTTTAAGCGAAAATTGCGTTTTTGCTTTCTAGTGTTACCAAAACTTGAAAATTCAGTAAAAAAAGAAAAAACTCGACAGGCTTACCTGGGGAAACTCATAAAATAACAAAAATAATTTGATTTTTTGTTTTCAGATGATCGAGTGCCGAGAAATGACCGTCACTGCAAAATATCTTTTTTTCAAGACGTCTCCGGAAATTGGCTGCCAACGACTTAGTTTTCGATATTTTTCACTCAAAATTTAACAAAATGTTTTTTAAATAATATACTACAATACTGTAATTAATTAATTTAAAATACATTACCTGTACCTTAAAAAAAAATTATTGAAAAAGGCTCTTTTTTTAACTTAATTAACAATACCCCCCCCCCTCCCTTAATTAAGGAATCTTATAATGAAAATTCGCAATTAATAAATTAATGTTTAATTAATTCATTACATACAAGAGTTTAGATATTGTTCGTAAAAAGATTTAAAGTATTAAAAGAGAAAAATAAATTTTTTAAACTAATATTTTCTTATTGTTTTACAAAAATAATTTTAAAGTTACTATAGAATATATGAATTAAAAGAATATTACGCCAACTTTATGAAAATGTACATATTTTTGACAAATTCAACATACAACATAACAACAAAAATTTTTTTTCGAATTTTACAATTTGTATACTAATATTTTGTTATTATTTCACGAAAATAAGTTTAAAGTTATTATAAGATATATCAATTAAAAGGAAATTACGCCAACTTTATGAAAACGTACATATTTTTGACAAGTTGAACGTATAAAATAACAATTTTTTTTTATATTTACAAATTTATAAAAATTAATATTTTGTCTAAAAAATGCAAATTTTTACTGCGTGGTATGCTTTTCTTGAAGTCATGGTGGACACAAATTTTAGTTCCATACATACATACATACATACATAGGTACATACATACATACAACATATACACATACATCCATACATACATACATACATACATACATACATACATACACACATACATACATACCTACATACAGACAGACATTTTTTGAAAACCTATTGTAAACTCATTTGTATGACTCAGAAACCTCGAAAACATCGGGATTAAGTAAGTTAACCCTTAGCGGCCACACCTCAGCCAGGCCACATAGCGGCCACATGGGGTAACTCATTACCCCACGCTGAAAAACCTAGTCAATTTATAGATGGCGTTCTAAAAATAGGTCAAATGTTTTAAATGCTTTAGACCTCCAATTTCACTTTTTCTGAGCCGGGGGTAACTAGTTACCACGTGTGGCCGCTAAGGGTTAAGTAAGTTAAATTTGTATTTGTACTATAAAGGCAAAACTGTACATGGTTGATTAGATAATAACAACATTTTATCACAGATCATTCAATCACAAGATTTTTTCGTACATTACAGATATTAGCAGTTCATTAATCAACGCGTCTTATTACAAAATATATACAGTTACTTACATCAAAATATATTATATACATAAATATATATTGTTTCCATACACGTCACGGTAGACTACAAGGTACTTTTATTATCACAGACTAATTTAGTGTTATTCATTATTGTTTAAGTAAGTTCAATGATTGGGAGATGTGGTGAGGTTTAAATAACTACGCACAAGTTACTTAAACGTTAGCTATTTATTTGGAGCGTGACCGCACGGCTCGGCATCCTCGGGTCGTCTGAGGTGTGCACGAGAAGGCGGAAGTGGCGCTCTAGTCAAGTTCAATTTTACCATTATCGCTTTTGAATCACGTAGTATGCATTAATATATATATATATATATATATATATATATATATATATATATATATATATATATATATATATAGGTATAATCCTTAACATTCCGCCCATCTATCTTCGCAGAAGATACAATAATTAATTCATAAATGAATTAGACAACCTTTAAACAAACTTTACATTTTCTGAATGACTTTAAACAATATGGTTTCAAACTTTAAAATTCTCTAACTTTATACAATGCTATCAAGCTAATTATAATCAAACATCAACTGGCAACATAACTATCTTCGTAACTAAACGCTGTAGAGTGCCCTTGGCGGTGCGTAGAGTGACTACCCTGGTCAGACCATCATTACCAGGATGGAGCTGTATCACCCTTGCCATGAGCCACTGTGAAGGTGGAGTGACCCCGTTGCGTATTAAAATTAAATTGCCCAGCTGTACATCACGTGTAGGGGACATCCACTTGTTTCGTCTCGGCAGCCCTTGCATATATTCTTGAGACCAACGTCTCCAGTAACTCTGAAGCATCTGCTGTAATAGTTGCCAACGTTTGGCAGGTGGTATATTGTCCTGTAAACAATCAGCTTCTGGAACACCGGACATAGGACAAATTGGACGTGAATTGAGATAAGACTCCATCTGGCATAACAACGTGGAGAACTCTTCGAACGTCAATTTAGCGTCACTTTTGTGGACTTTACAGCCGCCTCCCAAATACCTCCAAAATGAGAGGCTCCAGGCGGATTGAACTTCCACTCAGTTCCTTCTCTAACAAAAACAGTAGCTAACTGCTGACAATAATTTGAAGCATGACTATACATCTTCTTAAGTTCAGTATTAGCCCCAACAAACATTGTACCTTGGTCGCTAAGTAGTAACTGACAATGACCACGCCTAGATGTAAAACGGCGAAAAGCTGCTAGAAAGGCCTCTGCCGAATAATTAGAAACTACTTCTAAATGTACAGCACGTGTACTTAGACAAACAAATAAGCAAATGTAACCCTTATACGATGATTGCCCTCTACCTGGCGATGTGCGTATGTGAAACGGACCTGCTCAATCAACGCCTGAGTGACTAAATGGGCGACTAGGACGTGTCCTCTGAGCAGTTAAATTTCCCATTTGCTGATAGCTTTGAGTAGGTAGTTCTGTAACGAGCGCACGTTACGCAGTTGTGTATAACTGCTTTAACCCGTTGTCTTCCTTTGCTCAGCCAGTACTGGTTACGAAGTGTAGCCACCGTGAGCTGCACACCACCATGCAGCGTTCTAATATGACAATCCTCGATAACTAACCTTGTGAAATGGCCCTGCAACGGCAAAATGGCTGGGTAATTCTGGTCAAAAGACAACAACGAGTTTTTTAAGCGTCCACCTATTAATAACAAATCATCCTTTATAAACGGATTTAAGCTGACCAGAGTCGAAGAATTTGCTAATGTTTTACCCTGTTTCAATAATTCGATTTCTTTCGAAAAGTTAGAATTTTGCAATAAATATATACGTACTAAACGTGCTCTGGCTATTTCTGATGCTGATACCACTTCATTGCTGTTGTAAAATTGGACACTGTACCAACTTTGTGCAAATATGGTCGCCTGAGTATCTCGTTTAAAAACTCCACGAATTCTATCTACTAATCTTAAAATATAAGCCATAACTCTCAAGAGTTTGTAGAGTGAGGAACATCTATCAAACAGTTGCAAAAACTCATCAACTACTCTATCATCTGAAGATGCATTGTTGACTGTGATTGATGCTACAAGCGCAGCTGAACTAATCTCCACAGACCAGAGTCTAGTTGATTCATCACTGGCTTGAACTTGTACTAATAAGATAGGCCATTTATCCTGCTCCAGTGACAACCAGTCGAGACCCTTACACCAAATTTGTAAATATTGCAGCTCAGCCGGCCGAACTCCTCGAGAAACCGAATCTGCAGGATTATCGTTCGTCCTAACATGCGACCAGAGAGCTTCAGGTACTAGAGTGTGGACGTCTGAACAACGATTGACAATAAATGGCGGCCATTTTGAGGGAATGTCCTTGAACCAGTGTAATGTATCCAATGAATCAGATCATAAATAAACTTCTAACTTAGAATGATCGAACTGAGACAAAATCTTGTTTACCAAGTTAGCAAGCAGATGTGCAGCGCACAATTTTAATTTTGGAATACTCAACGTTTTTAAAGGTGCTACTCTGGATTTAGCCTGTACTAATGCAACCTTTATGACTAGATCCTTATCAACCGTTCCCAAATACACTACTGCTCCATAAGCAGACTTTGACGCGTCAGAAAAACCATGAAGTTGCAAAGATACAACGTCAGGTGTATAACCTAACCAACGAGGTATTTCAATTTCCTGAAGATCAATCAGCTGTTTATACCATTCTTTCCATTCATCTGCCTCAGCTACTGGTGACACGTCGTCCCATCCCAACTTCAAAACCCAAAGTTTCTGTAAAAATATCTTTGCTGTGATAATTACTGGAGCCAACAAACCAAGTGGGTCAAACAGCTTTGCAACCTTTGAAAGCACGACTTTTCTTGGCCATTGAATTACATTAACTTCAACTTCCATACTAAATTTGAATAAATCCACCATTGGCAACCAACGAAGACCTAATATACCAAATGACTCATTTTTAAGAAGATGCCTTGGTTCAGCAGTTAAAATATCACTCGACAACCTCTCTAACAGTGAAGTTTCTTTTGCCATCCATTTACGCAGCGTAAAACCGCCCACCTTGACCAATTCAACCACTTCCGCCTGTTTTTGACGAGCAGTTTCAATGCTGTGGCTTCTAGAGACAACATCGTCCATATAAACCTGTGACAACAAAACTTCAGAACCTAGAGGAAATGTTTCCCTTTCGTCAAGCGCCAGCTGCTTCACAACTCGACTCGCTAAGAATGAACTGGGACCTACACCATATGTTACTGTTTATAACCTATAAATCTTTACCGGTTGAACTGAGTTGACTGAGTCATCCTGGTCAACTCCAATATGCCTGAACATTTTTTCTACATCTGAAATGAAAGCAAACCTATACTTGCGCCAAGCTATAACAAGAATGGACAAATCGGGCAACAAATTGGAACCAACGTGCAGACTACTATTCAAACTCAGACCAGCTCGAGTTTTCATAGAACCATTAAAAACAACCCTCAGCTTAGTAGTTGAGCTGCTCTCCTTTAGTACACCATGATGAGATAAGAAACAGCTGCGAGAAATATCAATGGCAGAATCTGAAATTAGAGACATATGACCTAGGTCCAAATATTCTTGCATGAAATCATGATAAGCCTTCTCAAACTTTTTATCCTTCTCGAACCTATCTTCCATCCTAGTCAACAATCTAAGTGCAGGCTGGTAGGTGTCTAATAGTAAAATTAGTAAACTTAATTTTACTTTATACCTTCCTTCTGCAGATCGACTGTGAGTGGACTGAAAGTGTCGCTCGCAGATCTGTGCATCTGATGATACAATATTAGTAGTTGCAACCTCCTCCAGCTTCCAGAATTGTTGCAGTAGCTCGCTGACCTCCAGTGCAGCTGTGCAGTGTAGAGTAGTTGGCGCCCCTAGCACGCGACGTTCTTCCGCATGAGATCCCCCAGAAATCATCCAGCTCAGTTGGGTCTGCGATGCTATTGGCTCATTCTCCTTGCCCTTGATTACCTGGCTCTCTACAACCTTGGCATGAATGGTCGTACCCAGTAGAACCTCGATGACTCCTGATTGATTGTAGCACGGGTCAGCCAACTTCAAATCGGGCAGATGGCCCCAAGTCGCCTCCTTGCCTCTGGTGTTCGGTTTGTAACTACTCACTTTGGGCAGAGAATATGCAGTGACATGGTAACTGAAAGTTGAATTAAAGTAAGGTTTGATTGTAAAATCAGTTGAGCCTCTGCATCTAACCTGAGTCTTACTACCAGTGCCGGTTACCAGCACAGAAACTGTTTTTTTTTTCAATGCAATCTTTGACATAACGACTCAGATATAAATGAGGACTATGCTCCTTGATCTACAATTGCTCTTACTAATACTTGTTCTCCCCTTTCATTGGCTACATATACCCATGCTGTTCCTAATAAGACTTGTTCTGGTTTCGACTGTACTACACCCGAGTGATTATTTGAAACACTTGTTTCTGAAGAAATACTATTTTGAGAACTTGGAGGATTGGAATTGTGGACCGAATTACCATTGTTTAGAAGAGTGATATTTTCTTGCTTTTGTTGATGAACAAAGTGCAACATTGTATGATGCTTGCTATTGCATTTTTCGCATCTATTTTTCGAAGAACAACTATCGATTAAATGACTGTCCAAACAATTGTAGCATAGTCTTTTGCTTTTTACGAAGGCATGCCGCCGAGACACTGGCAAAGCTTTAAACTGTTCACATTGTAAAATAAAATGAGGTTTATGACACATCGAGCATTTTGATTTCAATTGTACACTACTTGCGACTACATGAAAATTTTTTGAAACTGAAGAGAATTTGTTCGAACTTGACTTCGACTGACCATTGTAAAAACTAACTTTTGCTGCTCCTTGAGAACTATAAGATCTACATCTATCAACCGCTTCTAAAGCTTCCAACGATCCTAATTTAGCCTTTAAAAAGGCTGTCAATTCTTCAAACGTGAGAGGTTCAGCACACTTTCTAATGGAAGTTTCCCACTCCTTGTGTGTTACCATATCAAGCTTGTTAACAGTCATGAAGACTAAAATGACATCCCATTGGGCAGTTGATATGCCGATGACCTTTAAGGATAAAAGAGGACCAGTTGTTCCATTTAATAGTCGCTTGAGCTCAGAAGCAGACTCAGCATGCATGTTTTTTAAAGAAAACAATGAAGAAAGGTGTAAATGGACAAGCCGCTTTTTATTTTCATAAAGATCGACTAATTCTGTCCAAGCCAAATCAATATTACCTTCCTCAAAAGGAATATCCTTAACAACATTCAAGGCTTCACCTTCAAGACTAGTTTGTAGGTAGTGCAACTTTGAGATATCAGACAGATTGTGTGCTCCTAGCAGTGACTCGAACAATTTTTTGAATGAAGTCCAATCCTTGTAATCACCAGAGAATTTTGGAAGGTTAATGGCAATTTTGCTTCTGTTGTTTCTGCCTCATGTGTAATGTTGAGAGATTTTGAAGATGACTGTACTGGTGGTAGAATCAGCGTATTATAATGTTCTAAAAATTCACCTTTCCTTTCCAAGAATGTTTCTTCCGCAACTTCAATAAACTTATCAGTGAAATATTTATGCGTCAAGTCAACTGCTTTATCTGATAAAATATTTTCATGAGCTAGCTGTATTTTTTCCCAAATGTTTTCAATGTTGGTAACTTGCGCTGTAGTTGCACCTCTAGTCATTTTCTTGATTCCCTTCTTTGTAAAATTCTCGTAAGACCGATCAATTTTGTAAAGCAGAGCGCTCTGTATTGTCACAAAGCCTTCCATAATGAATTGACTAATATAACCTTATTTCAATACAATTCATTACTTCTACAAGTTCTTAAGAGATAAAAATTTTATTCAATTTTAAACATTATGCTGCAAAATAACTAATAAGTTACTAATCCTGAAAACGAGATAAGAATTGACAAGTACCTGAACGCCCTTATGTTTGCGTAAAATACTCTACTCAACTTAGCAATGAATTAAACTTCATACGATAGCTTAATCAAACAATAAATGCAAGAACATCCTATTATGGTCATCCATTTAGATGATAAGTACAAGAACAGCCTATTTAATCATACGATATGTACAAGAATAGCCTATTTAATTCGATGATAAGTACAAGAACAGTCTATTTAATTTGATGATAAGTACAAGAACAGCCTATTTAATAATACGATATGTACAAGAACAGCCTATTTAATAATACGATATGTACAAGAACAGCCTATTTAATTTGATGAAGTTTCAATACGAGTATCCAACAGTTCTCATTAAACCAGCACAGAGCTAAGAAAGTCAATCTATTTCAATAAAATGTCGAATCGACAACAAATGAATTTTATCCAACCTTATAATAAAACTTAAATATTTAAGAGCTAATTATTTACAAATGTCCCTATATCAATAAGTATTTACAGCAGTACTAAAGTGCGAGAACCAACTGATTTCAATAAAATTTTCTTATACAGCAAATCCAAATAACTAATCAACGAAGCTCTTTCCAGCTTTAAGACAATCAATAAAACGTATTTAGGCTTTCTAATTTAGCACTAAGCTAACAACCAAATTCAATCAACCAGCGAGGCCTAGTTTGGCCTTGATATCAAGAAACGAAGCCTGTGACGGCTTTAGTATTTTCAACAAACAGCTATTCATTGAATAAATAAGACCTGTTTTGATCTTGAAACAATCAATAAAGTAGACAGTACTAGTCACAATTAACTAATCCCAATTTACCTTTAAAATTCAATAGTAACTCAATATATAAGTACTATCGACAAAGACAATCAGCGAAGTCTTGCTGGGTCTTGAAGTTTTCAAATTACAATAAAAGAAAATTGACAAGTAAATCCAACTAATAATAAAAATAAGCAGCGAAACCCAGTCAAGCTTTGAAATAATTGAAATAAACAATTGGAAAGAACTTACTGCATGTTATTCTCTACTTAGTACATGTTGTTTTTGGACGACTTAACCTTAAATTCCCAGAAGCAATACCACCACAATAAATTTAAGCTGGCTGAAGGACGCTAAACCACCAATGCGCGGCTTGAGAAGCTGCGGACCATGCTTAGCTGCGGCTGTTGGCAGTCGAGCATTGCTGGCACCAGCAAATACTGAGAATAGCTGATAGCCGCCTGTGTCTTGTACCGCAAAACAGCATGCGCGTCGTCCGCTAACGCTGGAGCTCGCGTGCTATGCGCGCTGCTGCTGCAGGCTATAGAGCTGCGTGTGTGCGCCGGCTGCCGTCGTCACTGTTGTTGCTGCGAGCGCGCGTTACGCTGGCTGCTACCTGCGCTGTAGCTGCGAGCGTGTGTTGCGCTGGCTGCTGCCTGCGCTGTAGCTGCAAGCGTGTGCTCCGCTTGCATGTCTGTGTGTGTGCGTGTTGCCGTCGGCACTGCTGATGCTGCTAGAGCTGCGAGCCTGTGCCCTGGTGCGGCCGCTGGCAATCGCAATTCGAGCAATTTCGCTGCGAGCCCGCGTTCTCCGACGATGATGCGAGAGCGCCGCTGGCGATCATCACGCTGACGGAAGCTTTTGCGGGGATATGCCCACACATATGCCGACTTGCACTGCAATAGCAAGGAGGAGAGGTAGTTGTCTCTCTCTCTCTCTCTCTCTCTTGCCTAAATCATTGCTCCGAAAAGCATACGCGACCGCGCACACCACAGCGAAACGCGCCAAATCGCCAAGATGGTGTCGCGTCTATCTCTTTCTCTCTCCGACTTTTAATCGGACTTTTTTAATAACCAAGTTGGTGTCATAAAATGACAGCAGCTTGCAGCGGAGAGACAACGGAGTCTGTCTCCCGCTCCCGCGGATGTCGAGCTTAAGTCACGCCCGAATTACCATGCTCCGCGTTAACAATGCATGCGCGCGCGGCGAAGCCAATACTTTTCAAAGGCGCTCCGGGTTTTAATGCTCTTTCTAGAGCCACAATACTAAAAACTCACCGATAACTCCTGATCCGGTTTGAAGGATCAATGTTTAAGTAGGTTCAATGATTCGGAGATGTGGTGAGGTTTAAATAACTACGCACAAGTTACGCAAACGTTAGCTATTTATTTGGAGCGTGACCGCACGACTCGGCATCCTTGGGTCGTCTGAGGTGTACGCGAGAAGGTGGAAGTGGCGCTCTAGTCAAGTTCAATTTTACCATTATCGCTTTTGAATCACGTAGTATGCATTAATATATATATAGGTATAATCCTTAACAATTATCATATGGCACACTCTCCAAGTGTGTATGGGTGTGCTTGCGATCTGCCGCTTTGAACGCTCGCAATGACGGAAGATTTCGTATATCCCGCGATAAAGAATGCCAGAATCGAGCACCTTGGGTACTGAACGATTTCAGGTCGGTATCAGTGCGCGACTCCGGGACCCCTACTTCCCTGGGGTTCCTAGCAGAGGTCCTGGACTGGCTTTTCTGAAAGATGGCTGCAAGGTGTGGAGAATGTCCTATGACAACTGCTTTATAAAGCATAACCACCGCAAAATGTGCCCTCCTTGCCTCAACAGTCAGCTAGCCCAGTTTTCTCCAATAGGGCGTCACATGCTCTCTCCTTCTGAAGCCTGGTTTGAAGTTCGTTCGATACATCAAGATACACATGCGAACAGTAGTGTAAGTGGGAGGTGCAACAAAGCCTCAGTTCTACAGGTTCTGAGCCCATAAAGAGCTCTGTTAACCTTTCGGCTAACTGCATCCACCTGCGGGTTCCATGTTAATTTTGAATCCATGACAACACCAAGGTTTGTTACGGCGTCGACAATAGTATTGAAAACGTTATCTTTCACCTCTATGTCTGGAAGATTTAGGCTCATACTTATTTACATTATATTCAGACCCAAAGAGAATGGACTTGGTCTTTCTCATATTGAAACGAGGGGTCTTCTCCGATGCCCATGCCGACATCGCTCGCCCCACTTCTGACAGTCGATCCACTCCCTTATTAAAACCGTCTCTTGAGACCTGTGTAGTCCTGAAGGTCGTCAGCGTAAAGCAAATGTTTGACACTTGATGATAAGTCGGCCTCAGGGTTCTTAAAAGCGGCTAATACCTCCCGTAGGTCATTGATGCATAGACTGAACTAAAGGGGTCCCAGGACCGAGCCCTGTACTACGCCGAGATTGGTTGTGAGTCAATCAAATTTCCCGTTTAAATTAGTAACTACTCGTTGGTTATAACCCGTAAGATACGACCTTATCCACTGGATCACGTACGCAGAGAAACCTTATGTGTTATAACCTATGAAATAGAATGACCTTACGCAGAAGTTTAGAGGGCGAGATGGTGTCGAACGCCTTGCTGAAATCAAACATCAAGAGGATGGTAAATAACTTCTGTTTGCTGTTAATACCAGCTAGGATGTTCTGTGACAGACTCAGTAGTGTTGTTTGCATGCTATGATGTTGCCGGAAACCAGTTTGGCAGGAATCAAAGATTCTCTTCGATTCTAAGTATTCCGAAATCTGATCATAGACGATCTTATCGAGTACTTTGAAAAGAAAGCTCAAAAGGGCTATTGGACGGAAGTCGGAGGTAGTAGATGGAATTGCCGATTTCTTAAGAGGCACCAGATGAGCCCTATTCCAAGTCTCTGGAAAGTCTCCACTTGACAGAGATAAGTTAAATATGTGGGACGAGTCTTGATCCAAAACTGGAAGAGACATCGCGATAATATTTTGGGGTATACCGTCGTCTCCCTTTGCTTGCGACGGAAAGTGAGCGACAGCTAGGACAACGTCCGAGAAAGTAACTTGACGAAAATTAAAGCCATCTTCACTAGCTGTCGTTAAGATGTTGCTTAAGTCCGCGTCGCGCTCTATCAGAGAGACAGAGACCCCTACGAAGTGAGTGTTTAACTCATCCAAAGTAAAGTCATGCAACTCAGTTTTGGCCCTCGGTAAGAGCCCCAGATTTCACAATTCTAGCCAAATGTTCTTGTTATTTCCCAGAGATTCAAACATTTTACTCTGTATGAAGGTCTCCCGCCCTTCCACCGTGCGCTGTTCTGTTGAGCGGCAAGAAAATGATACTGCCGTTTCAACCCGTCGTTCGTAGTATTCCTGTACCGCCGCCTAATCGCGTCGCGCTTATCATTTAAATGCTTAAGGTCAGCTTCAACCCACGGTGATAGACGTTTCTTCTTAGGTTCGAACTGTTTTAAAGGGGCAAGCTCATCGATAGCTGCCATGATGTTCTGGCTAAGATGTTCCAATTCTTTATCGATGTCGATGCTCGGGCACCTGATGGCGACTAATGACAAGTATTAAGGAGCTGTAGAAGCTCTTCTTGTCTAATTGACTTAAAATCCCTATAAGTAAAGTCAGTGAGGACAGGGTGAGACCTTGATGTCTGAATGTTAATTCTGACATCGATGATGTTCTGTTTACTTGGGAAGGTCGTCATTATTATCGTCAGTAAAGATTGCATCAATCTATGTGTGAGATTCCTCGACATGGTGGGCGCGCCATGCTTTACTATGTTAAGATTCGACTCATCTTCAAGTTCTCTGACAAAGTTCGCATCTTGAGACGCCGATAGCATATTTGCGTTCAAATCCCCCATGACTATCCTGTGATCGTATTCCTCCGAGAAACATCTAAAGTCATCGACGAGGTCGGAGTTGTTAGTGAATGAGATACCCGGGGGCCTGTAAATAACAGCGACACAGATTGTAAATGCATTTCCTTTTTGTACTCTTCACGTAAGGTATTCAGGGATCCCTGGATATTCTTCGTCAGTCATAGTAGGCCATGCGCACAACAATGTCGCTTTGTAATTGCTGTGTATGTACAGTGCTACACATGCCCCGTACGCATTTCTGTCTTGCGTTAGTATAGAGTACCCATCAACCTGAACGCATATACCATCGACGCTCTGTCCGAAACGTATCTCAGCAATGCCGAAGAGCTAGCAGTAGGGGTGAACACTAGTTGCGAGAGCGTAGGAGCTGGTTACCTCTGGTCTGCATGATACACTAAGTGCCCAACAGGGTCCGAAGACATGCTATCCCATCACCGAGCTCCACCACGTCAGAGGAGACCAGATCTTCAAAGATTCGGTGCCTGTTCGCACCCCGGGTTCCCCATCACTCAGAGCCCACCTAAAGTCGCCCAACGAGCTTTCGCACGGGGCTTATCACCATCGGTAGTTTAGTCTCTTCGGGATGCTTTGGTCGGGTTCTGCAGGAGGAAACAGTTTAGCTACTAGGAATTGTCGTTGTTTATGCGACTTTTAACCAAGCACCTACGGGGAATCACGGGAGGCCTGTTTCTTGGATCCCGCTTGGACCCACACAAGATTTTTTCTTTGTGTTAGTGTTAGTGGTTAATTGGTTAGTTTAAAGAACCATACACCGTTAGGTTGTGATTGAGGAAGTTAGTGTTTCTAGTTTGTTAGAACACGCTTTGAGTTTGGGAAGGATCTGATTAGATCCTATCGGATCCAACCAGGGGTGTGAAGGGATATTGGACTCCGAGAGTGGTTAAAGGTGTGTGGAATCGCCCCCATCGGTTTTACCCGGAAAGGGCCCACACTTGCGGACTGGTCAAGTCGCCTGTATGCCAACGTATTTAAAGCCTAATTCGCGAGCAACTTTTTTAAGACTGTTGAACTGAAGATAAGATTCTCTACTTAACAGTTCATTTATGAAGATTTTACTATTCATCAGGCTGTTACTCGTTGCATGGTCCAGAATTGTTAAGTTGATGTTCTTGGCGCCCATGATGTCACCTAATAGTTCGTAGTTAGAGAGGTGGGCCACCCACGGCGATGGACGAAGCGTATATCTATTCCCGGGTATTTGTCATGGGACCCTTCAAAAATATGTGTCACTATTGCTTCAGCTGAATCCCCATCACTGCTCCTGCAATTCATAGGAGAGACCTCACCAGAACGGAAGGCACTGTCGCCACCACCAGACCGGACCCGAATTCGACGCCTGTAGCTAGCCCGAGTTCGAAACCCGTCAAGGGCTATTTCAGTCGCCGGTTTGCCACCCAGTAGGGGGGCATGTTCGCCGCCGCCGATATTGGCCGGCTTATTATTGCTATTTATCTCTAATCAATCGTCATCAACATTATTACTATTTACATCCTTACTACTAACATTATTAAATACCGGTTAAATTATGAACCTGCTTTTCCAGCTGTCGGACCCGCTCAGCCATAGCCGTACACTTATCTTTTAATGATGTGCGGCTACACTGAAGTTCCACCAACTTAGCTTTCTAGTGGGCAATTTTGACCTCCTGGGCGGATAACCTATCATTTAAGGCTTTGACATCGAATACTAGTGCTAGTAAAAGCTTCAATGTCTCAAAACCGTCATCCAGTTCAGCCATCAAGGCGGTCACCTATTTTACCTGCGTATAGTAACCTTGTTCCTTTCGTCGGTCGCTTTGACTAGTTCAGCGTTGTTCTCCTCGAAGATGTAGTCTGGACTGCTAATAGTCTACGATACGCTGCTGCTGCTCTCTCTGATGCTGGAAATGTCCATGAGGCTGTGCGGAGTTGGTATAAGCCCCTGTGCTCGCCGGTATGGATTCCTGCAGCTATGGTGGTGTGTGCTTCGGCATAGTCGAGAGAGAGAGAGAGAGAGAGAGAGAGAGAGAGAGAGAGAGAGAGAGAGAGAGAGAGAGAGAGAGGAGAGAGAGAGAAAGTCGTCTTACAGCGGTACTACCGCCCGAAATTCAGTTATTTATTATACCAGCGGTCGCTTGTACTAATAAGTGAACAAGCAGCTGTAGCAAGCCCTCCAAAAAGACAAGAAATACGGCAGTAGACGGTCCAATCGCCGGAGCTACGAATAGACGTGCGAGCAACTTTATCATCTTCATCGAATTTAAAAAAAATTCTTTATCATCGTTACAAAGCTTTCTCTTTGAGAAAGCAATATTTGCTCAAGAACATATAATTTAGAAAATATTACGTACTGAAGCGATCTAGCCAGATATAATAATGTTTGGTACAAGTGCGGTTGCGCTCTTTTAGTATTAATTGCTGCGCTAGTTTTTAGTGAGAACTTGAAACTATGTCGCTTATTGAGGCATGATCGTTTGATTAAAAGCTAGGTCTCGTTAATTGAGGCTGTAATAATTGTTTACCATTTTACGAGGGTAGTTCAATAAGTCTTTAGAATAAAGTATAAAAACAATTTTTTTTGGGTAAATTTTTTTTTATTTTTCAACATAATCTCCTTGGAGCTCTATACACTTGGTTTGTGTGTTTTTTTTAATCCTTCAGAAAAGTGCGTTTTCGGAAGTTCCTCAAAATAAGCACTTACAGAGGCAATGACGTCTTCGTTGTCCGTAAATCTCTGTCCACCGAGCCATTTTTTCAAGTTTGGAAATAAGAAAAAGTCACTGGGGGCTAAATCTGGTGAATACGGTGGGTGTTCGACCAATTCGAATTTTAGTTCTTCAATTTTAGCCATTGAAACGAAGCATGTGTGAACTCGGGCGTTGTCGTGATGAAAGAGAATTTTTTTTCTCGCCAAATGTGGTCGTTTTTTTTAATTTCTTCTTTCAGCTGCTCTAATAATGATGCATAATACTCACCAGTAATTGTTTTACCCTTTTCCAAGTAGTCAATAAGTATAATTCCACGTGCATCTCAAAAAACTGTAGCCATAACCTTACCAGCTGACTTTACGGTCTTTGCCTTCTTTGGAGCTGGTTCGCCTGTGGAAATCCACTGTTTGGATTGTTCCTTTGTCTCAGGAGTGTAGTGGTGTATCCATGTTTCATCCACAGTCACAAATCGACGAAAAAATTCCTCAGGATTCCGACTTATGCGCGCCAAAAGAGCCTCAGAGGCGACCACTCTATTGCGTTTATTCTCAGCTGAGAGCAAACGCGGCACCCATCTTACCGATAGCTTTTTCATGCCTAATTTTTCATGTAGAATTGAAACAACTGCACCTATAGATATCCTTGTGGCCTCAGCTAACTCACGCACTTTTAATCTTCTATCCTTCAACACCATATCGTGGATTTTATTGATGATTTCGGGAGTAGTTGCTTCTACGGGCCTTCCTGAACGTGGTTCGTCACTTATTGATGTACGACCACGCTTAAATTCATTTACCCAGTTATAAACCGTTGCTAAGGCAGGGGCAGATGTGCCATGAACTGAGTCCAATTCATTTTTTATCTCATATGGAGTTAAACCCTTTAAATGAAAATGTTTAATTACCGCTCTGAACTCGTTTTTTTCCATTTTTCTTAACAAGCAATTTTTTTTTTTTTTTCAATTGGTTATAAAAACACGTAAACTCAGAAGATGTGGACTGTGACTGCACCATATATCTAGTCGGGAGTGGTGCTGACTGAAAACAGATGATTTGGAGCGATTCGCGCGCCATCTGTTGGTCATTCTAAAGACTTATTGAACTACCCTCGTATTCTATTTGGATTATTTTATATTCTGTTTATATTTAATTTTTATAGTTCAGGCTTAATTTATTTGTGTGCTGAGTTGTTTTTATGAAATAGTAAAACGTTACTAGTATTAATTTATTATTTATCTACGAATATAAAAGTTTTTGTCATAATTTACTTATAATTGATCATTATATATCATTTACTTCTTGCAATAATTTTATCAACACCCGCTGGTCTACTTTTTTTTTGTTGCAGATCGACTCAAGCATGTGTGATAATATATGCTGCATCAACATTTCTCATTCTGCAATACCATTTTTTTATTCTGCTGCGTACTTCGATATCTATTTTATTTATTACATTATTTTATAATCGATGTCATAGCATTACGAATTATCTCTTCATTACTGTATACTTTGACATTCTCGCTTGCATTTCTTTAGCTTAATTTACTTTATTTTGCATGATCCGAGTTATTTAAATTGGTTAGCAGTTACTGTTTCATTCTGTCCGTAATCATAGTACCGAATTATTTATTTAAATAATTTTTCCACGCCTAAAAGTTCTATACTATATTTCGTGAATTGCTAATTGCGCGAGATATTCGAGGTGCTTACCGCGGAGTAAAGTAATGTCTACCGTTGTTTTGAGCTAAACGCTGTCTCAACGAAAAATTTTCATTCTCTACTTTTATTATAACCTACATACAAGGAATTTTAATTCGTTGTAAGGTACTTAATTTCTTGCAGAGAACCCGCAGAAAGCAGTCGCAATTATTCAAGACATTGCCTTTTGTCCACTATTTGATTCTACTTTAAAGGAGATTCTACATACTTTTAGTGAGAAAGAAAATTATTTACGTTTCTTTCCTCTCCTTTTATTTTTATTTAAATATATTAATATTTTTTTCTGTATTCTATTTTGTTAGGAAGATGTCGTTCCAGAAAACTCGTGATGAAGTTACTTTTGGCAGATGCCACTTGGCTGGCCGTCGTGCCGCTCAAGTAAATGCGAGCAATCGGTATCGGCTAGTTTCTCGCGGAGTATCTGGTGCCCGTTGTATACGCACTTCGATCATGCTCCTCGTTTCAATGGCTCGTACCGAGTGTCAACCCCCGACCGCTTTTCTAGACAGGGCGTCCGGACCTCGCCCAGGTCTTATATGCTTGCCTACTGCGTGTGGTTCTAATTCGCACCCAAATCTGAGAGTTTCTGCTGTGCTCTTCTTTGGTCGTTTGACTACCTCGTGGGAGCATAGGCCTATTGGTAGTGACCATGGGTCTTGTCAGCCAACACGTAGCAATCGGTCCGCACGCTGACCCGTTGACAACTCTCCAGGTGCCTCGCATGATTAGTGGTGCTGATCGTGTGCTGGTCGGTGCCACTAACTACGAGCATCCTACAGATGTGCTCTATGCGAAATGCGGCGACGAGAGTATCCAGAAGAATATGTTCGCCCTGATGATTTCTTCTCGCCACAGCAGTAAATAGATTTCCACCTTCCACGGTTGGTTTTTGAAACGTTGCCTTATGATGAGAGGCCTTGGACTTCTGGACAAATGTGTGGCCCGCAGCGTGTGAGACCCGCCTTTTCTCCTGTTCTACCTATTCGGCGACTCGTGGCGGCTCAGCGAGGCGAGGGCCGCCCGATACCTGATCCTGATGGCACCATGTCTACACAGCGCTCAATGGCACAGCTGGAAGATGCTGGTCGTTCGACGTCCAGGCCCGCACTTCTTCCCCAGTATTAGGGTCGAAGGCCTGCTCTTCGTCTTGGTCCCACTACGTCTCGGATTTTCCGACGCATAAGTAGACGTTATATATTTATTCAATCTGGTTCTCTGCATTTCTATTTTTTTTCTTACTCTCCATTTTTTGTTCTACTGATTCTCTCTTATTCTGTTTTTTTTTGTTTTTTCTATTTTCTTTTTTTTTTCTAACTCTTTCCTTTTTTGTTTTACTGTTTCTCTTTATTTTGTTTCCTTTTTTTCCTTCTCTGTCTTTCTATTTCTTCGTTTTGTTTTAATCTTTATTTCTACATTACGGCTACTATCTATTTGGTGTCTTGGTTATTTGTGATTTATTTAATAACATTTTTCTTTTTCTTGGGTGCGAACACGTTTTACTTATAGAACGGACGACGACGTGTGAGTACTCGTGCAAAATGATAACGGTTTCAACGGGATGTGCCGCCAGAATTCGTAGAAACAACGTTCGTATCTGTGGCTAAAGCTAGTAATACTATGCACGAAGCGCATGGGTTTGATGTAATCATATCGAAAATTGTGAATTGTAAATAATTTTCATTCACGTAAATTATACACGTAATGTAATAATTTTTTTTGGTTGTGAGTTTCTTTCAACAAATTTTTAACTTCGTACTTCCTGGTTTAATAAGTCCAGGAGCGCGCGATTCAATGCAACTTGTAGCAAATTTCCTCCGACCGCGGACGCCAGATAAGCTGCGTCAGTTTGCATATTGAATGCAAACGGGAGCACCGGTTACGCATCAATATTTCTATTTTTCGGGAATTCCAGGAGCACCCGAATCGCTGCGACTGGTAGAGAATTCTTTGTCAGGGGAAGGATCAAATGTGCCGCGTCTTGTTAATATGTTACCGAGAGCAGGAGTGCCTACAGCGCTGCAAGGTTTCAATTTTATTTGGAAGTCCAGGAGTACTCAAATCGCTGCAACTGGTATAAATTTTTGCAACTTGGGATATTTTTCATCTCAAGAATGAAATAGTAAATGGTTTAATACCCTAGCAAACTATTAAATAATAGTCTTTCTTATTTTTCATCTCACGAATGAAATAGTAAATTGCTTAATACCCTTGCAAACTATTAAATAATAGTCTTTCTTATTTTTCATCTCACGAATGAAATAGTAAATTGTTTAATACCCTTGCAAACTATTAAATAATAGTCTTTCTTACTTACTGTTACTTTTTAATAATTTTTTCATGAATTGTATTACATGTATATTTTTGCTGTCGTCGTATGCTGTATCGATTATAACATACCTTTTCTCTGTTATATTTTATATTCAACAATCGAAGTCACGTTCAATCAGGGGTCTGTCATCCGGTGTTCGCGGATGCTGATAATAATCATTATTGCCTATTCATATTAGACTTATACTTCTCATTATTTGTTTTATTTAGTATTTTATACCATTGATGATTAAGAAATTTATCATTTCCTACAATATTTAACCTATTTCTTTCGGTTTGTTATCATTTTTAAACATTTATTTATTTCATATTATAATAATTACTTAGTTTTAATTACTATTTATTGTATTGCTTTGACTGCCGGCGTTCGATGGCCGCGGAAAGTAAAATTATTTACTCGGTCAATTCAAACGTTAATTTATACAATAATATACCCTTTAAAGAATTATGCTATATTTTACTATGTAAATACAATACTTAGCCATCTTGACGTCGTCTGGTGGCCGCGGACATTGAAAGTGATTTTTTTATATGTCGATTTGACTAGGGTGATTTCTGCTCCATTTTGTTGCTTTTACGTAATCAACAATATATAAATAGCAAGAACTCTTATTTTGAATAATAAAAGTAAGTATTATACTAGAAGTGCAATTTACCAGTGCGTAGTAGAGAGCATGCATTATTCTGTTTTGTGACTATTTATTCAATTTTGTGTGACCTGCAGTGTTGGTTCTGTTTGATATCAAAAGTGAGACTTTTAGCACAATGCGGATTTAATTTTTATGTATGTGTAATACCATCGTTACTTAATTATTATGTACTACAGAGGTCGTGGTGCATGTTAACTCAGTTGTTACTTAGATGTTTTGAGACATGTGTACGCGTGTCACATTTTAGTTAATTTTGTAGACTCGCTCGCTCCGACATTATGTGCGAATTACTCTATTTCCAGAGGATGATTCGCTCTATTAATGTGCGCACATTTTGATAGTAAATGTGACAACTTTGTTCAGCTTAATTATTGACTATGCATTACGTAGGTCATAATGTGTGTTAACATAGTGGTTAATCAGAGGCATTGCGACGTGTCACCGCATGTCACATTTTAGAAAATTTTGAAGTCTCGTTCGCTCAAAAATACATTCTGAAATACTCTAATTTGTGAGAGCTCATTTGATCCATTAATACACATTCCGCTACTCTCGTAACCATTAGCCATAATTGTGTTGTATCTGATTGTCATTTTTACTGAACAAACATTTGTAAAAATTAACTTTGAAGTAACTTTTTAAAAATATAATGTGAGCGAGTGTTTTGCTGTCTTGTGGAGGGAGGTTTAAATAAATCATAAGGCACTGATTTTCTCTTTAAATTATATTCTAACCTTACAAATAAACAAAGGCCTAAGTAGGCAATTAAAAGTATAGTGTCGTGTATGTATTAGGTGTGGTCGCGTTCGGGTCTCGCTAATTACTGTCGCGGTCGATCTGTAATCGGAAAGAAAATGTGTCGTTGGAAGGTGTGAGTGTGTGTGTGTGTGTGTGTGTGTGTGTGTGTGTGTGTGTGTGTGTGTATTTGTATATGTCTGAATCAAACGGCGGTAGAGGCAACTAGGCAGTTTTCGGAACATCCCGTCCGCCTTCGCCAAATACAGGCGAATAGTCATCCTATTGAGGTATGCTGCAGATTTTAGAAATCGGTCGAGTGTAGCTGGATGTAGCAGTTTTCACGTTCATGACTCGAACTAAGCCGTCCGGGCCTGGGTGAACTCCAGTGACTCGAGCTAGTGGCCACTTGCAAGGTGGACACAACTCTGAGAGCAGCAGGCAAAGGTCACCAATTTTTACCTGATATTGTTTGCTACGCCACTTTGGTCGTGGTTGTAGGCTCTGAAGATATTCTTTGGACCATCGACTCCAAAAATTCTCATACATATGACGAATTATTTGCCATTTTTCTAGGCGTGATGTTGCACAGTCAAGTACAGATGGCTCAGGGACGGTAAGAATAGGCACACCGATTAAGAAATGTCCGGGAGTCAAGGCATTTAGATCTTCTGGGTCGTCAGAAATGGGTTGAAGCAGGCGTGAGGTTAGACACGCTTCAATCTGGGCGAGCAGCGTTGTCATTTCTTCGAAGGTCAAGAGAGCTTCCCCAATAACTCTTTTAAGGTAATACTTGACAGACTTGACGGCTGCTTCCCAGATGTCACCGAAGTGTAGGGCTCCTGGCGGGTTAAAGTGCCACTCAGTCCCATAAGTAGCCAGGAGACGGGCAATTTCGTCATGCTGACCACTAGCTTGCTCAAACAGGCACCTGAGCTCCTTATCTGCTCCAACGAAGTTGAGGCCGCAGTCGCTCGTAAGAGAAGCACAGATTCCTCTTCTGGCAGTAAAGCGCTTATAGGCACTCAAGAAATCAGCTGTTGAGTAGCCTGAAACGGCTTCCAAGTGAACTGCACGTGTTGAAAGGCACACGAAAACGCAAATATAACCTTTGTAGGCTTTAGCTCCTCTACCTTTTGAGAAGCGCAGATAGATTGGTCCTGCGTAGTCGACTCCTGAGTGAAGGAAAGGCCTGAATTGTCGAACTCGTTTGAGAGGGAGGTCTCCCATGAGTTGCGTGGTAGGTTGAGCTCGCCGTCGCCAACAGCGAAGTCACTTGAAAATGGTCGATTTGACGAGTTGTCGCCCTCGAAGAATCCAGAACTGCTGTCTAAGATAGTTGATGGTGAGTTGCGTACCTCCATGCAGCGTCTTGATTTGAGCATCTAGAACCAGCAATTTTGTGAGATTCGACTGTTGAAGCAAGATTAAAGGGTGTTTCTCATCTGGGTGAAGTAATGAGTGCCTCAATCTTCCGCCGATTCGAAGATGGCCATGTTCATCTAAAATAGGATAAAGGCGAATTAAAGTACTTGGACGGGCAAGCGTTCAAGCTTTACTAAACAATTGATTTCATTGGTAAAGTAAATGTGTTGCACCCAGTGAATTAGCGCCTTGAGGGCTTGCAATAATCGAGCTGGTGTCAATACGTTAAGTTGCGTGAGTCCTCGTCAGTAATCTCACGGTTTGTAAGACGAGGTGCGATACGAGCTCTTGCCCGCAGTAAGGGCTGTAGCCACCGAGCAACTTGACGAACGAGTCGAAATAATGAGCTGAATCTTGCAATGAAAGCAGGGTCCGATGGTGGTGCTCCTGTTGCAAGGCACGCAGCAGGTCGTCGCACGAGGGCCTCTTCTTGAAGGTCGTGAATGTTGCAATCGCTTGATGATTTCCAGCGTGAAGCAGTGCTGGCTAAGAATGATGGCCCATGTAGCCAAAGTGATGATTTTGTAAAATCTGATGCGGACATGCCTCTTGAAGGCAAGTCAGCTGGTTTGTCAGTACCGGAGACATGATGCGATGCGGCACTGGGAAGCGTCGTTTGAATTTCAGAAACTCTGTTCGCTACGTCGTCCAAGTAGTGGGCGGCTCCTTTATCCAGGCAAGAATAATAGTGGAATCCGACCAGCAGTAACATCGTACATGTTCAAGAGACCAGGTGCGGCGGACTCTATGAGCCAGACGTACGAGCGTTACGGCGTTACAGAGTTCCAGACGAGGTAATGAGACCTGCTTGAGTGGAGCAACTTTTGATTTTGAGGTTAAGAGAATACATTTTACATTACCCTCTTTATCTACGGTGCGTAGATACAGACAAGCTGCGAAGGCACGTTCTGAAGCATCCGAAAGCCCATGCAACTCAGCAAGCTCAAGGTCACCTGAGGATGCGATCCAGCGAGGCACTGCGAAGCTTTGAAGATAGTGTAAATCTTCTATAAGCAGGCTCCAACGTTTCTGCAAGGGCGACGGCAAGGGGTCATCCCACGTCACTCCATCAAGCCACAGAGACTGCATAAATATTTTGAATGATGTTGTCACTGGTGTAATCCATCCCAGTGGATCGTATAGCTGGGCGATAACCGATAAGGCATTTCTTTTGGTGACCTTCTCGGACACAGATAAATAAAATTCAAAGCAAAAGACATCGAGGAGAGGTTGCCATGCTATACCTAGCATTGGAATTGTTTGAGCTTGAGGCCACGAAATGTGCTGATTAGTGGCTGACCCCAAGTCAAAGGCCAATAGTTCAAAGCTGGCTGCCGAGATAAGGGCTCTGATTGGCCCTGACCTTCCGCAATAACGGTAATGATGACTATTCTCGTGAAAAAGCAGCAATTAGTCAAACGACACTCTCTCTTTCACTACTTATGATATAGGAGAGTAGAAGCTGAAAGATGGATAAAGACGAAATGACACGAGGACGATGGAAAACAATTTCCGCCCTCATGCTACTTGTTGATTGGGGTCCGACGATTGCAGAGCTCGCTCTTTCGTGCGCATCTTTTTTTGATATCACGAAATTCTAATAGCTAGTATTTGTGATACCGTATCCAACAGAGCACGAGACTTTTCAGTACGTGAGGAAGGGGGGAGGGAGAAAGGGAGGGAGGGAGGGAGGGAGGGAGAGAGGGAGAGAGAGAGAGAGAGAGCAGTTGAAGTTGAGCTGGCACAACTTAGGCTAGCAGCGTCTGGGGAAGTGGTGCGTGTCGCATAAATACACCCCGTTACAGGCTCTCTCGCTTTCTCTCATTAATATAACATGTACTAATTTAAGAAGCCGGTATATATAAGGGAGAGAGAGAGAGAGAGAGAGAGAGAGAGAGAAAGGGAGAGAGAGAGAGAGAGAGAGAGAGAGGGGGGGAGAGAGAGAGAGAGAGAGAGAGAGAGTAGATAGTTACAACAATTCTCCAAACTCTAATTTGATGTGATTTATAAAGTAAAATATCTTTATGTATTTGATACTCATTCATTATTGTTTTTTTAAATTTACTTTTATTTTATTTAAATTGTGATCAGGCTGTTCTTTTAGATTTTTTAATTCTGGAAACCACGTATCGACACCTTTTATGGCTGCAATTAACTTTTCATTCGCCGCATTATTTTCTCGTAAACTTTCGCATGTGACTTCTACTACTTCGTTTTGATGAATCGATTTGATGGTATCCGACTGAAATAATCAGCAATAATATTATCGCATTCCTGACAATAAGCTATTTCACACGAAAACTGTTCTAATATCATTGCCATCATCTCATCAAACGTGACGTATAATACGATGTTCTTATCAAAAAAGTTAAGGCTTGGTCGTTTGTAATTATTTTAAAAGATTCAACTAATAAGTAATTTTTCAGCTTAAGAACAGAAGAAATAACTATCAGTAATTCAAGTTCAGTGGCTGTATAATTAGACTCAAAATACGATAAAAATCGAGAAACTAATGCAATAATTTTTTGATTTAAATAATAATATCCCACTGATTCCTTGTTTACTTCCACCCGTTTGCAAATAAAACGCCCGATAATGATTATAATGATTGAATAAAATCTCTTTTGCCGGATGGTTCTTTAAATTATTAAAAGCTTCGTTGTGCTTCGTTTGGCATGTAAACTTATTCTTTGAACTTAACAAAACGAGAAATAGATCTAGTGCTGCGTATTTATTATAAAATGTTTGGTAATAATTTTAGACTCCTATTAATGTTTGTAATTCTCTTCTATTTCGCGGTTCGGGTATAGAAATAATTGGTTTTAGGCATTCGGGGTTTGGCTTTACACCTTGTGGTGTTAAAATAAAACCAAAGGATAGTATTTATTGTCTACAAAAGATAGTTTTACTTAATTTTAACGTGAGTCCGGCTTTTATAATTTTTTAAAAAAATATTCTAAAATGTTGAAACTGTTCTAGAAAATTCTTCGATTTAATAACGCAATCGTAAGCAAAAAGTATAAAATATTTTTTATCATCTTCGTTAAATACAGTATGAAGAGCTTAAATGAATGCACTTCCCTCCGTGCGCATTCCGAAAAATACTCTAATAATTTTTCGAATTTTCCTCTAAAGAAATCTGGTAATAGCCTTGTATTAAATCAGTACTGGTATAATAATTCATTACCTCATTATCTTTTATAATATCATTAACCGGAGGACATTCGTTTTGCGATTCAATGAATTAATTTAATTTACCCCCTATTTGTCTAGGGACCTGGGAGGCTGAGCCTAGCCTGACACACGCAGCCAGCGCAGGAGTATAGCGCTGGCCAAAGCTGATAACTACCTGCATTTAACAGGTACTGCGGGCCGCTGGTAGGCAGACCACGACCGCATAAATAGTTTGAATGCACACTGGACTCGAACGAATATTACTGATTTATATTCGCCCTTTTTTAAATAACAATTCTGTTATTTGTCAAGTAACTCAGCCAAGACATAGTAAAAAACTACCTTTTTGGTAAATTTCAGACAAAATGCTGCTGATTTACTTTAGCAATCGTTGAAAACAAAAAGTTGGTCGTCAAAAAATGAAAAGGGACTAGATTTAAAAATGTTACTGAATATGCCTTTCGATATTCCTAAGCATCTCAAATTATTTCGAAAAATTTCCATTTTATATACTAGATATCATCGTTTAAACCAAAAAAATTACGTTTCCGTGTATTACACAACAATGGAAATGGCATACAAAAATGCTCTTTCAAATGCATGTATACCTAATCGATGATATTATTTTCAATGTACCAAAAAACCTGTAAAACTAAAATTCAAAAATCGAAAACCGCAAAAAAGGCACTAAAAAATAAATAAAATAATTTTTGAGTCGCCTTTCTTTACAAAAGAACAAAAACATGAGCCGTGAAACATTAGTTTTCACCGCGTATATTCAGAGTAATGCTGATCAACATCCATACATACACACACGCACATACGCACGTATCGAAACATATTTCTATAGTGATAAGAGCATAACTTTCTTTTACATTCACACAGCTTCCTCTATGAGAAAGCAATAACTAATCCTAAATTCATTTTAAAAAATTTCAAAAATTTTTAAAAAGAATTTTATTATAAAATATGGCTTAAATATTGATATCGCCATATTTATACCCAAAATCGTTTTACCTAATTCATGCGATACGTATTCTTAAGGGAGCAGGACTGGGTTAAACCCAAAAATAGAGAAAACTTTTTTTGTTTAAAAGCAATAATTCTGAAAATGTTTATGCTGTAAATACTTAATAATGTCTTTAATTTTACCGTTGTAAAACTTCAAATATCCTACATTTCACAATAAATCCCTATTTTGAATTCCATATTTATTAAAGGAACTTTGTTCCTCAAACGATTCTAAGTGACTTAATGAACAAAAATCAAATATCTAATAAATTTCTTAAAAAATATTTGAAAAAATCTTTCGGTAGATGAAGAAATATATAGGTTTTCATTATGGTAAATAGACCTATTGACAATCACAAAGATTATTTGCTTCCTCATAGAGGAAGCTTTGTGATGATAAAAAAGGTAATGCTAAAATCATGCTGGAAACATGTTTTGAGACATTAGGAATTAAAATACACTATTTTTAGAAAATGTCTGTATGGATGTGTTTGTGTGTGTGCGTGCATGTGTACGTGCGTGCATGCGTGCGTGCGTATATGTATGTGTGTGTGGATGCAGATCAACATTACTCTGCATATGGCACGCTCAGAGCAAAACTATGACAACTCGAAATTCCTCATTTTCAGAATTCAAGATGTAGACATAATTTTACCACAAGCTGACAGATTAGCATAAAAGTTAATAAGAAAAATGTATTCCGACAAAAAGTTATTCTCACAAGAGAATCAAACACCGTGGAATCGATAAAGTATTATTTTAAGACCCTTAAAAAGATAAAAACGGTGAAATATTGGGTTACTTTCGAGAAAATTGAAGTCGTTCCTAGTGCAATACTATAATAACTAAAAATTTTCAAATAAAACTGGAGCAAAACGGACAACTCAAAATTTACGTATTAATCCAGTTTAAGCATTATTTCATCCATCTAAATCATGTCTAATACATAAAACCTAATTTTTTTTATTCAAGAATAGGTGTTTTAACCCATGAAAATCAACATAGCCGTACGTGCGCAAGGAAACTTAATAACTATTTATAAGTTTACATAAATGTAAAATTTTGAGTTGTCCTACTCTTGCCCCACGATAACACGCTATTTTTGAAAATTTTGATTTATTCCACTTTAAATGCTCTTTAAAGTATTAGAAACAATTGTGACTTGAAAAGAGAACCTTATTTGTCAATATAAATAAGTTCTTGAATCCATAAAAGTCATTATAGCCGCATTATCTTAATTGAATAACCTTATTTGACAATATAAACATATATTTTTAAGCCCATGAAGATGGTAGAATGTACTTTTAGTATTTGCCATTTACTGCCTTTCGGAATATAATAATTAGGATTTATCGTTTAATTTCTTATGTCGCTTGTATACACTCGGTTTATACCCGACGCAATAGAACATTCTTTCATCAAAACAACATTTGTTTATGAATATTCTATCTTATCTAAATGACCGACTGGAAATATGTCCGCAAAAGCAAAAGAAAATGTAATAACTTAGTTTAAATCTTTTATATTATGAAAAATAGGAGTTGTTATACTTTTTACCCAACGCTAGAAACGTGATTGTCGAAGATTTTGGTTTATTTCACTATTAATGCATCTCAAGTTCACGGCAAACCATTGCGACTTGAAAACAGCACCTTAATATAAACATTGACAATATAAACATGTTAAGCCCGTGAAAATGGTAGAATGTACTTTTAGTATTTCCCCGTTTACTGCCTTACAGAAAATAATAATTAGGATTTATCGTTTAATTTCTTGTGTCACTTGTATACACTCGGTTTATACACGACTCAATAGCACATTTTTTCATCAAAACAAGATTTGTTTATGCATATTCTAAATAACCGACTGGAAATATGCCAGAAAAAGCAAAAGAAAATGTAATAACTTAGTTTAAATCTTTTTAATTATGAAAAATTTGAGTTGTCATACTCTTGCCCCCGCGCTAACACGTGATTTTCGACGATTTTGGTTTATTCTACTATCAATGCATCTCAAGTTCATGGAAAACCATTGCGACTTAAAATGAGACCCTTATTTATCAATATAAATACGTTCTTGAACCCATAAAAGTAATTATAGCCCATAAAAGTAATTGTAGCCGCATGTGCGCAAGGAAACTTAATAACTATTTATAAGTCTACATAAATGCGAAACTTTGAGTTGTTGATACTATTGCCCATTATTCCACTATTAATGCACCTCAAGCTCATGGAGAACCATTGATACTTGAAAAGAGCACCTTATTTGTCAATTTTTTTTTTTATTTAAGCATTTCAAACCTCTATTGAGGCTTACATCTGCTGTACAGTTGTATTATTTTTACATTATACATATGAATATATTTATACAATTACATAGTTTCGCATCGCAAATTTACCTTATATATTTTTATTACATTGATTTGAAAATTCCAAAATGTATTTACAAGCCTTTATATTAGGGAGAGCAATCAAATTTTCTATTTGAAGTGGAAGTTGTAATCTTATCTTGAGTACATTTTGAATTAAATTTTCCGTTCATTATCGTGTAGTGTGCATTGCCAAATTACATGATTTAGATCCTGATCTTCTATATTACAGTCGCATTTAGAATCGCTGATAATACCTTTTCTAGCTAACGAAGCTGCTAAGTTGTAATGATTGGCTCTGCTTCTATTTATTGTTACAGTTAATGGTCGAGGTATATTTTTATTGGCAAACCAAGGTTTTGCGGAAGTGTTATAGAACAATTCAAAGTAGTGTTTTCCCTTATTTGCGCTTTGTTCTGTTATGATTCGATTTGTTTATAATTTCGAAATTTCTTTAAATATACTCAAGTAATCCGAAAATGAAATGTATGTAGATACTGATTCGAGTGATTCAGTTGCACTTTTAGCCAATAAATCAGCTGCTTCGTTTCCAATAATTCCTTTGTGGGATAGAACCCATACAAACTTTATCAAGATATTAGGATATCTTGTAAGGATCGTTCTATATTTATGTTTTATCTCCAATATATAGCTATTAGTTTTGATATTTATATTTATGATATTCAAACTTTGAAGTACACTCAGGGAGTCAGAAAATATAACGAAATTTTTATTTGGATTTTCTTCTACAATTTTAATGGCGTCGCAAAGCCCGATACATTCAGCTGTATACACGGAAGCTTATTTTTCTATCGTTCTTTTCTTTTCTACGTTTAATGCAGGACAGATTGTAACATGGCATTCGTTACTGAAATTTCGAAACCACTACATTAGTGATGCTTACCTTTGTCTCGACACTTTACCAAATTTTTCTCAATTAATGGGCGCCAGGTAAAGCGCGGCTAACTCGTCACGAGCCCCCTTTTTCCCAGAGGAAGTTCCGTGAATAGGAAAAATCAGGAATGCACAATTTATAATAATTTCCCACAAATTTTTCTTTAAATATATATATAAATTTATTTCTCCTCGTCGGTTAACACTATCGGTCGCAAGTTACAATATCCTTACATCTACGCGGTCGCGATACACAAAAATGGCTACGCTAGCCGAGTCACGCGTCCCTCGCTACTATCATATTAACCTCGTCTCCCGTCTTCCTGAGTCGCGGAAATTTCCCCACAATAAGGTGTAAATTCGTTACTGGTCCGACCCGCACTGAATTTTATCTCTCGGTGTCACACCACCACGGCTTAATTTTATATGTGCCCCGAGCACATGGCGGCGAAGTACATTAATGTTATAATTCGCTTGCAAGTGCCGAGGGAAGCTCGGCAATTACAGCCCACTCACCGTGGTTAATCAGGCGCGTCCGCGGTGTTTGTCCTCTCAGGTCGCAGGTCGCCAAAAAGACTCTCCAAAAACTATCGCTCGCCGGTCCTTTTTTTTCTTTATAGGTTTTCTCCACGCGGTCTTCCTTCTCTAACGGTAATCCAAAAATGTTCGACTCTCTCTCTTGAAGGCCGGGCAGTCAATGCTCAAAACCGGAGAGGGCGGAAATCTCTTCCAAAATTTTGGCTTTTCTCCTCGCGCAACTTCAGCTCAAACTCCTGTTGCTTCCGCCCTTTCCTTTACGGTGATTGGCCTTGATTTTCCCTAGATGCAAAAATCAAGGCCAAGTCCGCGGTGATTTGAGTCGCTACTCCTCATTGGCTCGCCTCGCTAATACCGCCCTGCTTACGCAGCGCGGGCAATTATGAATTGCTAGATATACACGCGCGGGCAACCCGGCGTGTATATCTATATCGGGCGCTTTCGGTTATATCGCCGCCGGACCAACACAGTTGGCAGCGGCGACGTGCGCGCGTCGGCCTACGCTAGGAGAGGCCGGCAGCTTCATGCGGCTCGCGGCGCGGCGGCTGCTAGGTCTCCCCTCTACCGACAGCCGAGTCGGTATCTCTCTCTCTCTCTCTCTCTCTCTTGGCTACAGCCGAGATGGTGTGCCTCGAGGAAGCCGCCGCTGCCGCTGTGAATCCTCTCTCCTCCCGCGTCTGCGTGCATCGGGAGAGAGGGCGGCCGCGCGCGCATGTGTGTATGTGTGTGCGCGGGCAGCGGCTCATCATCCTCGAGAGGCGAGGAAGAAAGAGCAATCGAGAGAGAGAGAGTCGCGCGTACAGTGTGCAGTGATGTTGGTGCTGTGCCTGTGTGTGTATACTCGTCGCCGTTTCTCGCTCCAAGCAGTCGTCGCTGCGGCGATCAGCTGGTGTCGCTGGTATGGGTGTGTGCGTGTGTGTGCCGGTCTGCGGCCTTCCTCGGTCGCGACTTCTTATCCTCATTCCCTCAACAAATAATAACAATACCCCATTAATAACAATACTCATTGAATGTGAGAAATGCTCGGCTCTGGTGACGGGCGACTGGGTCGCTATTGACTGCCCGTATTTAATATTATTGGGACGTGAAATACACGTCACAAACTCTCCCCCCCTAAACGGGACACACCGCCAGGAGTGGACTGGTTATTCCAATAATCAACGAGACTCTAAGTGGGCCATTGTATCCCATCAACGCGATTCCCGAACAACCCTCGGCACCAGAGCTTTTGCAAAAAAAAAGCAATATATATATATATACATCTATACACTTAAACTAATCACTGAAAACAAAAAAAAATGTATTAAAACCTCCACCTTACTCCCAATCCGACCACAGAGCAACCGCGCTCATAGATCGCGCGACCCTAGGGGAAATCATAAAAATAAAAAAATTCCAAATAAATAAATATATAATAAGCCTTTTAACAACTTACTGGGCATGGGTATGCCTCCGTCACTCCAGGTTTCGGTCGCTACTAGTTCTCAGGTTATGCCCCTTTGGTCGCCGATGCTTAGGGTCTCGGATGGGTCACTATTAGCATGGTGGTCGCTAGATCGTCAGGTTGCCCTCCTTCTATGGGTCGCTTCTATGGCTCTTCTCGAGGCGGTGGGCCTCCAAGGTGGCTCGTAGCAGGGCAGCTCGATCGTGTGGCGGAAGGTCCGAAAGGCTCTCCGCCAGCCGCTGGATCCTCCCCATGATATCCTCTTGCGGGGCGGCAGCCCTAGAGTGGTCGCTTGGTGGGTCTGGTGGTGGGTGCAGTACATGACGCGGGGCTGGCGTCGGTCTCTCTGGGTTCCTAAGACTCCGCTCCGGCGGGGATACCGTCGCTGAGGGCAACGTAGACGGTTGCGAGACCCCCCGCGCCGGAGCCGGTTCCCCGGCTGTCGACGACGCCGTACCCGTCCCCGGCAGAGGATCGCGAGGTTCGTCTCGTAGGCTCATGCCCAGCGGGGCCGATCCCCCCTCATACTTCCACCGGACCCAGTCCCGGTGAGGCTCACTGCATCTGGGGCAGCTCGTCACTTTTACGCCCCGCCTGCCGCAGTTTCGACACCAAGTATTTTGGCGGGGCCTCGGACACCTCGACGATATATGCCCCTTCTGCCAACAATTGTTGCAAGCCCCCTCAGGAGGGTCAAGCGTCGGGTCAGAGGGTATGGGGACTAGTCCGTGGCTAAACATAATGCCCGTGAGCTTCACCCGGCGGGTCTCCACCGGCTCGACGGACACCGGCCGCCGACTGCTGAGAAGCACCGGTCCCGGGGGTGGTGACTGCGCGCGCATGGCTGCCACCCTCTCGGCCACCGGCGACTCGTAATCATCTAACTGGAGTTGCCGGCGCGGGTTATACCGATGCCTCCGAGCTGAGATAGGGGGAGGGTAGGGGACTTCCCTGAACCCGGCAACCTCTCCACTCACGGTCAATTCCTCGTCCAGGTCCCAGGCCAATGGGGTCCTTGACGGCCCTGTTTCCAGGGGAATCGATGGAGGAGTCGGGTGCGTCGGGGGTATGTCGGGTTCCGGACAAGGTTCCCTTGATTCCTCCCCTTCTGGAATCTCCCGTTGACTAGCGGCACTATGATGTTCTTCTGAAAGCGGTTCCTCCGTTTGCTCCACCTCTTGGGCCAGACGACGAGATATCGCTCCCGTAGCCCGAGCAGCCATCAGGCGCGCTGCCAAACTCCCCACGGGTGGAGGAGGGTGTTCAACCTCCACTTGCTGAGGGACGGGTTGGAGTCGGCGGTTCCTCATCCGCTCCCGGATGGCTTTCTCTTCCTCCTGCTCATCCGCCCAGGTGACTCGTCTCGGGTCGCTCGGGGCGATCGACGCCATCTGGTCTCTTGATGGTTCTGCTCCGGTGGGGTCGCTGACCTGGGTCGCTACGAACGACATAGCCCGTGGCTCGCAGTGAGGGGCGACCCCGTGGCCCGCCATTCCTTGCCCAGCTTCCTGGACCCTCCAATCCTCTCCGAGTTGCTGGGTATCGTCGTGTCCCGATGGAGCGTGGGTTCCAACCTCGATGTCCGCGGGGCCCATGGGTTCCACTTCAGCAGGATAGGATGGGGGCAACTCCCGTGGGAACTCCTGGGTCTGGGTCGTAGCCATCAGGGCGTTGAAGGCCCGATTAGTCTCCTGCTGCTCCCACTCCTGCTGCACCGCGGTTTCCCATTCGGGGGCGGTCATGGGGCTATCTCCAATCGTAGGTGGAGGGCTACGAAGGGTCGCCATAGCTTCCACTTGCTGTACCCGATCGTCATTCAGGATACGGCAGCTAACGGGGTATTCAAACTCGGGATAAGGGTGGTGATCTCCTCGGCTCGTTCGGCCTCTGCGTACTCCCCTAGCTCTGAACATTATGATCGGTGGTTCTCTTCTTAAATCTGTGAACATAACGACAAACAAAAAAAAAATATAACAACTTCGAGGTCGCTGGTAAAGAGGGGGTCGCTACTACGGGGCTCTCCCCCTTGGGGGAATATTTTCAATTCGCTCACGTGCACCTCGGGTATTCTTTTATCCTCACCCATATTTAGCACGTATACCAGCGGAGACTTAACTTCTTTGATGGCAAACGGCCCGTCAAACCGGCCAGCTAACTTAGCCGAAAAACGCTTGTCTTTGTTTGACAAGTGGTGGTTTGCCCTCATTACTAAGTCTCCTACCTGGAATGTCGCCTCCTTCCTGCCACGATTGTAGTATTTAGCTTGTCGCTCCTTTGCAGAATCGATATGCCTGATTACTAGGTCGCGTAGGGCATCAAGTCTTCTTACTCTCTCTAACCAATCTTCAGGGTCGCTACTAATAATTGGTCGCTTTGGCTCTACTTCTCTTCGTAAACTCTTCACCGGCCTTGGGTGTCGTCCATAATTCAAGAAGGCTGGTGATACCTTGGTGGTCGCTTGCATGGCAGTGTTGACTGCATGCCTAAACTCATGAAGATGGGCATCCCAATTCCGATGGTCTTGTTTTACGAAGGTCGCTATCATGGTCTTTAGGGTTCGATTGCTTCTCTCCACTGGATTGGCTTGCGGATGGTACGGTGGCGTGGTCACATGGGTCACTCCATACTCCTTCAGCGTGGCGGTCAGGTGCTTATTGATGAACTCTTTCCCGTTATCTGTGAGTACGTAGTTCGGCGTCTCCCACCGAAACAAGATGAGCTCCTCTAGGGCGCGTGCCACCGACTTGCCATCCGCCTTCCTCAGCGGCTTCAGCTCGATCCACCGCGTGAAGAGATCTTGGAATACCACCAAGTATTTGAATTGGCTCTTACTTGGTGGAAATTCCATAAGATCTGCTGCCACTACGGCCCATGGTCGCTCTACAATTCTTTTGCCTAGTAGCCCTAGGGGTCCCGTCTGAGAGGACTTGTGCTTCTGGCATTCGAGACAAGCCTGGACGAAGTGGCGCACGTCGTAGTACATGCCTTGCCAGTAGTACTCGCGGGCCACTCGGTCATAGGTCTTCTCAAGTCCCAGGTGTCCCGCGGAGGTGATGGAGTGGCTCTCCGTTATCACTCTCTCACGGTACTCTACTGGGACGACCAGTCTCCATCCTTCTTCTCGAGATGTCACTGGGTCTAATAGGGGGTCGCTACGTAATTTGTACAACATGCCATCTTCAATTCGCCAGTCTGGGAATCGGTGTGGGTGTCTTTGTACTTCTTCCATCCTCGTTACGTATCGCTCGTCCTGTATCTCTTCAAATCCAGCTATTTCCCCTCCATCTTCATACATCCTGGACAACGCATCAGGCACTTTCAGCAGAGTGCCCTTCCGATGGATTACTTCGAAGTCCCACTGCTGCATTTCAAGTGCCCAACGGGCTAGTCGTCCAGTAGGGTCCTTCAGATTACGAAGCCATTGGAGAGCGCTATGGTCGGTGATGGCCTTGAATTCGTACCCTTCAAGGTATGGTCGCAACTTCTTAATGGCCCATAATAACGCCAAGCATTCTCTTTCGGACGTGGTATAATTTCGTTCAGCCGCCGTGAGTACTCTACTCACATATACGATGGGGTGGTCTCCATCATCCCCTTCCTGTGTCAAAACCGCCCCAATCGCCACTCCGCTTGCATCACTCTGGACCGTGAAGGTTTTGCCAAAATCTGGTCTTGCCAGGACCGGAGCTACCGTTAGCGCCTTCTTTAGACCTTCAAAGGCCTCTTGTTGGTCGCTATCCCATTTCCATTCTTGCCCCTTTCTTAGTAACTTCACTAACGGAATTTTCATCTCTGAGTCGTTCTCAATGAATCGCGAGTACCATCCTACCATACTCAGAAATCGTCTCAGCTGCTTGACGGTCTTCGGCGCTGGATATTCTGTCACTGGCGATACCTTTTCTGGATCTGGTCGCAATCCATCTTTATCAAGCAAGAAGCCTAAGTACGTCACTCTCGAGCAGCAGAATTCGCACTTTTTCCGATTTACTACCAATCCTGCTTCGACCAGCTTCTTGAGAACCAGCTCCAACCATTGGAGATGTTCCTCAAAGGTCTCGGTCGCTATAATGATGTCGTCCAAGTATCCAAACACATATGGTTCATACTGGACGCCAAACAAAGCATCGATCAGGCGTTGGAAGGTCATGGGCGCATTCGTTAGTCCGAAGGGCATTTTTACAAATTGCCAAAGCCCTGACCCCGGCACTGCAAATGCTGTAAATTTCTTGCTGCTTTGCTACATCGGTACTTGAAAATAGGCTTGCTTGAGGTCAATTTTGGTCAGATATTTGGCTTTACGCAATTTGTCCAATATGGAATCCATGCTCCTGATAGGATATGCATCCTTCCGGGTCACTTTGTTGAGGTCGCGATAATCTATACAAAATCTATAGCTCCCGTCTGGCTTCTTGATGATTACCGGGGCGCTACTCCATTCACTTGCCGATCGCTCTATTACTCCACTCCTAAACATCTTCTCTATCTCTTCGTGTACTACTTGCAGAAGTTTGGGTGACATTCTCCTTGGCCGATGTTTGATGGCGGCTGCGGAGAGTACATCTATGTGATGTTCGGTCAGTGTGGTCGTTCCTAAATTTTCCGATGGCGGAGGTAAAATCTTGGTCACTAGGTCTTCTATGGCTTTCCGCTGCTCGTCGTCTGCCTCGGTAATTCCGGCGCATTCGGCGTATGCTGGGGTCGCTTCGATTTCCTCGTCGTCCCAAGATTGCTTCCACGGGCCCTCGTTAGTCCTCCACATCCGTCTGCCGTATCTTACATCAACGTCCCATGGGGTGGTAAAGTCCTGTCCAAGTAAAATGTCGTGGTCGCAAGGATCTACGGCTCTTACCGTCAGCTTCCTGGACCTGCCATCCAATTCCATGTTGATGTCCAGATACCCCAATACTTTCTTTGTTCCACCTAACACACTTCTTATAACAGAGTTCGCTGGTCGCAATCGGTCCTTGAACTTAGCCGCTATCTCTGGTCCTACTAGGGAGACCGTGGCTCCTCCATCAATTAGGGCTCTGTACGGTCTACCACCTAGTATTACCTTCGTGAAGATGCGGTTCTCTGCGCTCATACCTGCGACTTCGACTTCGCCTGGTTCCGGAACCTCAAGTTGGTCGGCCTCCGGCGTACGTAGTACGCTGCTCTCCCCCCCTAGACTAGATGTGGGCACCCCAACATCTAGGTCTGTAACAAAGGTGGAGGAGCCCTCCAACGAGGGAGTGGACACCTGTGACCCTTCCAGAAGGTCGACCGCCTCTCGTACGAGGGCTAGGTGCTCGAAATCCTTCTGCTCGTCAGCTGTTGGATGGAGCGCCGTTACGTCGGACCCTTCGAGGATCGGTAAGGTTGTCACTCTTTCGGTCACCCTGTTGCTCTCACGACTCTCTCTATTCTCTACTTTTTTTTTCTCTTCTCGAATTTTGTTGCTCTCACTACTCTCTCTACTCTCTACTTTTTCTCTCTCTTCTCGAATTTTGTTGCTCTCTCTACTCTTTCTACTCTCTAATTTTTCTCTCTCTTCTCGAATTTTGTTGCTCTCACTACTCTCTTTACTTAATGGTATTGTGGTCGCTATTGGTGAGGTCCCATTTAATCCTCCGCTGTTTGAAGTATTGCTCCATACTGGGTGGGTCTCCCCATCTGACAATGTGGACTTAATACTTTTATCTGCCTCGACTCTCATCGATCCACTTCTCTCTTGGTCGCTGCTAATTTTCGCGTTCTCTGGGGTCGCTATTCTCTTCTCCTGTATGGTCGGTTGGGCGCTATGCTGGCTTCCCTTTATTGTTGCCAGTTGCGTCCCGTTTGCGGTTGCTGAGGAGGTATGGGACTCTTCTGCCTCCCCTGCATCCCGTTTCCCATGGCCTGATTATTTGGAGAAGACTGCCATGCCGGCTGTCTATTGGGACATTCGCTTGCATAGTGTCCCATAGCCCTACACAAGTAGCATGTCCTTTGTGGACATTCTCTTGCTCGGTGCCCTACCGTCTGGCATGTATAGCATGCACCATATACTGGTATATTTTGGGCAGAAGGCCCATTTTGGTCTCTAGTTCCTCTCGTTTTATAGGCGCCTTGGCCGGTGAATCCTTGGGCTTGACCACCTCTACCCTGAAACGAGTTAACATTCTGGGGAGGAGACCATTGCCAAGCGGGCACAAAACTCGGTCGCAGTGGATTCAGCGGTTTGCTGTGCGTCATCGTTGCGGTCGCGTTGTGTGAGGCTGGCTGTACTGGGGTCGCTTGTACGTTGGCCTCAGGCCTTTGATTCTCCTTGGCAGCGGCTACCGCATTTATTTGTTTTTGTTTTTTCTTCGCTTTTCTATTCTAATTTCTCTTTCTCGCCAGTTTGGTTGTCGCTGATGTGCTGTCGCTAGTGTCGCTTTCTGGGTTCGATTTCTCGTAGGCTGCCGCTACCTTACGGACTGAGGGTGTCCCAGAGTATGCTGCACCTGGTATGCTCATCTTCTCCTTTGGTGGAGGCTCTTCAAACCGGTCATCTAGTTCTTTCTCCTTTTCCCAAATTCTTCCTAGTTTCTCTATATCCTTGAGCGTCTTGATTTCTTTCCCCGCCATGAAGTGTCGATAGTCTTTCCTCAAGCCCTTGTAGGCCTGTTTTACTATTGTTTTCCTGGAAGGGGGTCGCTTAAAGTGGTCGACAATGTATTCTACGCAGGATATATAATTGGCAATCTTTTCTCCTTTTGCCATCGATCTGTTCCGTAAGTCCGTCATCGTGTCTTCTTCATCTCTGTGACCCAAATACTGCCTTCTGAATGCTTTTTTAAAGTCTTTCCATGATTTTAAGTCTGGTCGCTTCGATCGATACCATCTGCTAGCATTTTTCGAAAAGATCGATGGTAAAGCATTCAACAGCTCCCTATCGCTCATGGCTAGGCTTGCTTTGCAATCCTGCAGCCGGTCCAACATTTCCTCTGGCTCCTTATCTTCCCCATTGAATTTTAGGTTCCAGCTCTGCAATATTTTAACATTCTTCCCCGCTATATCTGCATTCGAATGACTTTTCCTATTTTTTTGTTTCATGTTCTTATCTTCATATTCCGAATCGCTAGTCGATATCGACTGGTTCCGTTTGTGGCCTCTCCTGTGTTTTGTACTTCTTTTATTGTGGTCGCTATCTGAATCTGATGACGTTGTATTACCGTCGCTACTTGTGGTACTATTACTCGAACTCCTATGTCTACGGTTTTTCATTTTACGGCTATCTTTCTTCTTTACTAATCTTCGGTCTAGTACGCTACTTTCCGAGCTACTCGATGACAGTCGCTTTCGTTCTCCTCTTCTCTGTTTTGATGCTTCGGTTTGCTGGTCTGTTGGCCTACGAACGGTGTTCACCTTAGGCCTCCGAATCTCTGCCACTTCGTGATTTCTGGGTCGCTCTCTTCTCTCTTGAGATCCCCTCGGTGGTCTCGGATTGTCTACGTAATCCTGTGGGTGTGCTACCGGAGGTGGGACTACTGGAGGTTGTGGCGCGTATACCGGTTCTCGGAGGAGAATTGGTCTATGTTGTGCCATTTTCAGATGTTCACACTCCTGCAGTAGCCGTTCGTATGGTCCTGCCCCTCGTTGAATGGCATCTTCTTCTCGATTCTTATCTTCTTCTTTGTTGCTTACGTCGCTACTATCTGTTGAGTTTCCATTTCTTGGGTTACTGGTTATGGGGTCTCTATGTTTTACTTGTCCAATATATTGAATACTGTCGTTCGGGTTTATCCTCTGCAGTGGCGTTTGGCTTTGTGATGTTCCTGTCGGATTGTCACTTCTTGCTAGGGGTTGCCCCCTCTGACTAGTCCCCGGACCGGCCCCGACGTTCGTTGCTTGTGCCATTGCAGGGGGTCGTGTGACCGACGGCGCTGCGGTGGTTGGCATCGAAGGTAACGTTGGTTCCGAAGCCGTTGACGCTGATGTAATCAATTGTATTGGTCTCTGGATCATTGGTACCGCGGGAGTTCCCGTACTGGAATCCGGTGATGGATGATTTCCTGTATAATGGAAAAGTGGCTCTGGTAGCCTCCATTGGTAGCCGGTTGGTATCATCTTCATTAGTCCCGGAGTATATGCCAACTGTGTATGACTGCTCATCGCTAAGATTTGCGGTGGAAACCCTGTTTGCACTCTTGGTCGTGTGTTTGCAGACACCATCTGCATCGCGAAGCTATCCGTTGGTCCCCGTGTACGAACTGGTGTCGTCGTAGTGATAGTGGTGGTCGCTTTGCTTATCGTTTCTAGCGTAACTACTGGTACATCGGTCGTTTGTTGTTGTGTTGTGACTTCTTGAATCTGCTCCGTGATTGCCTGTCCCTCTTCTTGGCTATACTCCGTTTCCGTGCTTTGCAACTCTACATCTTTGGTCCTTCTCTTAGGCTTCCTACCTCTTTTCTTCTTCTGAGGTATTTGTTCAAAAGATTCCTCTCGCATTATGGCCGCCGATGTTGCTGGTACCTGATCCCATGGTCTTTCGTCCCATACTGTATCCCAATTTACTGCTGCCTCTGGTTCCACTGACCTAATACTTGCCCGCAAGAGTCTGTCTCTAAGTTGGGCTGTTGTCCCAGATATGCTAAGTCCCATCTGATCTAGAATTATTATAAGTTCGCTCGGGTCCATCCCATTTATTCTACTTGATACTGCCATTCGCTGGCGTATGCGCGGATCCTTCTTTGCTGCTTGTCTTGTGTTCATTTTGTACTCTACTCATACACTAAGGGACGAAAACAAAAGCAGCGGTTTGGTCGCTATTTACACTCTACAGTTACTGCAGTATTCGCTATGTTGGGAGGGCCCGCCCAAGTCTTTGGAATCTTTTCAAAGACGGGGATTTAACTTGCAATACCTGGTGCACGTGAATGGAGAGGTCGCAAATAAAGGAATCAGTCTTAACTCTTTTACGGGACAATTTTCCTGCCTAACTACTGTGTCACTAATTTTCAATTTTTATAATGATTTATAATAATAATATGTATATTTATATATGTATGTTACTCTGGAGATTACCGTATGTACTTTTGCTAAAGGGACAAAAGGAGATAAACAAAGAAAATAGCTTCTTTTCTTGAGGTCTTCTTTATCGGTTCCTTTAGCTGAAAATGCCTACTCGAAATTTGTTTGCCTAGCTCTTGAGTAGCTGCTGAAATACCCTGATGCGAATCTAATAAAGTCGCTATTCAGTTTTCAGTAGTTCTTGGTCTTCTCTTCTTGTTTATATCTGAAGTAATAATCTGAGGTTTCTTCTTGGTCGCAATCAATTTTCAGTAAATAATTTCCAATACAATTAAATAAATATAAATATATGTAATAATCAATTTTTCCTTTGACACAGTAGTTATACAATAAATACAATAACTTTAGTTGTTGTATTTTTATACCCAATTTCCAGTAGTTGTTACAAAAATTTTACTCTTAACTAATTATAAATCGTTCTTACTAATCGATTTGGGCGTAGTAGCACAGCAATAATATTTTGTGGAGGTGTTCGCAAAATGAATTTTCCCTATACGGTGGTGTGACTCCTACTCTACTACTTTAAGTCGTTGAGGAGACTTGAAAAATAGGACAGAATTCAGAAAATTACACCCAATTAATTTATCTATCACTCTAGCTCATTACTCAAATTTCACCAAATCTCCAACAAAGATTTTCTGAATTTGTCTCCTATTTCCCCCACCTTCTCTATTTATCGCTATTATATTCAGTGCGTCGCCGCAGCCTTCCGCTTACACTGGTAATTCGCTATTTTCTTTATATATCGCTACAAGCTTCCTCCAATAACCGAAAATTTTCAATACTCAAAGAATCCTACGAAAGGTCTCAATTGAAACGAAAATTTTCTTCACTACACACCCAACCTGTGAAAGCCCTCAATAAATCGCTCAGAAATTTTCGAAAAATTTCCAAGAATATCAAAAAAACTCTCAAATCCAAAAAAAAATTTTCAACAAAAACCCTTAAAAAAAAATATCTTCGAAAATTTTCAAAATCTCAAAAAAACTCTTCCTTCCTTTAGAACCTTCCTCACATAAAAAAAAATTTTTCCGGAAAATTCTGAAAATCAAAAATTTTCAAAAAAGTAATTTCGGAAAATTCACAAAAATATCCAAAAAAATTTTCCGGAAAATTCTCAAAATCGAAAAATTTTCAAAAAATAATTTCGGAAAATTCTCAAAAATATCCAAAAAATTTTCCGGAAAATTCTCAAAATCGAAAAATTTTCAAAAAATAATTTCGGAAAATTCTCAAAAATTTCCAAAAAAATTTTCCGGAAAATTCTCAAAATCGAAAAATCTTCAAAAAATAATTTCGGAAAATTCTCAAAAATATCCAAAAACTTTTCCAGAAAATTCTCGAAATCGAAAAACTTTCAAAAAATAATTTCGGAAAATTCTCAAAAATATCCAAAAATTTTTCCGGAAAATTCTCGAAATCGAAAAATTTATTAGTCGATTACCCCAAGTGAAAATTTTCTAAGTCCAATTTAGAACCCAATAGCTCAAGTGAAAAAAAAAAATTTAAAGTCCCATTTATAACCCAATAGCTCAAGTGAAAAATTTTCTAAGTCCTACTTATAAATTCCTTAAACACACAAAAATTAATTTTTCCACTTTACCGAAGTTTCCATACGACACAAAAAAAAACGTTTTAGTCGCTGCACTTTCGCTGGCTCGACACTGTGTAAAAAAAAATTTTTCTGATATTTCCCGAACTTTCTTAATTAATTTATTTTGCTATTTTTCCTGTTTTTTCCTGAGTCACTAAGCCCCCGTTGGTACGTCATTTGTAACACGGCATTCGTTACTGAAATTTCGAAACCACTACATTAGTGATGCTTACCTTTGTCTCGACACTTTACCAAATTTTTCTCAATTAATGGGCGCCAGGTAAAGCGCGGCTAACTCGTCACGAGCCCCCTTTTTCCCAGAGGAAGTTCCGTGAATAGGAAAAATCAGGAATGCACAATTTATAATAATTTCCCACAAATTTTTCTTTAAATATATATATAAATTTATTTCTCCTCGTCGGTTAACACTATCGGTCGCAAGTTACAATATCCTTACATCTACGCGGTCGCGATACACAAAAATGGCTACGCTAGCCGAGTCACGCGTCCCTCGCTACTATCATATTAACCTCGTCTCCCGTCTTCCTGAGTCGCGGAAATTTCCCCACAATAAGGTGTAAATTCGTTACTGGTCCGACCCGCACTGAATTTTATCTCTCGGTGTCACACCACCACGGCTTAATTTTATATGTGCCCCGAGCACATGGCGGCGAAGTACATTAATGTTATAATTCGCTTGCAAGTGCCGAGGGAAGCTCGGCAATTACAGCCCACTCACCGTGGTTAATCAGGCGCGTCCGCGGTGTTTGTCCTCTCAGGTCGCAGGTCGCCAAAAAGACTCTCCAAAAACTATCGCTCGCCGGTCCTTTTTTTTCTTTATAGGTTTTCTCCACGCGGTCTTCCTTCTCTAACGGTAATCCAAAAATGTTCGACTCTCTCTCTTGAAGGCCGGGCAGTCAATGCTCAAAACCGGAGAGGGCGGAAATCTCTTCCAAAATTTTAGCTTTTCTCCTCGCGCAACTTCAGCTCAAACTCCTGTTGCTTCCGCCCTTTCCTTTACGGTGATTGGCCTTGATTTTCCCTAGATGCAAAAATCAAGGCCAAGTCCGCGGTGATTTGAGTCGCTACTCCTCATTGGCTCGCCTCGCTAATACCGCCCTGCTTACGCAGCGCGGGCAATTATGAATTGCTAGATATACACGCGCGGGCAACCCGGCGTGTATATCTATATCGGGCGCTTTCGGTTATATCGCCGCCGGACCAACACAGTTGGCAGCGGCGACGTGCGCGCGTCGGCCTACGCTAGGAGAGGCCGGCAGCTTCATGCGGCTCGCGGCGCGGCGGCTGCTAGCTCTCCCCTCTACCGACAGCCGAGTCGGTATCTCTCTCTCTCTCTCTCTCTCTCTCTTGGCTACAGCCGAGATGGTGTGCCTCGAGGAAGCCGCCGCTGCCGCTGTGAATCCTCTCTCCTCCCGCGTCTGCGTGCATCGGGAGAGAGGGCGGCCGCGCGCGCATGTGTGTATGTGTGTGCGCGGGCAGCGGCTCATCATCCTCGAGAGGCGAGGAAGAAAGAGCAATCGAGAGAGAGAGAGTCGCGCGTACAGTGTGCAGTGATGTTGGTGCTGTGCCTGTGTGTGTATACTCGTCGCCGTTGCTCGCTCCAAGCAGTCGTCGCTGCGGCGATCAGCTGGTGTCGCTGGTATGGGTGTGTGCGTGTGTGTGCCGGTCTGCGGCCTTCCTCGGTCGCGACTTCTTATCCTCATTCCCTCAACAAATAATAACAATACCCCATTAATAACAATACTCATTGAATGTGAGAAATGCTCGGCTCTGGTGACGGGCGACTGGGTCGCGATTGACTGCCCGTATTTAATATTATTGGGACGTGAAATACACGTCACAAGATACAAGCTGTGCCAGAGAATGTGTTTTCTCCTTTGCTAGCGTCCGTATATATAGCTATTGCGCCATTCTGTTCTAAGAAGAAGTCGATTACTCCGTTAATATCCTCTAACTCTTTAAGCTTAAAACCGAATTCTAAATCTGTATTAACATAATAAATAATTGATCTATGGTCATGAAGATAGATATTAAAGTTTTTAAGTGGTACGTTTTTGTTATCAAAAGTTTGTATAATACAATATTTTAACATTCTAGGATTTTTATGAGACAAGGTTTTTTTTCCTATGCTTATTTGAAAACATTTTTTTAATAATATCGTATGTAGATGAGTTTTCGTTGGAATATATTTTGCTTAGATGGCTTTTGCAAAGAAACTTAGCTCGTTCTTCTATAAATGTTAATTTTGATTCTGCAATTAATACATTTGTAGGGGTATTTATGCGGTAGCCTAGTGCGGCTCGAATTGCAGCGAACTGTATTTTCTCTATAATATCTTTGTACTTAACTTATTTAGGAAAGTAAATAAAGCTACCATACTCCATAATGGATCTAACATAACTCTTATATGAAATTAGAAGGGTATTTGGATCTGATCTCCACCAAGTACCGCATAAATACTTTATATTGTTGATTACTCTTGAACATCTTTTTTTAATCTCGTTGATGTGTGGTATAAACGGAAGTTTATAATCGAAAGTAAGGCCAAGAAATCGCGCTGTTTCGCTTGATCTGATTACGTGTTCATCAATTTTTATTTCAATTTCGCCTGGTTCTATATTTTTATTATTAAAATGCATTAAGACAGTTTTATGAGGAGCTAATTCTAATTCAAGCTTTCTTAAGTTATATTTTAACTTGTTAATAGCTTTTTCAATCAAGTTTTTGCTTCTTGTGATTGGCGAGATCTTGGTATGCAAAGCAATATCGTCCTCGTATTGCGATATTATAACGCCTTTGGGTAGGCCATCCGTCATATCCCTTACATAAATAAGGTAGAGCGAGGGTGACAGTACACCTCCTTGTGGCAAACCTTTACCTATAATTCCGAACTCATCTCTTAGAGTATTTGTGTAAATAATTCTTTGATGTACTAAAAATTTCACAAATCCTATAACGTTAGCAGAACAACCAAAGGAGACGAGTTTTTGCAGAAATATATCACAGATGACGTTATCATAAGCGCCACATATGTCTAGGAAAGCAGCAAGAAGATCTTTGTGCTCTGAGAGTGCATGATCAGCTTGAAGTGCAAGATTCGCTAAATCATCAATACACGATTTACCTTTGCGAAAGCCCGATTGAGTGATGGGTAATAGATTGAAATGTTCACACCACCAAAGTAATCGGTTTTTTATAAGTGCTTCAAATATTTTGCATAAACATGACGTGAGTGCGATTGGTCTGAACCCTGAATTGTTCGGTTTATTAATGAAGTGTAACAATGACTTTTTCCAGCCCTCTGGATATACATTCGATTTATACATCTCATTGAATATATCAAGTTATAGAAGCTTACATTTAATCGGCATCTTTTTGACAATATCAAAATCAATTCCATCTATTCCTGGAGCTGAGCTATCATTAGCTGCACTTAAAGCTATATTAAGTTCTACAAAATCAAACGAACTACTAAAAAAATCATTTTCATTGCATTCAGGTATCCAATCTGGATCTGAACATGCCCAGGGTGGACTTATTATATTCATTGCACTTTCTATTAAACCATTGTTTTGTAGGTTACTGTCAGAGTGTGAAGCGTTAACTTCTGTCCATTTATTTTTAAAAATTTTGGAATAATGCCAAACATATGAAGAGTCAGTGTGAAAATGTATACTCGCTGCGAATTTCTTAAAGGTATCTTTCTTTTTATTTTTAAACAATCTAGTAGGTTCAGCTACAGATTTTTTATAGGCTATAAGATCTGCTAATTGTTTACTATAACGCCATTTTCTTAATGCTGCTCTTCTAATTCTCTTAACTTTATTACATTCGTCATCCCATCACGGAATTGGATTTCTATGTACATTCATATTGACATTTCTTTTTTAGGTGTACTAGCTATGATAGCGGAAGTGACAGAATTAATGAAGTAATCATATTTATTACTCGGAGAAGAGTTATCATATTCTGATGCTAAGAAATTAACATATTCGGATTCTAATTCTTTATTAAATAGTTCCCAGTTTGTTTTTACAGATTTGAGTTTAAATGATTTTTTTACGTATCAATATTTTTCAACGCTTACTGTGCATAGAACTGGATAATGATCAGATCCGAAGGTTTCGTCTTGAACTAGTACGTCAATTTTATTTGCAAAATTTGTTGTAGATAATAATAAATCAATGTTTGGATGATAATCTCTATGGAAATCAGATCTAATGATTGTATCATAAATATAAAGAAATAAACCATATTCATCAATGCTGTTATATAGCCTTTCACCATTCACATCTGAATCAACGCAATTCCAAATTTGATTGTGCGCATTGCAGTCGCCTACTAAAATGGTTGGGCAATTTTGATTTGCATTTTCAATAATGATATTCCATTGATTTTGATCTAAATTTTGGCCTGGAGCCCTATAACAAACTATAATATCGAATGACGGTAGATAATTAGTAATTCTAATACCACATAACTCTACAGTTTTGTGTGGACTTTTAATGTGAGTGAGTTTATCGTATGCTATATTCATACGTATTAGTATCAAAATTCCACCTCCTTTACCGTATGATCTATTTTTTTTGTATTGTACAAAACCGCTATGAAAAATGTAATTCTTGTCAACATCAGAACCTTGAAGCCATGATTCGACACATACAAATATATCAACTTCCTTCAAAATTGCTGAGAGTTCGTGTTTACGACGATTAATACGGCGGGCATTTCAAAACAAAATACGCAGATCTTTCGACACATTAATATTGGGATCGATTGTGTTTTTATTGGAACACATTTGAATAGAAATAATAATTGAACTAATATAAAATAAAATAAAAATAATTCAGAGGTTTGTAAAGCAGTATCGTCCAAGAAATCGGCACGGTGAGCTGCTAGCCAATTTTAGCGTGTCCATCATGCCGAAAAAATCGGCTTAGGCAGTTCTTTTCTGCATCATCTTAGTAACCAAAATGGGAGCGCGCGCGTGAGTGTGTGTATGTGTGCGTGTATGTCAAATATCATATATTATATTCATGAGCTAATGTAAACATGAGCGTTAAGCGCATACTGTTTACTACGTATAAGAAAATTCTTTCTCGATCAGAGCTTTCTCTCTCTCTATATATTCATATATCACTTGTTTTGATTCGCGCATCAGTGCGCGATAGATTTTCTTCGCGACTAGACCATGTTCTTTAAACTTGGAAGTGTCTTTATTTAAAAGCAATTATGCCTAATGTGTTTGCGAATCATTCTGAAAATAGAAAAAAGTTTGTACGTGTTGTGGGAGAAAAATTGTAGTTGGAAAAAGTGATATAAAATGTTTTGCCATTTCCAGTCATCACGAGTCGCTGATAGTCAAATTTGTTACTAAAAGTTACGATTCATCTAATTCAAAGTTTCCTTCAAGCATTTGCACTACATGTCGTAAAATTCTAACTGAGCATAACAAAGGTACAACTACTCGGGTGTTACCACAGATGCTTAACTATAAAGACATTATTCTACTTAAGGAAACAAGAGCTAATATTGAATGTGTTTGTTACATTTGCCAAACAGCAAGACATAAAGGACATACAAAACTTACAATTGGACAAAAAAGATCTTTGAATTAAACAATCGATGCATCAAATGGATTATTTGGATCAAAACTTACAAATCTTCCCGACCAACATCAAGTTCGAATTGTCAAAAAGTCAGAAGTAAATAATCTTACGTTATATAAGATATGTTTTGCTGAAATTTCGAAAGGTAAGCGGCATGATTGTAATAAAAGAGCAGGATTGAAAGCTTCGGATAATTTGAGTAAAATAATTCAGACACTCCCAAGTGAACCCGGAAAAGTTAAGAAGAGCAACTGTTGAATTTTCATCCAGACATCTATAATTTGAAGATCTTTTCTCTGGATTCAATTTAATCTACAAAAAGTTATTGTTGTGTAAAGTTATATAGAGCAGTTATTTTTTCAACATAGCTGTAAAGTATTTAAAGTTATTTTGTTATATACTTAGTATTTAAAGTTATTTTGTTATATACTTAGTATTTAAAGTTATTTTGTTATATACGTTCGTTGATCTTGGGTTCAAAGCTGAGAGTGGTTAATAAAAAAAAAATAAAAAATCAAAATAAAATATATACGTATAAAAATGGTGAATAAATAAAAATTCAAATTCGTAATTTTTGAATATTTCGCCAGGACAATCAGCTAGGATTTTCATTTGATGTTTTTTTGGTTACTAAGATGATGCAGAAAAGAACTGCCTAAGCCGATTTTTTCGGCATGGTGGACACGCTAAAATTGGCTAGCAGCTCACCGTGTCGGACTCCTCACTTGCATTTTCCGATAAATCGCCGTCTGGGGTACGTATTATTTTCTTGATTCGCGTGATTCTTTCTTTGAGATTATGATCGCGAGGTCAACAATGCCCGTTTTATTTTTACCATATGAATTTTCCAAAAATTCTACTAAATTATCGTACTTTAGCGGGTATTTATTTTCATTAGAATTGAAACATTCTTTTGCCGGTTCGAGTGCATGTGCAAAATCTGTTTTGTTTTCTGACTGTTTTGTCTTTTTAACAACCTTAATAACTTCTTTTTTACCGCTTTTTACAGCAGGGCTTGTTGCCTCTTCTGACGTTGAGGACGATAGAGGATGTTTGATTCCGCCGCTGTCGACCTGCGTTTGTAGTAAAGTTGGAATTGTAACCGGTCCTGGAATTGTTTGAATATTTTCAGTTTTTTGTTGACTAGGAGTATAGTTTATTGTGTTACTTGATGGGATCACGTGGTTTTCTTGTGATTGATGTGAGAACGAGGATTCAGCATTTATGCAATATTTTGCGAGATGACCTTCTTCCTTGCAGTGGAAACAGGTAATTTTCTCTCCCGAAAAATTCAGGGTTAACAAACATTAGTTTTCTAAAACTTAGAATATGGCTCATTTCTGGAAGATTGATACCTCCTCTCATCGAAATAATTTGTGAAACGGGTGTGATACCAACTTTTTTAAGTTCCTGTTCAATGAGAAGTTCCTGTTCAATGAGAAAACTTGGAATACAAGGTTGTACGTTAGATATAATAATTTTCTTAGCCTTTGACACAAGTGGTCTAATTTCTACAGTTTTGCTGCCAATGTTTATCCTTACCTTTTCGTCGACTAGCTTGTGAACAAGCAATTGACTGCTCAAATAGAAGCAAATTCGTCCGTGGGAAATTCGGGAAACGTAGAGAATATTTTTAGGCTTGATTATCTTAACAAAGGCAACTGCGTATTCTTCAACTGTATGGCCTTCTAACTAATAAAAAATTACTGCTTGCTCGCGTGCGTGAACTTTTTCTTGTTGAACCGTAGTCGAAAACGATACTTGAGTTGATACTTGGGATGGGGCCAACTGAGAACTGCTAGCCATTTTTCTATAAGGAATTTGAACGGTCCCTATAGGCAGAGACACAATGCAATCCTCGATAAGACGAGGAAAAAAAAAGAACATTCGAGACACTTCAAACAATAACTTTTGTCACTACACGCTGCACAAATGAATAGATCATCAACATGTGTATATAACTATATGTCCAAGCGCTCAATGTGCGGTGCTTGTAAACACGTCTTAACTGTTCGACGGTTAGCGAGCGAATCCCTTAGCTGAGACGAGTTAGTAATAAAGGAATAGATAGATAGATAGATAGATAGATATACTTTTTATTCATCAAAAGACGAAATTCTTACAATTGCATCTACATGTAGTTATAATAATTAAAATATCAGTCAATTTTTTGTATTTGTTATCTTACATTAACGTTCACTTATTGCATTTCTTATTAAATAATATTATCCGCTGTATCTGTTCGTCAGTTTATAAAATTTAAATATAATGAACTAGGCATAGTCAGATATCACAGAAACACGCTTCGTCAAAAAATAATACATAGAATAAAATAAATACAATACAGATAACATATTAAAAATAAAAAGAATACATACACATACTTTACTAAATTTTTACGTATAACTATCAGTTCAAAATTTAAAACACACTCATTCATGACACTTTTACAATCACGCTAATAAATACATTCACACCTAACACTAAACATATTTAATAAATAAATAAATTAATAAATAACTAAGTCGAATAAATAAATAAGCCAGATAAATAATTAAATTAAATAAATAAATAAATAAATTTAAATAAATAAGCCAGATAAATAATTAAATTAAATAAATAAATAAATAAATTTAAATAAATAAATAAATAAATTTAAATAAATAAATAAATAAATGTAAATAAATAAATAAATAAATTTAAATAAATAAATAAATTAAATAAATAAATAATTCAAATAAATAAATAACCTAAATAAATATCCGAGTCAGATTCAGATTGGGAATACACAGAGATGAACAAAAATAATGTATAATGCGATTCTCGAGAAGTTCACCTTTATGCATTCCCGTCACCATGTAATTGTTTAAGGTGCCTGCTAAACGCCGTTTTATATTTACAAAAAGATGGCAGACACCTCACACTTCTTGGGAGCGAATTCCAGAGGTGCGCACCTTGAACTCTAAATGAGAATAGGCCCTTATCGGTGCGCGACCCCGGAACCGAGAGCTCTTTCATACCACCCCTACTTGAAGTCCTGGCCTGGTTTTTTTCAAAGAGGGCAGTAAGATATGGTGGCTGCCGCATGACAACCGCTTTGTAAAGCAGCAGCCCCATAAAATACTCCCTCCTCACCTTCAGATCTAACCAGTCCAGTTTTTTCCTGTAGGCGGTGATATGTTCATCACGTCTAACGCCACATATGTATCTCACACATGCATTCTGTAGACGTTGTAGTCGTGTCTGGAGCTCCCCTGACACGTCAAGAAGAACCACTGAGCAATAGTCTAAGTGAGGTAGTACCAGTGCACATGCCAGCTGCTTCCTCAGTATCTCTGTGGTGCTTGAACGGAATAATTTTAAGCTATACAGAGCTCTATTTACTTTTCTACTGACCGCATTCAGTTGCGGCTTCCATGTTAACCTTCCGTCCATCACCACGCCGAGGTTGGTGACTGTATCGACAAAGGGAACGTGTACGCCGGTCTGTATCTCAACGCCTTGCAAGTCAAGGTTCTGAACCTGTTTGATGTTATGATCAGATCCAAAAATGATCGCCTTTGTCTTGCCGACATTGAGGCGCAGGCCAGCTGACGTTGCCCAGTTCGACACTGCTCGTGCTACAGCCGACATGCGACTGATACCATCACAAAGACCTTTCAGGGTCACTTGTGTGTAGATTTGCAGGTCGTCAGCGTAACGTATGTGTTCTACACCATCTAAGTCTAGTGCGTCTTGTAAGTCGTTTATGTACAGGCTGAAAAGCAGGGGTCCCAGGACTGAGCCCTGTGGAACGCCAAGATTGGTGGTTAGCCAACCTGAATCCCCGTTTGTGTTTGTGACGACTTTCTGTCGTCTCCCCATAATATATGACTTAAGCCACAGGAGAACACTCCTGGAGAATCCCATGCGCATCAGCTTACGCAGCAGTTTAGTGTGTGAGATGGTGTCGAATGCTTTGCTAAAATCAAACATCAACAAAATAGTCAATAGTTTTTTGTTGTTGTTAATGCCTGATCTTATGTCTTCCGTCATCTTTTAGTAGTGCTGTCTGTGTACTGTGATTCTGTCGAAAACCAATCTGCATCGGGTCCAAAGTATTATTTTCTCATAAAAAGTCAGTTATTTGGTCGTGTACTATTTTTTCCAGGACCTTAGAAAGGAAACTCAGTAGGGCAATTGGTCGGAAATCTGACACCGAAGATGGAACAGGCTTCTTCTTCAAAGGCACCAACTGAGCTTCCTTCCAAGTTCCCGGAAAAATGCCACTAGACAGAGTGGAGTTAAAGATCTTAACAATATGATCTCCCACAAACGGAAGAGCCTTAGCCACTATACTTTGGGGAATGCCGTCTTCCCCTCTGGCCTGTGATGAGAAGTGGGCAACAGCCAGGACCACGTCCGAGAAGCTGACCTCTCGGAAAACAAAGCCGTCATCACTGGTAGTGGTCAGGACGTTGTCAAGTTCTTCATCACCCTCATTTTGGGCGATCGACACCCCCGCAAAGTGGGCATTGAGCTCTTCCGGTGAGAAACCATGAAGCTCCTCTCTTGTCTTTGGCAGAAGGCCCAGAGCCTTGATTTCTTTCCAGATATCTTTCTTATTATCAATCGCTTCAAAAATTCTATTTTGTAAAAATCTTTCCCTTGTTTCCTTCGTTCGTAATTCAGCTTCAGCTGCAAGGCTCTGATACTCCCGCTACAGTCTGTCGTCTTTGGTCCGTACCTAGCGTCGTCGTACGGAGTCACGTTTTTTGTATAGATGTATTAGTTCGGTGTGAATTCTTTTAACGGCGCAATTTTATCTATCACAGCCATGAGGTTGACACTGAGGCACTCTAATTGACTGTCAACACCCGCCGCGGGACCATCGATCTGCGACCAATCACAGTCAGCTAGGTGAGACAGGAGGTCGTCTTGCTGGATCGATTTAAAATCCCTGTAGCTGAACGATTCAGCCACAGGGGATGCAGCAGTTTCGACCCCAATCTCGACCTCTATGATGTTATGATGACTGGGAAAAGGCGCCGGCCGATTGTCCCTGCTCAGTACAACGTCATTATTATCTGTCAAGATCACATCAATCCACGTGTGGGAATCCGTGAGATGATGAGTCGCACCATGATCAATTATTTAAAGGTTACGATTATCAGTCAACCGCCTAACAAATTTTTCATCGGCTGACGTTCCGAGTAGGTTCGCATTCAGATCTCCCATAATAATTTTGTGACTAAAGTCTTGCGTATGTATCGTTAGTTGGTCTGTTAAGTCAGAGCCCTGTGAAAACGGTACGTGTGGTGGTCTGTATATTAAAGCAACAAAGACGGGGGGAAGGCTGCTCTGCTGAACACTGCACATTAAATATTCAGGTATAAATGGCCTGCCCTCCTGTGTTGTTCGAGAGCTGCATAGTAAATTGGCCTTGAAAGTGTTATGAATGTACAGGACCAGCCCGCCCCCTAGTTTGTTGCGATCTAGTCTAAGTAGTGAGTAGTCGTCGATCTGAATGAGATCACTCCCAACATCAGGGTCAAGGTGCGCTGCGTGCTGTGTGTCCAGATTGAAGTGGTACCTCTGAATTGTTTATGCTTCGTGCTTGGCTCCCGCCACTCTGCCGTATTCACCTCACTTAACCTCAAAACACCTGGCCGGGCTTGTGCAGTCATGTTTCTCGTCGGTCATTTAAAATATGCATATTGAAAGGCATATAAAATGAACGTCTATTAATACAAGTGACACAAAAAATTAATCGATAAACCCTAATTTTTAATTTCTGTAATACAGTGAATAGGAAATAATAAAAGTACTTTCTATGATATTCATGGGCTTAAAAATATGTTTATATTGTCAAATAAGATTATTTTAATAAGATAGAATGATTTTCCGATACTTTAAAGTGCATTTAAAGTGGAATAAATCAAAATTTACTAAAATCGCGTGTTAGAGTGTGGCAAGAGTATGACAACTAAAAAAACTACTGCCAATTCATTATCATTTAGTTTCCTCAAACTTTATAGATTGTTCCAATATGAAATTATGTATTCTATTTAATACTGTTATGAAAAATAAAGGTAAAGAGTCTATTACTTTTTCATCAAAATATAAATTGGTTTAAATAAACCGACTCTTATGCGTATGAAAACTGAATAAATAAATCGTTTTAAATAAACTGTAGAGATTGCAGTTTATTCAAAAGTATGTAGAGATTGCAGTTTATTCATAAGTATGTAGAGATTTCAGTTTATTAAAAAGTATCAATAGATTGCAGTTTATTCAAAAGTATGTAGGGATTGCTTTCTTTTTAAGATAATTTATATATTAGTAGAAATGATTTTTGTTCCAGTTTGCCAGAGATTACCAGAGTACACGAAACGTCGGAAAAACATATCAAATTGCCCGTTTTGGTACAAATATGGAAAATTTTAAATTTTTGGCAAACTGTGATAAACTTTAGCAATTTTTGACAAACTTTTGCACAACCGATTTTACTTTTTGACAACGTTTGTCAAAGTTTGTCAAAATTTGCCAATTTTTATCAAAATATGCCAAACTTTACCAAAATGTGCCTAACTTTGCCTGAGTATGCTAAATTATTCTTAATGTTACTATTTCACACCCACTGCATCAAAAAATAATGTTCGCAACACGAGATTAAAACTTTACACCCTTGTTACGAAAACTACTATTTTAATGTTAAAATTGGTTTAGTCCAAATTTTACAATTTTGCCAAAAATGTGCTAAAATTTACCATATGCGTGCCAAAATTGCCTATTTGACACGCTTTTTTGACGTTTGGCGTACTCTAGATAAACTCTAACGAACTCTAGCATATTGTGACACATTAAAGCCAACACAGACAAATATTTTTCCGCTAGGGGCAAACTCGTCTACGTGGGGGATCAGGGGTGAATCGCTCACGGTTTATTTAAAGCAGTTTGTTTATTAACTCTTATGTGAGGGACATTTATAGCTTTTAACAGGTCACGGTTTAGTTAAAATAGTTTATTTATTGAACTTTCATACATGCAGTATTGAGGTTAAAGAGTTTATGGCTTTTTTAAGAGTATTTATTTATTAAAATCTTATACGTGATGTATTGAGGTTTCAGAAATTACTGATCAAAAATTTCCTTCTCCCACTTCCGTCAAGGAAAATAGTTCCAGGATTCGGGAAAAAACATAATGCCTCCCCTGAATGAATGCTTAGATCTTAGATAACATATTTACTAAAGACATTTTTGAAAAACAATTTCGTCGAATTTATCGATTTCGTCGAATTCATCGATTTTGTCGAATTCATCGATTTCGTCGAATTCATCGATTTAATTATAAACTTAACCGATTTTATCTATGATTTTGCAATCAAATAATTCAGTCATTTTATGTGAATTCACTGATTTAATATACAATGAAATCGATTTCATGAACAAGTGCTTCACAGTATAGCAACGTAGGTTTAGCAGACGACATTTTAATGCAAATCATGGTTATGAACCAACGGTAGGGCGAGATAGCGAGTGACTACGGTTTGCGCGCACAGAAGTTCCTAAATCAATTATTCACGATATATGACTCTGTATCGGACTTAAGCGATAATGATAGGAAATCGCGTAAAGGCGGGGCGAGCGCCGTTGCATTGCAATATTTTATTTTCAGGCTAACGCACCCGTTGGACTACCAGACACGTAGTGAGCACCCGAGCAATTTAAACGAGGTGATAAGAATTGCAGTTACATAAGAATTACAGTTACCTTCGAGTGCAAGCAGAGCGCTTGGCCCCCGATGTCGCATGTGCACGTGAACTATACAACCTCGCAGCCTGTAACGGCTCAGCAGGCTCTGGAGGAACAACTATTAAATCAAACAAGACCACACATTTTGTTAGCGGCATCTTTCTGACATCAGCATGGCTTGCCCGGACGACGCGCAGGCCGAGATAATCGGCATGCGAGATAGGCAGATAAGAGCTCGAGTACACACGAGTGCATTTGATAAATGCCTCGTCATGAATGCCAGACCATGACGAGAAAAATCACTTTGGGCTTTCCTCGATGGACAAACTCCGCCGTCATTAACTCGGATTAAGTTGATCAACGAGCATCCGTTTCACTATAAGGAAAACATCGTTTGTTTATTAACAGCAGACAGTTTCCATAATACTGAAATTTTGGAAGTCTTGATTGAGTGGCGGTACATAAAGGCATCTGATATCACGAAATCTAAACATAAGATACGTGATATCTATGCCACAAAGTGCGAAGACATTGATATAATTGGTCTTTTCGTAAAAAATTATTTAGATGAGTAACCCGTAATATCAGTCTTAGAAAGGTACATGCATGCTAATGTCATTACCATCTTTGGTGTGATAAGAGATCTCGCCATTCTCACCTTGTCAGAATGGATAACTTCAGTTGGTCATTTCGATATATTATTCGAAGAATCACCCATGGTAGCAGTATTATATTTAAACAATTTTCTGATTCCCCCGTAGAGGGTCGATCCAGCCATACTAAACCGTACAATGCAAGTACCATTAATTCATGAGGGTAGAATGTATCCACGTCGGACTTCCAGACATGGATCATAGAATTTCTAGCAAACAAATTATTGCGCATTAAAACAAGACTTCCTTTTGTTATAACGGACATACCATAAAGCCCCTTTCATAAACACAGTATGGATTTTTATGACCTCCTTTAAGACTCACCTGAAGGTCATACATACATACTCAGCATTCAGAATTGCTAAACAAAATTTTGCGTCCTCGTGCCAGTTAGGAATGCTTCGGCATTGCAAGTGGCTTGGGCATTCACGGACAAGGTCATATGTTATTTTGTCCCGCCAGCCGCACTACTAGCAGACCAGAGCACGCACTTTTTGAATAAAATGCTGAAGGGTTTTGCAGACATTTTCAGAATTGACAAGTACTGCACACCAGCTTATCACCTTCAATCAAATGGCGGTCTCAAATGTATGCACCACAACTAACTGAATATTTAAAAAAATATACAGGCAATACAAGTGATTGGAGCAAATGGGTTTCGATTTGTCAGCATGATAATACCTTATTAGTTTTGTAACTTTTAAAATACGAAGATTACATCGTGAATCTCATTGACAATCTTTCTACGTAGTAAACCCAGGCTGCACTAAATTTAGTACAAGTTAAATATAGGTCAAAATAGTACTAGGACCGAAGACTCAATGTAATGCATTTTCAAGAAGAAGAGATCGCGTACAGTTTAAAAACCGCTGTTAACTACCTTAGCAGAATGCTTTCTCAAAGAGAGGTTCTGATTAATCGATTTAATTAAGGAATATTGTAATGAAAATTTACAATTAATAAAGTAATTCTATAATTAATCAATTATATACAAGCGTTTAGGTATTGTTAGTAAAAAGATTTAAAGTATTAACGATAAAAAAAATTAAAGACTAATATTTTGTTATTATTTCACAAAAATAACTTTAAAGTTACTATAAGATATATCAATCGAAATGAAATTATGTAAACTGTATAAAAACGTACATATTTTTAATAAGTTCAAAGTATAAAATAACAACAACAAAATTTTCGATTTTTACAAATTTTTAAAAATTAATATTTTTGCTAAAGAATGAGTTTAATATTATCCATTCAGCTCCAAAATCTAATCCGTTCCAAGTTCAAACATATGTAATATGACTGCAAAATATCAGCTCGTGGTTATTTTAATGCAGTTTTTCTTCGTCTACCTTTTTTAGAATCTAACTTGATGCTATTAAAATTCGTTGAATTGGTTATACAAATTGAGTGGAAGTGAGAGTGGCGGTTATTGATCCACTCAGTTGTCGGACTCTGTTCTGAGGCACTACCCAAAAGAAAAGTTTTCGTAAGATCTTCCATAAGATTGCTTTCTTGATCTTATGCAAGATCTTATATGAGATCTTATGTAAGATCTTATATGAGATCTTATGTAAGATCTTATATGAGATCTTATGTAAGATCTTATATGAGATCTTATGTAAGATCTTATATGAGATCTTATGTAAGATCTTATGCAACATCGTATAAGCGAAATTCAATACAGAACTGGCATATAATATCTTTAAAATCTTATGCAAGACACATTGGGTAAATTTGATAATTATTAAAATTTTGTAAATATTCGTTAATCGTATAAATAATGCCAATTTTGAATGTACCATCTGGATAATACCCAAATTTATGAGATTTAAACATTTTCTGAACCATTTTTACCATTTTTATATATTTTGCAATACCATAATGTAAGAATTTACAAAAATTTACAAATTGCAAAAGATAAATACTAAAATGTCCAATAAACTCTTTCAACATTTTCAAACAATACAATTCTAAAATTATCATACTGTAAAAATCAATAAATATCTTTAAGATTTAAAATACTGTTATTTCAAAGGCTTAAATACTAAAATATCCAATAAACTCTTCCAATATTTTCAAACAATTCAATTCTAAAATATTGAAACTGTTAAAATCAATAAATATCTTTTAAAAATTCAAATACTGCAATTTCAAAAGTAAAATACTAAAATACCCAATAAACTCATTTATTGATTTTTACAGTATGATAATTTTAGAAATGTGTTGTTTGAGGATGTTGAAAGAGTTTATTGGGTATTTTAGTATTTTACTTTTGAAATTATAGTACTAAAATACCCAATAAATTCTTTCAACATTTTCAAAACAATGCAATTCTACATTTTCAAACTGTTAAAATCAATAAATATCTTTATGCACATCTGAACGAAAATGACCACTTTTTCCCCTGAAAAGCGAGACCAAAATTACATTTTTTGCCGGCAAAAATGATTAGCGGGAAAAAATTACTTTTTTCCCGCAATTGTGCAATTGGGAAAAAAGTGACTTCACTAGAAACTACTCCAAATTCCTTTATTTCATCAAGTTCTACCAATAACCCTGATTTTCGATTGTCTTTTAACAGTCCATTAGTCCCGCTTTTCAAGTCAAAAAGTAGCCACAGTTGAGATGGGCATAAAGTACTATATGTAACTCGACAAAAAAGTCGTAAAAATATTCGACTTTTTGCCCTTGTTACATAATGTACTATTTAAAAATTCAAATACTGCAATTTCAAAAGTTAAATACTAAATACCCAATAAACTCTTTCAACATTTTCAAACAATAAAATTCTGAAATTATCATACTGTAAAAATCAATCAATATCTTCAAAATTTAAAATACCATCATAGGCTCAAATACTAAAATATCCAACAAACTCTTTTAATACTTTCAAACGACATAATTCTAAAACTTTAAAACTGTTAAAATTAATAAATATCCTTTGAAGTTTCAAATGCTGCAATTTCAAAAGTTTCGATACTTAAATATCCAATATAAACTTTTCATATTTTCAAACAGTACAATTCCAAAATTTTTCAAAGACTGTTAAATCCAAAAAATCCGATTCCAGTGTTAAATACTGTAATTTTAAAATTCTGTTTGAATGCTGGCAAATCTAACCAACTCCGTTCATAGCTTGGAACAGTACAAATTTGCAGACTTTTCCTAAATTTACAAAATTTTTTCAATGCGTATAGTTTTTCAAGATTTACAAAATTTATCAAAATGAACAAAATTTTTCAAAATTTTTAAATATTTTCTAAAATTTCGCGATGTTTTAAAATTTACGCATTTTTGTAAATTTTGAAAAATTCTCGTAAATTTTCACAAAATGCGTAAATTTTGAAAAATCGCGAAAATTTTTTAAATATTTAAAAATTTAGAAAAATTATCTAAATTTTGATAAATTGTGTAAATCTTGAAAATCTATACATTTTGAAAAAATTTTGTAGGTTTAGGAAAAGTCTGTTAATTTTGAAAAATTGCGCTACTTTTGACAAATTGCGCAAATTTTGACAAATTGCGTAAAATTTGAATAAATGCGAAAATTAGTAAATATTTAAGAATTTTTATAATTCTAAAGAATGTTAAGTTTTGATTATCCTAAAAAAAGTTAAAAATTTTGTAAATTTAGAAATATTTTGTACATTTACAAAAATTTTGTAAATCATGAAAAACTATAAACATTTTGAAAAAATTTTGTAAATTTAGGAAGAGTCTGTAAACTTTGAAAAATGTTATAAATTTTGAAAAATCGCGTATATTTGAAATTTTGAGTAAATTTTGATATTTTTGTATATTTCTATAAACGCCGAAAATTTTGAAAAGTTTGTTAATTTTGAAAAATTTTGTAAATTTTCACAGAATGCGTAAATTTTGGAAAATCGCAAAAATTTATGAAAAGGCTGTAACTTTTGAAAAATTTTGTAAATTTACAATTTTCCAAAAATTTTCCAAATTAACGCGATTTTTCAAAATTTACAAAATTTTTCAGTTTACAGACTCTTCCTAAATTTACAAAATTTTTTCAAAATGTTTATAGTTTTTCATGATTTACAACACTTTTCAAAATTTACAGCCTTTTTAAAAATATTTGCGATTTTTCAAAATTTATCAAAGATTACAAAATTTTTCAAAATTTACGAAATTTTACAAAATTTAAGAAATTTTACAAAATTTACGAAATTTTTCAAAATTTACGAAATTTTTCAAAATTTACGCAATTTTTCTAAATTTACGAAATTTTTCAAAATTTACTACATTTTTCAAAATTTACGAAATTTTTCAAAATTTACAAGTTTTATCAAAATTTACAAGATTTATCAAAATTTCCAACGTTTATCAAAATTTACAAAATTTATCAAAATTTACAAAATTTATCAAAATTTACAAAATTTTTAAATATTTTCTAAACTTTTGCGATTTTATAAAATTTACGCATTTTGTGAAAATTTACGAAATTTGTAAAAATTTACAACATTTTTCAAAATATACAAAATTTTTCAAAATTTACAAAATTCTTCAAATTTTACACTATTTATCAAAATTTAGGAAATTTTTCAAAATTTACGCATTTTGTGAAAATTTACGAAATTTGTAAAAATTTACATTTTTCAAAATTTCCAAAATTTTTCCAAAATTTCCAAAGTTTTTCCAAAATTTCCAAAATTTTTCCAAAATTTCCAAAGTTTTTCCAAAATTTCCAAAATTTTTCCAAAATTTACAAAATTTTTCCAAAATTTCCAAAATTTTTCCAAAATTTACAAAATTTTTCCAAAATTTACAAAATTTTTCCAAAATTTACAAAATTTTTCAAAATTTACAAAATTTCAAAATTTACAAAATTTTTCAAATATACAAAATTTACAAAAATTTTCAAAATTTACAAAATTTTTCAAAATTTACAGCTTTTTTAAAAATTTATGCGTTTTTTCAAAATTTACGCATTTTGTATAAATTTACAAGATTTTTCAAAATTTACAAAATTTTTCAAAATTTACAAAATTTTTCAAAATTTACAAAATTTTTCAAAATTTACAAAATTTTTCAAAGTTTACAAAATTTTTCAAAGTTTACAAAATTTTTCAAATTGTACACGATTTATCAAAATTTACGACATTTTCCAAAATTTACGAAATTTTTAACATTTTTTAGAATTATAAAAATTCTTAAATATTTACTAATTTTCGCATTTATTCAAATTTTACGCAATTTGTCAAAATTAACAGACTTTTCCTAAACCTACAAAATTTTTTCAAAATGTTTAGATTTTCAAGATTTACAAAATTTATCAGAATTTACAAAATTTTTCAAAATTATTAAATATTTTAAAAATTTACGCAATTTTTCAAAATTTACAGCATTTTTAAAAATTAACGGGATTTTTCAAACTTAACAGCGTTTTCAAAATATACGAGATTTTTCAAATTTATGGCATTTTTAAAGTTTACCAAATTTTTCAAAATTTACAAAATTTTACAAAATTTAAGAAATTTTACAAAATTTACGAAATTTTTCAAAATTTACGAAATTTTTCAAAATTTACGAAATTTTTCAAAATTTACGAAATTTTTCAAAATTTACGCAATTTTTCTAAATTTACGAAATTTTTCAAAATTTACTACATTTTTCAAAATTTACTACATTTTTCAAAATTTACAAGTTTTATCAAAATTTACAAGATTTATCAAAATTTCCAAAGTTTATCAAAATTTACAAAATTTATCAAAATTTACAAAATTTATCAAAATTTACAAAATTTTTAAATATTTTCTAAACTTTTGCGATTTTATAAAATTTACGCATTTTGTGAAAATTTACGAAATTTGTAAAAATTTACAACATTTTTCAAAATATACAAAATTTTTCAAAATTTACAAAATTCTTCAAATTTTACACTATTTATCAAAATTTAGGAAATTTTTCAAAATTTACGCATTTTGTGAAAATTTACGAAATTTGTAAAAATTTACATTTTTCAAAATTTCCAAAATTTTTCCAAAATTTCCAAAGTTTTTCCAAAATTTCCAAAATTTTTCCAAAATTTCCAAAGTTTTTCCAAAATTTCCAAAATTTTTCCAAAATTTACAAAATTTTTCCAAAATTTACAAAATTTTTCAAAATTTACAAAATTTCAAAATTTACAAAATTTTTCAAATATACAAAATTTACAAAAATTTTCAAAATTTACAAAATTTTTCAAAATTTACAGCTTTTTTAAAAATTTATGCGTTTTTTCAAAATTTACGCATTTTGTATAAATTTACAAGATTTTTCAAAATTTACAAAATTTTTCAAAATTTACAAAATTTTTCAAAATTTACAAAATTTTTCAAAATTTACAAAATTTTTCAAAGTTTACAAAATTTTTCAAAGTTTACAAAATTTTTCAAATTGTACACGATTTATCAAAATTTACGACATTTTCCAAAATTTACGAAATTTTTAACATTTTTTAGAATTATAAAAATTCTTAAATATTTACTAATTTTCGCATTTATTCAAATTTTACGCAATTTGTCAAAATTAACAGACTTTTCCTAAACCTACAAAATTTTTTCAAAATGTTTAGATTTTCAAGATTTACAAAATTTATCAGAATTTACAAAATTTTTCAAAATTATTAAATATTTTAAAAATTTACGCAATTTTTCAAAATTTACAGCATTTTTAAAAATTAACGGGATTTTTCAAACTTTACAGCGTTTTCAAAATATACGAGATTTTTCAAATTTATGGCATTTTTAAAGTTTACCAAATTTTTCAAAATTTACAAAATTTTTCAAATTGACAAAATTTTTCAAAATTTACAGCCTTTTTAAAAATATTTGCGATTTTTCAAAATTTACGCATTTTGTGAAAATTTACAAAGTTTTCAAAATTAACAAAATTTTTCAAATTTTACAAAATTCTTCAAAATTTTCAATATTATCAAAATTTAGGATTTTTTTCAAAATTTAGGAAATTTTCAAAATTTAGGAAATTTTCAAAATTTAGGAAATTTTCAAAATTTAGGAAATTTTCAAAATTTAGGAAATTTTTCAAAATTTAGGAATTTTTTCAAAATTTAGGATTTTTTTCAAAATTTTTCAAAATTTAGGAAATTTTTCAAAATTTAGGAAATTTTTCAAAATTTAGGAAATTTTTCAAAATTTACGAAATTTTTCAAAATTTACGACATTTTTCAAAATTTACGAAATTTTTCAAAATTTACGGAATTTTTCTAATTTTCGGAATTTTTCAAAATTTACGACATTTTTCAAAATTTACGAAATTTTTCAAAATTTACGAAATTTTTCAAAATTTACGAAATTTTTCAAAATTTACGAAATTTTTCAAAATTTACGAAATTTTTCAAAATTTACGAAATTTTTCATATTGACGAAATTTTTCATAATTTCCAAAATTTTTCAAAATTTAAAACATTTTTCTAAATTTACAAAATTTTTCTAAATATACAGAATTTTCAAAATTTACAAAATTTTTCAAAATTTACGGAATTTTTCTAATTTTCGGAATTTTTCAAAATTTACGAAATTTTTCAAAATTTACGAAATTTTTCAAAATTTACGAAATTTTTCAAAATTTACGAAATTTTTCAAAATTTACGAAATTTTTCATATTGACGAAATTTTTCATAATTTGCAAAATTTTTCAAAATTTAAAACATTTTTCTAAATTTACAAAATTTTTCTAAATTTACAGAATTTTCAAAATTTACAAAATTTTCAAAATTTACAAATATTTTCAAAATTTATAGCCTTTTTAAAAATTTTTGCGATTTTTCAAAATTTACGCATTTTGTGAATAGTTACAAAATTTTTCAAAATGTTTATAGTTTTTCATGATTTACAACACTTTTCAAAATTTACAGCCATTTTAAAAATATTTGCGATTTTTCAAAATTTATCAAATATTACAAAATTTTTCAAAATTTACGAAATTTTACAAAATTTAAGAAATTTTACAAAATTTACGAAATTTTTCAAAATTTACGAAATTTTTCAAAATTTACGCAATTTTTCTAAATTTACGAAATTTTTCAAAATTTACTACATTTTTCAAAATTTACGAAATTTTTCAAAATTTACAAGTTTTATCAAAATTTACAAGATTTATCAAAATTTCCAACGTTTATCAAAATTTACAAAATTTATCAAAATTTACAAAATTTACAAAATTTACAAAATTTTTAAATATTTTCTAAACTTTTGCGATTTTATAAAATTTACGCATTTTGTGAAAATTTACGAAATTTGTAAAAATTTACAAAATTTTTCAAAATATACAAGATTTTTCAAAATTTACAAAATTCTTCAAATTTTACACTATTTATCAAAATTTAGGAAATTTTTCAAAATTTACGCATTTTGTGAAAATTTACGAAATTTGTAAAAATTTACATTTTTCAAAATTTCCAAAGTTTTTCCAAAATTTCCAAAATTTTTCCAAAATTTCCAAAGTTTTTCCAAAATTTCCAAAATTTACAAAATTTTTCCAAAATTTACAAAATTTTTCCAAAATTTACAAAATTTTTCAAAATTTACAAAATTTCAAAATTTACAAAATTTTTCAAATATACAAAATTTACAAAAATTTTCAAAATTTACAAAATTTTTCAAAATTTACAGCTTTTTTAAAAATTTATGCGTTTTTTCAAAATTTACGCATTTTGTATAAATTTACAAGATTTTTCAAAATTTACAAAATTTTTCAAAATTTACAAAATTTTTCAAAATTTACAAAATTTTTCAAAATTTACAAAATTTTTCAAAATTTACAAAATTTTTCAAAGTTTACAAAATTTTTCAAAGTTTACAAAATTTTTCAAAGTTTACAAAATTTTTCAAATTGTACACGATTTATCAAAATTTACGACATTTTCCAAAATTTACGAAATTTTTAACATTTTTTAGAATTATAAAAATTCTTAAATATTTACTAATTTTCGCATTTATTCAAATTTTACGCAATTTGTCAAAATTAACAGACTTTTCCTAAACCTACAAAATTTTTTCAAAATGTTTAGATTTTCAAGATTTACAAAATTTATCAGAATTTACAAAATTTTTCAAAATTATTAAATATTTTAAAAATTTACGCAATTTTTCAAAATTTACAGCATTTTTAAAAATTAACGGGATTTTTCAAACTTTACAGCGTTTTCAAAATATACGAGATTTTTCAAATTTATGGCATTTTTAAAGTTTACCACATTTTTGAAAATTTACAAAATTTTTCAAATTGACAAAATTTTTCAAAATTTACAGCCTTTTTAAAAATATTTGCGATTTTTCAAAATTTACGCATTTTGTGAAAATTTACAAAGTTTTCAAAATTAACAAAATTTTTCAAATTTTACAAAATTCTTCAAAATTTTCAATATTATCAAAATTTAGGATTTTTTTCAAAATTTAGGAAATTTTCAAAATTTAGGAAATTTTCAAAATTTAGGAAATTTTCAAAATTTAGGAAATTTTCAAAATTTAGGAAATTTTCAAAATTTAGGAAGTTTTTCAAAATTTACGAAATTTTTCAAAATTTACGAAATTTTTCAAAATTTACGAAATTTTTCAAAATTTACGGAATTTTTCTAATTTTCGGAATTTTTCAAAATTTACGAAATTTTTCAAAATTTACGAAATTTTTCAAAATTTACGAAATTTTTCATATTGACGAAATTTTTCATAATTTCCAAAATTTTTCAAAATTTAAAACATTTTTCTAAATTTACAAAATTTTTCTAAATTTACAGAATTTTCAAAATTTACAAAATTTTTCAAAATTTACGGAATTTTTCTAATTTTCGGAATTTTTCAAAATTTACGAAATTTTTCAAAATTTACGAAATTTTTCAAAATTTACGAAATATTTCAAAATTTACGAAATTTTTCAAAATTTACGAAATTTTTCATATTGACGAAATTTTTCATAATTTGCAAAATTTTTCAAAATTTAAAACATTTTTCTAAATTTACAAAATTTTTCTAAAATTACAGAATTTTCAAAATTTACAAAATTTTCAAAATTTACAAATATTTTCAAAATTTATAGCCTTTTTAAAAATTTTTGCGATTTTTCAAAATTTACGCATTTTGTGAATAGTTACAAAATTTTTCAAAATTTACGTGTTTTTTCAAAATTTACAAAAAGTTTCAAATATCACACGATTAATCAAAATTTACAAAATTTTTCAAAATTTACAAAATTTTTCAAAATTTACAAAATTTTTCAAAATTTACAAAATTTACAAAATTTTTCAAAATTTACAAAATTTTTCTAAATTTACGAAAGGTTTCAAAATTTACAAAAGTTTTCAAAATGTACGAAATTTTTAACATTTTTTAGGATAATCAAAACTTAACATTTTTTAGAATTATAAAAATTCTTAAATATTTACTAATTTTCGCATTTATTCAAATTTTACGCAATTTGTCAAAAGTTGCGCAATTTTTCAAAATTAACAGACTTTTCCTAAACCTACAAAATTTTTTTAAATGTATAGATTTTCAAGATTTACAAAATTTATCAGATTTTACAAAATTTTTCAAAATTATTAAATATTTTAAAAATTTAGAAAATTTTTCAAAATTTACAGCCTTTTTAAAAATATTTGCGATTTTTCTAAATTTACGCATTTTGTGAAAATTTACAAAATTTTCAAAATTTTCAAAATTTTACAAAATTTACAAAGTTTTTCAAAAGATTTGCGATTTTTCAAAATTTACGCATTTTGTGAAAATTTACGAAATTTTTCTAATTTTCGAAATTTTTCAAAATTTACGAAATTTTTCAAAATTTACGAAATTTTTCAATATTGACGAAATTTTTCATAATTTCCAAAATTTTTCAAAATTTAAAACATACCATAAAGCCCCTTTCATAAACACAGTATGGATTTTTATGACCTCCATTAAGACTCACCTGAAGGTCATACATACATACTCAGCATTCAGAATTGCTAAACAAAATTTTGCGTCCTCGTGCCAGTTAGGAATGCTTCGGCATTGCAAGTGGCTTGGGCATTCACGGACAAGGTCATATGTTATTTTGTCCCGCCAGCCGCACTACTAGCAGACCAGAGCACGCACTTTTTGAATAAAATGCTGAAGGGTTTTGCAGACATTTTCAGAATTGACAAGTACTGCACACCAGCTTATCACCTTCAATCAAATGGCGGTCTCAAATGTATGCACCACAACTAACTGAATATTTAAAAAAATATACAGGCAATACAAGTGATTGGAGCAAATGGGTTTCGATTTGTCAGCATGATAATACCTTATTAGTTTTGTAACTTTTAAAATACGAAGATTACATCGTGAATCTCATTGACAATCTTTCTACGTAGTAAACCCAGGCTGCACTAAATTTAGTACAAGTTAAATATAGGTCAAAATAGTACTAGGACCGAAGACTCAATGTAATGCATTTTCAAGAAGAAGAGATCGTGTACAGTTTAAAAACCGCTGTTAACTACCTTAGCAGAATGCTTTCTCAAAGAGAGGTTCTGATTAATCGATTTAATTAAGGAATATTGTAATGAAAATTTACAATTAATAAAGTAATTCTATAATTAATCAATTATATACAAGCGTTTAGGTATTGTTAGTAAAAAGATTTAAAGTATTAACGATAAAAAAAAATTAAAGACTAATATTTTGTTATTATTTCACAAAAATAACTTTAAAGTTACTATAAGATATATCAATCGAAATGAAATTATGTAAACTGTATAAAAACGTACATATTTTTAATAAGTTCAAAGTATAAAATAACAACAACAAAATTTTCGATTTTTACAAATTTTTAAAAATTAATATTTTTGCTAAAGAATGAGTTTAATATTATCCATTCAGCTCCAAAATCTAATCCGTTCCAAGTTCAAACATATGTAATATGACTGCAAAATATCAGCTCGTGGTTATTTTAATGCAGTTTTTCTTCGTCTACCTTTTTTAGAATCTAACTTGATGCTATTAAAATTCGTTGAATTGGTTATACAAATTGAGTGGAAGTGAGAGTGGCGGTTATTGATCCACTCAGTTGTCGGACTCTGTTCTGAGGCACTACCCAAAAGAAAAGTTTTCGTAAGATCTTCCATAAGATTGCTTTCTTGATCTTATGCAAGATCTTATATCAGATCTTATGTAAGATAAGACAAAAAGTTTCAAATATCACACGATTAATCAAAATTTACAAGATTTTTCAAAATTTTCAAAATTTACAAAATTTTTCAAAATTTACAAAATTTTTCAAAATTTACAAAATTTTTCAAAATTTACAAAATTTTTCAAAATTTACAAAATTTTTCAAAATTTACGACATTTTTCAAAATTTACGAAATTTTTCTAATTTTCAAAAATTTTAAAATTTACAAAATTTTTCAAAATTTACAAAATTTTTCAAAATTATCAAAATTTTTCAAAATTTACAAAATTTTTCAAAATTTACAAAATTTTTCAAAATTTACAAAATTTTTCAAAATTTACGAGATTTTTCAAATTTTACGAAATTTTTCATAATTTCCAAAATTTTTCAAAATTTAAAACAATTTTCAAAATTTAAAACATTTTTTAAAATTTACAAAATTTTTCTAAATTTACAGAATTTTCAAAATTTACAAAATTTTCAAAATTTACAAAAATTTTCAAAATTTACAAATATTTTCAAAATTCATAACATTTTTAAAAATATTTGCGATTTTTCAAATTTTACGCATTTTGTGAATAGTTACAAAATTTTTCAAAATTTACGTGTTTTTTCAAAACTTATAAAAATTTTCAAATATCACGCGCTTTATCAAAATTTACAAAAGTTTTCAAAATTTACGAAATTTTTAACATTTTTTAGGATAATCAAAACTTAACATTTTTTAGAATTATAAATATTCTTAAATATTTACTAATTTTCGCATTTATTCAAATTTTACAAAATTCTTCAAAATTTTCAATATTATCAAAATTTAGGATTTTTTTCAAAATTTACGTGTTTTTTCTAAATTAACAAAAATTTTCAAATATTACACGATTTATCAAAATTTGCAAAATTTTTCAAAATTTACAAAAGTTTTCAAAATTTACAAAATTTTTCAAAATTTACAAAATTTTTCAAAATTTACAAAATTTTTCAAAATTTACGAAATTTTTCAAAATTTACGAAATTTTTCAAAATTTACGAAATTTTTCAAAATTTACGAAATTTTTCAAAATTTACGAAATTTTTCAAAATTTACGAAATTTTTCAAAATTTACGAAATTTTTCAAAATTTACGAAATTTTTCAAAATTTACGAAATTTTTCAAAATTTACGAAATTTTTCAAAATTTACGAAATTTTTCAAAATTTACGAAATTTTTCAAAATTTACGACATTTTTAAAAATTTACGAAATTTTTCAATATTGACGAAATTTTTCATAATTTCCAAAATTTTTCAAAATTTAAAACATTTTTTAAAATTTACAAAATTTTTCTAAATTTACAGAATTTTCAAAATTTACAAAATTTTCAAAATTTACAAAAATTTTCAAAATTTACAAATATTTTCAAAATTCATAGCCTTTTTAAAAATTTTTGCGATTTTTCAAAATTTACGCATTTTGTGAATAGTTACAAAATTTTTCAATATTACGTGTTTTTTCAAAATTTACAAAAATTTTAAAATATCACACGATTTATCAAAATTTACAAAATATTTCTAAATTTTCAAAATTTTTCTAAATTAACAGAATTTTAAAATTTACAAAATTTTTTAAAATTTACAATTTTTTCAAAATTTACAAAATTTTTCAAAATTTACAAAATTTTTCAAAATTAAAAAATTTTTCATAATTTACAAAATTTTTCTAAATTTACAGAATTTTCAAAATTTACAAAATTTTCAAAATTTACAAAAATTTTCAAAATTTACAAATATTTTCAAAATTCATAGCCTTTTTAAAAATTTTTGCGATTTTTCAAAATTTACGCATTTTGTGAATAGTTACAAAATTTTTCAATATTACGTGTTTTTTCAAAATTTACAAAAATTTTAAAATATCACACGATTTATCAAAATTTACAAAATATTTCTAAATTTTCAAAATTTTTCTAAATTAACAGAATTTTAAAATTTACAAAATTTTTTAAAATTTACAAAATTTTTCAAAATTTACAAAATTTTTCAAAATTTACAAAATTTTTCAAAATTAAAAAATTTTTCATAATTTACAAAATTTTTCAAAATTTACAAAATTTTTCAAAATTTACAAAATTTTTCAAAATTTAAAAATTTTTTCAAAATCTACAAAATTCTCCAAAATTTACAAAATTTTTCAAAATTTTTCAAAATTAACAAAATTTTTCAAAATTTACGAAATTTTTCAAAATTTACGAAATTTTTCAAAATTTACGAAATTTTTCAAAATTTACGAAATTTTTCAAAATTTACGAAATTTTTCAAAATTTACGAAATTTTTCAAAATTTACGACATTTTTAAAAATTTACGAAATTTTTCAATATTGACGAAATTTTTCATAATTTCCAAAATTTTTCAAAATTTAAAACATTTTTTAAAATTTACAAAATTTTTCTAAATTTACAGAATTTTCAAAATTTACAAAATTTTCAAAATTTACAAAAATTTTCAAAATTTACAAATATTTTCAAAATTCATAGCCTTTTTAAAAATTTTTGCGATTTTTCAAAATTTACGCATTTTGTGAATAGTTACAAAATTTTTCAATATTACGTGTTTTTTCAAAATTTACAAAAATTTTAAAATATCACACGATTTATCAAAATTTACAAAATATTTCTAAATTTTCAAAATTTTTCTAAATTAACAGAATTTTAAAATTTACAAAATTTTTTAAAATCTACAAAATTTTTCAAAATTTACAAAATTTTTCAAAATTTACAAAATTTTTCAAAATTTACAAAATTTTTCAAAATTTACAAAATTTTTCAAAATTTACAAAATTTTTCAAAATTTACAAAATTTTTCTAAATTTACAGAATTTTCAAAATTTACAAATTTTTCAAAATTTACAAAAATTTTCAAAATTTACAAATATTTTCAAAGTTTACAAAATTTTTCAAAATTTACAAAATTTTTCAAAATTAACAAAATTTTTCAAAATCTACAAAATTTTTCAAAATTTACAAAATTTTTCAAAATTTACAAAATTTTTCAAAATTTACAAAATTTTTCAAAATTTACAAAATTTTTCAAAATTTACAAAATTTTTCAAAATTTACGAAATTTTTAAAAATTTACAAAATTTTTCAAAATTAACAAAATTTTTCAAAATTTACATTTTTCAAAATTTAAAAAATATTTCAAAATCTACAATATTTTTCAAAATTTACAAAATTTTTCAAAATTTACAAAATTTTTCAAAATTTACAAAATTTTTCAAAATTTACAAAATTTTTCAAAATTTACAAAATTTTTCAAAATTTACAAAATTTTTCAAAATTTTTACGAAGACTTACTTCAAGACAGTATACGAGCCGTATTTTGTGAACCATCGAATTGTGGTAAAACCAATAGCCTTTTAGCGCTGATAACGCATCCTAATGGATTTAGATTTGAAAATGTCTATGTATACTCTAAGTCACTCAAGCAGTCAATAATACAGTACTTTCCCTTCAGAGAAAACGAAGAAGTCGAAGGTCCCGTAAGTCGCTTCCTAACTCAATAATGATATTCGACGATGTAGCTTGTGAAAAACGAAACAATATCAGAATATGAATCTGAAACGCTTAAACGATGATACGTCAATTCTGACATGTCTTTTATACAATTCAAGGATTGTGTTCAAAGTGCTCGAAAGATGATAAGCACGGATTTCTAATGATTGTCAAGCACAGCGCTATTAATCGAGGTATATATAAATATAGCGCGTTCATAGCGTCAATTATCATTCTACTGTGAGCTGATCAAGTATCAACATGAAGAATTAAGAATTATGATATAGAGCGAAAATTCTTCGCAAACTTCTCAAAGCACAAGATGTATTTAAGAACAAGTATGATTCAATAAAGTGTGATAAAGCTACTTTCGAGATGGCTGTGGGTGAAACTCTTAAACCAATAGTTGACGCTCTTGAAAAGCTTATAACTTTATCTGAAAAGCGTACAACTAGGAATAAACGTATATTGTCTGAAAAAACCTTTCAAAATGTAGATGAGTAAGATGAGAGTGATGTATCAAATAGAAATTATAAAGCCGATAAAAGTTTTGATGAAACTCTACAGAATACTCCGGAAGATCGCGAAACCTCGTTCGAACCAGCTGATGATGAAGAAGAAGATTTATCTACCGACAAGTATATTCTCATGCTTGATTGAGCAGATAATTTAGATAAAATTAATGGAGTACGTAAAGATGACAATGATGGTTACACAAATGGTGACTCACCAATATACTTTGAAGATAAGCGGGTTAAGCTAAAGGATGTGGGATATCCAATGACCCCTGGGTTAGGGGAGTTACTCATCTTGAAATGTCCCAATGGAAAGCTTGTGAAGCGAAATGATGTAGAAAACTATCGCAATATTTTCGAATCAACTAATGCTCACAAGAAACGTTACAGAAGTGATGAGACTAAGTGAAAGTGATTAAATAATATTATCGCTCCTCTATTCTCTGAGTTCTCCAAGAAAGTAGGTAAAGGATTACCGCGATACAAAATTGCTAGAAAAGGTAGCAGGATGGATTACGTGTACTGGGCGATCCCGATGAACTTGTCAATCGTCTTCGATTACTCATAGCTGAGCATTCAGCTGGTAATCCGAGTAACGTGAATAAGACTCACTCAATGAAGCAGTTGATCTAGGGAGTCTACATCGTAAAGTTCAAGCTGAAATTCAAAAAGTGCTTGGCATTACATCTAGATTGAATTTTTTTGAAAACTGATTGAAAACTGATCACTGCAACTTAGATGAAACCGTCGAAGCCCATGGAGATTAGATATATAGGAAATTCAATGATTTTGAAGCCTACATTAAGCCTATATAAGAATCGCTGTCTCAAATCATTCAAAACATTCAATCAATAGATGTTAAAGTGATATCATCGAAGAATGAAACATCAGATATTGCTGGAAGAGCTTCATAGACCTGCTCTTCGCAATTATTCATGATGAAAGTACAATGTACGAGGTTTGGATGAAACTTGGTAAGCAAATTCGGTTGAGATGCAATCGTATGCTCGAGAAAACAAAGGTTACAGATACATGCTTCCCATCATAGACGTATTTTTCAAATATGCTTGGGCTGCTCCAGTCAAACGAAAAACTGGAGAGGAAGTAGCAACTGCTATGAAGTTTGTATTATGTAAAGGTCGTGTACCTAAAACTTTGCATACTGACAGAGGTAAAGAGTTTTACAATTCGAACTTTCAGAACCTCATGAAACACTACAAGATCAATCTATACTCAACGTATAGTAATCTAAAAGCATCCATTTGCGAACGCTTCAATCGTATCATCAAAAATAAAATGTGGATAAAGTTCAGTGTGCAAGGAAACTACAAGTGGCTTAATATTGGTTTGATTTAATGTCAAAGTATACTCCCAGCAAGCATCGAACTATTGGTATGAAGCCTAATAAAGTCTCTGCTATCAATCAAGCTCAAGTTCTGAAACGATTTTCTCGCGAGAGTCAATCGGTGAAGAAGCCAAAATTTAAGCTTGGTAACAAAGTAAGTGTGAGTAAGGTTAAACAACTGTTTGAGAAGGGCTACACACCCAACTGGTCCACCGAGATATTTACTGTGATAGTATCGCAGCCATGAATCCTGTGACTGATCATCTGTCAGACTATCGAGATCAACCCATAACTGCAGTAGATAAACCACGGTGAATTCTATGAGCAAGAACTTTTAAAAGCTAAGTATCTCGATGTATAACCTAGTGGAAAAAGTTCTCCAGAAACGTGGAAACAAAGTATACGTCAGATGCTTGGGATTTGATAGTTCCCACAACAGTTGGATTGATAAAGGTGAAATGTGAACTTTTATGTTATAGAGTCTTACTTTACGTCACAAAGTCGCACTTTTATGCCATAGAGTAACACATTCATGTAATAGAGTAACACTTTCATGTTATATAGTAACATTTTTATGTCATAGAGTAACACTTTTATATTATAGAGTAACACTTTTATGTTATGGAGTAACACTCTTATGTCATAGAGTAACACATTTATGTCATAGAGTTACACTTTTATGTTATAGAGAACACATTTATGTCACGATATTTATGCTAGATTGTTGATTTTGAACATCATTCTACTGTGAGCTGTTAAAGCGACAACATGTAAACCTACGAGAGAATATTCTTCGTAATTCGCTAGATGGTATCATGAACAAATGATAATCTCTATGACAGAGTAGTGCAAGTGCAGAAGCGGATTTTTAGGGATCAATCATCAATCCATCTGAAAATCTTACGACCGATAGAGGAATCAAGTATATGATGTCGGAGGATCACAATTATACATCTAATGAGACTTTTGAATCTTCAGATATTGACAAATCAGCTCGAGATCTTTCATTCAGCAATAAGAATACTCTTTTACTTATTCATAAGTATTTCTGAAAGCTCAAACAAAATTGCAAAAGATACCTTGATACTGTGTATGGAGTGTATAAGCAAGGAAATGAGCTTACGTTGGGTAACTCATCCACTCAGTTAGAAGATAATCATGTCAAAGTAAACGATATAATATATCCGATAACGGAAGGGTTGCTTGAATTACTCTTTAGAAAACATCCTGATGGAAATCTTATCAGTTCTGCAGATATTACAAACTATCATAGTATAGTCAAAGCTATGAGTGCTCATAAAAACATTACCGCAGATGAGTCGATTCATAGTTTAAAAAGTAATAAATTCAATAAGTTTATTGCTCTTATTTTCCTGTCTACTGATCAAGATGGTTATCGATTCGAGAATAAACAACCTACGTCTGACCCCACTCTCCAGTGCAAGAGTAGGAATATATTGCAATACAGTACAATAATGCATCATCTACAGTATTGTCAGATGATACATCTGATATACAGAAGGATGATCATGATCTTGATATGATCAAGGTGAAAAGGCACAATCTGCAGATTGAACCCTCACGTATCAAGACAACAATAAATCTTGAGACGCTAAAAGAGAAGATTCCCTCTTCTAATAAAAATTGAGTAATGAGGAGGATGAAGAATCTTTGGCTAGCGAGGCGTACTAACAATCTCTGATTAGCAATTCTCCACAAGACACTGATAGTAGTGTAGATGAATCTATTCCATCCATTTATGATAGTAATTATATGATTACTACTGGTTTACGAAAATTACAATCGAAATTTGGTTCTAGAATCCAAGGACAATCACATATTGACAATTCATTCGAGAATTCGAGAAGACAAAGGGATAAAAAAAAATTGATTTGATGATTGGGATGATCCTGATGTGTTAGTCAAACGTCTCCGAGTAATTATAGCTAAAAATTCATGTGGGACTCAAAATGACTAGATTAACTTTATCGTCAACGAATTATGTAATGCAGGGTATATACATTGATGTACTTGTTGATTTAAAAAATTTTCCACCATCTTCTCATAATTTCACGGGACAACTGAAGTTATCGGTCAGTAAGTCAAAACTTGAAATTTTCGCTCTAATTTGTTAAAATTTGAATTTACCTCCATTTTGAAGCGCCCTCTGCAGGTGTCAATAATTTTAATTTATTCTCTATTAACAAAATGCTTGGAATTTTAATTTTTTTAATTTACCGCTCAATATTGATTGATAATACCAATCGTCGGTAAGGTAGATTGTTTGGCTACAGTCGAGTTTCTTGGACATCGAAAAAAGTTTTGAGGTTAGGATTCATCTTATGTAAATACACACATTCTCACACATGCAAACACGTGTGTATGTATCCAAATTCATACACAAGAGAAAGACAAAGCCACCCATACCCAAATTATGCTTTCAGGTATATGTGTCAACAGCAGGTCTATACATGTTTGAACGCTAGGTGATCAAGTGGAATTTTCCATCAACGAGATTGTCACAGTACTATACTATACTAGTCTTCCTCTCTGCAGCTCGTTCAATTGAATTTTCAAGAGCTCTCTCTCTCTCTCTCTCTCTCTCTCTCTCTCTCCCTCAGTGAAGCAGTAGGGGAACTGTGGCGGTGCGCGGCAGTGATGCGCCGTGATTGCTCATGGAGGGAGTGGCCTGACACTATGGCTTTCTCTCTCTTTCTCTCTCTCTCTCAGCTGTGCAAGTCTAGACAGGCCAGCGTACGGGTCAGCTCTCGCCGCCATCTTGCAGCTCAATAACCTTATCGTCGGCAAACAACTGCGGTTATCGGTCGGTGAAGTGGATTCACACACATACATACACATACACATAGATATACACACACGCACGCGTGCGAACACATACACACACGCGCACACACACATACACCCACACTTAATCATTGCAGGATTCGCATTGTGAACTCCGGGATTCGTGGAATTGAATGGGTGGCGCCTTGAATTCGCGGTCAGGTGGGGGAACCCAGAATTCGCGGCTGGGTGCGGGAGTTGATGCGTCGGAGAGGCGGGAATAGCGAAAATGCAGCTAGACAACCTCTATTACAATATGAAAGAGGAACAGTGCAGCTGTACATAACCTGATCAGACATTCGCTCGATAAACGATCTACTACAGCAAGCGGAGGAAAAAGGAGAGGGTTTAATAAATGTTCATAAACAAAAAAAACTCACGTATCGTTCGTAATCTGATATCGGGAAGTGGAGTTATGGCCGAAACGCCGGGGTACCATCGTATAACGTATTGATGGCGATGTAAGCAGCGCGGACATGACTGTTTTCAGTGTGGAAACACACCGAAAAAATTCTGTTCTCACTGCGGTAAGAAGGGAATCACCGGCAGAAATTGTCAAGGTATCGGCCCAAAAAGTCTCGACAACAGGTTCTACGTCAACGTAAGCGTAAGATCGCCGAGCTGCAGCGATGACAGATGACACAGAGACGACCCTGAATTAAAGTGTTGAAGGCAGAGCTCGCATACGCTGTGACGAAATCGATCACAAATTCTTGGGTATGGAAAATTTGGCGCATGACATGATCCTGAGCATGGACGTGTTGCTGAAAATGTGCCTAGAAATATATCTTAGTGGTAAAAAAGTACATCTAGGATACAATGAACGAGCAATGGAATTATGTAACGTTCATACAGTAATGGGTTTGAATGACCTCACAGATGATGAGCAAAAAATCCTTGAAGTTTTTCTCGAGCGCAAGGTGTCGACCTTCTAGAAAGTAAAATGGGCTACTCAGATTACAAAGCATGAAATAAAGCTTAAACCTGACCTAGAACCTATAAATTAACGGTATATGCCGCGTAACCCGGCTGTACAGAGTCTCAAGGATGAAGAGGTCGATAAAATGTTTAGTAGAAGGCATTATTCGACCTTCGAGCAGTCTTTGGAGCTCACCCATTGTGATAGCGAAAAAGACAAACGAAAAATACTGTGCTTGTGTGAATTTTCGTCGTCTCAATGCGGTGAGCCATAAAGACGCAAACTATATCCTCTGCCATAGATCAATACCACCCTTGACAACCACAACTAAAAGGAGCAAAATACCTCTGAACTATAAATTTAAAAACAGCTATTGGCAAGTCCCACTGATAGATGAAAGCCGACCACTTACAGATTTTACGGTATCTGGAAGAGGCTTATTCGAATTTACTATTCTTCTATTTGACTTACACGTAGCGCCCTCTACCTTTAAGAGATTGGTAGATCAAATAATTACACTTGATTTAGCCCCGTTCGTTTTCGTCTACTTGAACGACATCGTGATTGTCAGAACCACTTTTGAAGAACACATACATATTTTGACCGAGATATTTAGGCGTCTACGAAATAGCAACCTGAAACCGATTCTAGAAAAATTCCACTTCGCTCTAAGACGTCTTAAATACCTAGGTCACATTGTAGATCGAGAAGGCCTGCACACAGATCCTGAAAAGGTGGCAGCCATCCTTAATCTGACACTTCCGTCGAATGTTAAAGAGGTCAGACGATTCCTAGGAATTCTTTCCTAGTACATGCAGTTTATAAAGACTGTCTCACAATTGGCAGCTCCACTCAACCTTCTATTAAAGAAAAAGATAAGATGGGACTGGAGTTATGCGCAGCAAATCGTGTTTAAGTAACTCAAACGTACGTTAACGCGAGCTCCCGTTTTTGCATGTCCACACTGGACGCAAACCTTCCAGGTGGGTGAAATCTGCGCCCCCATTAGATGCACACGGTGTAGACGGTTACTTAAAGCAGTGCAAGAAAAACCGAAAGAAAATCCGGAATATTGTTTAAGAAACAGCCGGTTATTCCGACACATCCTCCACACATTGAATTTTAACTACACTGATTCGAGAGAGGAGTAGAAACCCTGCATACTAACCGAAGAATGAAAACGAGTACTCATAGAGTCACACGGCGATCTAACATCAGGGCATCTAGGCATAGCTAAAACGTTGACACGCCTATCACGTTACTATTAATACTCAGACAGGGAGCTAGCTATGTGCGCAGTTGCGTCAACTCCCAAAAAGCTAAATCTCCGCAGCAAGCCCCCGCTGGAGTCATGCACTCCTCCTACGTCGAACAGCCCTCGGAGATGGTCTCGATCGATAGCCAAGATCAAATACAGAAAACATAATGTTACTCGTAATGTAGGACCGCCTCACAAAATGGGTTGAATTAAAACCTTTACGAATAACCACAGAACACGCCATTTGCCTGACTGTCAAAGAGCGAATCATGTTATATCATGGTTGTTCTCGAACACTGGTGAGTGCAATGGCACACAATTTGTGGGGAAAGAATTCCAGCAATTATTAGACGATTTTAAAATCGAACACAGGCGCACCTCACCGTATACATCGCAGTGTAACCCTATAGAACGAACAAATCGAGTAATAAAAGGTATGGTACGCTAGTACATAAACAGATCACAGAAAACATGGGATTAGTATCTGCTTGAGATTGGTTTCGCGTATAACACTGCACCTAGTGAGTCTACAGGGTATCCTCCGACCTACTTGAATTATGGCAGAGAACTTTCGCCTCTAGGAAGCCTACGCCAGGAAGTAGCCAGTCGTCCATCAGTATGAAAATGCGATTGAAATAAGCAAAGGAAGCGCTTGAGCTCGCAAAAATATACTTGGCACACAGCTTCCAAAAACAAAGTAAACATTACAATCTGCGACGGTGAGATTGGGCACCTAATATCGGGGACAGAGTTCTGAAAAAGCTGCATATTTTTTCGAATAACTCAGCCGATTTTAACGCGAAATTAGGAGAGAAATTTAACGGACTGTTTATAGTACGTAAGAAAAATTCGACCGTTTTTTTCAATTTTTAAGACACAGGTGGAAAATGGATTCGGAATATACACGTACGAGATGTCCAACCCTATAAGGAGGGGGACTATTTCAGCACCGATGATACGTAAGCGCACGCATCAGAAACTGATCACCCCGGCAGCCAGACAACTGGTCAGAAAATGAATACCTCAGTACCTGCTACCACAACGTCACAGAAAGCCTCAGGACGTACAAAGCCATATACTGCTAAGGCGAAGGGGCAGGGACGGCCCTCAAGCCAAACATCATCAAGGAGATCGAGGCAAAGATGAAAGCGGTGAAATATGCCAGACAAGAGTCAGCGGTACGTTCAATACGTTTTGTCCCCCAGAGAAGATCTGTAGAGCCATGAACCTACTGAGAATCCCCAGAAAAAAAAGCACAAGGACAGTTTTGAAATCCCATCAATTTTCATTGTAAATTATTACTCTTTCCTACACAACTAACAATTGTAGAAGCATACAAATTTTTGAAAATTTAGAAAAAAATTTCCATTTAGGAAACAAATACAATTACCAATTTAAATCTTTATTATACTATAACCAGCAAAATTTCCAGTATTAACTATATGACCACCCATTATGAATGAAACCCTTAAATAATTGGAAAAGACTTCGCAAAATAATCTAGAAATGCGTGTTAGCCCTTAAATAGAGGATTTTTGAAAATAAATGTTTTCAATTTTTTTAGTTTTCTCGGTCTCTATGCAAAAATAACTTATGCTTACTATACGAGATATGAAATAGTCCACTTTAATCTAATCCAGCGATTAGATTTGCAAAATTTTAAATGTATCTTATGGTACAAAAATAAACCATACGTCCATAATGGGTTAAGTAAGATAACTAAAAATATTAAAAAGAATATTTTCTACATATCTAGAATATTTAAAGAAAGATTATTCTGAAACCCTTTGAAACTATCACTTTGAAATATTTAGGAAATATTGTTAAAATTTTGCTGAAATATTCCCTGGATATTTATACAATTATTTTCAATCTTTCAAACAATATTTGTGAAAGATTTAGGAAAGATAACTAGGAATTTCAAGAAACGTTTCATGAATGTTTGCTTGAATTATTTCATAAAATGTTTCTGAGATATTCCAGGAATATATTTGCAACTGTAAAAGTATAAATCTTACCTTAAATATTACTAAAATGTTTCAGAAATATTCCATAAAATGTTTCATATTATCCCATCTAATACCAATATTTGATAATATTGTGCATAGTGTACGTTTATGGTGAAGAACCAAAGTTGTATCAAGATGCGTCTAGTCGTATTTTCGACTATGAAAAATATATCTATATATTTATCGGCGGGATACAGTTCCGGACACATTATTTAATATATGTATACATAGTATATAATAATTAGTATGTATTAGTATATATATATATATATATATATATATATATATATATATATATATATATATATATATATATATATACTTGTCCTGACTGAATGACTGATTCATCAATGCCCAGCCAAAACCACTTATCCGATTAACTTGAAAATTTGTGAGTACCTTCTACCCACATAGTAGGTGCTCACTAAGAAACGGTTTTTTGAAGTTCCACCCCCAGGGGATGGAAAGGGTTACAATGTGTTTTTTCGATTTTTTGCGTCGATTATGCATTTTTCGTTTTTTCACTATATTTCTGCGGGGAAAGAGATTTCAGGATGGTTATTGCGGCATTATATCTGGAATATCATTACTCAGAAAAAAAATTTCTTAACTTTTTAAATTTCACCCCCAGGGGGTGAAATGCGTCAAATGTGCATTTTTTCCAGCTGTACTATATTTATGTGGGGGAAAGAGATTTCAGGATGGTTCTTGCGGCATCATATCTGGCACGACATTAGGAAAAAAACAATTCGAAAAACCACACCCTTCGTGCGTGAAAACGGTTGAAACGCTTCTTCCATTTCTTACTAAATTTTCGCAGAGAAAAAAATTTTCGCAGAGAAAAAAATTTTCGCAGACAAAAAAATTTTCGCAGAGAAAAAAATTTTTGCAGAGAAAAAAATTTTTGCAGAGAAAAAAATTTCAGTATAACAGAACGAGACTGTTTCCGTGTCGTAACTTTCGAAATGATAATACGAAGGGAACATGCAGTGTTGATATCTCTCATGAATTTGAAAGTATGTAATACCGATAAAGAGCCGCCAGATGGCTACGCTGAGCTTCAACCACAAGAGAAATAATCGAGTCTCATTATATCTAGAGGCGATGAAGCCTTGAAAAGGCATTAGGAGTCTGAGAACTCTAGCCTATTGTGAGTAATATCACGGTTTTCCTGCGTTGTCACGATGATTCTGGAAATATTGAGTATAAATGGCGTTATGACGCCACATAAAGTAGTTCCCATGTTGGCGGATGGTGCTTGCCTCTTCAATGCAATATCTTTTCATCTGTACGACACTCAAGTTTTGTCTCGGGAGATTCGTATTCAGATTGTAGATCATATTGTTAACAATTGGCAATATTTTTCGATCATGTCTCATGATGATATAGGAAATAATTATAGAAATTCTGAGGAATACTCGATCGATATGTTAAAACATTCCACTTATGGAAGTTTATGCGAGTTAGTACCTGCTGCACAAATATTTGGTTTCACTTTTGAGGTATATCGCAATGGACATCTGTATGAAAGATTCGGTGTAGAAGGAAGTCCCATTAAGAGACTTCGTTTCACATTAGACTTATCAAACGGACATTTTGATGTTTATTTACCTTGCAATGACGCTACAACTGTTCAAAATATTTCTGATAAAATACCGAGTCCCGCAAAGCGTATGGAAATTTCTGATCCAATATCCAGTTCTGCTAAGCGTAATAAGAAACGTCGTGCAAGATTCACAAATAACGTAAGGAAAAATCAACTCAAAAGAGCCGCTAAAAAATATCAGATGAATCATCCGGAAGTTCATAGAGTCGCTGCTTCTTCTTATCAGCAAAATCATCCGGAAGCTCATAGAGCCGCTGCTTCTTCTTACCAGCAAAATCATCCGGAAGCTCATAGAGCCGCTGATTCTTCTTACCAGCAAAATCATCTGGAAGTTCATAGAGCCGCTGCTTCTTCTTACCAGCAAAATCATCCGGAAGTTCATAGAGCCGCTGTTAGTGTTTATGAACAAAGCCGTCCAGGATTACGCTCAGAAAGGCGCTTACTTCCATGGAAGATTAAAGCTCTTTCCGGAATAAAATACGATCCAGAGATATCATATGAAACCGATAAAACTGTATCCATCGGCACTATGAGTCACAAATGCAAACACTGTGGCGCTTTAAAGTATAAAACTGAGCCACCCGGAATGTGCTGCAGTGCCGGCAAAGTGCAACTGCCACCTACTTTGCGTCTTCCCGAACCACTTTTCAGTTTGATCATGGGCTCTCACCCGGACCATGTACATTTCATGGACAGGATTAGAAAATATAATAGCTGTTTCCAAATGACATCTTTCGGAGCCAAACAAATCAAGAAACATGGATTTATGCTTACTTTCAAAGTACAAGGTCAAGTGTATCATTTAATCGGTGGTCTACAACCTTTGCCCCAACAAAATCCTCAATTTCTACAGATTTATTTTGTTGGAGAGGATGAAAGAGAGGTACGTATAAGATCTGGTCACATCACTGACGTACGCTAGGATCTGGTAAAACAACTGCAGACGATGTTGCATCGTTATAACTTCTACATAAAGGATTTGAAGACTACTCTCGAAAAAATACCTCAAAATTGTAAAAACTTCGAAGTTGTAATTCATGCTGATAGGAAACCAGCCAATGCTCATCGTGGCCGATATAATGCTCCAGCAGCAAGTGAAGTTGCATTGGTCATAGTTGGGCAGCAGTTTGAAAAAAGGGATATTGTATTACAAAGTCATCATGATAAGTTACAAAAAATAAATGAGGTTCATCTTTCGTATGATGCCTTACAGTATCCTTTACTGTTTTGCCGGGGTGAGAACGGTTACTCTGTAGATGTTTATCAAATCGATCCAAAAACAAATTTACCTCTTAAAAAAACAGTATCTGCAATGAATTTCTATTCATACCGTATCATGGTCCGAGAAACAGAGATCAACCATTTACTGTACTGTCGATCTCTCTTTAATCAATTCTTAGTAGATATGTATGCGAAAATTGAAACAGAACGATTAAACTTTATTCGGAACAACCAGGCGCAACTTAGAGTAGACAATTATATGCACCTAAAAGATGCTATTGGAAGACAAGATACCGATGTCGCCGAACTAGGTCAGATGGTAGTGCTTCCATCGTCTTTTACTGGATCACCACGGTATATGCATGAAAAGGCCCAGGATGCTATGACGTACGTCAGCAATTTTGGTCGTCCGGACTTATTTATAACATTTACATGTAATCCCCGATGGAGCGACATTACAGAAGCATTACTACATGACCAAAAGTCTTACGACCGGCATGATATCATACCTAGGGTCTTCCACTTGAAAGTGAAATCGCTTATAGCATTATTAACGAAGGGTGAATTATTTGGAGAAATGAAATGTTACATGTATTCTGTTGAATGGCAGAAACGAGGTTTACCTCACATACATATTTTATTGTGGCTTAAATCAGGCTGTATTCGCTATAGAAGATAAAAAAGACGAAGTTAAAATTTATGAAAGTGGTCGATATATCAGTAGTTCCGAGGCAGTATGGAGAATCTTAAGTTTCCCTATTCATGAAAGATTTCCAACAGTCTTTCACCTCGCTGTTCATTTAGAAAATGGTCAACGCGTCTACTTCGATCAAAAAGATTCTAATCGCTTGAGGAATATCATAAATCATCCTCCTAAAACTACACTTCTTGCATTTTTTGAATTATGCCAGGTAGATAGTTTTGCAAGAACGCTTCTTTACGTTGAAGTTCCATCTTATTACACATGGAAGATAAATAAATTTGAAAGAAGAAAACGTGGGGATGATGTCAGTGGCTGGCCTGAAGTAAAGAAAGATGCGACTCTAGGTAGAGTATATACCATCCACCCTAATAACTCTGAGTGTTATTATCTACGCCTTTTGCTTCACGAAGTTCGAGGTCCAAAATCTTTTTTGGAATTGAAAGCTGTTGATGGCATTGTACAACCTACATTTCAGGCAGCGTGTAAAACCTTAGGTTTATTAGAAGACGAAAAGCACCGGGATGCAACTTTGGAAAAAGCAGTACTTTGTGACTCTCCACTCAGATTGCGAAATTTGTTTGCGGTTATGTTATTATTTTGTCATTTATCTGATGCTTCAAGTCTTTGGGAAAAGTACAAAGATCATCTTTCAGAGGATATTCGGCGTGAAATGAAAGCTCACTTACAAGATGGGATCATCAACTCAATGTTGAGTAAAATTTATAATAAATGCTTAGTTTGTCTGGAAGATAGTTTGTTGTCAATGGGTGGTCAATGTCTGCAGCAATATGGTCTGCCTCAGCCATCTAGAGATGAGTTATCTCTACAAAACAGAGACTATATTCGAGAAATCAGTTACGATACGAATGCTCTGGAACAAATTATAACTGATAGCGAAATTTTACTGAACAATGAACAGTCTCACGTTTACAGAATAATTTTAGAAAGCGTCGAGAAAAGTAGCGGTCAAATGTTTTTCCTTGATGCTTCTGGAGGAACCGGTAAAACATTCCTCATTAATCTTTTACTTTCGAAAATAAGAAAACACAACCGTATAGCCTTAGCTGTTGCTTCTTCAGGAATTGCAGCTACATTGCTGCAAGGAGGTAAAACGGCTCATTCTACTTTTAAATTACCTTTGAACTTAAATAAACTCCAGACACCAATTTGTAACATTTCAAAACAGTCTAATATGGCACAAGTTTTGAAAGAGTGTAAGTTAATAGTTTGGGATGAATGCATAATGGCCCATAAAGGTGGATTTGAGGCTCTCAATAGAACATTGCAAGATATAAGGGGAAATAATAGATTGATGGGGGGAGTCACTATTCTATTAGCTGGAGATTTCCGGCAAACATTGCCTGTTGTACCTAGAGATACACGTGCGGATGAAGTGAATTCTTGCATAAAGAAGTCATATTTATGGCCTCATATTCAAAAGCTTTCTCTGCACACAAATATGAGAGTTTATTTAAATAATGATGAATCTGCCGGAATTTTCGCAGAAACACTACTTCAAATAGGCAACGGAACTTTCCCGTCCGTAGAAGATGAGATTGTTATTCCATCAAATTTATGTACGGTAGTCACCACATTATCAAAACTTATTTCCAAGATATATCCTGATGTGAATAATATAAAGGATAAACCCATAGATTGGTTGTGCGAGCAAGCTATTTTAACGCCAAAAAATGATAAAGCAGCTACCATTAATGAGCTACTCTTGAATGCTTTTGAAGAACAGATTGATGAATATAAATCATTTGATTCTGTTATTGAAACCGATGATGCTGTCCACTACCCTGTTGAATTTTTAAATAGTTTGATTCCACCCGGGTTTCCACCTTATAGATTGAACCTCAAAGTTGGAGCGCCTATAATGTTGCTGAGAAATCTTTGTCCTCCTAAATTGTGTAACGGAACTAGACTACAAATAAAAACTCTTCGTAAAAATGTTATAGAAGCTACAATAATCACTGGAAGTGCTCGCGGGGAATCAGTTCTTATTCCGCGAATACCTCTAATCCCATCAGACTATCCGTTTGAGTTTAAGAGAATACAGTTTCCAATCAAGTTGTGCTTTGCCATGACCATCAACAAATCTCAAAGGCAGTCATTGAAAATGGCTGGCATCGACTTGATAGAAAACTGTTTCTCTCACGGACAGTTTTATGTGGGATGTTCTAGGGTAGGCTCCGCCAGTAATCTGGTAATATTAGATCCAAAAGGCAACGTTGCTAACGTAGTTTACAGAGAAGTTTTAGACTAAGACATTTTTTATTAATTATTATTACAAATGAAACAGAAAATCATAATTATATGATTGAATGAATTCTATTAACAAATGAATTCCAGACACTCAAATCGCGGGCGAATCCGCGACGGGGGACGCTAATATATATATATATATATATATATATATTAGCGTCCCCCGTCGCGGCTTCGCCCGCGATTATATATATATATATATATATATATATATATATATATATATATATATATATATATATATATATATATATATACACACACACACATTAGTATTATTAGTAAGAGTATATTTAGTAAGAGCTTTTCATGTCGATATTTTTCTTGTGATAATGTTTCTCAAATATTGTGGGCAATATTGAAGCAATATTAAAGAAATGTTATCATCATTGGTTTAAAAAATCAAGTGAAAGACTTAAAAAAGGAGGTTTCCTGTACTCGCATATACCTTTCGAACAGTACTATCCGGATAGTGTATTGTTAAAAAAGTATTAAACTGTTTATTTATGCAATAAAAACATTCAATTAATTATGCAAATATTAGAATCCTTACGCCGAAGAGATTAACCCATTTCTTTCAAAGCGGCCATTTTATAGTCGATTGGTTTTTTGCCTAGAAAAGTGTCGAAAAAAAATAATAATACCCAATAGCACTTTTCTGAAGTAAAATTGTCCGCTCTTTCCGATTCTGAAGTCAGAATTTTGACATTTCCGTTGGTAAATTTCAAAATGGCGGTTTTGAACGGGATCAAACTGATCAGATGGGTCAAATCGACCACTTAATTTTAGGAAATATAAAGTTTATTGAACGGTGAAAATATTTCTATATTCTTTAGAAGGTATCTCCCACCTTAATAAATGCCGAAAACCAAACATATCAAAGATTTCTTATAAAAAAAGTTTGCATTAAAACAATTTTTTAAATATTTTCATTTAATTATTCGAAAATTTGAATACCAGGCAATAAAAATATCCAATAAAGTTTTTAAATTCAAAAAGTTCTTTTTGCCTAGTGATATTTATCATTTTTTAAAGTAATTTTGAAATCGTATAGTGAAATGGGGTCATTGCGATCAGCGTGTATTTAAATGGGGAAAGCGCAAAAAGACGTTAGGATTGCAGTATATTTTCATGGGGTAATGAATCGTTTGTAAAAACTTTGTTTTGATTTTGCTAGTGCAAAATAGTGTTTTACACGTTAAAATTTAATATTACGATCATGAGAAATATAAATTGACGGGAAATTTAATTTTTTTCACTTTTTATGTAAGTGATCAGAAGTGATCCGCCCTGTACGATTACCGTTGATAAAACAATTTTTTTTTATTTTTATACAAAATTACATGGTTTATGTTTTTCTAGTAGCTAAAACTATTAAAATTCAAATGATAAAGTTCTAAACTTATTCTTTAACGTATAAAGCAAGAAAATGCTAATATATTTGTATGTGTAACAAATTTTCCTTAGGTGATCAGCATGACCTCGTTCTACCCTACTTTTCCACGACAAGATACGTGAAAATTTTTCTTCAATTATTAGTAACTTTAGCTCAGATTAATATTTTTAACGTTCCAGGTCTCAAGTTGAAGCTCATTTTGACTACTTTTAGGTACCTTCAGACAGTTTTCTTTAATGCAAAAACACGCGGAGTTAAGATTACAGCGGAGCAGAATAGCTGATATTTTACGAAAAAGGACCAATTCACAAAAACGACTGGTACTATGCTTCATTTCTAACTATCAGTCAATGATCCTGAAAGTTTCAGAAAATTTCAGGACCCGCATCCCTGATACTCTCCTTGTTAGTTTAGTAAAATAACTAAGTAAACTAGAAATAGGTGAAAAAATCATTAGTCTATCAACATGAGTAAGTGAAAACCGTATGAGAATGAGAAGATTCATAAGCATTTAAATTAAATGTAGATTATATTTAACTAATTTAATTAATTCAATTTAATTTCAAATAAATTTATTATTTTCTGTCTGTTTTATGCTTGAAACTCGTGTGTACGTTAAATAAATCCAAATTCATTCCAGAGAAATAATTTTGATATAAACGAGTTGAAGGAAGATTTTCTTAGTTCCTCCTTGACACGAATGACATTCGTTTTATCGAGGGTAACAATTTCTTCGTTATGGATTCCGTTTACCCGAAAAATTGCCATAAATAAAAAAAAATCATTTTTTCAATTTTCATACATTATCACACTACATACAGATAAGTATAACAATATTCCCCTAAAATCGCCTAAAAAATGTTTTTTCCAATTATACGACACATTTAAGGATTTACAGAATTTAGTTGTAAATCGACATTGCTGAGTTCTCATGTCCACCAGAGAGCAATAGTCATTCAACCTATTCAAAACAAGATGCTTACTATACGAGGGAAGAACCTAAAAAGGTTAAATAATAGTTATGAAACTTTAGGAAATCGAAATTGAACTGACAAAGAAATTGAAACCTGTAAATATCATTTCTTACTCCTGTTTAATAAAACCTTGATTATCTCAGAATTAAGAATTCGATTATTTTTCAGATTCAAAATGGGATTGGCGATGAAGCTTTCGATGGATCAACTTGAAATTCTATATAGTGTTTCCTGATTGTGTAAGCAAGAAAAGTACGTAAACTTTTTAAAAATTACAATAGTTTTCAAGGTCAAAATTACAATTATTAAAAAAAGCACTAAAAAAATGATTTTTCATGGTCCTGTCTGGTCTAACAGGTGCAGTTTTTTAATTTTGAGTTTAAAAAAAATTCGTACGTATCTTTCTTCATTTTGTACCTCCGAACATATATACCTTAAGACTTTTCATCAAAATCAGTATTTCATCACCAATCACATTTTCAAAATGGCTAATTTTTAAGTAATTTTTGGGATTTTCTCAAACATATAGCGATCTTTTAGTCTCATAACGTCACTTTTTACTACATTTTACATACACCATCTAATAAAAAAAAAATCAAAGGTGTATAAGTCGGTAAAATAAAGAAAGTAGGTTTTCGGATAAACGGTACCCTTAAGATGATGTTAAACCACCCTGTTACCGGCCAATACAACTTTTTTAAATTAAATTTTTAATTTTGAGAAAATATCTCTGTGTAGCGTTGTAATTTTCAAAAGATTAGGACAGCGATCCAAAAAAATATTTACTAAAAATTAAAAACTAAGTTAAACAAAGTGGGTCCTCGTAATTGTAAGTGATAGGTCGGTTTAGAATTATTTTAAGTGATACATGTTGAGTATAGGTAAGTTATAAATGCTGATAATTGTTATATAAATAATACTAACGGAGAAAGTTCTATCATTGAATCTGTAGTACGCATTATCTTTAAAAAAGTACGTATAGCCATGGTAAGTAAGCGAAGCATCCACATTATCTGGTATTCCTTCCCAATTAGAAATAAGTTTAGGGTATGTGCTCTTTACTGGAGGCCTTTGCGACGGATCGAATCTCCAAAATTTTGTTCCCTTATAAAAATAAATCTTGCCGTTGCCTGTCCAGACAGTTACGGCATCGATATTATCAGGTATACCAGTAAATCCTTCGCTTATATCTTTTGGATAATCACCATCTATTTTCGTTCCCACATACCTCCAATACTTCGATCCCTTGAAAATGCATAAATATTTTTATTATAACTATATTAATTAGTTTTTTAAAAATCATACCAATTTAAGACATACTTTGAAAAAATAAGTTTTTCCGTTCTTATAAGTGAAGGCTGCATCTATATTCCCTGACAAACCTTTCCACGATATACTGATTGACCTTGGATATCCACTTTCCACTCCATCAGTAGTTAATTTCCAGTAAAGGTCACCTGTCAAAATAATATCATTTTAACTTTTATAATTGCTTTAATGTAATATAATCATATATTTAAATAGGTTAGTTATTGGTATTACTATGAATTCTCAGTAAAAGTTAACTTTTAATTGATAAAAACAGCATATATGTAAAAATATACATATTATCTTTCTTCAATTTTTAAAATGAGAGCGCTCTGTTCATTCATAAAATTCACTCTTTCTGGTAGTACTCTCTCATTGACAGTTCTAAAAAATAGCTCTTTTAAATAGCGCTTTTACGTAGAGCTAAATAAAGTAACTTCCTGAAAGAGATATAAGGAATGACTTTTTTCAGAAGCGTGATTCTATATTTGCAGACTTCAATACGTGGCGGAAGAAAAATGCCAAGACGTTCATGTTTTCGGCATCTCTAAAAGCGTCACAGCTGGAGAACCTTATAACATGTACTTCAGTAAAATACATGAGACAAATTATGCACAATTTATGAGCAGAAGTCAGCCACAAAAAAAACTGTTGTTTCTTATGAAATTTTATGAATATCGAATAACTCGAAATGACAATGTCTCTCAGTCTGTTGCTTAAATAGAAAATATGGTACATCAACTTGAAGGTGTTGGTAAAGTAGTGTCAGAGGCACAAGTTATGGTCAAATTAGTGTGAAATCTCACAGCACAGTTTGATAATTTCGTGACTGTGTGGAACAGTGATAGAAAACGAGGTCATTAATAACTTGCAAGTATGCTTGCTTTAAAGAAGAGAGGCATATTAACCGGCATAGTGTGGAGAGTCAAAGTGGCGGTAGACAAGATTCACAACGACTCGATTCACACCGGAGTGAATCAGGTATACGGTAAGAAAAGGAAACAATAGAATACTATTATTGCAATGGAAAAGGCCACCGCTAAGATCTGCATAATACACTGCTATGATCTGCAGAAAAAAGAAAGCTAGTAGGCAGACAAACTACACTGCTTTATGTGCTGAAGTACAAACAAATGATAGTGCTCTGATAAACAAGGTTCAAAACGGTGAATCAGAGATTGTAAATAGACAAGCAGAGATTCTGAATACACAAACAGATATAGTGAATAGTTTTCTGTATTAATTAAAACCGTGCATAAATTAAAATGTTCCACTTGTTAATAATCAGGAATGTGAAGTGTATGAACATTGTTCTATTTTAATTAAACGACTCATAAATGTTTCGATTTTAAAGTAGATGTATTTAGATGAGAATGTGCACCGAGCAATAAAGTCTCTTATTCATATGATTGGTATTAGATTGCGTGTATACCTTATATGGGCAAATCCGCCAATTTTTACTTTTATGTTAATTACTCTTAAGTTTAACCCATTTCTTCCCAAGCGGCCATTTTACAGTCAATTGGTTTTTTGCCTAAAAACTTGTCGAGAAAAAAAATAATAATAACCAATAGCACTTTTCTGAAGTAAAATTGTCCGCTCTTTCCAATTCTGAAGTCAGAATTTTGAAATTTTCGTTGGAAATTGTCAAAATGGCGGTTTTTAGGCAAAAAACCAATCGACTATAAAATGGCCGCTTGGGAAGAAATGGGTTAAGGGTAGGCCTGGGTTAAACCCAAAAAATACTTTTCTCACGAATCCATAAAACTTTTATGTTTAAATCATATTGAAAATTTGTATGCTATCAAAACACAATAATATCTTAAATTTTACCGTAGTAAAACCTCAAAATCTTGATCCTGTCACAATAAATCATTATTTTCAATATCATATTTATTAAAGGAACTTTGTTCCTCACACAATTCTAGGTGACTAAATGGAAACTCTTGCGCCGACTAGATGACCTCGTCAACTCGCCTTCGAGATATATATATATATAGCTAAATAAACAAGGTAATAATAATACTAATACTTTATTTATTTAAATAATTTTGCAGACAAAAGAAACTCGCACTTTCTAAATGCTATACTTAGGAATAAGATTATTTATAGATGAAAAATTTCCTTGAGATTTTTAAAATTAATATTGTCTAATAGGAGTGGGTATTTTTTTGACACATGTCTTTATCAGAAAATATGCTTTTACTCGAATAAGTTGTAAAAATTTTTTTTGTATTGAATAGTTTCAAAATAAAAGAAGACTTTAGAGCATTTTTTAAATAATCAATATATTTTTGATGTTCCAATACAATTTGATAGAAATAAAATTTACTACAGTTAAAATTTGGGTTCACAGTTAGAATGAGTATATATTTATTAGTATTGAGTAATGTATAATATAAATTTATAAAGACTGCTTAGCAGATTTGTATGTGGTGAGGTACGTAAATAAATGTAACATGGGCAGGTGAACTGAAAAAAATAAAAATCGTATTTATGTTTGTAAATATATTGTGGCCACCTGACCTTTATTCTCTTTATTTATTAAACGAATTTACATATCTTTAAGTTGTTAAACATTAAATCCTGCTATCTTATAAATGCAAATATTAGCGATTTTATACAACTTACAATATTCAAACAATAGATAGAAAGAAAATATAGTTATCTTTTAAAAACCTTTTTATGTAAACTCATTTTATAGTTACAGAATATCTAGCCATGTTGAAAAGTTGTTAAAAACAGCTGGATGTTGTTATATTCAGTACAGACAAATATAAACTTCTGGATCGAAATAAACAGAAGAGAAAAAAAATAATAAATTATCATTTTATTTAATAATAAGTGATGTTTATCCAAATAAATGAACGATTACTGTTGAAGTTGATAAAAAAATATAAGCAATGTTCTACAAACAAATATCACGTGTCCGTTGTGAGATTTCATAACCGAACAACAATCAAACGTATGCTTGTACAAAAAAAATTATTAGTAGTATTTTTCTTGTGTTAGTGCGTTAGGCATTCTAACTACAGTCGCGGTGAGTTTATTTTGAAACTACAACGTAAGATTTAAGGATACATATACTGTTTGGATTTTCGTATTAGTTAACATACAGTCAGCCAACCACACAAATTAGCCACAGCCATAGTATGTGCGGCACAGTCCTAAAATGAGTAATTAAAATTTAAAATTTACTCATTTTAGGACTGTGAACTGTCTTTATTAGTTATTATTCGGTCAAAGTCAGCTTTCGCAGACACGTGGTTTCGTCTTCCGAACTATTTATTTGCACGGCCATTAAAATACTAACTAACTACTTGTTATATTATTAAATACTTCCTGTTCGTATCTTTATACGTATATCTCCACATGTTGAGATATACTTAGGACATCTACAGTCTCGTACGAATTTCGAGCACTCGGACAGGTGGTTCGGCACTGTACAAAATATAAGAGTGTTGCTTCCTTGTCGGTAAGTAGATTACAGTGGTACGCGGCCTTGCTGCTGCTCTCTTCTGCTCTGCTCTGCTCTGCTTTTCGGCCGCTCGACTTCTAAAATATGCGCAGCATGCGAGTTATATGTCGCGCTATATTATATTCGCGCATGGTCCCTCCTATTGTACGCTGCTGGTGCGTAATTTCTCCTTTATCTTATAACTATTAACATTTATCTATAAGCAACAAAAGATGACTCGACTATCCTCATGATCTTACTATGATACTAATTAGATAAATTATTTTAATATGTTATCAATAATTTATTTGTGCTAAAGTTTGAGAGTAAAGTTTATTTCTCCAGTGTTGTAATAACACACTATGTATATCAATTTAACATCCCTTGTATGGAGAAATCTCATATTATTCATTTATTTGTTATAAATAATGACGTAATGAATAAATTAGATTTTTTACTATGCATGATTTTATAATTATTCCCTCGAATTTAATACATGAAAACATTTTCATGAATCGTGTAGTGGACTCTAATATTCCTGAAAATGTAATAAATGGGATTACATACCGGTAGTAGCTTTGTAGAATATGAAGTACCATAGATAAAGAGAATATTTAACTTTATGAGTTTCAAACATTACTTGCGCGATTAAAATATTATTTTAAGTAATCGTATCAACTTTAGACTGAAATGTTAAATAAATTCTGAGGGATAAAGTTTTTCTTCCACAATGTGAAATAGGCTTTATGATATCAGCCTCTTATCACATGACCTCGCGTGATCGGCACTCGGCAGTGTTCGCTGGCAAGCGCTCGCGCGGATTCCTCGTAATAATTCGACCACTGTAATGTGTATTGTTGGCCCTCCTTCTGGCATTATATGCAAGGCCGAGTGGGGACCGTTGCATTGTCTCCCTCCCCCTATATATATATATATATATATATTTCTTTGTATAAACCTACTTGTACTCATGAAGTTGGTGTTTCTCCCACTCCACTGGTGTATCCAATTGAAGGACATCCTCATTAACTTTGCGTCTCCTTGTTCGGTACTTCTAGAGGAATCTCCGCCGATTCAATTCCATTTCCTCTTTGCTCAAATCAAGCTTGGGTACCATTGGCGATGGAGGCTTATTACCGGGTCTTGCCTTGCGTGATTTTCTACCTGTATAATGAGGTCGTTTGGGTATTCCCCTTCTCCTTCCTCTGTTTGGCTTGGCCTTCGAAAACCTGGGGACTGGAGACTGCCAGGTACTCGGTGTCCAGGGTAATATACTATAAACAGTTCCTGGTCTCTTTATTGGTCAATCAAAGCCAGTTCCCACTTAAGATGGCTGATTCGCTTCTCATACCAGCTTATTTGTCTCTGATTTACCAGCTTATTCCTACTCTTGTACTTTTGTGCCATGGTAATGACGTGATTGATGTACGACAGATATAATATTGTGCAATATATGTAAGTTAATGACGAGCAATGTCGAGCTGTGATATAATTGACTATACTAATGATCTCTGTAAATATGTATTATTATTGAATGTAGTTTTATTGTTTTTGTCTTGCACAGAATAAACATCTAATCTAATCTAATCTAATCTAATCTAATAGGGTCTCAAGGCTGAGGAATGGAACGTACCACGCAATTTATAAGAGTGCTCATAAAGTAAATTATATGTATAGTCACTGAAGACGTCACAGACTACATACGGGCCCTTATAGATTGCAAAGAACTTCGATCCCACCTTTTTTAACATATCTGAGACATTATATGCATGCACTAATATCTTATTTCCGATTTTATAAGATACGAGCTTCGTGAGTTGTCCAGTTTCTCCGCTTGTTTATCACCCATAGATTTTATACGCTGAAAAACCAAATTAATTTTTTCTGCGTACTGTATATCTATCCGGAGTGGTAAGTTAAACGATTTTTCCCAAAATCGAGTGGGTTTTCTATTTAACTGAATTTCCATTGTTGTAAATGACAGTGATCTGATGATAAGACTCGTTCATACATTATTGGATAAACGGGAGCCATATTGCTCATGCGGTATGTTTTGTAGCGATTAGCGTTCTGAAAAATCTACTCAGTTCCTTGTTGATCCGTTCAACGATGTTGCTTTGGGGCTGCCTTACAGACGAGAAAACAGGTTTAATATCGTTTTGCTTTAATCTTAATGCCCAGGGCTTCGCCGGAAATTGTGTCCCATGATCGGATTGAATTCGCGAAGGTTTCCCACATTTTGGTATATAATCATTGAATATTTTTCGTATATAATATTGAATATTATTTAACGTAGTACGTGTATCCGCTTTTCATATGGCATAGGACACCACGAATTTCGACAATACGCCCAGTGCCGCTAAAATATATCTAGTTCCTCCCATACTGACCGGAAGAGGTTCGTGAAAGTCTATTGAGAATAACTCCCCTACCGTTTTCGGAATCATTGGGGAGGTTAACGCAGCTGCCGATTGAGTATATGTCTTATTCCTTTGGCAGGAATCGCAAGTGCATAGGACTCTAGCGGCTATTTTCTTTAAATTGGGTATAAAACACGTTTCTGAAAGCATCCTAACACATTTCTTTGTACCAATTTGACCGTATAGATCATGTGTTTCTAAAAGAAGTTTGGTGAAGAGATATACCGTCAATACTACCTGTTTGTATCCCTCTTGTAATTTTAATAGGTTTTAAAAGGACATCATTGAACACGGAATAATCTCGTAAAGACTCTTCATTTAATAAACTCTACCTAATTTAATTTAGTTTTTTATCAGCGATCTGTGTCTGTGTAATGTGTTTCAAATCATCTGCTAATGACTTTAAGGGTTTGCGCATGAGAATCAAACCAGTTAAGGCATCTATGTCGCGATTATCCCTTTTACTAGATGAAATATGGCTTAAGGCATCTGCAGCGATGTTTTTTGTACCGGGTACGTATACGTAAAAGAAATCTAAGGGCTTTGTGATCTGATTTTATTTGTACTTCTGTGTTGAACAAAAAGGTACGAAATTTGGACAGACTCCAGACAATGGCCAGGAGTTCTAATTCCGTAGTAAAATAATTAACTTCTGATCCTCTTAACAAGCGACTAGCACAACACACCAATTGTTTATGCCCTTCTTTATTTTTATTATATAGAAGGGTTCCTAATGAAAATTGGCTGGAATCTGTACATAGAACAAAGAGGCGTGATTTAGAGGGATGATATAATAAAATTTCCTCACCAAAAAGGTTCTTTACGCGCTTAAAAATTTCTTGGTCTTCCTTTTCCCATTTCCACTTTACTTCTTTCTTTAGGAGTCGAAAAAGTGGATAAATTTCCTTTGCCAACTGGGCCGTAAAACATGACAAAAGTTTAAAAGACCTAGGCAACCTCGCATTTCCTTTTGATTCCTGGGGGGTGGACAATTTCGGATACCCTGAACCTTAGCGGGATCTGATTTTATACCATGTGTGGTGAGAATATAGCCTAGAAAAGGCTCTTTTCTACAAAATTGTACTTTCTCAAAATTTATTGTCACTCCTTCTAATAGGATTTTCTCGAATAGTAGTTCTAGATGAACTAAATGTTCATAGAAATTGGGTGACAAACATAACCAATCGTCTGCAAAATCATTTAAAAAATCTTCTAGACCTTTTAAAATTTGTTCGGCTGCCCTAGTCAGGGCGGCACTGCTGACTTTCGTACCAAAAGGAACGACGCGATGATGATATGTACGACCTCTATATAGGAAACCCATATATTTTTGAGAGTGTAGGTGTAATCTGACATGCCAAAAACTAGCTGTATGGTCGATACTGGACATAACTCCTATATTTTTACATCTTTTGAACACCTTTTCCATTTCCTCTGAGCCCTACTGGTTGTCCTCCACGTGTATATTGAGTTCCCGCGCATCTAAACACAAACGTATCTCTCCTTTCTTTTTTGCTACGGGGACAAGAGGATTAATATAAAGAGTTGTGAAAGTACGATTTACGTTCTACCGTAAACTATGTATTTTCTTTTCATTTTTATCACCGAGGCTTGTGGTACAACGTTATTTAGTTTTCCGATTCTAAAGGGGTTTCCTCGTCCCGTTCTGACTGCTGTATATCTATCTCATTCACAGTTTAGTTTTCTCGTTCTCTATTAGGAGGGAGATTGAATCTAGTAGTGTTATGGGTATTCTCGCGTGGTCTATAGGGGCTCTCCTCATGTTTAATAATTGGTTGGTTTTGAGGTAATTCTCCTCGAAAAAGTTGGGTTTTTGGTGTGGAGGTGCGGAAATTATTCGAAAAAGGTTGTTCTTTCTGCCTCCAATATATACCTGGACGTTCTCACTTAGGGTTTTTTCCTTGTGTGGAATGGAAATATACTACCATAGTTAAAGAGAAACTGGAATTTAAAGAGCCTATCTAGTCCAGGATGTCCAAGAAAGAAATAAGCTGCTCTATAGTATTAATACCCCTCGAAACAAAGGATAATTGCACCTGCTCATCGAAATGTCTCGAAAACTTCTCTACCACTAAATTCTCTGCAGGCGGATCAGATAGCCTACGTACGCTGTTGAGAAAACGTAATACGTATTCACTACGGGACAAATTTTCTTGGGCTTGATACTACCCGAATTCAAGATCGCGTTTAATCTTATCCTGTATTGCGGAGTTCCAAAAACGTTCTATGAAACGCTCACTAAAATTACTCACTGAGGAGGTACGATCACGGATGTACTCCCACCAATCCTTCGCCGGACCTTTAAGCGCCTGCTTTACAATAAACTTGTAATTATAGTCCGATGCGCCTGTCGCTTCAAGATAATTCATCAATTCACTCTGTCCATCCATCAATTTCGCGATCCACTCCTTATGTGTACCTAAACGTGCATGTGTTTTTTCGACATCCTCCCACAAGTGCTGCGTATTCTCTTTTACATCCGAATAGTTCTTAGACAAATAAACAATATCGCGCACGTTCTGTTGTACTATTTGCCCGCACACATTTACCTCTCCTCCGTAAGTCGAGTGTCCCACTTAATCGAACGTTCACAAATATCATCTATCCTTTTAATGCGGTCATATAAATTTTCAGTACGTCTTTCTGAAATGTGATCCCACGCGTGTAAAGTCTGTAGAATGGAACAAGTTTTTTTTTGAAAATTTACATTTATTTTTATTCGAAATTTACAAAACATTATGTAGAATATCTAAAACTTTTGTTAAATTTATTGAAAAAAGACCTAAAATTCCATTGGACTAATGTTCATCAGAGGGCGTTTGAAGAAATAAAAATGCTTTATGATGAACACGTGTTCTTAAAATATGCAAACCCAAAGAAACCATACATTCTAACGACGGATGCATCGGACTTTGCCTGTGCAGCCGCGTTATCTCAATTAAACGATAACGAGGAAGAAGAGGTAGTCTGCTTTGTGAGTAGAACATTAAAGGGAAGCGAATGCTCATATTTCACAACTGAAAAAGAAATGCCTTGTATGGTCGCTCAACAAACTAGACACCTTCGTAAGGGGGGCAGTAGAAATTATAGTCCGTACGGATCATGAGACTCTAACGTTTCTAAAAACTTGTAAATTCAAAAATCAGAGACTCCAAAGATGGAACCTCGCGATCCAGGACTATAATATAAATCCAATACACATACCGGGGAAGTTAAACGCAGTCGCGGATTATTTAAGTAGAATCGACGACGGAGAATATGTTAAGCGCGAAAACAAAACAGAAATAATAATCTCCGCACTTGCGAAACAAGAATCAAGTAAAGAATTAAAAATAATGTGTAAGGACTTAGAAAAATTTCAACGGCAAGACCCGATAACACGACAAATGTTGTTTAATTTAGAAATAAACGATGTAAAAATGCGAGCGAGATATAAAATTAGCGATAAAATATTATGTAAAATAACGAAAACTAAACTTAATATATACGAACCAAATAATATGTTGCGGGATTTCATCTGTGAAATCCATAATAGATATGGACACATAGGTAGTAGAAAAATAAACAAAATGTTGTCAGAGCATTTTTTCGCTCCTGCCTTAAGAAAAAAGATCGCACACTAGTATCTTGTGATTCATGTCAAAGAACAAAATATTTAACTAAAAAATATAGAGAAATGTCACAACCGATCTTAGTTCAAAGGCCAGGAGAAATGCTCTCTATAGATTTTTATGGAGTTAAATATATATTAACTAGCATAGACGTATTTAGTAAATATGTTCTATTCTATCCTTTGCGTAGAGCCACGGCGTGATCGGTAATTCAGAAAATCGTTGACGACTATGTACTGACATATGGTAAACCGGACGCGATCATTTCCGATCACAGGACTCAATTCACGAGCGAGAAGTACGTTAACGCGTTAGAATCAGAGGGGATAAAAGTAATTTATTCGTCAATAAGACATCCGCAATCGAATAGCGTAGAACGAGTGCATCGCGAGTTAGGACGATTCTTCAGAACCTTCGTTCAGGACAAACACAAAGACTGATCGCGATACGTAAAAATAATTCAAAACATTATAAATGAAACGCATCACGAGTCAACCGATTTTACGCCGACCGAGTTACATTGTGAGAGGAAACCGACGCAAATTTGGGAGAAATATCTAAAAATACCGCCGGAAGAAGACGACATCAATCAGGAGAAAAGGATAGCGTTAGCATGCAAACAATCACACCGTATTGCACTCGCGCGCGCGGCAAAGAAAAACGCAAAAAACAATCATTTCACATTCAATATCAACGATAAAGTAATGGTAAAGGCGTTAAATGTATCCGACGCGGAAAACGGGAAGATAGCAAAATTCTTTGACGTATACGAAGGACCGTATGTAATAAAGGATAGAATAGGGATATACACGTACTTATTGACGAGCGAGATCACGGCAAAAGATCGCGGAAAATTCCATATAAGCAATTTAAAACCATATTTTGTACAAAGCGATAGAAATACATAGAAAGCGCGCGGAACATAAGAAACCTTGTATTTCTGAAATAATAGACACCGCGGGTAAACAGACAGAGAGTAGTAGAGTCTCGCGAGCTGAGGTGGTAATAACACCATTGGGTCAAAATACGAAAACATGCCTGACCGCTAAACACCGCCGAAAAATCAACGAGTAGAATTAGAAGCTTCGGGAGCTCAGTTTAGTCCAGATCCTCGACATGAGCAGACCAACAGCGACCGCAGCCTCGCAGACCGTTCGGTGGAGGTGTGCCACCAGGGGACGCAAGTCAACGAGCTGATGCTCGCAACCGAAAAGGCCGAGTGCTGGTAAGCAAAGAAATCTAATATTTGATACTCTCTCTCGCGTTCGCGCACAAAAAACTTACGGAAAAAATTGTTCCAATAGGACGGTGACACACAAAGTCATCTGCTAGCGGCTTAAAACCGGGGTAGCAGCTCGTTGGTATCCCGGGAACAAGGCGTACTCGCCAGGGAAAAATACGCAGACGAAGAGGCTCCTGGGACGCAAGGCGGGGGTCACCCAGACCCCGAGCCAAGGCATAGGGAAGGTGACCCCCAAGAGGCCGTTCCCCTATACCTCCACCCAGGAACCTCCCCCCAAGCGATGGGCCAATCCACCACCAAAGCCGTCGCCACTACATCTCCCACTACCTCCATCACCACTATTGGGGATCACCAACATCGGGGGAGCTGGCCGAATATGAGCCAGTGAGCCTTGGCGAGGCCCGAGCCAGCAGGAAGGTGTGGAGGGAGAAGGCGGAAAGGGACGCTGCGCGGCTGCGTGCCGTCCCACGATCCACCAATAATAGTCCGCTCACGTCAGAGGATCTGGCAGAACTTCTGAGGCCGCTGACACCGCCGCCAACGTCAACAACGACAACACCAGCTCCAGAGCCAGTGGACGTGGCGAACATTCCGCTACCACCATCACCGCCGCCACAGCCAACGACATCGGCTCTGGGATCGCCGGCGTGCATCCACATCGAGGATGACCTCGACGAGATCTTCGAGGAGATGCACCGGCTAAGCGATCCCCTTCACTGGCACCAGGACGACTTTGAAGAGTTCACGGCGGCGCCATAAGCGCAAAAAATAGTTTTTTTTTTCTTTCATTTCCGTTTTGTGTTTTTTATTTTTAAAAAAAAATTGTTTTTTATTTTTTTAGTTTTATAGAAAAGAGTTTTTTATGTTGCCATCGCTTTTTAAGTTTGTTTTATGTTATTAAGAGTGTAAAATGAAGTATTTTAAGTTTAGTTTTTTTTAGTAATTATGTTAGTTTTCTAAGTTTATATATAGTTTTAAGAAAAAATGTATTTTCAGTTCAATTTTATATATTATAAAGTAATTTTTAGTTTTTTATATAAATAAAATATTGTTTAGTTTAAAATAAGACATTATAATTGTACCACGCATTCCACCCTTACCACTGCCTCTCCTTTTCTTGGGGGAATAAAATTTGATAACAGGCCTGTGGCCTTATAAAATTTTATTGGGGGGCAATGAGACGGCATATCATATAATGATAAGAGGTAAGAGTGGGACACGTGTACCAACATACCGGCACACGTGTTACCATAAGAATTAAGCAAAGAGTTACAAACTCGACCCACAGGTGGCGTCGAGACATATAACACGCAAGTGAGAGTACAAGCTCGGGTATATAAGCAGCCGTGCGGCCGCAGAGCAGTTGTTCTCTCTCTAGCGGCAACGCTTATTAGAGTAGGCTAATCTTACCCCACTCTATATAGCCAAGTCCACCCTAGAATTGAATCAAACTTAACGATATCCTATGTAGATACATTGAATTAATAGGGGAGAACGGGGTAATGCCGGTCATTGGCTAATTCCGGTCACCCTTATTTTCAATAATCTAACCATTTTTAGGTAATAATTCGTATATTAAACGCAACATAAAATGCAATTAATCTAATGACCAAACAACCTTCTATTCAGTTTTATTAAGGAATTATACACAATCATAGTGTAGGCCTACATTTCTTATAAGAAATCTGGTCTATAAAATAAGCTTTTATGCATATTATATGTTACTTTATGCAGTTATTTTTTGCAACTTTATTAATTTGAACAATCTAAAAATACGAAGTAGTGCAAAAGAAAGAGTATAAACCTATTGCTTTCTTGACATTTCATTTTAAATTGCTAAGCAGAATTGGGGTAATCCCGGTCACAATGTTATTTATATGATGTTCCCGAAAGTGAGGCTAAGAAAACGTTGCGTTGTGCTCTCAGGTAGGGTAACTTTGCTTAAGTGTTTTCAATTGAACAGTGGTTATGTTATTACATATTTCACTGTGTAAGCACGAAGAATAATGCAACGGATCATATGAAAGTTCGTATAATGAATTTAAAGAATTTTTTCACCTATAAAAATAATTTTTTAATAGTAATCGATATTGTACCAAGGCTGACCGGTATTACTCTTTGATGTAGAGTAAACCCGGTCTAAATGCTTTTCTTTATTTCGACTTATAGCTTCGATATCTTAAATTTTTATATTAAACCAATAAGAAATATTTAAAGTCAATGGTTTGAACTAACATAATAATTATTTAAAGTTAAAAAAGTCAATTTTAAAGTAGAAATAACAAGCACGTTTGTTTAGGTGACCGGCAGTACCCCATCTTCCCCTAATAAACCCTTTAAAATATATAAATTCTAACGCTTCTTTAAACATCTCCTAACACTACCAAACCGGAGTTTGATACTCGTCAAGCTCACCTCTCGAGCCGTGCCTGTCGACGTTTTTACTCTCAGCCGGGGTGACGTCCGCAGGCTCTTCGACCCTTGGACGCGCAACATGAAGGTTGCTAGCTCCGGCTACCCGGGTGCAGAGTCGTTGGGGCCTTTTTCTCCCCCCACCCCTGGTGAACAGGTTGCACGCATTGCATCGCGGCACCTGTAAGACTAAGGGAGCTAACCGAAGATAACTTCCGCTTCGGCCGGAGTAATCGGACATTCTAGAGGATCAAGTGCACTCCGCGCATCTTTTACAGGGCCAACCCTCCGCGATTTCGAATCTCCCATATCGACACATAGTTTTTCCGTTTCATATCTTTATTTTCTCTCCTCAAGGCATGTTATTACATAGTAGGCTCTTAAAAAAATAAAAAAAATAAAAGAATATTTTTTTATTTGTTTAAATAAATAATAATAAATTTAAATAAATAATTTAACTACGCCTTTAACAAACAAATTGCATTTATTTACGCAGCCCCAACAGGGGTACCATTTGCGAGTTCTTTTTTATGCAAAATTATTTATTTTAATAATTTAGCATAAAATTATATATATATATATATATATATATATATATATATATATATATATATATATATATATATATATATATATATATATATATATATATATATATGGGTCAATCCATGCCAAAACGCACACGGCTCTGCCCAAAAATAGTAATGATTAAGAAAAACTTGTATAGGGTCTAAATTTTGGGTTTTTTATGTAGAACCAATAGCTATGTAGCGCTACTCAGAATTTTCAAAACGGCGGTCCCAATTACCCGTTTTTTGACCAGTTTTCCGAAAATTTTCCGGTTAATCGTTCATAAAGATATAGATAAAAGACGAAAATTGTGAGTAAAGGTCATTTTATATGTTTTCGGGTACGCTGAATCCGAATCCACTGACCGTTTAACTTTATCACTCTAGGATTTGCTCTAACCTCAAAAAATACCTCAAAAGCGCTCAAACAGGCATGATTATGGCTAGATAAAGGTTCGTGACGATGCATTTGTTCGTTTCAAGGGTCGCGTATTTCAAATCCAAGGTCCGTTCAGCTCGTTCAGTCCAAAATTTGCCCCTAGCCTCAAAATATTTTTCAAAAACGCTCAAATAGGCATGATTACGGCCAGATTAAGGATCGTGACCATCAGCCTAAAAATTTGTTTTTAACCTCAAAAAATACCTGACAAACGCTCAAATGGGCAGGTTCATGGCCAGAAATGGACGGTTATAGTAGCATCCAGATACTACTATAGGTCTTTCAAAGTTTTGCCAATTACGACCTCAAAATTGTGTTTTACCCGGAAGTAATGGTACTCATATTGTTTGCGTATGTGTGATTCATGAGAATGTCAAGCTTTTGCTCGATGCCATCAATTTATCTGACCTGATGGCTAAATCGGGAGCTAGGAACGCAAGCCTCCAAGCATCATCAATCAACAGCATTTTAACAGCTAAGCAGCTTTATGAGTGGGCATGCCATTCAATAAAAAATACAAAGCTCTTTTATTATTCAACAGTAACACATAGCAACACTCAAAGAAGATTAAAAAGACGATTTGACGAGGCTCCTTCTGTCCCACAAGTTGTTTCTTTAGGTAATCAATTATCATCGAATTACACACATACACCGCTGCAAAGTCATGAGTATTTGATTCCGAAATCACGATTATATTTCCATGTTTTAATTCACCTTTATCTCGATAATAATAAACTACAGTATATACTGTGGCTTGATTATTATTATAGTGAAAAGCTTGAGCTGCTTTTTGAACAACGAAAGCAAAATTCTCTGAATAATCTGGTAGCACAAGAATTTCTCCTAGCTTTAAGCTTCCCTTCAATTGCTTAAAATATTCTGATTGTTGTTTGTTAATAAAATCATGAGGTTTTAATGATTTTAACCGATGACCAAGAAGTTCGAGGAAATTTTCAGTAGTTGTGATTGATGTATTCATAGTTGTTCTATCTGTCGAATACCAAGAGCTAAAAGTTATATCCTTCACGTCTGCTTCTTCCAAACCTGATTCAAGCTGGGATCTGAGCTTATCGTAATTAGGGCAGTTTTTGCATTCGTTAAGAAAACATTCTCTATTTGAGTTACGACATACCATGAGATTAAGACAATCGGTATAGTTTTTCAATGGGAATTCCGATTTAGCCATCAGGTCAGATAAATTGATGGCATCGAGCAAAAGCTTGACATTCTCATGAATCACACATACGCAAACAATATGAGTACCATTACTTCCGGGTAAAACACAATTTTGAGGTCTTAATTGGCAAAACTTTGAAAGACCTATAGTAGTATCTGGATGCTCTCCACAGAATTTGAAATATAATTCTTTTAAGCTAAACAATGTCAGTCTCTTCTGTTTGAGGACTTTTTCTCCATCAATCTTAACAGATTTTTTATTTCTATATCCTGGGAGAATTCTGCTGTTAGAATCCCATTCATAGAATTGTTTCACTCTATTAACCGTAGTTCGTGGCAGCGATTTACCTATTTTTAGGGGTGGTCTAGAAAAAGAGCCATTCGTGGCTTTTAATTCTTTAGCTTTTCTAATGGAGTAAGTCGTAGTATTGAATGGAGAAGAAATCTTCTCTATTGATCATTTTGATGGCAGTATGGTTAGAATAGCTATCCTGTCGGGATCGTGCTCTGACAACGATGCAAATTTTTCTCTTAAACCTTCGATGATTTCATGGAGGTTTTCCTCAGCATTTGAAGAAGTCGAACTGTCAAGATCTAATTGCACATTCTTCTCTAGGCTATCTTCATTTGCACTGTTAAATACAGAAGTATTGTTCAAATTGTAATTCACGTTTTCATCATGAGTATCATCATTGTTGGAATTGTGGTTCACGTCTTCATTATGAGTATCATTACTGGTATATGATATTTCCCTACATCCACTGCAAATCATATTCTCTGCAGAAGAAAGCCCGAAATGTCTGCAAAGCCTAGTTGGTAGTGGTCGTAATGATTTGCCTATGTGAGCTACCAATTTGAACGGATTGGAACAGCGATCTGTTCGAAAAGACTTCTTCCTTTTTGAAGTCATGATCATGGAAAGCTAGTTTAAAGTCAATGCAAATACTGTGTTTATATGCGTGTGACAACTATACGTCTATATGTACGAGTGCGTATTTAGAGTATAACCGTCAATTTCTGGCCATAAACCTGCCCATTTGAGCGTTTGTAAGGTATTTTTTGAGGTTAAAAACCAATTTTTAGCTGATGGAACTAAACGGACTTCGGAATTGAAATCAGTGACCCCAAAAACGTATAAATATATGGTCACGATTTTTCATCTGGCTGTCATCATGCCCGCTGAGCATTTTTGAAGTACTTTTTGAGGTTAGCGACAAATTTTGGGCTTGTCGGGCTAAATAGACCTTAGACTTAAAATCAGCGTTCTCGAAAACGTATAAATTTATGGTCACGATCCTTAATCTGGCCGTAATCATGCCTATTTGAGCGTTTTTGAAAAATATTTTGAGGCTAGGGGCAAATTTTGGACTGAACGAGCTGAACGGACCGTGGATTTGAAATACGCGACCCTTGAAACGAACAAATGCATCGTGACGATCCTTTATCTAGCCATAATCATGCCTGTTTGAGCGTTTTTGAGGTATTTTTTGAGGTTAGAGCAAATCCTGGAGTGATAAGGTCAAACGGTCAGTGGATTCGGATTCAGCGTACCCGTAAACATATAAAATGACCTTTACTCACAATTTTCGTCTTTTATCTATATTTTTATGAACGATTAATCGGAAAATTTTCGGAAAACTGGTCAGAAAATCGGGTTTTTGTAACCACCATTTTGAAAATTTTGAAAAGCGCCACATAGCTATTGTTTCTACATAAAAAACCCAAAATTTTGACCCTATACAAGTTTTTCTAAGTCTTTACCATTTTTGGGCAGAGCCGTGTGCGTTTTGGCATGGATTGAACTATATATATATATATATATATATATATATATATATATATATATATATATATATATATATATAGATATATAAATAAACAAGGTAATAATAAAACGGATACTTTATTTATTTAAATAATTTTGCCTATATATTCGCCCACTGTAATGTGTATTGTGGGCCGTCCTACTGGCATTATATGCAAGGTGCATTGGGAACCGTTGTAAAAGCAACTTAAATGTTTTGCATATAAAACTACATTTTTTTCCAATTGACAATAATAAATTTTGCTACACAATAATTGTTGATTTAATTTTATTTCTGAATATAGTAAATGCATACTACTTTTAATAATAAATTTTTTCGTAATTTGGATCGAGTTTATGAACAACGGATACATTTATTACAAAAAAAACATAAAAATGAAAAACCGGTATAAAACAAAAACAAATCGATCAATCTTGAAATTTTTTTATTCAAAGTCTACAGCAGAAAATAAAAATAGAGTTTTAAATGGCCAAAAATTACCGCATAATACGCAATACAAAAACTATTAATTTTTTTTTGAAAAAACTGAATATAATTGAAATGAAAAAAGAACTTATGAGAAAAATGAATTGTTAAATCCTCGGATAAATCTTGAAAATTCTTCTTCATTTTAAATCTTCAACAATACTCAATAAATAAGCTATTTCAATTTTTTTGACAAAAAGAATGAATATAATAAAAGTATAAATTATAAAATAAAAATGAATCGATAAATCTTAAAACATTTTCTTGATTTCAAATCTTCATCAAAATACGTATAAAATGAGCTTTGTTTGGTCAAACATTACTACGTAATACGCAAAAAAGTACAATAATAAAATTCTTGAAAGAGAAAATATAAAAAATGAAAAAACGTTATGAAACTAAGATGATCGATGAATCTAGAAAATTCATTTTTATATAACCTCGAATATCTCGAAAAATAAAAGTTCTCATGATCTAAGCAAAAATCTTACCCGAGGGATAATAAAAAGCTACCTTTTTGGAAATTTTCAGAAGGAATAATGCCGTTTCACTCAAGTTATCGTTGCCATAGAAAATCGATTTTTTTCCGAAATAAATTTTTTCATAATCATAGAAAATTAAATGTCTCAAAAATTTATAGAATAATCTTCTCTATTGTTCTAGTTACGTTAATTTTTTTCAAAAACTTACCATCATACATTTTAGCGAATTCACCGTTCAAACAGAAAATAAGGTTTCCATGTATAACAAAAGAAAGGAAACACCTTATCCGAAATTTCAGGTGGCAAAAGATAACTAATTTTATGTTCTTTCAAAATTAATTTCACTGCATCGATGATATTATTTCTAACGTACCAAGAAACTCGAAAAACTAAAAGCCAAAAATCGAAAGACAGCTAAAAAAGAAAAAAAAATCAGAAAACTATAAATATTATTACTGTACCCCCTTTCGTTTAAAAAACAAACAAAATCAGCCCTGAGGCATTAAATGTTAGTATTTATCATAGTGTTACAGCGAAGACAAACATCGCCATAGCGCTATGATAGGTCCGTAGCGGAGATGGTGACGTCATACCGCCAGGTGTGCGGAGGAAACAAACTTCCCCAAAGAGCAGCCGGCACACATAGGAGAACGTGAGTAAGACAGTACTAATCATTGCTGCCCCCCCCTCTCTCTCTCTCTCTCCCTCTCTCTCTCTCTCTCTCTGGCTTAAGTCATATATTATGGGGAGACGACAGAAAGTCGTCACAATCACAAACGGGGATTCAGGTTGGCTAACCACCAATCTTGGCGTTCCACAGGGCTCAGTCCTGGGACCCCTGCTTTTCAGCCTGTACATAAACGACTTACAAGACGCACTCGATTTAGATGGTGTTGAACACATACTTTACGCTGACGACTTGCAAACCTACACACAAGTGACCCTGAAGGGTCTTCGTGATGGTATCAGTCGCATGTCGGCTGTAGCACAAGCAGTGTCGAACTGGGCAACGTCAGCTGGCCTGCGCCTCAATGTCGGCAAAACAAAGGCGATCATTTTTGGATCTGATCACTACATCAAACAGGTTCAGAACCTTGACTTGCAAGGCATTGAGATACAGGCCGGCGTATACGTTCCCTTTGTCGATACAGTTACCAACCTCGGCGTGGTGATGGACGGAAGGTTGACATGGAAGCCGCAACTGAATGCGGTGAGTAGAAAAGTAAATAGAGCTCTGTATAGCTTAAAACTTTTCCGTTCAAGCACCACAGAGATACTGAGGAAGCAGCTGGCATGTGCACTGGTACTACCTCACTTAGACTATTGCTTAGTGGTTCTTCTTGACGTGTCAGGGGAGCTCCAGACACGACTACAACGTCTACAGAATGAATGTGTGAGATACATATGTGGTGTTAGGCGAGATTAGCATATCACCGCCTACAGGGAAAAACTGGACTGGTTAGATCTGAAGGTGAGGAGGGAGTATTTTATGGGGCTGCTGCTTTACAAAGCGGTTGTCATGCGGCAGCCACCATATCTTACTGCCCTCTTTGAAAAAAACCAGGCCAGGACTTCAAGTAGGGGTGGTATGAAAGAGCTCTCGGTTCCGGGGTCGCGCACCGATGAGGGCCTTTTCTCATTTAGAATTCAAGGTGCGCACCTCTGGAATTCGCTCCCGAGCAGTGTGAGGTGCCTGCCATCTTTTTGTAAATTTAAAACGGCGTTTAGCAGGCACCTTAAGCAATTACATGGTGAAAAGAATGTATAGAGGTGACTCGGATATTTATTTAAGCTATTTATTTATTTGAATTATTAATTTATTTAATTTATTTATTTATTTATTTAAATTTATTTATTTATTTATTTATTTATTTATTTATTTAATTTAATTATTTATCTGGTTTATTTATTTATTCGACTTATTTATTTATTAATTTATTTACAATTGTAAGATTTTGTCTCTTGATGAATAAAAAGTATATCTATCTATCTCTCTCTCTCTCTCTCTCTCTCTCTCTCTCTCTCTCTCTCTCTCTCTCTCTCTCTCTCTCTCTCTCTCTCTCTTTCTTCAACAGTCGCTCATCGCGATGTATATCCGTTTTTCAGTGTTTTTCACAGATGTTCACGGTTTTTTTTCACTTTCCATCCATAACATCCTCTTCTAATGATGAATATCCAGAATCAATATCTGGTTCGGGAATAAAAAACCCAAGCCCATTACAAAATGGGAGTGGTCGTCATCATCTTCATCCCAGTCTTCTTCGTATGAGTCATACATATTCTCCATATTTAACAAAAGTGTAACAGACTTTTATCAAATAAGGCACAAGCACTTCATTGTTTGTGCACAGAGCACGCACATCCAGGAATTACACTTATAACAATACTGCCTGATTTACTTATCTAAGTTTTGCGCTGAATCCAAAATCGTTTTTTGCAGGATCCACAATAATCACTATGCGCGACTTCTCTTCTTACTCTAGATATTAAGCGCGGTTTTAGCTTTTCTTTTGTCTGATCTGTCAATTCTTGCAAAGCGTGGTAGTTCGGAGATGGATGTACAGTCTTTGAAAAGCTATTACATACAGAACACACACTGCTTACGGGTGAAGAGGACTCGCTGGATGTGTCTTCGTCCGTCTCTTCCTCCGAAAGACGCAGATTTTCAGCTGCAATAGAGTCCGAGGTTGACCCCATAGATATTACCTCATTTGTCGATTCGTATTCTCGATTCGGAAAAATGCCTTAATTCCTAATAAATTGATCACTATCCACTTGAGTAGCTGTTATTATTTTCAACAGTTCTTCTTCTGTTCTGCTAACTGGTAAATCACTGTCAATTATTTTTTAAATATCCACAACACTATCTTCAGAGTCTTAATCTTTGTGAACAACCCAAGCGAACGTACCTACTAACTCGCAACCGCAATACTTAGTTTTATAAAATCTCATTATAAGAACCACACGCGACGCAAGACAGAAAAAAACTGATGCTCGACCCTTCACATATATTACTGTGACATATTATTGTTGGAATCTGAGACAGTTTTTCCATGGCGCAAGACCCTACGTGGCATTCTTTTTTTACCACGTAATGTATGTGCAGCTGTATCTTGCTGTGCTAAGTCTTAATGTTTTTACGTTCTGCAGTGTCTTAAATTTTAATACTTTGTTTTCATCAATAAGAGGTTGCAGATTGTTGTGAGAATATTAAAGATATCAGGCTAATTTTTTGACCAAATATAGTTCGAGCGAGTTTCTAGATATCTTACTTTTTATAATAATAATAATCAACTTAATAATAAAAAATGTTACCCTGATTTTATAAAAACTGACATTAATATAAATGATATAAGTTGTGAATTGATAAAATATGGATATATTGTGATCAAATTATCGTAGCTTGGTGAAGTTTGAATGACATGCAGAGAGATCATACTCTTCTTAAGCGAATAACGGTTTAAAAATCCAAATTTTATAAAAATTCACAAAGTTTGAATTTTGTAAATGAGTCTATGTCGCGGACAGTGCTTAGCTCAAGCATAGTATTTGTCATGGAACGAACGATAAGATAAAAGGCAAGACTATACCAGTACCAAGAAATGGTCCAAATTACAAAATTTAAAATACGTAAGTTTTGAAAAATCTTATTTTTTTTTAATGTTAATCAATTATAGGATAAGAAATCTATATACTGTTTAAATGTTACCCGAGTATTATTAAAACTGAGATTAATATAGATTATATAAATTTTGAATTGAAAAATAAGTATATATTGTGTTCTAATTATCGTATCTTGGTAAAATTTAAATCATACGTATTTCAACAAATATTTCAAAAATTTATTGAGCAACAAATTCGCTGCGATTAAACTTTTTTGTTGCTAGATACAAATCTTTACTGCCTATGTATTAATATTTTTTGTTATATATTTTTCGACAATCAATAACTGATATCTCGAAAATTTATAGTTTGATTAGCTCCCGGGATTACACTTTTTTGTAGTTAAATCTATACCATTGCAATTTAAAAATTTTGACATTTACCATGATTTATTTTTTAATAGTTTGAAAATTATAGTTTGACTAACTCACACTGACTACACTTTTTGCAGAACACGATGTTACTTGATCAAATTCTTCAAACCTACTGAACTGAGCTCATCGTATAGTGTTTACTTTTTTTAACTATCCGGAAATCATGACTAATCGCACACGTGTATTCGTGGAAATGACATTGTTTAAGTTAAATATCACATAATGTCAGCGAGAATTCATCATTCCAAGAAGAAGTGTTTCTGGTTTGGAGTGCGAATCTTGAAACTTTATGCAAAGAATTGCGTTTTCTTTTACTACATTGTAACATATCGACAATTAATTGTATGTACCGTATGGGTCTCTTTCATAATAGAGACGTACTTTCTTTCGATTCTTTAGTCAGCGTTTTGATCCGAAATTATCGTAAATATTGGATCAATTCATTTTATAAAGTAATTGTTCATATTTTTTTACTTTTATAAATAAATAGATCCAATGCTTTCAGTGCTCAATTAAATGCTGAATAACACAAGTGCTTGGTGACGAAATCATAAAGCGGTGTACCTATCAAACCGACCACCAACAACCGGGACCATCGACATCCAACGTGGATCAAGATAATGAAAATACATCTACGTGTTAGTATTGAATGTGTTATAATTAAATAATAGTTTTACATTATTCTGGCACAATCCAATACTTTTGTTTTAGAAACAAACTCGTCGATAGTTTCATCTCATCAATGCCAAAGTAATCTGGAAACACTTAATCGTAAGTATCGAATGTGATTTAATAATGTTTTACGTAATTAAATGTATATTTCAATACTTTTGTTTCAGAAAGAGCATCAGTGATAAACCATGAAGAAGAAGAGTAAGATAATTCCAGTAGTAGCAGTAGTAATAGTAGCGATAGCAGTGGCAGTAGTGACACTGATACAGCTGAAGAAGAGAGGAATAATCAAGGTAAGATTATATATAGAGATTATTCTAATTTACAAGATACAGATTTTCAACTGTTCTTACAGGAGTTTATTTAGAACACGGTGAAGGAATGCATCCTCGATTTCTCATCGAAAACGAATCGGCACGTCACTATCGTCGTTGAGGTTACGATGGCAGAGAGGTTCAAGGAACTCTAGCACCACCTTCAATGAATGCAAATATTTACGAATGGTTAGAGAGCTGTATGAGTGATCTTCATCGACAACTGTGCGGTAGAGGTCAGACTTTTGATTTTATAGGTGTGACTATAAACTCTGAAAGATTTAATCATGGACCTTTGTGGCTGTCATTTAGACGCTATAGATCTTTGGGGTATGTTATTTAATGCTGTACAAAGTGCGAAAGATTTTAATATAAATGATAGGTTGTCGATTAATTGTGCGATTGTGAGAGGTATAGCAGGGCATGGTCGTGTGCGATTGACGGAAGAAATAGTGAATAAAAGATCTGTTTTACGCATCAGAAACGACGACAACCATTGTCTACCACAAATTCTAGCTGCAACTTACGTGTATATTATCAGAGGTCAAATACGTACAGGTGAATTGCAAGGTTACTGGAATTTAATTCGCTAAAGTCAAGGAAGGACTCAAAAAAGAGCAGCCGAAAAACTTTTAAATTTTGTAAATGTTCAAGTTCCAGCAGAAGAATGTGGGCTTGGAGAAATTCATAACTTTCAAATCTTTTTTGCTACACCGAGTACTGCTATAGTGGTTTACAATTTTACAAGTTTCGCACGTGGACAACCACCTCTCTATGATAGTACGCGGTGTGCTATCGATATATATGGAGTCATTACTCATTCATTAAGAATTATGTATTATGAACGCACCAAGTATTATCAACCTACACTTAATTTAGTAGGAGCTTGTGGTAGCAATGGTTATCCTATACCTTATAATAAAAGTTATGGATTAATCGTAGATCACCGATATTCTAACAAATGTTACAAATGTATGGCATTACCGAAGTGTGATATGTCTGAAAATCTTAAAAAGTGCAACGTGTGTTTCAGATCATTTTTTGGTGAAACTTGTTATGAAAATCATATTGAAAAAGGATCGTTTAACAAAACTAGCAGTGTATGTGATAACATAAAAATTTGTCTAACTCGTTTCAAAACAATACGTGCAAAGAACTCTAAGAACGCTAAAGGACACGAGTACGGTATATCTTTTTGTAATGCGTGTAAATCTATCAATTGTTCTATTTCTGTTCTACCATTTTGAAACTCAGCAAACGATAACAGTGTTTTTTTATAAGAGAGAGCCGCAGTTTACCAATATTTATACAAAGTAATTATAACTATTTTGTCATTTTAACTTTGTTCGATGAAGTAATGTAGACTTAATAGCAATGGTACGATGACTGATTTTTTGGTGATAGAATTAAAACTTGAGTATGCGCACTGAACATTTCTTGATGCACTTTACTTTTGCGTTATATTTACATAAATATATTGCAAAGTTTTAGAAAGATATAAGTGAATATTAAATTCCATCTTCAATTAAAAATTAATGTACAAAATAATACCAAAATTTGTAACATAATAATACAATCTTATCAAAATCATCTTGTGGTTATTTAATTCCTGACCTGGAATAAAACAAAAATATCTAAAGAAATAATTCTTCTGGCACACTAGATACAAACAACACTGAGCACTTATCTGACTTCGTAATCCTTGAAAATTTTAAAGACTTTGTAATCTTCCAGCAACTTAGTCTTGAATACAGATGTTAATGAGTAAGGAAAAAGCTAAATTTACATCAGCGCAAGCACCTAAAATTATAAATAAACAAATATAAAAACAATTACAAATCAAAATCTATTAAATTTAAAAAAAAATCATTAAAACAATTATTATTTCAGAAAAATGAAACAATTTGTTTATAAAAAAATGTATTAAGTCATTGATAAAAATGTTAAGTGGATTCAGTTTATATTCATTGAGGACTTCGATAACACCATTAACCGAAAAGCATCAAATGGCTTCAAACTCATTCTAAATGTAATAGGCAATTCTTCATCTACCATAAGTATAATATTTGACAATATAATACATTTTTGTGTAGAACTTGAAAAAAATATTGATATTATTGATAATCTAAGAATATACAGTAGAATATTTGTTATCCAATGCAAAACTAATTATTTTCAAACTTTATTCTTAATCTGGTGTTAAATAACTAAATTTGTAAAAGAAATTATTAATCCAAATCTATAGCATTGTTATGAACAGATAATTAAAACAATTAGTTTACCACAAAAATGCAAATTTTTTTTTCAAATTAACATATCAAGTCTTTGAACAAAATTTCACGTACGTAAATTTCACTTATTCACGTAATTGTAATAACGATACGAGTAATAATTTTTTATACAAGAGATCTAGACAATAATCTAAACAAGTAGAATTTTCATCAAAGAAGATAGAACTTCTATCTTCTTTGCTTTCATCACATACATCAGTTTCACTAGTCGAAGTACGTCAAAGCACCGGTTCACGCAAAGCAGATAGTAAAAAAATTGATAGGTTATATAAAGTGCATGAATAAATATCAATTTGTTTAATATCTGCTTTACGGTGAACCCGGGTTTTTACATATATCGACTAGTGAAACTGATATGTGATGAAAGTTCTTGTCTGGATGTTAGATTATCAATAATATCAACATATTTTTTTCAAGTTCTACACAAAAAGGTATTATACTGTCAAATATACTTATACGGTAGATGAAGTATTATGTTAATTCCATTTAGAATGAGCTTGAAACTATTTTATGCTTTTAGGTCACCGGTGCACGAAGTCCTCACTGAACATAAACTAAATACACGGTATAATCCCTATAGATCTTTAAATATAATGTTTAGCTGAAAACAAGAAATACACAGTTAATAAATTTGTAAATAACATTTCTCACAAGTATATATACTATTTCAACACAATTCACCTTAAAAAAATCCCCTTCGCCCCTTTTCCTGCGCGCAGGCTCCTGGTCACTCAAAACTATAATATGAAGTTTTACACGTTTTAAACAACTTATAATATGTATCTTTATAGGATGATGTTACACATGCAGACTTTTTATTTTTTTACTTGCACCATTATCTGAAGCAATTCACCAATTCTGAAAACAAAGAAAAAATGAAAATTCACATTTTGTTCCATTAATTTTATAATCCTATAGAAGCATTAATTTCAAATAATATAAGCCCTGGATGACCTCATTTTATGCTTTTGGCTAATCAGGAAGCTGCACGCAGGATTTGAAAATAAAAAGTTGAGTAACAGAATGTTAAACTTATAGTTTGTTAATATACGAATACATTTAAATAGCATACCTCATTTATATCTATAACATTCTTATTAAGGCGATGTGAAAGGGAAAAAATTATGTTTGGGCCGGTCGGTAAAGTAGAGCCATACATCATTATGTATATGAATTACTTGTATTACACACAGGTGGCGTTAATGTACTTTATATACTTAAGGAACGCTAAAAGTTATTATCGTACGTCAGATGGCGCTACTGCCGTTGATCCGTAATATAAATTACAATGAGTCTTATGAGATAAAACGAAAATTTATGTATATTACGGCAGTGACCGTTCAGTTTTTGTTGAAAATTTTTGTAGTAAGAGATAAATGTTTGACGAACATTTATTACTTTCGAAAACTACAATTAGGTACCTGTAAGTTTAAAAATAATTTCATTCAACACAAAAAGTGCATTTAACCACAAAACCAGAGTCAAATCAGTATCCGTATTAAATTTTTTTAAATAAATAGGATGAATACATTTGTTGAATTTCAATGTATAGTCGTATTTTTGTGTTAGTTTATTTATGCGATAATTTTAAAAAAGTTCACCTTATTAATAAATAAGAAATTGAATGTAAAAAAATGTACATATTTTAAGTAGTTCCGTACTATTTCAAGTGAGCATTATTTTTCTTTGTAAAAAAGAATATTCATGCAAATTGATACATTGTTTGTACACTGTCTATATTTGCTCACTCTGTTCTATTATTATAATATTTGAACTTCTTACTAGAGCTATATTCTCATGGTGCTCTATTATAATATTAGAGCTTTTTACTAGAGCTAGATTGTCACTCTGCTCTATTACAATACTGGAGCATTTTACTAGAGCTATTTGCTCACTCTGCTCTATCATAATATTAGAGCCTTTTACTAGAGCTATTTTCTCACTTTGCTCCATCTTAATATCAAAGCTTCTTCCTAGAGCTATTTGCTCACTCAACTCTATCATAATATTACAGATTTTTATTAGAGCTTTTCTACTCTTTACTGTGTTTTAAAGTACACTCGTATTTTATCACACACCTGTTATACATATATTACAAATGAAGTTTTCAAAACATGCAAAGGAGTAGAAAATAGCATTTAAATGTAGTATCATGCACTATGACTATCGTAAAAACAGTATAGTCAAAAAAGTATAATGAAAAACATGCTATTTTTATGCGATGTATACATTGTTTGCACAATATCTATATTTGCTCACTTTGCTCTATTATAATATTAGAGCTTTTTACTAGAGCTATGTGCTCACTCTGCTCTATTATAATACTGGAGCATTTCACTAGAGCTATTTTGTAATCTGCTCTATCATAATATTAGAGCTTTTTACTACAGTTACTTGCTCACTACGCTCTATCATAATATTAGAGCTTCTTAGTAGATCTATTTGCTCACTCAACTCTATCGTAATATTAGAGTTTTTTATTAGAGCTTCTCTACTTTTTATTGTATTTTTAAATTCACTCGTATTTTATCTGATACATGCTATACAAATATTACAAGTTTAGTTTTCAAAACATGCAAAGAAGATAGTAGTAGAAAATAGTATTTAACTGTAATATTGTGCACTACTCTACTATTATGGAAGAAGTATAGTGAAAATAGAACAATGAAAAGCATGCAATTACAACAGTTAGGACTTGGCATAAAAATACAACCAAAGCACCTAAGTTATTCACAAGCAAAATCCTAATAGTATATGTGCAGAAATATTATATACATATAAAATGTATAAAAGATTTGCATACACTTTAAACCTAAAAGAATAAAAATTGACGTTAGAAACAATAAAAATAGCATTATATTCTTTTCGCAAAGTATAAAACGCTTATTTTATTCTTTAGAGAATTTGACAATGATCAAGAAGATTAAATTGTACACATTATTCTTGTATAAAGATTAAACTTCAGCTTTTATTCTTTCGTAAACAATAAAGTTCAGCTTTTATACTTTCGTAAAGAATAATATTCAGGTTTTATTTTTTTGTGAAAAATAATATTCAACTTTTTTTCTTTTGGTTTAACATTAAAGTTAGATTTCATATTCCGATGTTTCTCGAAAAATAAACAATGTTAGGTACTTTTTTAGGTCTGAAAATATTCAACATTTTAAGATAAATCGACGGCAACTTTTAGTTTTTCAATTAACAAATTACTATTTGAATAATTAGCATAAATGTGCTTAGACAAGGACAGTAGATACAACGTCCTCTTAAAACAAAAGAATAAAAGCTGCATTAAAAGAAAGAAATAAAAGAACTAAAGAACAAAATCAAAAACAAAAATAACATGACAAAATATTTTGTACGCGAAAATTGAGGTTGACTTTTCAGTTTCGCAGTTTTCTCGAAAAGGAAGTAATGTTAGATACTTTTGAAGGTCTCAAAATATTCCTTATTTTAATACCAATTGGGGCCAAGTATTAGTTTATCAATTAACAAACTACAATTTGAATAAATAGCAAAAACCTGATTAGACAAAGACAGAAGATACGAACTCCTCTTAAGGTACCACGAAAGCACAAAATGGGGCAAACGGTTAATCCCTTTGCGCCCTTGGATTTAATATACGATCCAATATTTCGCTATCACAACCTTCTGCACATCGCTATATTCCATACTCTTCAAAAGTTCTTTCCATACCAAAAAATGGATAAGCTAACGGTACAGCTTGTCTATGCGATTAATTTGGTTTTTCTTTCCAGGATCAGTTGAATCCATCTAAAACATAATGAAACATTAAATATCACAATCTTTATCTTTATTTATATAGAAAAAACAATTCATTCAATATTTTAGAACATAAGAGTTGTATCTTACCAATGTACCAAATTAAATAGTAGTAGATATATATTTATTTATAAATCTTATTTTCAATTATAAAGATTCAATTCTCCTATTACGTGAATATTTAAATTTAAATTTTAGATTTCAGTATAAAATAGAATCCAGTATAAAATATTTTCTGAAACAATGATAGTATTTCTAACGTACCAAAGAGCCGACCAACAAAAACCCAAAAATAAAAAAAAAGCTGCAAGATGCCTACTTAGACAAGGACAGAGATATTCGACGTTCCCTTAACCTATTTTTTCACTACGAGATTATTTTTAAATTAATTACTTATATCTAAAAAGATTTTTTGTTATAAATATTCCAACATTTTCTAAAATAACTTAATTACTTAATATTTTTAATAATAAAATGTTGTTGTTAAAACAAAATCCTACTGATAAATCGTACATTTGATGTTATTAATATTATATTTATTTAATTTATTATTTTTATTTTAATTTATAAATGAACCTTTATAGATATGTATACAGGGTGTCAATTAAGTCCCGGGACGGCTGAATATTTTCTAAAGTACTGCTTTTCTGGAAGAGGTCAAGGTCATTCCTTAAGTAACTTTGAACAAGGAACCCAACGGTGACCTTGGATTTGACCTTCAACCTCATTTTCAAGGTTAATTTGAGGTCAACCTCATTTTTTCAAACGGGAACCCCTATTTTTTATAGCGGAATCGGAAAGAGCGGAAAATTTTACATCCGGATATGTATTGAGGTATGGGGTTAAGGTAACCCCTAGAGGTCAAATAGAGGTCAAATAATGACTTCTTAAAAATCTTGCGAGTTCAATGGTAAAACAAAACAAACAAAGGTCATACCCTAGGTAAATCTTTACGGAGTACCCGACGGTGACCTTGGATTTGACCTTGAACCTCATTTTCAAGGTTGTTTCCAGGTCAACCTCATATTTTCAAATGGAAACCCTTATTTTTGATACCGGATTCGGAAGGAGCGAGAAATTTCAAGTATGGATATGTTGAACAAGGGATGTAATTGTGACCTTCAATTTGACTTTGGACTTGACCTTGAAGATCATTTGAAGGTCAACTGGTTTTTTTAATCAGAAATCTCAGTAATAATATCGGAAACCGATAGAGCGAATAAGGACTGAATGTAAAATTTCTCGCTCTATCGGTTTCCGGTATTATTACTGGGATTTCCGATTAAAAAAACCAGTTGACCTTCAAATGACCTTCAAGGTCAAGTCCAAAGTCAAATTGAAGGTCACAATTACATCCCTTGTTCAACACATCCATACTTGAAATTTCTCGCTCCTTCCGAATCCGGTATCAAAAATAAGGGTTTCCATTTGAAAATATGAGGTCGACCTCGAAACAACCTTGAAAATGAGGTTCAAGGTCAAATCCAAGGTCACCGTCGGGTACCCCGTAAAGATTTACCTAGGGTATGACCTTTGTTTGTTTTGTTTTACCACTGAACTCGCGAGATTTTTAAGAAGTCATTATTTGACCTCTATTTGACCTCTAGGGGTTACCTCAACCCCATACCTCAATACATATCCGGATGTAAAATTTTCGGCTCTTTCCGATTCCGGTATAAAAAATAGGGGTTCCCGTTTGAAAAAATGAGGTTGACCTCAAAATAACCTTGAAAATGAGGTTCAAGGTCAAATACAAGGTCACCGTTGGGTTCCTTGTTCAAAGTTACTTAAGGGATGACCTTGACCTCTTCCAGAAAAGCAGTACTTTAGAAAATATTCAGCCGTCCCGGAACTTAATTGACACTCTGTATAAGCATTCTTGAGAGAAAGGGTGCATACAAAATTAAACAAAGATGAAATATTAAAATTTATAAACTTATAAACAAAGTACAAAATAAACAAAACGTACAGTTTACATTTAATTTCATTGTACACCTAAAAAGATAGCGAGCAATGTCAGTTTTGTGAACTCATGCAGTATCTGCTATTATAGGTGCCAGCTACTTTTGCACAAGAGTTGTACATAAAATCTCCCGTATCGTATTTGGCTTCAAGTAGATTCTGCTTTACAGGACGAGCAGAATTTATTTAGAGTCAAGTAGAAGCTGCCGAACTCTTGAGTAAAAGTCATTTGGCACCTATAAATGTAGATAGTACTTGGGTTTCCAAATCTGACATTGTTTGATATCTTTTTCAGAAAAAGTGAGTCATTTTTATTAATATTGTAACTTGGAAAATATTCATAACTAAATGTATGTAATGTATTGTAATATGTAACTATAAAAGTTATTGTTATCGTATTTGATTAAGAACAATTTACTTTAAATACAACAAGAAAGTGAAACATTCAATATAGCCACTCACCTACGATAATTGATTAAGACAGGAACTGATGACAGCAGTGTAAAGTCAAAAAGCAAAACATTACATCCATACATCATAAGAGTTCCTCATGAAATTTTTCAGTTATGTATTATGCAACAATAAACAACGAACAAGAATTAGTATCATACAATTAATAATATTTCCTAACCTAACCCTATCCTCTAATATTTTTATATGAAAATTAAATCAATAAATAAAATAATCTGATTAACATTTTTTTCAAACAGAATAAATATTTTCTATAACAATTAAAAATAATTGAATTAAGACACAACAAATGTAATTATACCTTGGTAATAAATTATTCAGTTTAATCGTGGGCCCTAATGATTTAGTATGCAAACGAAATAGATCTATATAATTTGAGATTATTTTCCACCAGGGTACGAAAAAAATGAACTAAATTTAAATACGTTAAATAGTTTAGTGGTACACTGTACAAATATATTCCATGAATTGTCACAAATTGTGATAAATTTTTCATCGTTGACAAAAATTCAACTAGAAAAATGTATTTTTGCAATGAGAAATTTAATTGTGGCGCACTAAGCCAGTTAAAATATGGTATGAATATAAAACGATGAAATACTAAACTTTCCCCATAGAATGAGTGAATACAACAAACAAAATCAGAAGACGTAAAAAGATGTACACCCAATAAAAAGTATCTGTCAATCATATGAGATCAATCATTATCGAATTTTTCTGTCCAGAGCTGAGCTGCAACAAAAATCAAATTATTAATTGTGTTTATATTTATAGTATACAGTGCATATATTTTTCTAAATAAATTTGATAAAAAATAAGTAAATTATTAATTTAAAAAATAATACATGTTTAGGTATAAGAAGTAAACTCAAAACAGAGTTGAAATGTAACAATTTCAATAATAAACTCTAAATATTAAAAACTGAATATTTTCAATTGTTACTGAAGGAAGTAAGAAAAATTCAACAGAATATGGCTTCAAGAAAACAGATAACCTACAAACTTGAAAATCCGTAAAATTCTTACCTTGGAGTGTTGAAAAAACATGTTGTAATCCGATTATAGTTTTCGTAATAAAACCCAACAATGCACAACCCATGGCGAATGTTTAACCGATTGTTGTACCGATCAGCAACCGTCCATTGATATTACCGAAATGTCCAAAAACTTCAGACTTTTCAGAATTTTGATAGACAGACACACGTGCGTGCACGTGTTCGTGTATGTACGTGAATGTAATGCACGGCGCACGGTCGACAGCGGCAACAGCTGTGCCACTACTAACACTGACCGAATATTTTCTAGGTTGGTACTCGTGACACTCAGCAATATTCATGTCGCTTAAAACGTTAAATTCAAATTTAGATGATTGGATCTTTACCAATAAAAGGACACTGAATAGATTGGAAATAAATTCACGAAGATCGACCTTAATTACCAAAAATTATACAATAATTTGTTTATATATTACAATACGATAAACGTTATAATATGAAAGGAGAGTAATTTAAGGGAAAGGAATAATTCTTTTGTGATTAAAATTTTGATATTACAAAATAGCGAATTATTCGCGGCGATGATGATCATATATTATTATACCCTCTTTCTCGCACCTATATGTTAGCATAGCATTCGCCGTGAATAATTCGCCGCATGAAAACGGACCAAAATGATCTGAATATTTTTCAAATTTACCCGATTTTAATTAAAAATATTTAAAAAATAAATATGCTTTTTTATAAATATAATTTTTTATAATTATAAGTCATTTTTCTTCGAAAATATAATTTTTTTTAAAATTATTATTTTAAGGAATATATTTATTTTCATTTTTAAATAAGATATGCATTGGAAAAAATATTCAAACCATCCATCGTAAATATTTTTCTGCTATATAAAATTACTTAGAAGATAGCACAGATCTAATACACAACATGAAATATTTAGAGATTGTTATCTTTAGCAGCTTTTATTGTTTATGAAAAGCATTAAAATGTATTCTTTAAATATTACATTACATAACTGAAAACTAATAAAACAAATGTTAAATTGTGAAGTGAACTAGGTTTTAGTAAGAATGGTTGTGATTGCATTAGTATAAGAATCCCAGAATAATGCTACTTTTCCACTTTTCAAACAATACTTTGCACTGTAATATATATATAAGGTGATGATCGTGTAACGAATTAACACAAGACATATGAATGTGTTCAAAACCACACGTTTATATTTAAACGTACAAATAATGTACATATTCAATATATTTAATATAGTTTTGTATAAAAAAGTTTTAGTGTTTAATACATAAAATTTGAGTACGTATTTCTTCTCTTAATTCTATTGGAATCACACTCCAGATATGGATAAACAATAATAAAAATGTAAAATTTACATATATACTCTTTTTCTCTTGTAGCGAGACTTACATTGATTTGTGTATCAAAACTCTAGATTAATCCGTAAGAATTATAATAATTAATTATTTGCTTTACCGTATGATAGTTATCATCTAGCAATTACTATTTGAATAAGACTATATATTAAATGAAATTTTTGTAATGAAAGTAGTGACTAAATAACTGTACTCCTTCAGTGATGTTAAAACATAAGGGAATAAATTTAAAAATCATTCAAGTGAAAACTGAGAAAACAAAGTAATTAACGATAAAAATTTAACAAATAAAGAAATTCACTAGTATTTTACAAAATTAAATATCACAATTTTGAACACAATGTAATAAACAATACTAAAATTTAAACGTATTTACTCCATTAACTCATGTAATGTTTAATTTCATTAAATAATGTCAGTGATGGCAGAGTAATAAGTGTCGATGCATCCCAATCAATCACAAGGAAGGAAATTTTTCTATTACGTTCCTTGTAGAAGTTGAATTAAGCCAAACCCGGTTAACTGCTAGCAACCACCTATAGCCTCGGACATCGTCTTTCCTTCAGTAAAAGTATATAACGTTGAAATATCCAGGAATCCTTGCTCTCACAACAATAGAGTACATTATGTTACTGTTTGGAGGCACTCAATTCACTGCTGACATGAGCAAAATTGTTTAGGTCAAAGAAATTGTCAGTAATTTCAACTTCAAGGACAGCTGTACTACCATTATTGTACACTGTGTACTAGATGATAACATCCATCTTCTAAATAAGATACTTATTATAAACATGGCTGGCCACTATCGGTTGAGCTTTTTCGTTCTCCTCCTTTGCTCTGTAAATTGCAACCAGCACTGCAGCTGCAATGCAAAGTACGAAATGAAGCTTCATGCTGCCAATGAGTGCGGGTTACTTAATAGCCATATTAAATAATAATAGTACAATTTGTAAAGTCATCATTTACAAATAATCTAATAAATTTTGTTACAATAATAACATAATTCCTGAAAAGTAATTCGGATTGAAATAAAAACAATAAGTACAAAATTTGTAGTATAAAGCTTGCGATAAATAAATTGGCCTCAGATGTATAACAGTAACTTTCAAAAAACAATTTCATAAAGAAAGTCTTCTGATAGAAAATATTCCTTTATAAGCCTTTTGGATACTTGATCAAAACTAGATGAAAGAAAACATGTATGAAGCAACTGCTGACCTTGTTCATACTTACAATTTTATCATATGCAGCTCATGTATCCCAAATAAAACCAAGATGAATAATTATCATAAAAACATAACACTGATATAAAGACATATAATTATAGCTTCTGTGTACAATTTACCTATAAAAAAGTATATGTATGTATGAAGTATAAGTTGTACGATAAAATTAAAGAAGTAAATCAGATTAGATTTATAATAAGAATAATGATTATAAAGTGGTAAATATAACTTAAAATCATGTAGATGAAAAGTTACACTAAACTTGTCCAAAAACACATTTATCATTATAATCATGCGATTATAAGATGCATTATAAACTCAGTGTTATAATATTATAAGATGATGTTCTTATTTTCTTTTACTGCTCAATTGTCCGATGAAAAAGAATTGATTTCATTGATGTTCTGCGCTTAAAAATAATAAAATTATACCTACATCAGAAATGTAAAATGTTATAAACTGTAAAATCAACTTTTAAATACACACGATGAAAGAACTACAATGCTTGTCAGCTATATAGCCAGTCCACTTAGTGAATTTGTTATAAATCATTATTAATAGCTCTTTACTGCAACTTGGGTTAACTAAATATACCATGCATATACCAAAATAAGTGTCGAATGAATCTGAAAATTAAAAGCAAATACAACAAAGGAAAAATTCTCTATTTTGTTTGTAAATATTTTGCCTCACATTTAGGTTATATACTATTCTCATAAAGGTTATAAATACATTCATTTTTCAATTTCATTTCATTTTCACTGCATTTGTCTTTTAACCGATGCGACAGCTATTAGAACCCATAACGCCATCTGGCGGATGATCATATGGCGTATGTAAATATATATACACATGTACATATATATATATATATATATATATATATATATATATATATATATATATATATATATATATACTGAAATGTAAATTATAAATAAAATTTATATAAGTTAACTTTTTTTACAATTTTCAAAATATCTCTATGAAGTGTCATTTATTATTATTAGAAGAACATTCTGTTAAATTTTGACGCTGATCCGTTCATGATTCGTCGAGATTCTTAGACCCCCAATCTCGGGATCTAAGAATCTCGGCTATTCGTGAACGAATCAGTGTCAAAATTTTACAGAATATACCTTTAGTAAATATAAATGATATTTCATAAAGCTTTTTTCGAAAAACTCAACTATACTTATACTAAACATGAAAACGTACAAAAAGTCGGCAAGTCGGTAAGGTAGAGCGCATTTTTCCCTTTCACATCGCCTTAACTCAAACAGATATTTTGACATTAAATATGTCATTCTAAACTCACAAACATGAAAAAATTTATATCACATAAAAAAAAAATAATAAATAAATAAATAAATAAATAAATTTGTATCATGTAAAAATAAATAGCTATACAAAAAAAATGTGAATAATTCGCATATACAACAATTTAAGATTAACCTTTGAGAGTATTGTAATTTCTTTAGTAAAAAGTCTTTCTATGTAAAATTTCTCTAAGAAACAGGTATTATTTGCTTAACAACCTTATTTATGATGGTTTTTCTGAAAATAAAAGCAGACTCAAAGAACTCAAATCTTTTAAATGCTTAGATTAGTAATTACACTTGGATACTTATCTCATTTAATAAATTTGTTATCATGATACACCGTTTGCCATCCACTCTTTATACTGTCAAAACCAAACATTAAAACATTTAACAGCTGATAGAAGTAAGCTTGGAATTATCTGCATCGGTAAAACAGATAACGTCCTACTTATGTGATAAACTATATAATATTGTAAGAGTTGATATGAAACTCGCGCGAATTTTGAAATCGCAGTACTGATAAAATGATAATTTAAGGCTTAAGACTTTTTTATTTGATTTTATTAGTGAATTAAAATTCATTTCTATATAGTAAACACCCTATAAATACGTTATAAAAAAAAGAATACGTTATAAAAAAAAGAATACGTTATAAAAAAAAATTATTATAATTTAAAGGGATCATACCTTAACATTTTTATCAATGACTTAATACATTTCTTTAAAATAAATTGTTTTATCTTTGTAAAATAATAATTGTTTTATTGGTTTGTTTTCAAAAATTTAATAGATTTTGATTTATAATTGTGTTTAAATTTGTGTTTGTATTATTCCAGATGCGCTGATGTAAATTTGGCTTTTTCCCAACTCATAGATATCTGTATTCAAAATTAAATTGCAGGAAGATTTCAAAGTCTTTAAATTTTTCAAGGATATGAAGTAAGATAAGTACCCAGTTTTATATTTATCTAGTATGTGAGAAGAATTATTTCTTTAGATATTATTCTTTTATTTCAGATTAGTAATATAATATCCGCAGGATGATTTTGATAAGATTATATTATTATGTTACAAATATTGGTATTATTTTGTACAGTAATTTTTAATTGAAGATGAAATTTATTATTCACTTATATTTTTTTATAACTTTCTAATATACTTATGAAAATATAACCGTTAAAAGTGAAGTACATTAAAGAATGTTCACTGCGCATACTGAAATTTTAATTCAATCGTCATAATCTCAGTCATCCAAGACTTGCTATCAAAGTCTGCATTACTTCATCGAACAAAGTAAAAATTACAAAATAATTATAATATTACTTTACATAAATATTTGTAAACTGTTCTTTATTATGAAAGAATATCTCAATAATAATTATACTTACGTATGTGCTTCAATATTTGTACACTTTACTCAGCTCTGCCTATACAGTACAGAGTGATGTAGGTTGATAAAATTTTATATTTCTTAGTAAATATGGTATATAAGATTGAAAGTAAATAAGTAAGAGTCTCTTAATTTTCTCAACATTTTTTTCTAATTTTTTTGTTTAGTATTTTATCTAGGTCAATTTTTTAAATAGATCAAGATTTCAACGCTTCCTTAGTGGAATTGACAACTATGAAACACTGTGTAAATAGACACATTTGGAATAGCTGTTACAAACAAATGTGCACTTTTTTCACATTTTCTTCTTAGTTTTTCATAGTTTGTCATACTTATAAAAAACACGTATTTTATCTAATAAAACTTGCACAATTTTTCATAGTTTTTCACAGTTTTTCCCCATTTTTGCGTTGCATTCTCTTATATAAAGGAAATTACAACTGTTAGAATTTGATAAAAATCGGCTTTTTCTCGAAACCACGTTTTTTCAACTGGGTGTCACTCGTATTTCAAAACTATTGCACTTATCAACATGAACCAAACGGCATTTTACTCTTTAGATGTTTCTCTATGGTGGATACTACAACCAAAAATATTCATTGTTATTTAAAAAAAGTTATAAACAATTAAAAGTGCAAAAACGGGTCGAAAAATTCAAAAGTCCGGCATTATTTTTTTTTTTTGGTGAAAATGTTTTATTGTAGTACCGACCATAGCCAATTCGATACAGAATATGAAACCGTTTTATTTTTTACTTTCAGATGATTCGTTTCTAAGAAATGATGACACCCGCCAACAAATTGGACGAGTTTGAGCAGCCATTTTCAGAGCCGCCATTTAAAAAAAAAAATTTCAAATAGTTGAATATATGTACTTTTAGCTGTCAAAAGTTTGATTCTGAAATATTTTTTTTACTATAAATAAAATTTATTTAAAAAAACACGTTTTATTGGTGTAACCTGGCCTTAACCGACAACAAGACACGACAACATGGTGGATCAACCACAAACCACTCGTCATCTCCATCAAATATTTAGCACGTTATATGGCCTAAACAAGTCATAAACAAAGAACATTATCGTTAGTTTAGAATATGATGCATACAAAAATATCTACTACCAACCAACTGAACGTCAGTTGTCGGGTGACTTTGACGGTATTGCGTTCTCATACAGTGATTAGCAAAAGTTTAAAACAACTTTTGGCGATATCTCCAAGTACTTTAATGGAGTTACTGACGAATTAATGGATCAAAAAGTTTATGGTAAAACATTACTAAAAGTTTAGTTATAAAGTTTTATTTCTTTAAAATATTAAATTCCATAGAGTATAAAGTTTGTTTCATTTATATTTTTAAAATATTATAATTCAAGAGAAATCATAAAGTTAATTTATATTTTAATAATAATAAAATTTAGTTTCTTTCATGTTTGTATGCTTGTACTAGCGTTACGTGCATGAGGTCAAGGTTAACCATAATTGGTACAGTGTGACTTACTTCTCCTACGTATACCTGGCAACAGTTTGGAGAGAAGAGAAAGATGTGGTATAGTACCACGGAGTCGGGATACCGTGCACTCTCGTCACCTTTCCCGTCCGCGCATGGTAGTGTGGCGTCATCGTCTCCTCCGCAGATCTGTCATAGCGCTATAAAAACTACTAATGTTACCGTGGATTACTCGAGATATGGATGCTTACATACATATACACACACATACACGCACACATACACGTACACACACATGCAAACACACACACACACAGACACATACACATACATACAGATATATACACGCACACACAAACACACATACACGCACACACACACACACACATGACACACACACGCAAACACACGCACACAAACACACATAAATACTGACACATACACACATACATACAGATACACACACTCCCACACAAATACCCATATACACACGCACATAGACACGCACATACGCACACATTCACGCACTCACGCATGCACGCACATACGCACGCACGCACACACACACATCCATACGGACATTTTCTAAAAATAGAAAATTTTGATTGCTTATATCTCAAGACATGTTTCTAACATGTTTTTAACAAAACTTATTTTTTTACTATCACAAGGTTTCTTTTTTGAGGAAGTAAAAAAACATTAACTTTTTTAAGAAAAAAATCGTCAAAAAATGCATTTTTTTAACAACGATAACTGGAGTAATACTTGATGTAATGCATTGAAAATTACCGAGAATATTTTTTAGGTGTCAGGTTATTGGCTGAATATTCTTGAGCCGCTTTAGTTCATAATCTTCCCGCAATTGTGGGAAAAAAGTAGATTTCCGGGAAAAACAGTAGATTTGAGGGAAAAAATTTAAAAAAAATTTCCCTTACATGGATTTTCTTTTATTTCCCGCAAATGCTTTCCCTCCGTTTTTTACAATTTTCAGCTATTTCTTTCTCTTTCCGTGGGTCCCACTCTTCAAATCAATGAAGTGGCCGCAGCAAATTCAGAAATAAAGTTCTATGTGAAAATCGTTTCCATGTCTGTGAAGCGAATTGAAAAGTGAGAATTTCGAGCGTTTTCGAATAGCGGAAGGAAAAGTAAAAAATCAAATTTTTGGAAACTTTGAAAATATTTGAAAATATTACAAGATTTAATTTAATGTTAAATCTTGTAATATTTTCAAATATTTTCAAAGTTTCCAAAAATTTGATTTTCATGCAGGTGCTACAAAATAGTACATTATGCATCAAGGGAATAAAGTCTACTTTATTCCCGTGTTGCACATAGAACTTTATTTCTGAATTTGCTGCGGCAACTTCATTGATTTGAAGAGTGGGACCCACGGAAAGAGAAATAAATAGCTGAAAATTGTAAAAAAGGAGGGAAAGCATTTGCGAGAAATAAAAGAAAATCCATTTAAGGGAAATTTTTTTTTAAATTTTTTCTCTCAAATCTACAGTTTTTTCCGGAAATCTACTTTTTTTCCCACAATTGCTGGAAGATTATGAACTAAAGCGGCTCAAGAATATTCAGCTAATAACCTGACACATAAAAAATATTCTCTGCAATTTTCAATGCATTACATCAAGTATTACTCCAGTTATCGTTGTTAAAAAAATGCATTTTTTTGTCGTTTTTTTTCTTAGAAAAGCAACAGTCTTATGACTTCAAAATTCACAGGAATATACTTCTATACAAAACTAACATTTAGAAAAAATTTCACTGGCTTATATTGCATAGTTTGGATATTGATCGCACAGAGTTATAGATGTTAAAATAAATTGTATTACACATTATAACAAATGAAAAATGAGTCATACCAAATCATTTCCGGTTCTGAATTAAAGAATTTTATGAGTACTTTAGTGTGTAAAAAAATTACTTCCCAGAAACCATTCTTTAAGGAAATTCGATAGTAAAATAAAAATGATAAGATGTTTCTGAAAATTTAATATGCCATTCTTCTATAAAGTTTACGATGACATGTGAAATTGAAAGCATTAGCTATATCCTATTTAAAGATAATTGACTTCAAAGTTTGATTCGTATACACGGGTTCTTATGAGAGCAGCTTGTAAACAGTCAATAAACTTAGAGTCCGATTGTTTAATAATGATAAGAAGAAATGAAAAACTATGCAAAATATTCGAAAAGTATTAAAGATAGTCTACGCGAGATTTTAGAACGAATGAGAAACATAAATAATATTACTAGCTTGTAGGCTGCGGTAAGAGGAGTTAATTTAAAAATTAAAAGATACGGCTACCGATTGATTGGAACTGAGTTTTCCTAAACCTTATTAATTGCTCCAATATGAAATTATTTGTTCTATTTAATTCTGTAGTGAACAGTTGTAACGGTCCATATTGGTATGGTATGAATATGGGTATATTTAAATTATTTATTTATTAGAATGCTGTTATATACTTATAATTTTCTTGATATATGCAAAGAATGAATGATAAGAATGAAGATGAGTAAATGAATTGAAAATCGCGTTTGTGCGTTAGGATGATCGTCGCGAAGCGAATATCCGCACAAAGAGGAATCGCGGAGAATAAGGATATGTGCCTACATCCATGTGAGATATGATTGATGGAAAGGCTAAGAAATGTGGGAGCCTGGTTGCTAGGTGACGTTAGCGGTGCGAGGCCGAGCCGCCAAAAAAAGTCGCGAGGCCGAGCAATCGAAAGGATTGAGCTGGCTGCCGATCGAAGGATGGTCAGTCAGCGCACAGCCGCCTATCGAGCAGGACTTTCACTTCTCCTGCTTTTATAAAATGATTTGGACAGTTAACTTATATATTCGTCAGTTTACTTATTACTATTCGCGGATATATGAGTAAGCGCAAATTATTTTTATGATATGGAACTGTGAAGCTAAATAAATGCGAGTCATAAACTTGATATTTTATATAAATAATATATATTACCTTATTAATAAACGTATACAAACATACATATTAACTTACCCTATAATTTCCTTATGACTTTCTATCATTTAGGTACCTCGGGGAAAGATAAATAATTAAATATTATAATAAAAGGTTATTGTTGGAATATCACTATGCATTAGCATACGTATGTCTGTAACTGTAGTTGTACACTACTACATGCTTGTACAAAAATGAATCGACTTACTAAGAAATGTCCCAAAGACATAAACTGAAATGCGAGATATAGAATAGAGTGGGGAACTATATGCGTCTGCCCCAATAATCTCTTATGCCCTTTTGTCAAGTGTTTTTAGTCGTACTAAAGCATCTAGCTAGAGCAGTCGCACATTACTGACGTTATTCCTTCCTTGTGCGAGTTTGAATAAACGAAAGTTAATTTATTTGAAATATACATTGTGTATTATCATTTATTTAACACCCATTTCCAATAGTTATAATATTTAAAGTGAATAATAATAACAAATTACGAATTCTTACAATGGCGCCCGAACAGGGACTCGAGGTTTAAATAAAAAAAAACCTAGTGATAGAAAACTGAGTATGAAGGAAAATTTGGAGAGTCGAAGCATTGGAAAAATGTTCCCGCGTTTTCTGACAGGGAAGCCGCGCGTTCCCTCGCAAAGTGGGGGAGAGACGCTTAGCTCGCGTGAAGTGATGTGGGGGGTTCATTGTTTGTGAAGGGTTTTAGCAGTGCTTTGTTAATAATAATTTATTGTTAATGAATAGTAAATTAATGATAAAAAATAATTTATTGATAACCTCAGATCGCGAGGTCTATATAAGAAGAAATAAGTGATGTATGTAAAATGTGCAAAAATGAAGATTTTATTAGTTATTTTGGCTAGTTCCTTGAATTATTATATATGGCTAGTACAACAGATAAGTTATAATTATAAAAATAAATAACATAAATTAACATTTAAATACGGGAGAGAACAACATGTATTGATTTAGACTTTCTGACTTGATATTTTTTTACTTATTATTAAAAGTATCAAAGCATAAAGGGAATATCGACATTAATCATGTTGCACACAATGTTTAAAATTTTAGAGTATGAGTTAATAAAAAATATAATGTTAATATAAGAGATGAAATAAAATGAATTTTAACAATAGAAATATAATTTAATTAAACACAAAAGTGGAATAAAATAATGAGATTACGTAAATAAACAAATTTGAAAAGTGAATAATAATAAAAATGAAGCACCAAAAGTCTAATAATATATATATATATATATATATATATATATATATATATACACATCAAAGTAAATTTTGAGTTGAAATGAATTTTAGCATTTTTATATTGAAACAATCAAAAGTCCGCCATTTTGTTTTTTTTCATTGAAAATGTTTCATTCTGCTTGAGGCCATAGCCAATTCGATACAGAACATGAAACCGTTTTGTTTTTTGCTTTCAGATAATTCATTTCCAAGAAATTATGTCATCCATCTACTAATCAGACGAGTTTCAGCAGCCATTTTCAAAACCGCCATTTTGAACAAAAAAAAAATTTTTTTCAAGTAATTTAATATATGTGCTTTTATATGTAAAAAAAATTGATTACTCAACATGTTTTGTACTATGAATAAAATTTATTGAAAAAAATCACGTTTTTTGGAGTAACCTGGCCTTAAGCGATATTCAAACTCCAACCAGATAAGTATAGTTGAAGTAAAATATGCCTTATCGAACTCATTTAAAGGTTCAGCTTCTTCATGGTGGGATATCATTAAAGACTCGGTGAAAAGTTTTGAAGATTTTCAAAGATAATTTCGTGATAGATTCTGGAATGTGTATGTCACAGATACTATAATGCACAAAATTGAAATATCTATTGAATTGGCATCTATGTATCTAATGGAGAAAAGTCACGCTTAGAATACACCACAGATTTAATGAGCCAAGCTTTACATATAGGAAAGCACACTGAAGAAGAGCTAATAAGGAAATTAGCAGGCCATCATGATGTAGATATAAGGATTGTGGTGAAATCTCAAAAGATCAAGGATAGATCGACGTTCCTGAGCTTACGTGAGTGCAAAGATAAGGAAATGTACAGAGAAAAAGATGCTCGTGCTCGGGAAACTCTGAATAACACAGGGATTTCGTATGAGAAGCCGACGACTGATTTTCAAGGGGCAAATAATAAATATAATAATAATTCAATACAAGAAATTTCGGAACGGGGGACAGTGATTAAAAAAAAAAAAAAAAAATATCGTTAGAAGAAACAATATCTAAAACTCGAGCTCATATTAATTTTATAAATTATAGCAAAGATTTATTAAATCTAAGTTTTTTAAATAATGAAATTGAAATTAATAGTATGAAGACGCCACAAGATAAGATTGAATTAAAAAATGCTCAATGCAATATTTTAAGGTCAGATTCCGCCCCGAAAATAGAGGAAAATCAAAGGTAACGTATACCAATATTTGTGACAGAGGCACATAAAAATCGAAAATGCTTGTGAATCCTCGAAGTCTACAAAAATAATTAAAGACACACTAAATGGAGAAAATTCCAGTGTGATTTCTAAAATAAATGAAGATCTCATTGAGCAAAAGTTAAGAGAGTTTCTAATTATCAAAAGTGGTTGGTCAATAAAACAGTTACAAATAAATGAAGATAATACTTCTAAACATGATGGCGATACAATTACCGAAATAGAGGGAAATTCCTGGAAGAAAGGAAATAATGGAATCGGACCATTAAAGACTACTGATTTTGGAGTCAAGAAATCACGAGACATACGCAGTTTTGTCTACGTGAGTTACATTTTGCTTGGCATGCGCAGTTTTGCTATAGCAAATGTAAAGAATTCTAGTAGGAATAAATTATTACCCTACGAGATCTACAATAGAAGGAGACGACGACGAGTTTTCAGTCAATTCAAGCGACAGCTGACATTATGGAAGTGATCAGTCGAACTATTGTGTGCAGTATTACAGGTACATTAGTGTAAAATGCGCGAGTTATTAAAAACGTTGCTAAAACGAATTAATAGTGTGAGGTGTAAATATGTAGAAGTGTAGTAGTGGTGGAATATGATGAAAAGACATTATACAAAGGACATTAAGTTTAAACATTATAAATGAATATAATTAAGCAAATCATTTTTTATATAAAATAATGTATAAACGTTTCGGAAGCTAAATGAATTTCTATTTCCTTCACAAAGTGGAAAAATATAAATTTATTTAGGGGTACTATGTAACGGTCCATATTGGTATGGTATGAATATGGGTATATTTAAATTATTTATTTATTAGAATACTGTGATATACTAATGTTTTCTTGATATATGCAAAGAATGAATGATAAGAATGAAGATGAGTAAATGAATTGAAAATTGCGTTTGTGCGTTAGGATGATCGTCGCGAAGCGAATATCCGCACAAAGAGGAATCGCGGAGAATAAGGATGTGTCCCTACATCCATGTGAGATATGATTTATGGAAAGCGTGAGAAAAGTGGGAACGTGGTTGCTAGGCGACGTTAGCGGTGCGAGACCGAGTCGCCGAAAAAAGCCGCGAGGCCGAGCAATCGAAACGATTGAGCTGGCTGCCGATCGAAGGATGGTCAGTCAGCGCACAGCCGCCTAGCGAGCAGGACTTTCACTCCTCCTGCTCTTATAAAATGATTTGGACAGTTAACTTATATATTCGTCAGTTTACTTATTACTATTGGCGAATATATTTTAACGTGGCTTTCGTTACGAGAACTTATTTATTAGACTTTTGCTCGACACTTTAGTGAATTTCTCTATATTAATGGGCGCCAGGTAAAGCGCGGCTAACTCTGCACCAGCCCTTTCCCAGAGAAAGTTCCGTGAAGTGGAAAATCAGGAATCACTAACTATATAATAAATACACAAATTTTTCACTCTTTAAGTACCTAAGCTTTATTCGGCTGCGGCTTTTCTCGGTCGCGACTCCTTATCCTCATTCCCTCAACAAATAAATAACAATTCCCCCCATTAATAACAATAATTATTTAAGGCAGGTTTGCGGTGGATTTTCCCTATTTATTCAATAATTTTTATTTCATACAAAAAATAATCTTTATTGTTCAAACTTTTTACATATTAAAATACACATTTTGAAGATTTAAAATTTTTTTTTTTTTTTACGGATTTTTCTTGACAAAATGGCCGCCTCAAAATTGTTCTTTTATTTGACTGTCGACACGATATCTCACCAACGGATCATCTGAAATCAAAAAACTAAAAAGATTCTTAAAACTTATAGTTTTGGCTATTGCATAGTCTAGGATATTTCATTTTTACCGGAAAAAAAACAAAATGGCGGACTTTTGAATTTTTTGGCTCTTTTTTTGCAACATAAATTGTTTATAACTTTTTGAAAAATTTATTGATCGTTATAATCCTAGATAATACAAAAAGAACATATGTCAGGGGTAAGCTGTTCAAATTTCAACTGAATCGGTGCAGTAGTTTTTTTTTAAATCGTGTCGATAGAGTTAAAAAGCGTTGTTTCGAGAAAAACGCGTTCAAAGTTTTTTTTTATGAAAATTTGAGAAAAAAAGGGTCTTACACTCAATCAGCGATGCCAGCTCCATATATAACTCCTTCAGCTTCCTCGTAAGCATCATTTTCTCGTATTCTAGTGTTTCTGCGGGCCACCCTGCTTTCTTTTGAAGCCTGAGAAGCAACCCGTTCGGCTTTCCGCACGCGCGTTGCATTGACTTTCTCAGCGTATTTTTGAGCCTCACTGCCTATTGTTACGCCCATAACACTCATTATTTTTAATACTGTACTGAAGCCTTCATTAAAAGTGCATGCTGCTGTATAAGCTGCTATTTCAACGATTTTTTTCCCACAAAAAGTGTGTTTTGGAGCCATGGCCCAAACACAAGAATTAAAACTTTCATTATTGTTCTGAGTGTTTGCGCCAGTGCATCTTTCTAATAAATCTTCACTAGTGAGGTCTTCATAAATTGGTTTAAGTACTGCTTGAGTATCGTTGTCAAAAGCGGGGGGATGCTTAAAAGTACTCAGTTTATTCTGTGCTGCTGCTAAACGATACTTACACCAAGAATCGTCTGGGCAGTATTGGTGCTGTGGATTGTCGTTGGTCGAGCTTCTATGGTAGAATGTGGCCCAAATAGCTTTTTTCATTTCTTCGGGTGAGTCAGGATGATTCAGAACAGCAATCCCATAAAAAGCGGATAATTCGGACATAACTTTACCAGTTAAAGCCAAAGATTTCGGATTATCGGCTTTTTTTTTGGATGTCGATTTTTTCGCGCCTGATGTTTCGCGCCTGATTTTTTCAAGGTAGCTTCTTGTATAGCTTTTTTAGCCTTTTTTAACTGAGTTAACTGCTTCTTAGCCTCTTTGGATCTCCGAAACATCCTTTTTTTCACGTGTAAAACGCATTCTTTCTTCTTTACAATTACTTCGTCTCCATAAGGTTTTTCATCGATTACATTTTTTAAGGTTTTGGTGTCACTGTCACCTATATAATATTCATAAATAGCTTTATAAAGTTCAATGGATCTTTTGAACATGTCCAGAATTCCATTCGATTCCATCATTCCAGAACTACCTTCATGATTAGCTGTTCAATCTTGTTCATGATCTTCAAACCAAGCTTCAAATTCAGGAGTATTATGGTCACCATCGTAGGTTTCACACGCTCTGCAAAACTTTGACTTCACTTCGAGATCTAAAACTTTATTTGTATATTTGCCTATCAAACTGACTAAGCCAAGTAACGACGAAAAACCTCTGAACCATCTCCGGAGACTGTGAGCCGATTTTCAATCTTGCCAGCTGCCGCGTTTGCTTTTTTCTCCTCATTTACAGCTTTTTTAAAAGCTAATAATGCTACTGATTTGGCTGCTATGTGAATGTGATTAACAATATCATACTATCCATTTTCACTAAATCCAGTACACAAATCCATCAATCCACAAAAATGATTCAGACCCTGAATACCTATGCCAAGAAGCCTCATTACGAAAGCAAATCTTCTGTTTATTTCGTAACCAGAGATAATTTTTGGACTCGATGGAATGCGAACGTCATTTTCACATTTACACGTCACATTTAAATCAAAGACTAAACCTTTCTGATTCAATTTCGAAAAACGCACATCACTTTTGCATGTTTTACAAATCACAATATTCTGTAAGGCCAAGAATACACTATAAGAGACTATACAGTATAGCATAGTTGGATCGACTGCAACTTGAAAATCAGGATCACCATTATGAATTTTTTTGCAGAAGTACTAGTTAAACTTGAATCAGCATCAGAAGTATGCCGATTCCCGTGAAACGAGCGTTTTCTTGATCGGCCTGGCTTATTTTCGTTCTCTCTGCTGCCCTTTCGATCACACATAGTAAAAATACTACTTTTTCACAGCGGTTCAATTTCACAACGACGCGACGCTTGGGATGACTGAGCGGGCACTGAATTAGGTAAATGGCCGCCAAAACTGCTATTTACGAAGGGGGATAGGAGCAGGACTAGGATTAAAGATGGAGAGGGGGGGCAGCGGCAGCGCAACGCCGGTCGCTGCAGGAGCAGCCGAGCGCGCGCGCTCAAACGCGGTAGGTGCTGCCACTTTTCTGCCTGTTCCCGGCCGTAGGAACTAATTGTATCAGTTTTAAAATATTTCTAGATAGTATTGCTATCGAATAATGAAATAAAAAAAAAATGATTTTTCAAAAAAAATCCACCGCAAACCTGCCTTAATATAAGTTGCTCGGCTCTGGTGACGGGTGACTTGGTCGCGATTGACTGCCCGATTTTTAATATATTGGGACGTGAAATACACGTCACAATATGAGTAAGCGCAAATTGTTTTGATGGTATGGAACTGTGAAGCTAAATAAATGCGAGTCATGAACTTGATATTTTATATAAGTAATATATATTATTTTATTTATAAACCTATACAAACATACATATTAACTTATGCTATAATTTCCTTATGACTTTCTATCATTTAAATTGAATAATAATAACAAATTACGAATCCTTACACAATGAAACCGACAAGTCGATTTTTGAACTCTCGAGAAACATGATTTAAATTTTTAAATTGCTATTTAAACTTATGCAAATGTATACCATAGATTATAAAAAATATTTGAATTGTATAAGCACTTAAAAAAATTTTATTTAGTTTTAGGAACAATGAACTAATTCATATAATACAAAAATATCATAAAAATGAAAAAGCGCTATAAAACAAAAACGAATCAATGAATCTTAAAAATTCTTTTTGATTTAAAATCTACATCAAATAGTGATTTTCCACCAAAAATCCTTTTTTTGTTTCAAAAGTCAGTTGAACTATTAACTCATCAAGTAAAACTGATTTTATGATGGTATTAACTTTTTTATAAATGAGAAACAAATGCTTTACAAAAAGATCTTTTTATCATTTAACGTAATTTTTTCACTTTTATTGATTAATTTACGTTTTTCAGGAAGTGAATACAAATTTTTGGCTTCAGGTTTTGGAGGTTAAATACTGTATCATACTAGTCAGATGTGTTGTAAGAGCTATTCACGGTGGGCTGGAAATGACTTTTACCTAAAAGTCTTCGCACCGCCAAGATTCTTTTAGACTTTGATTCCTAGTTGTTTCCCGAGTATTTTAAGCCCTGAATCGAAATATTTTGTTGAGTTCCAGCCGATTGATGTTAAGTTTTGTATTTTTCAATAGAATAAGAAAAATAGCAAAATCTCTTATATATTGCAATGCTTTTACTTATCTCATATTTCTCTCCTTACTTTCAGTACTATAAAATAAAAACTACCAAAATATAATATAAACATAGTAGTTGACTAAAATAAGATGAAAAAGGCTTTCTATCAACTCAAAATAAAAGTTTTATTAATCTAACAAACCGAATAAAATACATTTAGTATCATTCAACGTAACGAATACATATTTCGCTTTTAATAAAAATATTCTAAAAATAAAATTTAATTTAGATATGATAAGCATTATATTCACAAACAGCTCTTAATAATTTGTTCTCATATTCGGGATTAGTATTTTAAGCCCATAATTGAAATATATTGTACAGCTCCTGCCGATTAAAGTTATTTTTTGTATTTTTCAATAGAATGAGAAAAACAGGAAAAGCATTTATTTCGAGTTTATAGAAAGTTTCTTTCATTTGTTTTTATTCAACTTCTATGTTTATATTATATTTTGAAAGTTTTTACTTGACAGTACTGAGAGTAAGGTGAGAAAAATAAGATAAATAAAAGCACTGCAATATATAAGGGATTTTGCTTTTTTTCTTATTGTATTGAAAAGTACAAAAAATTACTTTAAGAAGGTCTGGGTTAAACCCAAAAAAACATTTTTTTTACTAGTACAGGAAACTTTTTATGTTTAAAAGTAGTCATTCTGAAAATATTTGTGTTATATATACTTAGTAATATCTTACATTTTACTACCGTAAAGCCTGAAATTCTTGATCCTACACGTCACATTAAATCACTATTTTCAATACCATATTTATTAAAGTTGCTGTGTTCCTCACACAATTGCAGGTGACATGATGAACGAAATTTTTTTTTCGAGGGTTATTCGACTCCTTTTGACATGAAGTACAAAAAGAGTGAAGCACCTTTTCATTCACATGTTATTTATTACTTTTTTTCAGATACCTAACCGACCTTTTGAAAAAATGTATTTTATTTTTATTAAATCAGATAGTTCGGTCTACGTAAAATAATAATAAAAAACATTTTAACAAAAAACTGTTTCATTCTTTTTGTAATACATGTCAGAGGAGTCGATTAACCGTCGAAAAAAATATTTTCGTTCATCATGTCATCTGCAATCGTGTGAGGAATACAGCAACATTAATAAATATGGTATGGAAAATATTGATTTATAGTGACGTGTAAGATGAAGATTTTAAGGTTTTACAATGGTAAAATTTAAGATATTACTATGTATTTATAGCATTCAAATTTTCAGAATGATTGCTTTTAAACATAAAAAGTTTTCTGGACTCGTAAAAGAAATTGTTTTTTTTTGTTTAACCCAGACCTGCCCCTTAATCGGCAGGAGCTCTAAAAAATATTTCGATTCTGGGCTTAAAATACTTGGAAAATAATCCCGAATATGAGAAAAAACTATAAGAGCTGTTTAGGAATATAATGCTTATCATATGTAAATTAAATTTTATTTCTAGAATATTTTTATTAAAAGCGATATGTGTATTCTTTACATTAAATGACAGAAAATGTAGTTTATTCAGTTTGTTAATTTAATAAAACTTTTATTTCGAGTTTATATCAAGTATTTTCATTTTATTTTAGTCAACTACTATGTTTATATTATATTTTGAAAGTTTTTATTTTACAGTACTGCAAGTAAGTTCTTATTCTATTAAAAAATACAAAAATTAACTTTAAGGTGATGCTAAACCCCCCTATTGTCGTCAAATACGGGGATCCACTATTTTCTTTCAATTTTCAATTTTGATAAAATATCTCTCTGAAGAGTTGTTGTTTTCTATAGAGACAATAACGTTTTATAGATATATTTACTCGAATTTGAAAATAAAATAAGTACAGCAATATATAAAGGATTTTGCTGTTTTTCTTATTCTATTGAAATATACAGAAATTCGCTTTAATCGACAGAAGCTGTACAATATATTTCGATTCTGGGCTTAGAATACTAATCCCGAATATGTGAACAAATTATTATGATCTGTTTGTGAATATAAAACTTATCATATGTAAATTAAATTTTATTTCTAGAATATTTTTATTAAAAGTGATATGTGTTTTCTTTACATTAAATGATAGAAAATGTATTTTATTCAGTTTGTTAAATTGATAAAACTGTTATTTCGAGTTTATATCAAGTATTTTCATTTTATTTTAGTCAACTACTACGTCTATATTATATTTTGAACGTATTTATTTTACAGTACTGCAAGTAAGTTCTTATTCTATTAAAAAATACAAAAATTAACTTTAAGGTGATGCTAAACCCCCCTATTGTCGTCAAATACGGGGATCCACTATTTTCTTTCAATTTTCAATTTTGATAAAATATCTCTCTGAAGAGTTGTTGTTTTCTATAGAGACAATAACGTTTTATAGATATATTTACTCGAATTTGAAAATAAAATGAGAAAAGTGGTTCCTCGTATTTGTCGGTGACCAGTGGCTTTAGCATCACCTTAATCGGCAGGAGTTTGACAAAATATTTCGATTCTGGGCTTAAAATACTAGGGAAACAACTAGGAATCAGAGGCTAATAGAATTTTGGAGGTGCAAAGACTTTAAGGTAAAAGTCTTTTCCAGCCCTCCGTGGCTAGAAGAATCTTTTCTCATTAAAATAACGTATATTCGGAGCAAAATATCTTATATCTCGACTACAAGGGCCGATTAGAACAAAAACTAAGTGTGCTAGGCTTCATTTTTAGGTGCCAGAAAGCACCTCCCAAAGCCTCATCGAAATCCAGATTCCACAGGGTTAGTGTTCTCGTTGTCAGTTAAACATTAATGAAAAAGATAAATGTTGAATATATAAAGATTCCATCATTCAAAAAACTGAATTTTTTTAATAAAAATTTGTCAACATTTTATTCAAATAATTTTTTACGGTGCCGTTATTCTTGAGATATGTAATTTCGTAAATAGGTCTATTACTACTCACTGAAGAGCTAACAATTTTGGGTTTTGTCTAAAAATAAGTATTTTTGTAATTATAAATAATTATTCACTTCTTGGACGTTAAAAATCAAGGCAGGCTATTTGAATGCATAATTGACTTTCAGATCCCCTTAGGGATAAGGTGACTCCCTGGTGTCTCTTCATGATTTTGACAAATTTTTCTATTCATATTATTTTATTTTCATTAATACTATTCCCTTTTTCATCTGTTTAATATTGGAAACAATTTAGTTTATTCGATACTACCGTAAACCGGGGTTACTTTGGACGCCGGGGCGACTTTGGATATCCGGGTGACTTTGTGCCAAATTTAAAAATACTATCTTATGCGTTATATATTCGCAAAGACGCAAAAAATATTTAGGGCGGGTCTATTTTGAAGGTTAGGTTCTCTAGAAACAAAATATATTACTAAATAAATTTTTAATCATATTCATTATTTATTTCTATCTCTCTTAATAATTTAAGTGATTTTTACTTTTTTTAACCTGAAAACTTTACTAACCCTCCTCTAATTCAGACTTCCCGCTGTTCCGCTATTCGTTTGTTTTATTGGTAAAAAACTATTACATTCAGTTTCCTTAACATAAAAACTATTTCTTAAATCAATTTGAATTAATCTATATACCATTATTTTAGCTTAGATGTAAATTATTAATTATGTGGCTCACAGTCACTCCGAACACCGGGGTGACTTTGACTATCATGTTTTCGAATTTTCATACTACGGCACACGTAAAATTTTTTTTATTCCTGTAATATGTCCTATAGGCTGCTATCACATCGTGTGAATTTTTTTATGTCTGTAGATATGAAAGAATAATAGAGATACGTACACGAATTTCCAAAGTGGCTCAAACTGACCCAGGTTTACGGTACTAATATATGTATAAAAAAAAAGATTTTGCAAATTAAATGGTTCTTTGAGAACCATAGGCACCTTTCGATGAATCGTCTTATCAAAGTTCTGAATTTGGACTTCAAATTAATCCTCGGGCGTACAAAAATTAAAAAATTATTAAAACTTCGAGAATATATTCTTTAAGGTATTTTTAACAAAAATTCATTCGTTTTTTTTATTAATTGGTACTTTCAAGTTTATTTATAATACAATTTTTAATAAAATAACGGTATTTACATAGCAACTTTGAAACAAAACATATATATATTTTTCTGAGCTGTATAATAAATAATTAAGTCAAATTAAGATCGAATATTAGTTATTTCTAGCTATAAAAATATGATAGAATTTTCTTAGAAGCGTGTGACAATGTGGTGGGCGCGAGGGCTATTTTGAATATAGCCCATAAAAAGTAACACATTATGCTTAATAACTTTGAATATAAAGGATAAATAAATCTGAAAATTGCTATACAAATTCATATAATCATAACAAATGTTCCATTTAAACTCCAGATTTTTAAAATTGAATACAGAGATTTTAGAAATTTCACCAGTGAGCCACCTTAAGATATAATAGATTACAGGAAAATAGAAAGGTGCAATTTTTTTCTCTGTTAATAATTTCTATATTCTTTTTATTTGTAATAATTTATAATAATTATATTGATATCTATGTTTAATTTAAAATACTTTATATTTATAACTTGTACAATTGAAAGTATTTTATTAAACTGTTAGATTAATATATTACCATAAATAAAATACAAATTTGTATAAAATTTGTATAAAATAACATACAAAAATTATAAATAGAGTTATGGTATCCTACGTAGGCCTAAAACACTGCTTAAAAACTGGGTTATGTTGAATTATAATTGCATTCAATGTCGAATAATAATAATTATCAAGAAATTGTATAAATAGATAAAACGTTTTAACAAGAAATATATAACTATACATATATTCTGATAAAGTGTTACGAAGAGGAAATAGTGGTGAAACTCGAGCGCGAGCTTGGAGCAGCTGACTTGCAATAAAGACGCTCTATGCATCAAGCTATGGCTGCTACCACGGATTACATCTCTGGGCGAATTTTCTCTGGTTTGGCTTCTATATGTCTCTCGGATCCTCGTGAAACATCTGACTTAATTTTTGTGACTGAGCGGTTTATTTATGCGAGCGGTACCTTGCTTATCGATGTATTTAACTGTTCTGCATGAAGCGGGTAATGTAGATAACTGTGCTTCAGATAATCCACTTACAAGGAGAGTGTTCCAGCTGTCGGAAACGATTTTCGATGAGGCTTTCGGAGGTGCTTTCTAGTACCTAAAAATGAAGCTCAGTACTCATAGCTTGTTCTAGTAGCACCTTATTCTCGAGATACGAGCTATTTTACTCCAAATATACATTATTTTAATGAAAAATTGCACCTTTACTTCATATCATTACGTTATAAGTTTTGGTGCTGGAAAAATTGCCCTAAAGGTAAATAAATGTAGGCGAAAAATGCTTTAATTTAAGCTTTGTTTCATATGAAAATATCAATCTGGTCCAAAGTTATTAACGGTTATACAAGGTGACTGAAAATGCATGAATATTCCAGGAAATTTATCTTTTATAAAATCGTTGATTTTTTATGCATTTTCAGTCACTATTTTCAATTGTTCATAATCTTGGATTGGATTCAAATTTTTGGGTACTACAAAGCATCTCTCAAAACCTCATCGAAAATCATTTCCGACAGGTGGGACACTCTCCTTGTTAGTAAGCTATTTAGTTTTTGTATCACAATTCTGAGACCAGTTGTTACGGAGAGGAAAAAGTGACGAGATTCGTGCACAAGCTCAAGTCGTTGACTTTCAAGGCAAACGATCTAAGCATCAGACACGGCTGCAACCACGGACTCCATCTCCTTATCGCGTTCATATGTGCTATAACGTCACTCCGTACCAAGAGTTATATACAAAGAATGTTTGTAGATCTGATTATATAAAAGAACTATCTATTTCAGGATGTTTAGCAACATGATCTCAACAAAACATTATAACTCATATTGCTTCAGTATTTAAATATTCTAGTACGCTCTTAGACAAATATTTGTTTCAATTGATTAAAACGTTATATTAAATAATAATTTAGTACTGTCGTCTGCTTAACCCTTTCAGGGGCAGTGGTACGTATACGTACCACCTTTTGCTTTCAGTTTTTTCTGTATTTCGGACGTATTTTTCAGTGCTCCTATGCGTGTGAGTACTTTTTGGACTCTTGAGATGATAAGTTATAAGTTTTGTATAGAAAAGTATGCAAATTTATTTATTTATAAATAGTTATAAACAATTGAATCACAAAAAACTCGTTTTTCTTCGTAAAAAATCGTTTATTCTTGAACGAAAAACTCTAGAGCTCTGAATTTTTTTTATCTATAGTCCGTGTCCAGCTCTATAATATAGAGTTTTTTTGATAAAATTAATTTGAAAGTTTTTTTGATAAAATTTTTGAAAATTACAAATATGACCAAATATAGTCACCATATTGAATCCGCCATTTTGAATTTTAAAAATTTGACGTCAGAAACATAATCTGTGACCCCGAAAACCCCTATATACAAAGTTTTATCCTAACCGGCAATAAAACCACGAATTTAACCTAAAATAGTCGCCATATTGGATCCGCCATCTTGAATTTTGTAATTCTGACGTCAGATTCGTATTCAGCGACCCCGAAAACCCTTATACCACTAATGACTTTAAATGTATGTACAGAAGAAAAATGTTCCCCTGAAAGGGTTAAAAGGTACAGTAAGTAACTTTTAGTTAGTCCTAAGAAAATTGAGAATCATTGAGGAGGTCGAAGGGGGCTATGAGGGATTTTGAGGGAGGTGTTAAAGAGGGAATAGGTTGAAAGGGGGTCGAGGGTGGTAAACTTTATAAAAATATAGCATTTAGAAATAGAAGTTAATGTTATTTTTAGAGGGGCGGAGACCGCTGAGACAGCACTGAGGGAGTAGCCAAGGGGAGGGCTTCGCGGAGGCCAATAGGGAGGGGGGGGCGAAATATCCTGTAATATTTTTATGTGAGATATCACATGGAAATATTATAATAATATTCCTGTAAGTTTACAGAATGATGTTTCTCAATGCATCTCATATTAATACTGCCGAAATATTTTTATAATATTACACTGTCACACATCACACTGAAGTATGTGCAAAATATTCTGTAATATTAGTATATGTCATTTTACGTTAGGATATTCCAGCTATATTCCTGCCAGATTACAGAATTACATTCTTGGATGCATTTCAGACATTTGTTTAACGATGACATTATAATTTTATAGATTTATTTTGCCAGAAATCTTGCCTATAAATGTAAAAATGTTTTATTAATGTAGTTACTCAAGGTTTACGTAAAAACAAATCGAGGGCAACTGATTATTATCTTTGTACATTATTTTAAAGTCAATCTTCTCAAGATTTCAGCTAGATGGTACTTCGGCGATTTCTCCCAAGTGCTAAGATTCGTCTCCAGTTACTATATAAGGACGGTGCGAACATTACGATAATGTGTGTGATTTCGAAGCTGCTGCGTATGAACAATTATTGACAGGCGTTTATTACATATATATTACTAATACTAATAATTGTACTAGCAATACGGCGAACTAAAAATAATAAAAAATGAAAAGGAAATTATATATTCTTTCGATAAAATAATAATAATATTGCTGGAATGTCACTGAAATATTACCCAGTATCCTTATTATTATTGTGAAGTGATTATAATATTCGTGCAATATCAGTGCAATATTTCCCGTTCTCACCACATAAACTAAAAACCCATGATAATATTGTTGTGATGTTACTGAAATGTTGCCTGATTGTCGTCAAAATATTGTATTGATATTTCCCGTAATATTCCTGTGATAAAAACGACGCGGACATTAAATGTTGCTACAGTATTACTGCAATATTACTGCTATATATCATAGGAATATTTAATATTGCGTCTAGTATTCATTTGATATTGCTGCAATATTAAGTGCTATGTGGGATATAGATCAAGATCAAAATATTTTGTTTTATTTCTTCGGTAAAAATGTTCCTCTTGGTATGTAGAATGTATGTGACATATTTCAGATTTTTAAACCATTAGGTTCAATTTTGATCAAGGCTAAAATGGTTTCAAACCCCTTTAATGCCCCTTTCGATTAATTACACTCAATTTAAAACTTAAAATCCTGAAAAAAGTGGGTTTGATCACTCGAACGGTTACATGAATAGCTTTTCTCAGTACAAAATTGACTGCCATAGTCCTAAAATGGCAAAAATGCAATATTTATTTTTCGATTTCCCAGAGAGTTATTTATTTATATATAAAAATATGAGTTATTTTCTGAAAAATCGGGAATATATATATATATTGTCGAATTTGAATGTTCGCGCCTGCTCCCGTCCCCGCTGCGGCCGCGCCGTCCCAGATGGCGGCCCAAGTGCCTCAAGACCCCCCACCGCTCGACTCCAGCACTGGGCCTCTCGATCAGTCCACCTCCAGCTTCCGATCGGCTCAGTCCATTCGGCACCATTCTGTATCGTCGCTGTCGAAATAAAGAGACTTAAAGGAAGCAAAGAGTTCATCCACTCAATCTCCCTCTCCACAAATTCCAACATTGGTCCAATCGAGCCGGATACACTGAGAGCTTCAACCCCGGCGCCGGAATTTGAGCTCCCCGATCGGACTTCACAAGCAGAGCTATCGACACGAAGACGTCGACTAACGTCGAGTTGAACTCCCCATTGAGAGCATCTTCCTGTCACACGCCATGGAACAGGCAGCCGGAGCACCAAGTAAGCACACCACAGACCGAGCATGCGACGCTTTCCCCAGTGCCACCCGGGGCCCCGTGCTTCACCGCGTAACCCCGTCACGCGTGCACCATTTGGTACCCTGCATACCGACGGCGTCCCCACGCCACGTCCACCCACCGTGGCTAACGCGACACGCCCCTCGGCGCTCGGGCCGACACGGAGAGTCGAGAACTCGGTCATCAGCTCAGGGCTCTGCCTGCTGTCATGCGCTATACACGCTGACGGCGTCCATGCCACGCACATCCATCATGGCCGACGCGACGTGCACTCCATACCGACGGCGTCCCCACGCCACGCGCAGCCATCCTGGCCAACGCGACGCTCCCCGGCGCTCGGGCCGACACGGAGAGTCGAGAACTCGCTCGTCAACTCGGGGCTCTGCCTGACGCGTCGCGCTCTTCACACCGACAGCATCCACACCACGCGCAGCCATCATGGCCGACGCGACGCACTCTCCACACCGACGGCGTCCCCACGTCACGAGCCATAATCTCGACCAACGCGACGTGCTCGTCGGCGCTCGGGTCGGCGAGGCGATCCAAGAATTAACTCCTCAGCCCGGAGCCTTGGCCGACATGATGCGCGCTCTGCAGCGATGCCAACGACGGTGTGTTCACAAAATGCTGTCCATCATCGTGACCGAGACAGCGTGCTCTTTCACGCTTAGGCCAACGCAGCGATGGAAACGAGCGCAGAAACCGCCATTTTTTCGACTCGAAACCAGGCGTGCGCGGGCCTACCGTCACTCCGGTGGTTAGGCCCTTTCTCTCTCCCCCTCTCTCTCTCTCTCTCTCCCTCTCTCTCTCTTCCTCCCTCTCTCCTTACTTACCATGAAGGGACGGAACGACGCGATAGCCTCGCTCTCCCGCCCCCTACAGACGCGCGTCTCGCCACGTACACCGCCCCCCCCGGTCTTTCACTCTCCCCCCCCTCCATCCCTCTTCGTCACCCTCTAATTTAAAGGAGCGTCACCCCGCTTCACGCAAGTACTGCCATCACCCTCACGAACTCGGGCGCGTGCGCAAGCGGCCGCTGCACCGCCGTGTACTCCTGTCTCCCTCGCTCTCTCTCTCTCTCTTTCCTCTTGCAAGTAAGTTGGTCGCTCTTCGTACAATCATTGCTTGCAGATCGAATTCTGCCGCCTCTGCCTCCGGGCAATTTTGTTTTGCAGTGCTTTGCATGTACTTTTGTGCGGATCATCGACTGAAGTAAACATTTCGGTGTTTTTTGGCCGCTTGGTGCGAATTTTTCCATCATTCCATCGGCGTTCACCAGCATCACATCAGTCTGTGTTTCCAGCGCGCACCTGTAATTTTTTCGACGAATCACCTTTGATTTCCTGGAAATTGCTCGTTGGAACAATCATGGCTTCGGACGACGACGACGGCAACGACAACTACGCGGGCTGCTCCGCGTGCCTGTTGACAGTTGATGAAGTAAGCAAATTACGTAACAAGGTTAGCGCGCATACAGATACTCTGTTATCGTGGTTAGCTAACGAGAAAGAGACTACGCGAAAACAAACGCTTCGAATTGCGATTTCCGTATTTTCTAAATTATTTTTTCGGGTTGCAGGAGCGTATTTAGGTAAATTAGTCTTAGATAATGTCACGGAATCGTACACGGCGTCTCTTAAAAAAGCCTGTGAAAATGTCGAAAAAGCGAGTGCCGCTGTGAGTAAATCAGCCACCGTAGCGGCTGAGTCGAACCCCGCTCCGGCAGCCGCCTCATATGCGAGTGTTGCTAGGATGTCAGCACCTTCTCACTCCAATGCGTCCAGTAAAATTGTTTTATAGATAGATAGATAGATTAAGATTTATTTTGCACAAGTCAAAAATATACACGGCACAGAAGCGGGTTCTTGGCCGGGCAGTGCGGTGGCTGCACTGGCTGAGGATGTTGCTGCTTCTCGGTCCCAATGACCGTCATTCCATTCCATTGGTTATAGATAGATAGATAGATTAAGATTTATTTTGCACAAGTCAAAAATATACATCAAATATACATAGTTGCGATACATTAAATTAAATTTGTATCCATATCACAGATTCATCGCTAGATTTCATCACATAGGCTTATTATAAATGCACAGTTTATGTCAGTAGTCTTAACTATCACGTCACAATATACCTTAATTAATTAATTACTTAGCAGTATAACACAGTTAATTTTTATCACAGAACACATTTCGTTCGTCGCAGGTTTCAATAATATGCCGACGTATTGCCGTTTTAAATTTATTTAGAGACGGAAGATGCCTAATAGCGCGGGGGAGCGAATTCCAGAGGCGAGCACCTTGGGCTCTGAAGGAGTACAGGCCAACATCAGTACGCGACCCTGGAATTTTTATTTCCTTGGGATCCCTACCTGAGGTTCTAGACTGCTTTTGTTCAAAAAGGGCTGCAAGGTACGGAGGCTGTCCCATGACAACTGCTTTATAAAGCATTACCGCCGCAAAATACTCCCTTCTTATCTCCACAGTCAACCAGCCCAGTTTCCTCCTGTAGGGAGAGACATGCTCATCCTTTCTAACACCACATATATATCTCACACAGGAATTTTGCAACCTTTGAAGCCTGGTCTGCAGCTCACCTGATGCGTCGAGGTATACAAGAGAGCAATAATCTAAGTGAGAGACAACAAGAGCACCTGCGAGCTGTTTGCGTAACGCTTCGGTGGTGCAGGATCTAAAAGATCTGAGTCCATATAAGGCTCTGTTAACCTTCCGACTAACTGCATCCACTTGCGGTTTCCATGTTAATTTAGAATCCATAACAACACCGAGGTTAGTTACAGTATCGGCAAAGGGAATAAAAACGTTATTCTGCACCTCAATGCCTGGAAGGTGCAATTCCTGCAATTTATTAATATTGTAGTCCGACCCAAAAATTATAGCTTTAGTCTTCCCGACATTAAGGTGAAGGGCATTTTCAGAAGCCCAAGCCGACACTGCTCGCGCCACAGTTGACAGGCGATCAATGCCTATCTGAAGATCGTCTCTCGCAACCTGCGTATAGGTTTGTAAATCATCAGCATAAAGCAAATGCTCGACACCTTCCGATAATTCACCCTGGGGATTTTTGAAAGCAGCTAGTATGTCTCCAAGATCATTAATATAAAGGCTGAACAGAAGGGGCCCAAGAACCGAGCCCTGTGGAACGCCAAGATTGGTTGTGTACCAATCAGATTCCCCATTAGATTTTGTAACCACTCGCTGGTTACGACCTGTAATATATGACTTGATCCACAGGACTATGGACCTAGAAAACCCCATTCTGATCAGCTTACGAAGTAATTTAGAGGGCGAAATAGTGTCGAACGCCTTACTGAAATCAAACATTAGGAGTATGGTAAGCAGCTGTTTCTTGCTATTAATACCATCACGAATCTCCTCTGACAGACTCAGTAGTGCTGTTTGCGTACTATGATGCTGTCGAAAGCCAGTTTGACGTGGATCAAGGATTTTCTTGGATGATATGAACTCTGAAATCTGCTCGTGGACGATCTTTTCCAAGACCTTGGAGAGAAAACTCAATAGGGCTATTGGACGGAAGTCTGAGACGGCAGATGGAATTGCCGTCTTCTTTAGAGGCACCAGATGAGCCTTCTTCCAGGTCCCGGGAAAAACCCCACTAGACAGAGAAGAGTTGAAAATCTTAGCCAAATGATGGCCCAAAACCGGAAGAGACTTTGCGATGACATTTTGGGGTATTCCGTCTTCGCCCTTTGCCTGTGACGAGAAATGAGCAACGGCCAGAACAACGTCCGAGAAGGTAACTTCACGAAAAGTGAAGCCATCATCGCTGGCCGTCGATAAGATGTTATCTAGATTTTCGTCATGCTCCGTTTGAGAGACAGAGACCCCAGCAAAGTGGATGTTTAATTCATCCGGAGTGAAGCCATGCAGCTCCTCTTTAGCCTTTGGTAACAGTCCAAGGTGCCGAAGTTCTTTCCAGATATTTTTGTTATTATCCAGAGCGTCAAAAATTCTGCTCTGAATAAAAGCCTCTCGCATTTCAACTGTGCGCTGTTCTGCTTGAGCTGCGAGAGACTGGAACTCCTGCCACAACTTATTGTCCCGAGTCCGTTTGTAGCGCCGTCGAACAGCATCACGCTGATTATAAAGTTCTTTCAGCTCGACATCCACCCAAGGAGGGAGACATTTCTTCTTCAGTGTGAACTGTTTCAGAGGGGCAAGTTCGTCGATGATCGCCAAGATGTTGTGGGTAAGATGTTCTAACTTACTATCAACAATCTTATCTGGGTAACTGATGGGCGACCAATCACAAGCAGTAAGGAGGGATAGAAGTTCCTCCTGCCTAATAGACTTAAAATCCCTATATGAAAAGTTATTGAGATCTGGGGACTTTGAAGTTTGGATGTCGATTGTGAAATCAATTATATTATGTTTACTCGGAAAGGTCGCCATCATGTTGTTCGCATCCAGCACCACATCATTGTCGTCAGTGAAGATCATATCAATCCAAGTGTGAGATTCTCCGACGTGGTGAGTCGCGCCATGATCAACTAATTTAAGGTTTAATTCACATATTAACTCTCTAACAAACGACGCTTCCTGAGATGTCGACAACATGTTCGCGTCCAGATCTCCCATTACAATCCGGTGATCGTACCCTACCGAATAAGTCGTCAGGTTCTGTATTAGGTCAGAATCGTCAGTGAATGAAATCCCTGGAGGTCGATATATGACGGCCACGAAAATTGGCGGATGGTTGCCTTGCTGAATTTTACACATCAAATATTCAGGGATACCTGGTTTGCCTTTATCTAACGTAGTTTTTGAGGAGCACAGCACCGTTGCTTTATAAGAATTACATACGTACAGAACCACCCCACCTCCTTTATTATTCCTGTCCTGCCTAATTGACGAGAACCCGTCGATCTGAACGCCAACATCATCGCCATCCCCGAAACGCGTCTCAGCCACGCCGAATATATGATAGAAAGGACGAGCAGTCACAAGGAACTGACGGAACATACTCATATGCTTACTAAGTGATGTTGCATTGAGGAAGCCCGCCCTTAGTCCCCCAGCTTCCTCCTCTCTTGCTACGTCCCCGCGTAGTCAAATTCCAACGCCAGAAATTAAGTTCGACGTTTTTGACGTTTCCGGTGTAACAGTGACTAGATTACAGGTATTTTGTGTTACCGCCGCGTTAACACTATCGCTAGCCTCATTACGAAAAGATGCAGATAATGCGTGCAGATCTGCAGCCGAAGTGATTTCATGCACCGATTCACCGTCTCGCTTCTTAACTGTGTTAAGATCGTTTAGATCGTGTCAAACCAATAGCTATTAATAACTCGAAGCGCGTCATTGTTGCTCCCCGTGAGGATTCTAACGCGGTGTTTCCTACTGCGGCCGATACTAAAAAAGCGTTATTTGAAGCTGTTAACCCGGCTAATTTGCACTTAAAAGTTAAGCGTATTAATCTTATCTCCGATGATAAATCGGTTGTGGTCGAAGGCGACTCACTTGATTCCCTCTTTAGCTGTGAATCGCTGCAACAAGCTGGTTTAGAAGTCAAAAATGAGTCTAAGCTCGATCCGCGTATCTTAATCCATGACATCCCGGTGGAATATTCGAAAGAGGAAATCGTTAATTTCTTGGTCTGCCAAAATCTCACGCAATTTACCACAGCTGACTTCTCGGTAGTGTATATTTCTCCTGCTCGAAATAAAAAATTTAGATCGTGCGTTGTACAAATAAAACCCGCTTGCCGTAATATAGTTTTTCAGCAGAGTCGAGTCAGTATCGGATGGATGCCTTGTCGCTTCACTGATCACGTAATTATTTTGCAATGCTTTCGGTGTCATAAATCGCTGCCAACTGGAAAGATCCGGAGGTCTGTGGTAATTGCGGGGGTGCTCATCTCACTCGAAATTGTAAAGCGAAAAATGTATTATGCTGCGTTAACTATAAGGCCGGGAAGCAATCTAACACTGCGCACGCTGCTTTTGATAACTCCAGGTGCCCTATTCTGCGTCAAAAAATTAAGCGTAAATCGGATAAAATTGATTATGGCATCTAGTTCTATTAATTTTGTATTAAGCAAAATTACGATTGGGCACATTAACGCACAATCCCTTACGCGGCACCTGCACGACCGCCACCTGAGCAACTTCTAGTTTATCGAAAACGGCCTGAATTTCTTTTGGTAGAAATACTTTTATCCAGAATAAAATTGCTGTGCGTACTTGTCTACAGCCCAAGTAAATCGGGTTACTGGTCTGATGTCGAAGAGGCAATCCTCAATTGTAATTCGGCCTACGATCACCTTATTTTTATGGGTGATTTTAATACCGAATGGCATAGTAATACTACTAGTCGAAGAATTTTTGTTCAGTCTTTGCTAACCTTAGGACTGGCTCCTGTCCCCTTCGGCCCCACCCACCATCATGACAATTCCGAGTCTACTATAGACTATATTTGTTTAAGTAGCGCAACAGAACAGACTTCTTTTGTTCAAATACGCCAGCCTTGGATTTCTGATCACGACGCTCTCTTTGTTACGCTCTCCGTAGAAGCTCCCTCGCTCAGGCCTAAAACTGTGACACATCGATCCTTAAAAAATTTTGATTCTCATGCCTTCTCGCGTGACCTTGAGAGTGTAAATTTGGGCGTTGATCGAGACGACTGCATCCGTTGATGATAAGGTACAATTTCTCACTTCTAATCTTATCAGAGTTTATAACTCACATGCCCCTTGGCGTACGTTTATGGTTAAAAAGAAATCGTGCCCATGGATGTCATCTTCCCTTCGCGCGCTTATTTCAGCACGTAATAAAGCTTGGCGCGATTTTAAGCGCTATGGCTGTCGTGAGAAACAGGCTCTCTATAAGCAGCTGTGCAATAGAGTTAAGTTAGAAGCGAGAAATGCTATGCATGCATATTATTGTGAAAAATTTCGCAGTTGTAAAAACAGTAGAGAGATATGGAAAACCGTTGACGAACTAGGGCTTAACTCCAACTCTGATGCGGAAATTCAATTACCTGCCTCACTAGACGAGCTCAATCGTCATTTTGTCGGCAGTGAGGTGCCTGCACCTCTCCATGATTGTCGCCCTACACCCGTATTGCTCCTGATGACCGCTTTTTTTTCAAACACGTCAAACCTGACGAAGTTCTAGAATCTTTTTCCTCTGCGCGCTCAAATGTAATTGGTCCCGATGGTTTATCACTACGAATGCTAAAAACGTGTCTGTATATCATCTTGCCAGTTCTCATGAATATATTCGATGCTTCGCTCCAATCGGGTATCTTTCAGAACAGCTGGAAATGCGCTAAAGTGAGGCCCATTCCAAAGAAAAAACAGTCTACCAGTATGGATGATTTTCGCCCCATCAGTATCCTGTCAGCGGCCTCGAAAATTCTCGAATCTATAGCTTATAAGCAAATCATGAATTTTGTAACCTCGCGTGATCTTCTTAATCCCTTGCAGTCGGGTTTTAGAAAACTTCATAGCATACACACTGCGCTGACAAGGATCGTCGACGACATTCGATCGGCAATTGACAAGGGTGATGTTACTCTCCTCGTTTCAATCGATCAAACACGAGCATTCGATTTGGTCAATATTCAGTTGTTGGCAGAAAAGCTACGCGCATTTGGCTTCTCGGATTCGGCCTGTAATTGGGTCCACTCGTTTTTGTCCGGCCGCACCCAATTTGTCGCTTCGACCTCTGGCGAAACATCAGTGCCTCTGCCACGGCTAAGTGGTGTTCCACAAGGTTCCCTTCCTGGGCCCTTGTTCTTCTCACTATTTATCGACGATATGTCCAATGTTTGTCTAAATTGTAAATACCACCTTTACGGAGATGATTTCTGCATCTACTTTCTTGGAAAGTTAAAAGACGCGGAAATTATCATTAAAAACATCAACGCTGCACTCGAAAATTTAGCACGTTGGGCCGCCGACAACGGACTTCGGATTAATGCGAGCAAAAGAAAAGCCATCTGGTTTGGCACTCGAGGTTTCTATGGTAGGTTTCCCAATCGCAATCTGCCTGATATCGTCCTCAACGGCCAAGTGATCACTCCGTGTGATTCTCTTAAGCTTTTGGGGGTTACGTTCGATAGCACCCTTACGTGGAGGCAGCAGTGCGCTGTAACGTCCAATAAATGTTTTGCTGCACTTTCGAGACTAAGAAAAGGCGGTTATTTTGTTCCAAAGAATACTAAACTTATGCTAGTTAAGTCGCTTGTTTTCCCGTACCTGGACTACTGTGCGTCTCTATTTTTCGATCTATCTGGTGAACTATCGACCAAGCTCAGTAGATGTAAAAACGCTGCACTTCGGTTCGTAGAAGGAATAAGACGCTGCGAGCATATCTCGCCCGTTTATAAAAAATATAACGTTATTTCTTATAGGAGTAGGAGTCGATTCCTTATGTTGTGCCTATTGGGGTCTGTACTGCGTACTAGTACCCCCGCGTATTTAAGAGGGAAACTTAAATTTCGGCCTGTAGACAAAGTGGGATCGAAGAGGGCGAGTGAATACGACCTGATTATTGAGCGCTGGAATACTGATTGCTTTGCGTCTTCATTTGAAATAGGCGTCGCCGGACTGTGGAATGAATTACCGCATGAACTGCGTATTTATTATAAAAGGCCGTGATTCAAATTATTACTGTTACAACATCTTGCCTCTTCCGATTAGCCATTGTACCACACTGCGTGTGTGATTTGCGTTATTTGTTGCGTTACATTATGTATAATCTACATTATACACACTATTATTTTAGCTGATCTCTATATGTATACATTTTTTTTTCTTCTTTGTATAAATCTTCTTTTTTTTGTATTTACTTCGTACTTTGTTATTTCATTTTTTACTTATTATTACTTTTTTGTGTATATTTTTTTTGTATATAATTTTACTTAATATTAGTTTCGTTGCTATATTTAAGGATTAGTCACCAAATGTAGCACGGGCCTGCGGGCCCGAATTCACTATGTACATACATTTAATGCTGTAAACTGTGTATAAAGTTGTGACTATTATGGACCATGAGTCTTTAGTCATTCAATAAACAATCAATCAATCAATCAATCAAGCTCTCTGTCTCCCTCTCTCTCTCCCTCTCTCTCACTCTCTCTCTCTCTCGCTCTCTGACTCGCACCGTCGATCACTCTCCCTCTCTCTCTCACTCCCTCTTTCTCTCGCTCTACGCGGCTTCGTCCGCGTCTGCTGGGTGCACCTGCTCGTGTTTTGGCTCCTGCATTTACACCGCACTCTGCTGCCTCCTGCGTCTGTGAGCCGGTCTGTTGTGGTGCCTGCACAGTGGAACATTCTAACTATAGCTGTGATAATAAATCACAGCTTCCACTGGTCCATCGGCACGGCTTTCAACATCCAAGCAACAACACCCGGCCAGGTGTTTTTTGAGGTTAAGTGAGGTGAATACGGCAGAGTGGCGGGAGCCAAGCACGAAGCATAAATAATCCAGAGGTACCACTTCATTATGGACACACAGCACGCAGCGCCATACTATCAAGGTGCCATCTGCCGACTCGAACTGCAACTACGTGACTACCGAGGCGACACCTGTTGCATCCTAGACATACCATCATTACCTTCCACGACTCATCTTTGTCGCCACTAACATCATGGTCGACAACTGCGCCATCTGCGGGGAGGTTCCTAGGAGCAGCAACTCGCTACGTAAGTGCTGCATATGCAATATTACATACCATCCGGCGTGCAAGCCTCTTGCAGTGCTTACCCGCGTACAAAGAAGTGCACTACAGCTACAAACTAAAGCGCTAGCGTGCCAGGCATGCATCGACTCGAAGAGGTCGATGTTCGAGTCGGCAGTCACGCGCGCGACGAACGCTAGCAACAACATGAGTGGGAAAGAGAAGGAGCTAGCCGCGTCCACTCCGGCCAATAAAAGGCCTGCAACAGCTGCTGGTACCAATCAGGCGAGCAAGGCCGCGCCCACCATCTCCTCACTCTCTCCGTTGCAGGGGCTAGGCCCCGCCCCCACCAGCAGCCTACTCCGGTTGGCCGCGCAGTCTCCTGTGACGTCATTAGGCCCGCCCATTTCCAGCACGGGAGCAGAGCACAGCGGGGAATCCCCGAGTGACGTCACGGCCAAGAGTACGGACCGATCTAATAATACTTCGCAGTCCTCCTTCTCCAAAAATAACAGCAGTATTAATGATATAAATGCGTCCGTCATCCGTATGCTAGATAGCACCGCGTTAAAAAAGGGAACAACGGTCTCCTGCCTAGTGGAGTACGCGAATTCTACTTCAAGAAACATTGACAATGCACTTGCTAGACATTGCACCTCTATTGAAGGCAGATTGGAGGCAATTGTAAATAGGCTAAATACGTTACCAGCAGTACATACTTTGGCACTTTCAATTGAATCCAAGCTGCAAAAAATTGAGGAAAAACTGTCGAAACAACACTCCCAGTTGGAGGAGATGAAAAAGGAGAAGCAAGTGCTTTGTCAGGAAATAGATGACCTAAAAATTAAAAATAAAAAATTACATGATAATAACGTCGAAACGAACATTTTGTTGACCAATACAGAGGTAAATTATAACATGTTAATTTATTGGGGCCTGCGGCGGCTCAGTCGGTAGAGTGTCGGATTCCCACGCCGGTGACCCGGGTTCGAATCCTAGTCTCTGCCGATTGATACAAGCACCTCTGTAAAAATTACATGTGCTTTGTTTACAAACACACCGCAGACCCCCGTCGTCGATTAGCACCACATGGGAGCACAAACATGGCGACGTTACATAAAAAAAAAAAAAAAAAAAAACATGTTAATTGAAAAAATCGATAATCTAGAGCAGACTAATCTTGAATCGATAATTTTATATTAAACATTTTTGAAAATGATTTCCTAAATTTAACAAATAAAATCAATAGAGTTGAATGTGACAACAAGGAAATAATAACAAAAATAGAAAAAATAATAACAAAAGAAGACTTTACCTCTGTATATACTACTACTATCGACAAAATTGAAAGAAATGTTGAGAACATCCAAAACGATAACCAACTCATATTAAATAAAATTGAATTCCAAAAAATCGCAGTGCTCCCCAGTACACAAAACAATACCGTTTCTCTGATGAGTACAAATAAATGTAATAATGTTAATAATGCGTCTGCTACAAATAGTACTTTACTCGACAATTATAGTGATATAAGCGACACAATTGACAATTGTAATATCAATAATGACGGGTTTATCCAAATTGTAAATAGTAGAAAAAAAACATCTAGTCGTTTGAATAAGTACAATATCGACAATGCTGATGCTGCAGCATCACCTGCACGAAGCACGCGGGTACAAACGATTGATGGGGGGACAATGCACAGTAAAAACATTAAAAGCGGTAATACGGAGCTCATTATTTCAAACATTTTCGACGGTGATGTCTCTAAGCGTGTTAACGTCGCACATGCGATACTGTGCCGTGTCCTTCCATCAACACGAAAAATTTATATAATAGGCACACGCCTGCTTCGGTCAGAAGAATCGACAGCTGCGGCATTAGCAGATACAAATAGCGAACGTAGACGGTCACCATGGGTTGTTACCCTTTCCAGCAGTGCGTTAGGCGAGAAAATAATGCGAGCCAAAAAGCTTATCACTGGCTTTCATGCTAGAGATGTCGACATTGCAGCTCTTGACCAGGACACAAGGGATGGGATTATAAATGGGAAAATTTTTATAAATGAATTATTAACAAAAGAATGTTTTATTAAATATAGAAGTCTCAAGGCCCTTGCGATGAGACTTAATTTTAAATATGTTTGGCATAGAGGGGGCCGTTTCCTGGTGAAGAGGCGCGATGGCGACGTCTCTCATGAATTTTCATCTGTGGCTGATTTACAGACAATAGTGGCATCATATGCCATTAATCAACCATCTCAAACTGTAAATAATATAACAAAAACCGTTGATAATGAAATCGAAATTGATAAAAATGTAATTCCGTCAACTGCTGCAAAAAATTGACTATCCGCAGACAATGCTGGGGGGGTTCACTGTAAGGGACTGAGGGCAGGTTTTGTCAATGTTACCTCACTGATGGGGCACATTGGCATGATTAAACAACACCTTTCAGCTCGTCCTGCCTACCATCTCTTCGGGGCTGCTGAGTCGCACCTTGACCCTGATGTTGGGAGTGATCTCATTCAGATCAATGACTACTCACTACTTAGACTTGATCGCAACAAACTAGGGGGCGGGCTAGTCCTGTACATTCATAACACTTTCAAGGCCAATTTACTATGCAGCTCTCCAACAACACAGGAGGGCAGGCTTTTTATACCTGAATATTTAATGTGCAGTGTTCAGCAGGGCAGCCTTCCCGCCGTCTTTGTTGCTTTAATATACAGACCACCACACGTACCGTTTTTACAGGGCTCTGACTTAACAGACAAACTAACGATACATACTCAAGACTTTAGTCACAAAATTATTATGGAGGATCTGAATGCGAACCTACTCGGAACGTCAGCCGATGCAAAATTTGTTAGGCGGTTGGCTGGTGATCTTAACCTTCAAATAATTGATCATGGTGCGACTCATCATCTCACGGATTCTCACACGTAGATTGATGTGATCTTGACAGATAATAATGACGTTGTACTGAGCAGGGACAATCGGCCGGCGCCATTTCCCAGTCATCATAACATCATAGAGGTCGAGTTTGGGGTCGAAACTGCTGCATCCCCTGTGGTTGAATCTTCCAGCTACAGGGATTTTAAATCGATCCAGCAAGACGACCTCCTGTCTCACCTAACTGACTGTGATTGGTCGTGGATCGATGGTCCCGCGGCGGGTGTTGACAGTCAATTAGAGTGCCTCAGTGTCAACCTCATGGCTGTGATAGATAAAATTGCACCGTTAAAAGAATTCACGCCGAAAAAGAAAACAAATCCTCCATGGGTTGATGCTGAACTAATGCATCTTTACAAAAAACATTACTCCGTACGAAGACGCTATGCGCGGACCAATGACGACAGACTGTGGCGGGAGTATCAGGGCCTTGCAGCTGAGGCTGAATTACGAACAAAGGAAACAAGGGAAAGATTTTTACAAAATAAAATTTCTGAAGCGATTGATAATAAGAAAGATATCTGGAAAGAGCTCAAGGCTCTGGGCCTTCTGCCAAAGACAAAAGAGGAGCTTCATGGTTTCTCACCGGAAGAGCTCAATGCCCATTTTGCAGGGGTGTCGATCTCCCAAAATGAGGGTGATGAAGAACTTGACAACGTCCTGACCACTGCCAGTAATGACGGCTTTGTTTTCCGAGAAGTCAGCTTCTCGGACGTGGTTCTGGCTGTTGCCCACTTCTCATCACAAGCCAGAGGGGAAGACGGCATTCCCCAAAGTATAGTGGCTAAGGCTCTTCTGTTTGTGGGTGATCATATTGTTAAGATCTTTAACTCCTCTCTGTCCAGTGGCATTTTTCCGGGAACTTGGAAGGGAGCTCAGTTGGTGCCTTTGAAGAATAAGCCTGTCCCATCTACCGTGTCAGATTTCCGACCAATTGCCCTACTGAGTTTCCTTTCTAAGGTCCTTGAAAAACTAGTACACGACCAAATAACTGACTTTTTACGAGAAAATAATACTTTGGACCCGATGCAGACTGGTTTTCAACAGAATCACAGTACACAGACAGTACTACTAAAACTGACGGAAGACATAAGATCAGGCATTAACAACAACAAAAAACTATTGACTATATTATTAATGTTTGATTTTAGCAAAGCATTCGACACCATCTCACACACTAAACTGCTGCGTAAACTGATGCGCATGGGATTCTCCAGGAGTGTTCTCCTGTGGCTTAAGTCATATATTATGGGGAGACGACAGAAAGTCGTCACAAACACAAACGGGGATTCAGGTTGGCTAACCACCAATCTTGGCGTGCCACAGGGCTCAGTCCTGGGACCCTTGTTTTTCAGCCTTTACATAAATGACTTACAAGACGCACTCGACTTAGATGGTGTAGAACACATACTATACGCTGACGACCTGCAAACCTACACTCAAGTGGCCGCTTCAATGTCGGCAAGACAAACGCGATTATCTTTGGATCCGATCATAACATCAAACAGGTTCAGAGCCTTGACTTGCAAGGCATTGAGATACAGACCGGCGTACACGTTCCCTTTGTCGATACAGTCACCAACCTCGGCGTGGTGATGGACGGAGGGTTGACATGGAAGCCGCAACTGAATGCGGTCAGTAGAAAGGTAAATAGGGCTCTGTATAGCTTAAAACTTTTCCATTCAAGCACCACAGAGATACTGAGGAAGCAGCTGGCATGTGCACTGGTACTACCTCACTTAGACTATTGCTCAGTGAGTCTTCTTGACGTGTCAGGGGAGCTCCAGACACGACTACAACGTCTACAGAATGCATGTGTGAGATACATATGTGGTGTTAGGCGAGATGAGCATATCACCGCTTACAGGAAAAAACTGGACTGGTTTGATCTGAAAGTGAGGAGGGAGTATTTTATGGGGCTGCTGCTTTACAAAGCGGTTGTCATGCGGCAGCCACCATATTTTACTGCCCTCTTTGAAAAAAACCAGGTCAGGACTTCAAGTAGGGGTGGTATGAAAGAGCTCTCGGTTCCGGGGTCGCGCACCGATAAGGGCCTTTTCTCATTTAGAGTTCAAAGTGCGCACCTCTGGAATTCGCTCCCGAGCAGTGTGAGGTGCCTGCCATCTTTTTGTAAATTTAAAACGGCGTTTAGCAGGCACCTGAAGCAATTACATCGTGAAGAGAATGTATAGAGATGACTCGGATATTTATTTAAGCTATTTATTTATTTGAATTATTTATTTATTTATTTAAATTTATTTATTTATTTATTTAATTTAATTATTTATCTGGTTTATTTATTTATTCGACTTATTTATTTATTAATTTATTTATTTATTAAATATGTTTAGTGTTAGGTGCGAATGTATTTATTAACGTGATTGTTAAAGTGTAATGAATGTGTGTGTTTTAAATTTTGACGTGATAGTATACGTAAAAATTTAGCAAAGTATGTGTATGTATTCTTTTATTTTTATATGTTATCTCTATTGTATTTATTTTATTCTATGTATTATTTTTTGACGAAGCATGTTTCTGTGATATCTGACTATGACTACTTCATTACATTTAAATTTTATAAACTGACGAACTGATAAAGCGAATAATATTATTTTAGTAAGAAATGCAATAAGTGAACGTTAAGATAACAAATACATAAAATCGACTGATATTTTAATTATAACTACATATACATGCAATTGTAAGATTTTGTCTCTTGATGAATAAAAAGTATATCTATCTATCTATCTCCCTTGCTCGTAGTCACACTCCTCTAGACCGCGCATTGGGCCCGACCCGCCTTGCGCAGTGACTCACGCGCATCAGGACTCAGCCTGTCTTGCGCGCAGTCTCGCTCCCACAAAACGCGCATCGGGCCTGCCCTGCCTTGTGCACGGCCTCGGGTGCATCAGGACTCACCCTGCCTTGCGCGTCGACTCGCTCCTATCGATCGCGTATCGAGGCTGCCCCGTCTTGCGTACGGTTCAACCCCCGCGGCATTCAGGACGCGTCAGGTCTCCCCTGTCTCGCACATGGCTTGGCCCGACTCAGGCACACGGGCGGCCCTCCGGCAAACGCTAACCTAACCCCCTCCACAGGCATAGGATGACTAGTCGCTCAGCTAGCCCTGCTCACGGTACTTAGGCAGACTGCGAGGAGGATCCTGGACCGTCCCCTCGAGGAGTGGACGATAGGACTGGTCCTCAGCAGCCTCGAGGTACTCGATGGCTATTGGAAGATTTCCTCGAAAACCACGTCGAGCTCCTTCACCTTCCAGAGGCTCAGGAGAACACCACAGCCAAAGGCCGACTTTACAACGCGCGGGCAAGCAGCGAGGCACCACCCGCGCCGGAGAGCACATCACTGTACGGCATTCGCGGATCAGCCAGACTCCCGCGGATAGAACTGCCCAAGTTCAGCGGACGACGAGAGGACTGGGAGTCTTTCAGAGACCTCTTCCTCGCCCTGGTGTACGACGATCTGACGTTGAACGACGTCGAGAGGCTGTTCTTCCTGAAGACATGCGTGCAGGGCGAGACTAAGACGGCCTTAGACAACATACTGATCACCGCTCCCAACTTCGTGACGGCCTGGTCAGCCCTCGAGTCGCGCTATGATCAACGACGTGTCCTGGTGTAGGACCACCTCAAAGCCCTGCTTCACATGACGCCCCTCAAGGAAGAATCAGCAGCAGGAGTTCAGCGACTCCTGGATGACTTAGAACGCCACCGAAATCAGCTCGCCGCCCTTGGACGAGCCGTCCCGCAGTGGGATGACTGGTTTGTCACAATCGCGAGCCTGAATATGAACCCGACCACGAGGCGCAACTGGGAGGAGGAGATTGTCGAGAACGGCCAGATGACGACAGAGAACTTTCCGTCGTACAGCCAGTTGACGGCATACCTACAACGCCGCTGCATGACCCTCAAGTCGATCGAGACGAGCCGAACATCCACGTCCATGAAAGCCCCACGTGCTCAGACGAGCGCCCGGGCACTTCGAACGTTCGCAACGACAGCAGCCGCAGGCTCCGGTAACTCCTGCCCCGCCTGCCCAGAACCGCACTATCTCAGACATTGCGACAGCTTCAAAGGCCTCACCATCTCGGAGCGCCGACGCCTCATGACCAACAACGGCCTCTGCTTTAACTGCCTTAGAGGCGGACATGCAGCGCGGAACTGCCCGTCCCAATCCTCTTGCAGGGCATATGGCGGACAGCACCACACGCTGATTCACGAGGGCGCGAGCCAACGCCCCGGGCAGCCCGCCCACATGGCTCCGTCTTCGAAGCAACTCCGCCGGCAGTTCACCGCCGCCACGCCTGCCTCCCTGCCCATCGCCGACGACCCGCTACCACAGTGGACCAGCCAGGCTGGAGACGGTCAACCTCAGGAATGACTAGCCGTCCTACCCACGGCCGTCGTGGTTCTAGGGGACGGACACCGCCAGGAAAAGATCCGAGCCCTGCTAGACCCCTGCTCTGAGGCCACCCTCGTAAATTTCAACATCGCTCGACGACTTGGAGACGTTCTCGAGCGAGTGAGCATCGGGGTGGCCGGAGTATCAGGCTCGCCCTTCCCATCCAGCGTGCTACATCTGCCATCATGGGATCTGGCAGCGAAGCGACTTCGGGGACAAGCTTCGAGTCGTTTTTTAATGCGTCTCGCCCTACAACAAGTGGATACAGCCTCAACGACACTATGCATGCAGGTCCAAAACTACAAAATGACCTCGCCATAGTCGTGACCCGCTGGTGGACCCGTCGGATCGCCTTTTGCGCGGACGTGAAGATGATGTATCGTCGGATCTGGATCCAGCCTATGGGACGGAGATTGCACAACTACAAAGAGGTCAGCTGATCCACCATGGCAGCGCACTGCGGACGTTGGGGCCCTTCCTTGATGCCTCTGGAGTGCTTTGCGTGGGGGGCAGACTCTGCAACTCCCTCCTCCGGACCGACGAGAAGCACCCGATCATCATATGCGGACGCAGCCACCTTGCCCAACTGATCATCGACTGGGCTCACCTCCGAAGTCTACACGCCGGCTTTCGAACCACCTACTCGCGCGCTATCCAGTGCTTGGATAGACGGCGGAAGAGCGCGGGTGAGGTCCCATATCCAGAAGTGCACGGTGTGCGTCAGAGCAAACGCGAGACCCATGAGTCAGGCCATGGCCCCTTTGCCTGCAGCCAGGGTGACGCCATCAGCCACCTTCCTCAAAACCGGAGTGGACTACGCTGGACCATTCCAGATACTGCGAACGAAGGGCCGCGGGGTGACGTCGACCAAAGGATACGTCGCCCTCTTCGTATGCCTAGCCATCAAAGCAGTGCACCTGGAGCTCGTGGGCGATCTAAAGACCCAGAGCTTCCTTGGTGCCCTCGATCGCTTCACCGGCAGACGCGGTCAACCCCAAGAGATTTAGAGCGACAACGGCACCAAGTTCCGCGGGGCCAACGCAGAACTCTACCGTCTACTGTGTGCCGCCGAGATAGATCTTCGGCGATTCAGATGATGTCGAGGTCCTGACACTGGCACACTTTCTGACCGTAAGATCACTGACCTCGATGCCCCAACCCTCCACAGTCGACACACCGCTGGACCACGCGACGCACTGGAATCTCGTCAGAGGCCTCCGAGACCACTTCTGGTCTCGCTGGAGCCGCGAGTACCTCAATACTCTACAGCAGCGATCCAAGTGGAACAGACCCCGCCCGAACCTCGCGGTCGGCGACATGGTCATCATCGTCGATCCCCCCTTCTCAAGCCCAACAGAAGGTGGCCGCTTCGCAGGATCACCCCAGTCCATCCCGGACAGGATAACCTCGTAAGGGTCGCTACTGGCCAACCGGAACAACCGCCGCTGCACGCGGCTGACAACGCCTGACCACACCAACGGCGGGCGGCATTCGACCACAACCACGGCGGGCGGCACTCCATTAGGTTCGTTCACGGATCGAGGCGGGCGGGATGTCGAATTTGAATGTTCGCGCCTGCTCCCGTCCCCGCTGCGGCCGCGCCGTCCCAGATGGCGGCCCAAGTGCCCCCCTCTCGCCTCCAGCCAGATGGCGGCTCAAGACCCCCCACCGCTCGACTCCAGCTCTGAGTCGCACAGCCACTGGCCCTCTCGACCAGTCCACCTCCAGCTTCCGATCGGCTCAGTCCATTCGGCACCATTCTATATCGTCGCTGTCGAAATAAAGAGACTTAAAGGAAGCAAGGAGTTCATCCACTCAATCTCCCTCTCCACAAATTCCAATATATGTATGTTGGAATTATATATATATATATATATATAATATATATATATATATATATATATATATATATATGTATGAACGATTCTCGGAGAAATCGAGAATAAAATGAAAAAGAAAAAGTTATTTCGGCACAAATGTTCCCTTTAATATGTAAAATAGTCGTGATTTTTTTCAAATTTTTTTAAGTTCATTTATTCATAGTTGTTTGAAGTTAAATAAGATTATATTGCTAAAATGTGCATTTTAATAATTTTTTTAACAATAGTTTATGTTATTTTGATTTTTTATACATATATTGCACTCCTGCCATTTTGCGACTGTAGCAATCACTTTTATGCTGAAAAAAGCTACCTTTATGATTTTTAGTGCAATAGTTCTAGTGATCAACCCCGCTTTTTTCAGGATTTTAAGTTTTAAACCTAGTTTAATTAATCTAAAGGGACATTAAAAGGTTTTGGAAAATTCTATTATGAAAAATTCAGAAAATTTTCTAAAAATTATTATGTTGCTATTTTTTTAACAGATTTAATTTTATTGAGTAAATGGAGATTGAAATTTGCTAAAAAAATTTAAAAAATCAGTACATGCTCATATGTAGCCTTGATCAACATTGAACCTAAGGATACAAAAAGTCTGAAGAATTTCACATACATGCCACACCAAGGGGAACATTTTTACAGAACAAAAAGAGAAAATTTGTTGTATATATATATATATATATATATATATATATATATATATATATATATATATATATATATATATATTTATAGTTGTTTGGAGCTAAATATGACCATATTTCCATATACACATGTATATATATATATATTGTAATAGATTCTTAAATAGGGTATCGTGAATTGGAAATAAAAAAGAAGACGCAAGAATTCCTTCAGAGTTCACTTATAATTAAGAACAATATTGTACAAATATATATACACCAATATTGAAAATCACGTCGTCGTGTAGAAATTGTCTCTACAGGGTCTGAATACTTTTTACATACTTTTTACATATTTTCATAGTTTTTCACAATTGTCATTTCCACTATAGGCCAGTCAAATTAGGTTTTTTCGCTACCAAAATTTCTGATAGCAACTTTATTGTTGGAAATGGTCAGGAACAGTATGTAGAACAATAATATTTGCAAGAAAGCCACTAATTTTGTACACTAACTTTTTTATAAACAATTAAAGTTCGATTTCGGGACTTTTTTTCACATTTCCCTCTGCGGTTTTTAAAAGTATTGATTTTAGCGGGAAAAGTTTCATGTAAAAGTTGTTCATTATTCAATTATCTACATAAAAGTCAGAGAGAGCACCCCTCTAAGTCTATTAGTTTACTTGCAAATAGGAAAAAACTACAAAATTCGTAAAAATCGAAAATTGTTAATAACTTTTGAAAAAATTACTTTATTACATTAATACTTTAGGAAAATGTACCACTATATAGTCCAAAAAAGCATGCCAAATTTCAAGCTTCTATCAATTACAGTTTTTGTTTCATAAATTTCTATATTTCGAATTTTTTTTCACAATACGATTTCGATGTGAAAAAATTATTCAGATTAGGCGCCGTGGCTTGAGATTACAGTGATAGAGTTATATTTCCATAAACTTTTTAGAAAACCACGAAATTTTAATTAGAAGATCCCCTGGATGCTAATGTTTATAAGGTGCCTAATTAACTTTTTTCTCGAAGACAAGATTTATGTCCAATCAAAATCGAATAAAGTTCATTGAAAAGTACTGATTTTTATCTAATCTTTTTTAAAAAAGACGTTTGTCTACGAGCATTAGGAGCCAGTTACGTTTTTTCTTATAGCAAGTCATAGCTCCGTAAATAAACAAGATATCATCATGTTTGAAATCAGAAAATGCAGTTAAAGACTTGTAATTTATGCATAATTATCAGTTCTTGCTCTCATATGGATTTTCAATTGTGAATACTATAACGGAAAAAAGTGATCGGACAGTTACGCACGACGGCACCGCGGGAGACGGAGTGGGGGTGGGCTCGCGCGTTCACAGCTCGAAACTGAAAAGTAAGTTCCAAATCAGGACTCTCGGAAAAAAATGGCGTAATTTAGCCAAAAATGCTTCATTCTTGCTCTTTCTTTTTTTAATTTGGGATAGCGTAACTAAAAAACAAGTTTAGCGTCGTCAGATATTAGATTTGAATTTATTTAAACAATCAAAAAAATTTGTACTTTTCAATTTTTCATGTTCGCGTGCAATTTTTTTTATTTATTGCAATTGTTAAATTTTATTAATTTACACAATATTCCATTTTATACGAAAAATAGTTATTATCAGTATTAATGTATCTATAGATTATTTTTATTATGTTATTCACTGAAAATTATATATAATAGTGTTTTTATGAGGTAATACAAAATTCGCAAAATAATAATTTTTAGTCTTTAAAAATTGATAAACATAATCAAAAAGTCTTCTGTGTTTTTTAAATATGCATTATTTTGATAATAGACAATCAAAATTCAATCGTGTTGATGTCAACTACTTAAATATTATTTGTACAGTTTACTTATTGAAGGTATATAAATTGGCACCGAGGTGCTCCACCCATTATTACACGCCCACACGACAGTAAGTGTACACAGTCACCTTAATGACCATAGACAGGCTTCTGTCAGGACTTTTATGATAGGGTCAACGTCATAAGGGCTATGAAATTCCAGACGGGTCCACCCATGGCGCCAAAGTCCCAGTCCCAGGATCCTAATGAATGTACTACTTTCCTGGAAGTAGTATATGTGAACATCTGCTCCGTATACAAACCAATATGGTAGTATAGTGGGGGTACAAGGACCCCAGATATAAAAATTCTGCAGGGTCAACAGCATAGCATAGACGATTTTCGTCAGTTGTAGCGTAATGTTGAAGCAAGGAGCAATGAATTTTCGTGTTGCGAATATTTTTTCAAATATCTATATTGCAATTTCAAGCGTTAATTTCTATATTTTTATACATTTTCTCATTCAATGTGTTTTAATTGAACACATTTTATCATCTATAACTTGGCTCCTAATGCTCGTAGACAAACGTCTTTTTTAAAAAGAATTAGATAAAAATCAGTACTTTTCAATGGACTTTATTCGATTTTCATTGGACATAAATCTTGTCTTCGAGAAAAAAGTTAATTAGCCACCTTATAAACATTAGCATCCAGGGACTCTTCTAATTCAAATTTCGTGGTTTTCTAAAAAGTTTATTGAAATATAACTCTTTCACTGTAATCTCAAGCCACGGCGCCTAATCTGAATAATTTTTTCACATCGAAATCGTATTGTGAAAAAAAATTCGAAATATAGAAATTTATGAAACAAAAACTTTGATTGATAGAAGCTTGAATTTGGCATGCTATTTTGGACTATAGAGTGGTACATTTTCCTAAAGTATTAATATAATAAAGTAATTATTTCAAAAGTTATTAACAATTTTCGATTTTTACGAATTTTGTGGTTTTTTCCTATTTGCAAGTAAACTAATAGACTTAGAGGGGTGCTCTCTCTCTGACTTTTATGTAGATAATTGAATAATGAACAACTTTTACATGAAACTTTTCCCGCTAAAATCAATACTTTTCAAACCGCAGAGGGAAATGTGAAAAAAAGTCCCGAAATCGAACTTTAATTGTTTATAAAAAAGTTAGTGTACAAAATTAGTGGCTTTCTTGCAAATATTATTGTTCTACATACTGTTCCTGACCATTTCCAACAATAAAGTTGCTATCAGAAATTTTGGTAGCGAAAAAACCTAATTTGACTGGCCTATAGTGGAAATGACAATTGTGAAAAACTATGAAAAAAATATGTTAATACGCATACTTTTGGAACATTTATTACAAAACAAATATGCATAGTTTTTCACAGTCTTACACAGCTTTTTCACAGTCTTACACAGCTTTTTCACAGTATTTCACAGTTTTTCACAGTATTTCACAGTTTTTCACATTTTCTCACATATTTCTCCCTTATATTCTCTTATATAAAGAAAATTACATCTGTGAGAAATTGTGATAAAATGTGAGAAACTGTGAAAGACTGAAAAACTATGAGAAACTTTGACAAAAGTTATGATATATTCTATAATTATTTTTCAAAATCCTGTTCCAAATGCAAGCCCAATTTCACAGTTTTTCACGACATTCTCATGGGATTATACACGTTTTCAAACTTTTGTCACAGTTTTTCACATATTGAAATTTCTACTAGGGTAGAACGGGTAACCCGATTTGATTAAATTATTTGTTAAAAATAATTGTCGGCATTATTACATTCAATTAATGTGAATTTGAATGTGTCAGTAATGAGGTCAGTGTCAGTATTTGGTTGTCGAAGGGTTGAAACTGTATTTATTTAATACTGGTATATTCACAATGTTTCAATTTTCACAAAATGTAAAGTCTTTTACATATCAATATTTCTACATATGACTAAAATAAAAGCTAATCTTTATGAGATTATATCTTGACACAAACAGGTTTAGAATCCAAATGTCTGTAGACGTTTTCGTGTACTCATCAAGACTTTTTATTTACCACTAGTTTCATTTGTATACACTGTGGGACCAAACACACATATATTTTGGGCATGGTTATTTACATTTCCCGTTTTACCTAATACAACTTAGGCATTTTGAGTTATACCTAGTTAACATTAGATAAAACCCGAATTGCCTAATCAATTTTAGGCAAAATCCGAATTGCATAATCAATTCTAAGTAAAAGCCGACAACCGGAAATTTGTGAAATACCTAGGCAAACCCCCAAATGCCTGAAATTATTTTAGACAAAACCAGAATTGCCTAATCAATTTTAATCAAACGCCGAAATCCGGTAATCTGCGAATTTCTTAGGCGAAACCCGAAATGCCTGAAACTTTAGGCAAAACCCGAATTGCCTAAAATTATTTTTAACCTAAATTTTTTTTCCTAAATTTATTTGGACTTTTGCCGGTAACACATATACATATATCAAACATACATCCACATCTAACCTCACCCAAACTAAGGCTACACAGACATAGTGTTTTATGTGACAAATAAAACAGTTTTGTTTCCAAGCTCAAACCCATTAAAACATGGCTTTCAAAAATCATTCAATATTTCAAACAGAGTTTTCTAAGGGTCATTGCATAAGCACTAAGAAACAAAGAACTTATTTTAACCTATTATTTATTCTTCTTTCAATATATGTATTACCTCCAAGTCGATTATTGGTCAATCACTCAAGAAAAATCATTTAATATTTATAAGATTTTTTTTTCGACACTTACAAGATTCAAAATAGGACAAATTGGAGCAAACAATTGCCGATAAAAGTGTAGAACGAACTCTATCGAGGTCTGAATGTTTGCCTCCTAGGAAATTATTTAGACTATTAACGTATAAATCAAAATTTGCACAGTAAATGCACAGACACACTTCCTTCGACGGGCTCAACATAACAAACTTTGGTTTTAATGTATAAAACTTTGTTATACCGATTTTTATGTCTGGGTTTTATTTTTTGAATAGTTTATATGCCTCTTTTAAACTGCGTGTCAAATAACGTTTTATTTTTTTTTCTTTTTTTCCATTTTGTTGAACAGTCACAACATCACATTTATTAGGGCTTTGACGTGTACAGTTAAAGTCATCGATTAGAAAATATTCCATGGCAATTTTTGGAGACTTTTCGTCCAATGGATGACCAGTATACGCGTCAGGTTCAGAATATATTCCCTCAGTTGTTACAAGCATTCTTGCTTTGTCAATCATATAAACAGTTACTTCGAGAAATGCTGATAAAATACTAGATTTTGTTAATGACGAAGGAAGCAACGTTAAAATTCTAATTTTCTCATTGATACTGTCACAATTTTCAAGCGCTACTCGCAAGTTATTGAGCCATTCATTGCAGAAGCATTGAGTCAAATTATCATGTGATTCATCAATGCAAACATTGTATGCTTCTAACAATTTTGAGCTAGTTGCAGATGAGAATGAAGATACTAGTTCTGATTTTTTTCTAATAATGTATCTTTGTACAGATGAATCACCAATACCTCTCTTCCTTTTAAGTGGCGAAACATTACCAAAAGAACTTGAAATTATGGTTTCGTTTAAATGCTCAATCCGCTCTGGGGTGCTAGCTCGAAAATCATGGTCTTCAGTATCACTGTCCAAGTCAATATAATTGTCTGAATGAATCGCATCAATTATTTCCTTTGGTTCAATATTTTTAACGCGTTCATAACAATTGAAGCATACATAATCCGAACTCTGCACTGCTTTGTTAGGAAAACTTTGTCTAAGAAGTTCTGCTAAATTCTCCAATTTTCTAAATTTAACAGTGGCATCATATACGTTTTTTTTGTGGGATCCAAAAAAGTTTGGACACTTGCGTCTCTTTGTTGAATAAATTTCAGCCATAATTCAAGAGAAATCTTAGTAAGTATAAGTAATACTATATATATTAAGATAACTAGACCGGGTTCCTTAAATAAGCTAAAATAACTACCATTATCTACGTGATAGCAAAAGATGAGTTTTAGCCACCTTGCGGAGAATTCTAGTACCATGCGTTATACTCCTCTATAGTGTACACACACACATATATAAATAATCGTACACGTATTCGCCTAATGCACAGATTCTTGCTCTGCTATATACGTATAATCATTATACTTAGGGGTACATAATATTTTGTTCTTATTTCGTTTATATCTCTTAAAAAACAAAAATATTCCAAATGTCATGTATATGACCATATAGGTATTGAGACTAGCTATCTATAAAAAAAAATTGAGTAAAAAAAAAGATGGCTTTTTTGAGAAAAAAGCATTTTTCATTGTTTATAAAAAATGCCATATCATCCTTGATTTTTTGTAAAAAAATTTTTGAACTTGGCAGATCGAAAGAGTATCACCAACAGCATCGAATATGTACAGAATTATTTTCAAATATCCATAAAAAGACGAATTAGAACGATTTAAAAAGAAAAAAGTTTTCGATTTTTGAGAAACGAAATTTGAGGAATCATTTTTTAAAAAAGCATAACACATGCAATTTTGATGCTATCGAAAAATCAAAAAATACGTATACGCTTATTTTCCGAGTAGAATAATATACTATAATTTGAGCTGATTCGGAGAGATAGGTGCTGTCGGCCTGCATGATTTGAGATGAAATCGGTCATATATTATTTTCCCTTTCAATACTAATTTTGAATTTAAATGCGTTTTTATCAACCCCTAAAGGTTTAGGATATCGTATTTTATCCAAACTTATTTAATATTTATTGTAATTGACAGATAATTGACCATAGAATGGCATACTATTCCTTAAAAAATATAAATATTTATCATCATTGAGAGATTGTTGACATCCGTCAACTTGGTTATGCAAAACCGTCATCAAAATCGAATTTAGCGACTGTCAAAATCCTAAAATACCATACTTTTACTTAAAAAATATTGATATTCATCATAATTGACAGTTTATTCAAAACTATCAACTTGGTTATTCAAACTGTCTTCAGAATCGCATTTAGCGACTGTCAAAACCCAAATATACCACACTTATCCTTAAAATATATTAATATTCATCATAGTTGACAGTTAATAGACAACTGTCTAATTGGTTATGCTAATTGTCATCAGAATCGCGTTTAGCGACAGTCAAATACCTAGAATACCATATTTTTAATAATAAGAGTATAAATATTTATCTTAACCGATAGTTTACTGTCATTTGTCAACATTATTATGAAAAACATTTATCAGAATCGGTTATGTAACTTAACGCCATTCTTAGAACAGTTTAACATAACAAAGTTGACAGTTGTAAATAAACTGTTAATCATGATGAATATCTATATTTTTTAAGGAAAAGTATGATGTTCTAGGATTTTGACAGTCGTTGAATGTGATTCTGATGATTTTTTTGCATAGCCAAGTTGATACTTGTCAAAAGAATATGTCAATTATAATGAGTATTTATATTTATAAGACAAAAATTGCATTATAGGGTTTTGACAGTCGCTAAATGCGATTCTGATGACAATTTTGCATAACCAAGTTGACAGTTGTCAACAAACTTTCAATGATGATAAATATTTATATTTTTTAAGGAATAGTATGCCATTTTAGGTTCAATTAACTGTCAATTACAATAAATATTCAATGAGTTTTGGTATAATACGGTATCGTAAGAATTTAGGAGTTTTTAAAAACGCATTTAAATTCAAAAGTAGTACTGAAAGGGATTATAATGTATTATGAATGAGCGATTTGAAATTTTAATTTGACGTATAAATCTAATTTTTGAACCTTGTAATCGTCGAAAAGAAATCTTAGAAATTTAAAATGATATTTCTCGAGTGTGTCACCAAAAATCGGCTGGGGGGGGCAATGCACATTTTGAAAGAATAATAAAAAATACTTTAAAAAGAATTTTCTGTTTCCTATGCATTAACCCGTTGATTGATTTAACCCCATGTTTTAATGGGTTTGAGGTTAAAAAAAAACTGTTTTGTTTGTCACATAAAATACTATGTCTGTGAATTTTTCCAGAGAATTTTTCGAACCAATGTCTGGTTTAAAAAATAATGATAAAAAATCACGCTTTTTGCGATATCTCTGGTTAGGGGAGGTTTCAAGGGCTGTAATTTAGTACGAAGACATATTTCTGTTCAACATACTCATCCAAATATCTCAGATCTCCCAATTCCCCTTAGGTCAGTCATATATACTGCTCGTGTTTTGGCTCCTGCATTTACACCGCACTCTGCTGCCTCCTGCGCCTGTGAGCCGGTCTGTTGTGGTGCCTGCACAGTGGAACATACTAACCATAGCTGTGATAATAAATCACAGCTTCCACTGGTCCATCGGCACGGCTTTCAACATCCAAGCAACAACACCCGGCCAGGTGTTTTTTGAGGTTAAGAGAGGTGAACACGGCAGAGTGGCGGGAGCCAAGCACGAAGCATAATCCAGAGGTACCACTTCTTTCTGGACACACAGCACGCAGCGCCATACTATCAAGGCGCCATCTGCCGACTCGAACTGCAACTACGTGACCACCGAGGCGACACCTGCTGCATCCTAGTCACACCATCAGTACCTTCAACGACTCATCTTTGTCGCCACTAACACCATGGTCGACAACTGCGCCATCTGCGGGGAGGTTCCTAGGAGCAGCAACTCGCTACGTAAGTGCTGCATATGCGATATTACTTACCATCCGGCGTGCAAGCCTCTTGCAGTGCTTACCCGCGTACAAAGGAATGCACGGCAGCTACAAACTAAAGCGGTAGCGTGCCAAGCATGTATCGACTCGAAGAGGTCGATGTTCGAGTCGGCAGTCGCGCGCGCGACGAACGCCAGTAACAATATGAGTGGGAAAGAGAAGGAGCTAGCCGCGTCTACTCCGGCCAATAAAAGGCCTGCAACAGCTGCTCGCACCAATCAGGCGAGCAAGGCCGCGCCCACCAACTCCTCACTCTCTCCGTTGCAGGGGCTAGGCCCCGCCCCCACCAGCGGCCTACTCCGGTTGGCCTCACAGTCTCCTGTGACGTCACTAGGCCCGCCCATTTCCAGTACAGGAGCAGAGCACAGTGGGGAATCCCCGAGTGACGTCACGGCCAAGAATGCGGACCGAGCTAATAATACTTCACAGTCCTCCTTCTCCAAAAATAACAGCAGTATTAATGATATAAATGCGTCCGTCATCCGTATGCTAGATAGTACCGCGTTAAAAAAGGGAACAACGGTCTCCTGCCTAGTGGAGTACGCGAATTCTACTTCAAGAAACATTGATAATGCACTTGCTAGACATTGCACCTCTATTGAAGGCAGATTGGAGGCAATTGTAAATAGGCTAAATACGTTACCAGCAGTACATACTTTGGCACTTTCAATTGACTCTAAGCTGCAAAAAATTGAGGAAAAACTGTCGAAACAACACTCCCAGCTGGAGGAGATGAAAAAGGAGAAGCAAGTGCTTTATCAAGAAATAGATAACCTAAAAATTAAAAACAAAAAATTACATGATAATAACGTAGAAACGAACACTTTATTGACCAATACAGAGGTAAATTATAGCATGTTAATTGAAAAAATCGATAATCTAGAGCAGACAAATCTCGAGTCACAGACTAAAATTGATAATCTTGCATTAAACACTTTTGAAAACGATTTCCTAAATTTAACAAATAAAATCAATAGAGTTGAACGTGACAACAAGGAAATAATAACAAAAATAGAAAAAATAATAACAAAAGAAGATTTTACCTCTGTATATACTACTACTATTTAGAAAATTGAAAGAAATGTTGAGAACATCCAAAAAGATAACCAACTCATACTAAATAAAATAGAATTCAAAAAAATCGCAGTACTCCCCAGTACACAAAACAATACCGTCTCTCTTATAAGTACAAAAAAATGTAATACTGTTAATAATGCGTCTGCTACGAATAGTACCTTACTCGACAATTATAGTGATATAAGCGAAACAATTGACAATTGTGAAAGCAATAATGACGGGTTTATCCAAATTGTAAATAGTAGAAATAAAATGTCTAGGCGTTTGAATAAGTATAATAACGACAATGCTGATGCTGCAGCATCACCTGCACGAAGGACGCGGGTGCAAACGATTGATGGGGGGACAATGCACAGTAAAAACATTAAAAGCGGTAATACGGAGCTCATTATTTCAAACATTTTCGACGGTGATGTCTCTAAGCGTGTTGACGTCGCACACGCGATACTGTGCCGTGTCCTTCCATCAACACGAAAAATTGATATAATAGGCACACGCCTGCTTCGGTCAGAAGAATCAACAGCTGCGGCATTAGCAGATACAAACAGCGAACGTAGAAGGTCACCATGGGTTGTTACCCTTTCCAGCAGTGCGTTAGGCGAGAAAATAATGCGAGCCAAAAAGCTTATCACTGGCTTTCATGCTAGAGATGTCGATGTGGTGAAGAGGCGCGATGGCGATGTCTCTCATGAATTTTCATCTGCGGCTGATTTACAGACAATAGTGGCATCATATGCCATTAATCAACCATCTCAAACTGTAAATACTGTAAAACAAACTGTTGATAATGAAATCGTAATTGATAATAATGTAGTTCCGTCAACTGCTGCAAAAAATTGACTATCCGCAGACACTGCTGGGGGGAGGGTTCACTGTAAGGGACTGAGGGCAGGTTTTGTCAATGTTACCTCACTGAAGGGGCACATTGGCATGATTAAACAACACCTTTCAGCTCGTCCTACCTACCATCTCTTTGGGGTTGCTGAGTCGCACCTTGATCCTGATGTTGGGAGTGATCTCATTCAGATCGATGACTACTCACTACTTAGACTTGATCGCAACAAACTAGGGGGCGGGCTAGTCCTGTACATTCATAACACTTTCAAGGTCAATTTACTATGCAGCTCTCCAACAACACAGGAGGGCAGGCCATTTATACCTGAATATTTAATGTGCAGTGTTCAGCAGGGCAGCCTTGCCCCCGTCTTTGTTGCTTTAATATACAGACCACCACACGTACCGTTTTTACAGGGCTCTGACTTAATAGGCAAACTGACGATACATACTCAAGACTTTAGTCACAAAATTATTATGGGAGATCAGAATGCGAACCTACTCGGAACGTCAGCTGATGCGAAATTTGTTAGACGGTTGGCTGATGATCTTAACCTTCAAATAATTGATCATGGTGCGACTCATCATCTCACGGATTCTCCCACGTGGATTGATGTGATCTTGACAGATAATAATGAAGTTGTACTGAGCAGGGACAATCGGCCGGCGCCATTTCCCAGTCATCATAACATCATAGAGGTCGAGTTTGGGGTCGAAACTGCTGCATCCCCTGTGGTTGAATCTTTCAGCTACTGGGATTTTAAATCGATCCAGCAAGACGACCTCCTGTCTCACCTAACTGACTGTGATTGGTCGCGGATCGATGGTCCCGCGGCGGGTGTTGACAGTCAATTAGAGTGCCTCAGTGTCAACCTCATGGCTGTGATAGATAAAATTGCACCGTTAAAAGAATTCACGCCGAAAAAGAAAACAAATCCACCATGGGTTGATGCTGAACTAATACATCTTTACAAAAAACGTGACTCCGTACGAAGACGCTATTCGCGGACCAATGACGACAGACTGTGGCGGGAGTATTAGGGCCTTGCAGCTGAAGCTAAATTACGAACGAAGGAAACAAGGGAAAGATTTTTACAAAATAAAATTTCTGAAGCGATTAATAATAAGAAAGATATCTGGAAAGAGCTCAAGGCTCTGGGCCTTCTGCCGAAGACAAGAGAGGAGCTTCATGGTTTCTCCCTGGAAGAGCTCAATGCCCACTTTGCAGGGGTGTCGATCTCCCAAAATGAGGGTGATGAAGAACTTGACAACGTCCTGACCACTGCCAGTGATGACGGTTTTGTTTTCCGAGAAGTCAGCTTCTCGGACGTGGTTCTGGCTGTTGCCCACTTCTCATCACAAGCCAGAGGGGAAGACGACATTCCCCAAAGTATAGTGGTTAAGGCTCTTCCGTTTGTGGGAGATCATATTGTTAAGATCTTTAACTCCTCTCTGTCCAGTGGCATTTTTCCGGGAGCTTGGAAGATAGCTCAGTTGGTGCCTTTGAAGAAGAAGCCTGTCCCATCTACGGTGTCAGATTTCCGACCAATTGCCCTACTGAGTTTCCTTTCTAAGGTCCTTGAAAAACTAGTACACGACCAAATAACTGACTTTTTACGAGAAAATAATACTTTGGACCCGATGCAGACTGGTTTTCAACAGAATCACAGTACACAGACAGTACTACTAAAACTGACGGAAGACATAAGATCAGGCATTAACAGCAACAAAAAACTATTGACTATATTATTAATGTTTGATTTTAGCAAAGCATTCGACACCATCTCACACACTAAACTGCTGCGTAAGCTGATGCGCATGGGATTCTCCAGGAGTGTTCTCCTGTGGCTTAAGTCATATATTATGGGGAGACGACAGAAAGTCGTCCCAAACACAAACGGGGATTCAGGTTGGCTAACCACCAATCTTGGCGTGCCACAGGGCTCAGTCCTGGGACCCTTGTTTTTCAGCCAAAACATAAATGACTTACAAGACGCACTCGACTTAGATGGTGTAGAACGCATACTATACGCTGACGACCTGCAAACCTACACTCAAGTGGTTGCTTCAATGTCGGCAAGACAAAGGCGATCATTTTTGGATCTGATCACAACATCAAACAGGTTCAGAACCTTGACTTGCAAGGCATTGAGATACAGACCGGCGTACACGTTCCCTTTGTCGATACAGTCACCAACCTCGGCGTGGTGATGGACGGAGGGTTGACATGGAAGCCGCAACTGAATGCGGTCAGTAGAAAGGTAAATAGGGCTCTGTATAGCTTAAAACTTTTCCGTTCAAGCACCACAGAGATACTGAGGAAGCAGCTGGCATGTGCGCTGGTACTACCTCACTTAGACTATTGCTCAGTGGTTCTTCTTGATGTGTCAGGGGAGCCCCAGACACAACTACAACGTCTACAGAATGCATGTGTGAGATACATATGTGGTGTTAGGCGGGATGAGCATATCACCGCCTACAGGAAAAAACTGGACTGGTTGGATTTGAAGGTGAGGAGGGAGTATTTTATGGGGCTGCTGCTTTACAAAGCGGTTGTGAATCGGCAGCCACCGTATCTTACTGCCCTCTTTGAAAAAAACCAGGCCAGGACTTCAAGTAGGGGTGGTATGAAAGAGCTCTCGGTTCCGGGGTCGCGCACCGATAAGGGCGTTTTGTCATTCAGAGTTCAAGGTGCGCACCTCTGGAATTCGCTCCCGAGCAGTGTGAGGTGCCTGCCATCTTTTTGTAAATTTAAAACGGCGTTTAGCAGGCACCTTAAGCAATTACATGGTGAAGAGTATGTTCAGAGATGAGTCGAGTATTTATTTAAGCTTTTTATTTATTTGAATTATTTATTTATTTAATTTATTTATTTATTTAAACTTATTTATTTATTTAATTTATTTATTTATTTAAATTTATTTATTTATTTTATTTAATTATTTATCTTGTTTATATATTTATTCGACGTATTTATTTATTAATTTATTTATTTATTTATTAAATATGTTTAGTGTTAGTTAGGTGTGAATGTATTTATTAGCGTGATTGTTAAAGTGTTATGAATGAGTGTGTTTTAAATTTAGACGTGATAGTATACGCAAAGATTTAGCAAAGTATGTGTATGTATTCTTTTATATTTATATGTTATCTCTATTGTATTTATTTTTTATTCTATGTATTATTATTTTTTGACGAAGCGTTTTCTGTGATATTTGACTGTGACTAGTTCATTACATTTAAATTTTATAAACTGACGAACTGATAAAGTGAATTATTATTTTAATAAGAAATATGCAATAAGTGAAAGTTAAGATAACAATTATATTAAATCGACTGATATTTTTAATTATAATTATAACTACATGTACATGAAATTGTAAGATTTTGTCTTCTGATGAATAAAAAGTATATCTATCTATCTATCTATATACTTATCCGGATATAGCCTTTTAGTAATTTAATAGGTGCAGCTGTTAAAAAAACGCGAATTATAACGTTTCTTCCTCCATGTTGAATCCGCTATGTTGAATTTTGATATTCTTATGTAGAATTACTAATCGGCATTAAAGAATCGAAGTATATGAAGTTTTATCAATTACATAATTTATTGCTAAAAAATACACGAATTGCCAAGTTTACTCCGACACATTGAATCCGCCATTTTGAATTTTGAAATTCTGATATCATATTCGTAATCAACACCCCAAAAATCCCATGTATGCAAACTTTCAGTAATTTGAAGTGCTTTTTTATTCTTAACAGATTGAGCCTTTTTCGTAAATTTGTGTCGACTCTTAAGGGGTAAAATACGCACGAAACGCCAAAGAATACTCGTTCGTAAACATAATTTTAACTTTGAGCTCCTTTAAATTAATACTAAAAGAATTTTTCTAGTATTCCATGCACATATATATTCAAGTAGATATATTCTACTTACAAGTTGACCCGAAATATGTAAGAATTTTTGTTGAAAATAATTAAATTACTAGATTTAAATATGTCTAGACTATTGAATTTCTTTGTAATTCTTCAATATTACGTATATTTTAACTGAAAAAAAAGAAAGATTGTCGGCTTTAAAAATTAAGAAATGTGAAAGAAATAACCTTCTTTCTTAATAGAAAAGAAGTTTTAATTACTAAAAAGACAGTTGCTAAATGATAATAAGGGGAGACGATAATATACGAGGAGCATATGGTTTTAATTTGTCTTTCTGTAACTCTTATATTGCTAGGTTGGCGATAAGGAAATAATTGGTTTAATAGCTCAAATTGAAGCTCTTTGTAAACTCTTTCAAACTTTCATATTATCATATAATAGTGTATTGTGTACCCAGGGTGAAAAGTAGCTGCCTGCTTGTGGTTTGCAGTAAGAGTCGCGGCGAGCAAGCACGAGCCGAAGGCTAGTGCGTATTGCGAACCGAAGACGAGTACTGCAATCGCACAAAGGCAAAAAAAGACTTTTCACCTTCAGTACCAAGTAGCGGGCGTAAATAACACTCTTTATGCTCGCTGGTCCAAAAACAGCCGTTTTACGGTCGCTTTTGAGATATGAAAAAATGAGAAAATCGTGCATGTATGATCAAATAGTATATTGTGTGTCAATGACGAAATTTGGTACGAAAACATATTTATACATAACATACTCATCCGCATAGCTCAGATCTCCCAATTCCACTGAGGCCATTTTTATATACTTATCCGACTAGAGCCTTTCGCATACGATCTTTTAGGTTCTGATTACAAATTTCTAGGCTAGTTCAAAATGGCAGACATAACCTGACCATTCATGCAATTTTAATTGACAGGGTGTACATAATTGCTAAAATTTTGTATACAGGACCCTTTCGGGTGTAAATTACAATTTACATATCAGAATTTTAAAATTCAAAATGGTTAATTCATCATGGCTGAAGAAAACGTTATGATTTGAGTTGCTTTTATTTTGAAATTTTACATTATTTACAGGCTCTGGTACTTTAAAGATCATTCATGGCAAAACTTTTTCAGAAATCAAATACGTGACTTTTTTATTTCGCTATACTTTTTTCAGACTCAAAAAATGTTAAAACCGAGGACGGAATCGTATTTAGCATATAAAAAGACATCTAGAATTTCTTTTTTTCGTTATATTAAACACTTATGGGCCTTTATACACTAGAATATTTCATATCAAAGATTCGCCTTTTTTCGGCACTTTAGGCGAAGTCCTGAATTGCAAAGAACTTTGCGATCGGTACTCAGGAGTTACGGAAAGTTAAATGAGCAATGTAGAAGTCTACCTAGAGAGAACATATAGTAAATTTTATGTTGTTTCATAATTTCACGGAGAGGTGAAATCTAAACTATGTAAAATTAACAAATAACTGGACAAGATATTGTCGATTTTATTTACTTTGACCAATAAACGATTTTAAGGTTGCAATACAAAATTTCATTTACGTTAGTAAATTTTAGTTTTATAATGCTATCTTGATATAAAAACGTTCCCTACTGTAGCAACGCGTTGAGCGCCATATGTATATTAATATTATAAAATTGAAACGAAATTTTTTTTTCTACTCGTATATAAATTAGAATTAAAAAGTTTTTTAACTTAAGTTGTATACTATTATTTTAAAGTTAATGTCCACTTAAATAATTTTTTGGAAAGTTGTAAAAGAATTTTTTAAATACGTTTACTATATTTATAACGATATTTTAAATGTATATGGTATAATAATATTCTACCTTTGAAAACGTATGCATGGCCTTCAGCAGAATTAAATATAGCATCTACTTTAGAGTCTAAGCAAAGCTGGAGATCCTCTTCGCCTGTTGGAGGAAAATTAGTTGTTCGCTGGTGAATATTCGTTCCATCTCCTACATCTTCAATTTTGGAGCCATAAAGTGCCTGGAAATTGAGATTTCTTAAAACTTAATATAACACAGCTTACTTCCTGACATAATGAAAATAAAAATCATATGAATTGTTAATAAGTTGATGGTGTTGAAAATCAATAACATATGAGTTACAAGCATTATTGTTTCTTAATAAACCTTGCTTAACAGGCGTCAGCGATTGCCACGTGGTGCCTGTCGCCGACTGGTGCCGGCGAATGACACTCGATTAGGATTTTACACGTTTGATGTCATTGGCAAGATGGCCGATTTCTGAGAGTAAAACATTGAAGTTTCAGAAAGTACATATTGCGAATAAATAATTGCTATTGTTTTTACAGATAAATAAAGTAAATATTAACAGTAATTAAATGATAAAATGTATATAGGTTAAACAAGCTAACATTATAAAATGATTATTATCATTAATATTTTATAATAATTTTTTTTAACCCATTTCTTCCCAAGCGACCATTTTATAGTCGATTGGTTTTTTGCCTAAAAAATTGTCGAAAAAAAAAATAATAATAATCAATAGCACTTTTCTGAAGTAAAATTGTCCGCTCTTTCCGATTCTGAAGTCAGAATTTTGAAATTTCCGTTAGAAAATTTTAAAATGGCGGTTTTAGGCAAAAACTAATCAACTATAAAATGGCCGCTTGGGAAGAAATGGGTTAAATTGGAAAACCTTTCGTAAGTAACTCTATAAATAACCAGAGCACTTTCCTACCTTCTGAACTAAACTGACCCTTTGTACTACATTAAATAAATATACACTGAATACAGATTAGGGTAGCAGTTACCCACTCGGTAGCCCAGCTAATCCAATCGAAGTGCGACTTTTGCTCTTTTGTTTTGGTGCGTATGCTGCCCCCTTTCGGGTAATATGCGCGCAGGCACTGTACACGTACTACGTGACGTATGAAGGGCAGCCGGTACCCTTTTATCTCAGCAACTAGTGCCCGTCTTGGAGTGTATGCGGTACCAAAAGGGCAGCTGTTGTTCAGTGTGCTCCATAGAGTAAAGTGTGCTTAAGCCTTGCTTTAGCGTGATCCATTTTGCAAGGCCGTTAGGTTTAGAGTTGTTTAAGGCCAAATATGAGTACGTAGTCACTTTTATAATTTTCGAGCAAATTTCAACCTCTATTTATTCTACAATATTAAATCTTCTTATACAATATCATGATAGCTTTTTTTCTTCAAATTTTCTAACGTTTTCAATCAAAATTGCTTCAAGGCCATTTACGTCACTTTTCAATTCTAGAGAGTTGGTAGCACTGACGAGCCATGGGAGGCGATTCAGATTCTCCCGAGCTGCCGAAGTTCATTTATCTGTATCCTTTGAGTACTTATTCATTAGTAACCCACATCCGAATGCTACATTCTAGCGATGAAGTTGGGGATAACGTCGAGATCAGTGAAATGGAATCGCAGACGAGTGAATTGTAGGAAGACATGGAAGAAGTGCTAGAGAATTTTGACATGGATTTAATTTAATTGCTTCTTATCAGTAAAGATACAATGGACTTCAATGTAAAGAAAGCTGTTACACTAGGGAGATCTAGAATTACAGGACATCTTCTATTCGATTCAGAATGCAGATACAGTAGGTGTGACTGAAGACGCACACACGAAAGCAAAGACTGCATTAACTAGTCATTTCAAACCAAAACAAAATGTGACATACGAAAGGCACGTTTATCGGAAAATAGCATTGCTTGAATGCGAGCCAGTTAGGCAATTTGTGACACGGCTACGCCAGTAGGTAACATATTGTTCGTTCTTGGTAGAGGACAAGGAAATTCGTGATCAAGTAATTAAAAGTGACGATCCATGGAAATTAGAAAGCGAATTTCGGAGAAAGTTCACGTTGAGGTAAAGAATGTCCTTGAAGTTGCCGTTGCGTATGCGGCAACCAAGGCACGGATCAAACAGATTAAGACGGAGGGGGGATAAGGTTAATTCGATGAAAAAAAGCATATTTTTAAGAATTTTTCTACACGCTACAGTTAATGCAGATTTATTTAATTAATTTTAATATAATAAAACAACATTTGAACTATATTTTCTGAAATTTTCCATGCAGAACATGAATAAATAAGCCATTGGCAGCAAATCTTTGTAGACGCATCAAGAAAAAGTCAGTGACCTCTGTAGCTCAAAACCTACTGCACCGATCCTTTTGAAATTTTGTACACTGTTCAATTAAAAAATCAAAATCAATGCAAAAAGTTCAGAGGTGTTTTCGCTGCGGTCGAGCTGGATACGTAAAGATCGACAAACAAATACCAGCTTCGGGCAAAGAGTGCTCCGCATTCAAAAAGTTGAATCATTTAGCATCAGTGTGTCGTACACGACAGCCTTAGGCAAGGAACAGTGAAGGAAATCTAGCAAGGTGCAGCGTATCGAAGATGATAATCCGAATAATAAGGACTATGCGTTTTGCGTAGTTGACTACGAGTCAGTAAGATCGGTAAGAAATGTGTAAAACACACGGTATTAAATATGATAAATAAAATAGAGGTGACCGCAATCTTTTAGTGATTAGAGATGACGGACAAGCTATATCGGGCTACCCAACAGTTCATGCTCTAGGCATAGTGAACGTCGGTACGGAATGCCAGGTTTACAGTTTAGAGTTGAGAAAACACGATGAAAAGTTGTTTACGGAAAATGAAAAACTAAAAGATTTTACAAGTAAAACTGTGTGACGTCCGAATCATAATGAATACAGATCGATTTTATAATAGATCTATTAACGCGAGATTTTTTATCTATACTTGCATACAATATGTATGAATTTCCTAGAAAGATCTACTATGCGCGATAATGTCCGTAAAAGGTTGTATCCCTGTAGAGTAACGGCGTTTTAAAGAATCGAAAGTTTCTAAAGGTTGCAGGTGCTTATTGCTTTCGACTCTTTGTCATTAATTTTATGAATATTATAATGTGGGATTTTGGTGGTCATGGGATGACCACCAAACACCCGGATATAATTCTAGGCCAGGAGAATTACGACGAAATCTTTCAAATATGGCTCTACCGTGACGTAACTTAGATAACTATTGAAATCGCTCGTGAATGGTATCCTATTGAAAATATCGAGGTGCGCCAACTTGAAAAGGTGTGCTATTTGCATAAACAACGAAAAAGTGAAAAAGAATGCGAAAATCGCATTTTTTTCCCGGAAACAATCGCATGTAACTCGGTAAGTATGCATTTTAGAGAAAAAATGTATACTCATAAATTTGTTCACTATGAAATTTTCTATAAGATAGAGTTGGTCGGATATCTGTAGATTTGAAATATTCGCTGCAAAATGCTCGAAAGTGCAAAAAAAAGAAGGTAAAAAACAAGGTAATTTTAAATTATTTATTTAACAATGAAAAAGTAACCCAATCACGCCATAAATTTAGACAAAAGTACTTGACTGCAATACAAAACGAGGGCCGCAATGCCGATTAAGATCGGACTGACAGTTTTTGCATAATGCAATTGTTAAGTAACCTACCTGGAAAAAAAACCGTTTTTTAATTTTGTGCCAGGCTCAAAGTTATGAATATTTTTTTGCGCCCGCGCTTTTACACCTTCTTGCCTGTGAAGCGGGATTTGCGAGTGGAAAAAAACCGGAAAGTATATGAAAATAGTACTCGGAAAGACGCTTCTTTTAAAAAAATATTATTCAATTCGGTTCAGTAGATGTTGAGATATTAACTTCCAAAGTCGGGAAGGGTATGCGGCGTAACGGTTAATGATGTAACAATAAATTATATACTAATCGATAGGTTTTCCCGCGATGTTTTCGTATCTGCTTTCAAAAATTACATTGCACGTGTGCATCACGCACAAAAATTTGCATAAACATTGTGTAGTGCTCGCTCGGAGCCGAAATTCGAAGGGGTGGGGATAGGCTGCGGCGCGCTCGCTTCAGGATGATATATCTCGGCTTCTACTTGCACCGATTTTGACGATCTTTTTTTTAATTGGGGTAGAAAAACGAGAGGATTTCAATTTTCATAGTTATACCTATCAATTTTAAAAAATAAACAATCGGTGGTCGATTTTCATAATCAAGCATTTTTAAATGTTGCTAAAAATTAGTGCTAATCATAATATCCTTATTGGGCATATATTGTTCATTGTAAATTAATATTAAATTGAAGAATTAATGCGTAATAACGTTATAAATTAATTTAATTGTTATTTAATGCATATAGTACATTGAATAACAGGAGATAAGGTATAAATAATCATAAAATATTGACAATTTCATTAAATTTACATAATTTACAGAATTTATTTACAATACAAGTTCATTTATTACATTAATTGGCATACTTTTTTTTTACACGGAATTTCGTCTTCGCTGTCTTCGTTGTCGGAAACGCATTCGTTAGCTGTTAATATGTCTGTATTTACATGGAATTGTACATCATTGTCGCCATCAATATCAAGTTCGCTACTATTTTCTACATCTATATTACTGTCTAATACATTTTCTTCGAAATTTTTACAAGTTTGACCGTGGCATCCTGCGCAATAATCGGAACGTTTTAATCGGTGTTTTACACAACTACAAGATTTTGTGCAGCCCTTTGTACATTTACAACTGATGTCTCGTAATATATTGTCAGGAACTAGTAAATCAGTTGTATATGTTGGTTGTAATTTATTATCCCTAACACTCCAACCCCATTGCGTCGGGTCCAACAAATTACCGAGCCATTGTTGCACTTGATAATATGCTCTAAACGTATGCTGTTTTGCAGCTATTTCAGTTGGCGGAAGCATAGCTAAATTAAAAGCTTTCTTCGTAGAGCTACTTTTAAAACATAAATATCTTAGATCATTTAATTGTAAATTACTAAATTTCCTGCCCCCATACATAGCTGCAATGATTTTTGTGCCGGCGTTTTCAATTTCTTGTGCAGTTGCATTTGTTTTATTAAAAATTAAAGCTTCTTCAATTAAGCTTGTATTTTTTTCTAATAATTTTATAATTTTAGCTTTTCCTTGTTTTAAAAATGCAGATGTAGTAGTATCACATCCAGTAAAAGCGTGAATAAAAGCAATCAGATTTTTTAATTTTTCGCCGATAAGAGATGTTGAATTGTAAAGCCTTTCAGCTGTTTTTCCTCTACTTGGTTTTAAGAAATAAATTTTCTTATCTACAGGCGCTCTTTGCTTGGCTAGATTTATAGCGGTTTCAACAATTAGAGTATCAGCGTCTTCTTGAGCTTGCTCAGTACGATATCCAGCGGCTTGCAATTTTGCTCGTAAATATAAAATAAATCGATTTTTGTTGCGATCGTTCGATAAAAATTTCTCTTGCGATGTTGATGCGGTCATGGACAAATGAAATTGTATTTCTGCACATAAATTTCTAGCCTGTCGACGTAATCGTTCTGCACCTTTAGTACTACTTTTTAAATTTTCAGGGTAACCATCAAATATGATGATAAAGCTATTGGCAGCGTAATATTTAGTTACATAAGTTACATAACGATCAAGAATGACTTCAAAAGTTTCTTTTCGTGGCCACACAACCTTATGCAATAAAAATCCTCCATCAATTACATGATAAGAATTATCTAACGATGGCTCGTCGTACATAGGTTGAAAATGATCATACAATTTAGATTTCTCAGTTTTACGCATTATACCATTGACAAACATAGAAAGTGGATAAGACGCCAATTCATATGCAAAACAATCTTTCAACTCGGTTTTACCCTCCATTGCTCTACTAATTCTTTGAAATATTAATGCAGGGTTAATAATGACATTTTCATTTTTTAAATTTAATAGAATGAATAGCTTGAAGAGGTATTACTCGATTTTTTCGTTGGAATTTAAGCGCGTTAAAATTATTTCCGACAATATTATTCATAATTTTTAACCCGATATCCAGAGCATTGTGACAATTAATATTTTCATTACCTTTAATGTCTGAGCTAAGTGAAACAATTGCATCAGAGACTACAAATGGATCATAAGAAATGAGAAATTCTAACATTAAGTCTAACGCATGATTGGCTTCTTGAATTCGTGAAGGTCTAGCATCAACGTGTTGCTCTGAAGTAGTAAAAGCTACATTACAAAAGAATTGCATTGAATTACTGACATCGATAAGGAAAGGCATTGTCAATACCCATTTCACAAGAACTGAATCAGTTATTCCTCTACCGTGTGTAAGCCCACCGCTGCTTTTGATTGAACGCATCAAAACTTGTTCTATAGACATATCAGACCAAATGCCGATCCAAAATTTATCTGATCTTCTAATAGTGAAAAATCCCTTTGTCGTAAATTTTTCATATTCTAGTGGATCCATTTTCTTCGAGTTCATACATGTCTTGCAAATACAGTTGACAAGATTTTGCGTATAGATAATGTCCACTGGCATGGAAAAATGGCAACATTTTTCGAACGCTTTCGAGGTGTAACTTCCAATTACCTATTCTTTTAGCCTGAATAAACTGTTTCATCACTGTTGCCATGTCATAGTATTGCAGCCATAATTTCGCAGTTGGGCCACGCTGTTTCAATTCTTCAACATGTTTTAAAAATTTATTATAAATATTCAAAAAATTTTCTTCGTCAATGCTTGTTAAAGTACTATCTTCTAAAGTCAATTTATCATCTATAAGTGCGTGTTCATCATTCGTTAAATCAAAAGAAGATAACATTATTTTTCCTAAAGCCAAGTAAGCCAAAATATGACCTCTGACAGCTCTTGAATAAGCATGACCGTTTAAAATTTTGGCAACAGAATTTCGGCAAAAATTGTACAAAAAAGCACTTTAAGACCGCTTCCATCCATAATAAATCCAATAGTTCCCATAAACGACATTAAAAGTTGAAATCCACCTAATCTAACAATTACTGAAGATAACTACGTCCTTACAACATTCTATTATTTCTCGAGCTTTGTAATACAACGGTTGATCAAAAGCGACAAAGCAATGCTTTTGGTCTATTTCACTACTTTTTAAGCGAGCCTGATTCAAACCAGTATAAAAAGTATCATAATTACTCGGCTGAGCATTGACAAACGGTAAAAAAAGTATTCTGCTTTTTGCATAACTTAAGTGGTTGGTTATAGATTCCATGTAGCCGTTCCACCCCAGAAAATCTGTCGAATATCTATGCTTGCCGTAGAGCCATAGAAAATCAGTTTTAGATAATTTAATGTCAACTGATACAGGACGTATTTTATCTAAATCTTGAACAATGATATTTTCCATTCCAGAACGACTAGGTTTGTGAAATATTTCTAAATCAATTTTACCGAATCTTCCGATTTCTTGAGAAGGTGTTCGTAAGGATAATCTATTAATGAACTTGTTTGATGTCACTGAACTATGCGGAGTCACGATTTGAATGCCGTCCATTGCGTGAAAAGTGTTGCGCCCATCAATAGTATTGACATTGTGGTCTGCATTATCAAAAACAAATTGGGTATACGCATTATTATAAGCATTTTGTTGTGGATCAGCTAATAAAGAACTTTCAAAAAGTTGAGTTTCGTCGTAAGAGCAACAAAATCCTAAAGAATTTAAAATTCGTATAAGATCTTTGGATCCATATTTTTTGTTAAGTATGCTACCTAAAGCAACCTGAAGACTAGATACAAAAGATCTCGGACGAGTAGCTGCTATTATGCAGTGAGCAACAGAAGTTATTTTAGTTTCATAATTTGAATATACGAATGTCTTTTCAATTTTTTACAGGAGCTGTGCGAATAATTTATTAAAAATTAGTATACTTCATACATAAGCAAAATTAAACTGTTGCCTTGCAACACTAAATAACCAAACAAAGTCATAAATGAATCCAAAGTATATATTATGGCTTCTACGAATAGTAGCAACAATAAAATAGTTTTGGCCTGAAATTTTTCAATTTAATACGAATTTACAATGAACAATATATGCACAATAAGGATATTATGATTAGCACTAATTTTTACAAACATTTAAAAACGCTTGATTATGAAAATCGACCACCGATTGTTTATTTTTTAAAATTGATAAATGTAATTATGAAAATTGAAATCCTCTCGTTTTTCTACCCCTAATTAAAAAAATCGTCAAAATTGATGCAGTAGAAGCCGAAATATATCATCCTCAAGCGATCGCGCCGATTTTGATGCGACGATTTCAAGTTTCGCAACCTATCCCCACCCCTCCGAATTTCGGCTCTGAGCGCTCACTATACAATGTTTATGCAAATTTTTCTGCGTGATGCACACGTGCAATGTAAATTTTGAAAGCAGATACGAAAACATCTCGGGAAAACCTATCGATTGGTATATAACTTATTGTTACATCATTAACCGTTACGCCGCATACCCTTCCCGACTTTGGAAGTTAATATCTCAACATCTACTGCACCGAATTGGATGATAGTTTTTTAAATGAAGCATCTTTCCGAGTACTATTTTCATATACTTTCCGGTTTTTTTCCACTCGCAAATTCCGCTTCACAGGCTTATTTGTTTTTAAGCCAAAATTTCCAAACTTTTTAAAACCGCTCTAAAAGTTATTAAAAATTGAAAAATGGTTGAGATAGCAATTATATATGATAGTTTAAGGGTCCAAGAAGGTGTAATAGCGCGGGCGCAAAAAAATATTCATAACTTTGAGCCTGGCACAAAATTAAAAAAAAGGTCTTTTTTCCAGGTAGGTTACTTAACAATTGCATTATGCAAAAACTGTCAGTCCGATCTTAATCGGCCTTGCGGCTCTCGTTTTGTATTGCAGTCAAGTACTGTTGTCTAAATTTATGGTGTGATTGGGATATTTTTTCATTGTTAAATAAATAATTTAAAATTACCTTGTTTTTTACCTACTTTTTTTGCACTTTCGAGCATTTTGCAGCGAACATTTCAAATCTACGGATATCCGACCAACCCTATCTTGTAGAAAATTTCATAACGAAAAAATTTATAAATATACATTTTTTCTCTAAAATGGATACTTACCGAGTTATATGCGATTGTTTCCGGGAAAAAACTGCGATGTTCGCATTTTTTTTTCACTTTTTCGTTGTTTATGCAAATAGCACACCTTTTCAAGCTGGCGCACCTCGATATTTTCAATAGGTATACCATTCCCGAGTGATTCCAATAGTTATCTAAGTTACGTCACGTTCGAGCCATGCCAATCTGTAACCCTTCTGGCCTATTCAGAAATTAAAGGAAACAATAAGAAAAGAAAATTATAATTAATTCGAACGATAGGCAGATGGCCATAATCGTTCAGGGCGCCAGGCACTGATTTATGATGACCTAACCACCTTAAAATTTTAATTAAATTGATTATATATTTTTAAGTAACAATTAATTATTTATCATATATGACATTTTCTTTTTAGGTGAATTTAAATATTTTATCTAAATATATCGGAAAATATTTTATCCTCAAAAAGGAAGCTTTGTGATTGTAAAACAATAGTTTTGCTAAAAACATGTTAAAAACGTGTTTTGAGACTAATAAATCAAAATACACCATTTTTACACTGTATGGATGTGTTTGTGTGCGTGCGTGCGTGCGCGTGTGTATGCGTGTGTATATGTGTATGTTCGTGTGTGTATATACGTGCGTGTGTGTGTGTGCATGTGTGTGTATGGACGTGGATCAGCATTACTCTCCATATACACGGTGAAATTTAATGTTTCATGGCTTATTTTTGTTTTTCTTAAAGGAAGGTGGCACAATAAATTTTCTTTTTAATTCAAAGTATTTCAGGTTATTTAATATCTTAGAAATAATATCATTTGTCCAGCGAAAAGGCATTTTATAGAGTTACTGCCTACTTGTGACATCTCAGTTAAAATTCACGTGCATCTAAAAAACACTAGTGCCTCAACCAGTGAAGTGCATTCTGGTGTCTTCACTTGTCGTTTACTGCATATCATTCAACACAGGAAAATTAAGCACGTCGAAAATAAGGCATTATCTTTAATTTTAGGCAAAAAAAGCATCAAAAAAGTGTAATTGAAAGGTGCAAGTGAAAAATCATAAATCGTGCGTGATTTTACAGCACCTCTAAATCACCGAAATTCGAAACAAATTTCAACGACCAAAAGTCTTAGTGTGTATATTTACATGCGCTCGCTCGATACTTTGGCCAATTCGGGATTTCTCACGCGCTCGTAAGTTCACCTAAGCTCGACGCCTCGAGCCGAGCCGCGCTGCCTAAACATTCGGCACCCGGCCGAAGCAACGCTTTCGCTTCCCTCAACTCTCTCCGCTTACGCGGCAGTCTATCTACCGCTCTCTCTCTCTCTCTCTCTCTTTCTCTCTCTCTCTCTCTCTCTCCCCTTTTCTCGCCTCTCACTGAGCAGTGCAAGTAGCTAGCCGCGCGTCGTTCTCACGCAGGTAGTAAGCTTGCGAAAAATCTTCTCTCTCGCTCTCCCGCTCGCGGAGCAGCTGATCATTCGGTGTCTTTAGCATCTTTTCTATCGCTCTCCCATACGAGGAGCAGCATAGATATTAGCTTATTTACGCATTTTCTCTCTCGCTCTCCCGTGGAGCAGCATATCAAGCCGTACACTCTTGTACTACCGTTTCAGCGCTCTTGTTGCAACGTGCAAAGTGCAATAGACTAAATCACCGCCATGGATCAACTTGTCGAAAAACAAGTGAAGGACGCGGACTTAATGTCTCGTGCATTTGTTAACCTAAAAAAGAAAGGTCAACAAACATCTAAAGAATCCATCCGTGCCAGATTGGAAGCCCTTGAGGCAAAATGGGCTACCATTCAAAAAAGGCATAACCTCATCTTGGGACAACGACTGTTGACGATGAAAGCAAGAATTATTTCAAGGAGTGACTCATGGAAAGCGCTGAGGAAACCTTTTTAGAACAAAAGGGACAATTCTTAGACGCCTTCGATGCATTGTACGTCAAAGCACCTAGTGTCACTCTCTCTGCTACACCTTCTGAATCAAAGCCTGCGTTTCGTAAGATGCCCCCCATCAGTCTACCTCAATTTTCAGGCAATCATTCTGATTGGCCGTCGTTCAAAGATATGTTCACGGCATTTATGAAACGCGACTCAAATATTGAAGACGTTGAGCCTCTTTACTATCTAAAAAGCAGTCTATCTGACGAAGCTGCCAACCTAATTAAAAAAATTCCTGTGACAGGTGAAAATTATAGTCGTGCCTGGACGCGATTAAAAACGCATTATGACAACAAGCGTACGTTAATCCACCTGTGTCTTGAGTCACTGTTTTAGCTTAGCCCGGTAACATCAGAATCCGCTTGTGCCTTAAAAGCTCTTAGAGATGGAACAACAGAAGTAGTTGAAACGCTGCAAGAACTACAAAGGCCAGTTGACAAGATGGACGACATCCTAGTCTACATTACCGTCAGACGTCTTAACACCAGAACACGCAGAGACTGGGTGCTTTCTCTGGGCGATACCACCACACCAACGAAATGGAACGAGTTGGATGCCTTCCTCAAGTCGCGCATTCAAGCGCTAGAAATGACGACATGTCAGAAACCTGACTTACCGTCCAGTGGTCAATCGCAAGCGAAGAAAGCGCTACCTGTCAACATGAAGCTGAATTATGTTGGACTTACTGTGCATAATGCTACGAAGCCTCACGTTCGCATTTGCTCTTACTGCAATGGAAATCACTACATTAGTGCATGTGACAAATTTAAAGCCTGCTCTCTCGATAACCGTCACACATTTATTTCAGAAAAACAGCTCTGTTTCAATTGCCTTACGGAATACGTGGCTTCTCCTAGGCCGATGTCAAACACAGAAGCCTTCCTGGAAGGATTGACTCTCGCCGATCCTCAACTCAACTCGACTGATCCAGTTGAACTGTTTATTGGGGCAGATCAATATCCCCAGCTAATGGAAGAAGGTCTTCGTAAAAGCCCTGACGGTAACCTCATCGCACAGGCAACTGGATTGGGCTGGATTCTCACCGGCTCCTCTCCCGCTTCAATCAGCGACTCACTCACCGTCTTCAGTTTCCCTTGCCACATTGATCTGGATTTAGCAGCCCTTCTTACTCGCTTTTGGCAACAAGAAGAATTCGAGTCCGAAAAGCCTGTGCCTCTTACCAAGGATGAGCGCGATTGTGAAGATCACTTCGTTAGAACTCACAAAAGAAATGCCGATGGCAGGTATGTACTTCGTCTGCCTTTCAACTCCAACCTGCCTGATCTCGGCGATTCTAGAGAAGCCGCAATCCACGTCTTACACCGAACCGAGCAACGGTTCAAGAAACAGCCTGAATTCTGCGAGAAATATAACAATTTTATGCAAGATTATATCTCTCTTGGCCACATGAAGGAGTTCTAAACACTCGATTCAGCCCCAAAGGGTTCGCTATCATTCCTCTTGCCTCATCATGGCGTATTTAAGACTCATGGGGACACTAATAAGCTGCGCGTCGTTTTCAACGGGTCAGTCAAACTGCCTTCCGGGCACTCAGTCAAGAAGTGCCTTCATATAGGCCCGAAACTCTAGCTTGACCCTTTTGATGTGATGCTGCGCTGGAGAATTTTCCGCCACGTCTTTTCAGCCGATATTGAGAAGATGTTTAGGCAAATTCTGATCGCAGAGGAAGATAGAGTGTTTCAGGAAATTTTGTGGATCATCAACCCAGTCATCACAATCTTCAACCTGTGCACGGTTACATATGGTCTTGGCCCTTCTCTATATCAAGCCATTAGAACTCTTAAACAACTGGCTACAGATGAAGGTGCTACATTTCCTCATGCAGCTCAAATGTTACTAAAACAGTCGTACGTAGACGACATCCTTGCTGGAGCAGATACTCTGAAAGAAGCCATAAAAACTAGGCACGAACTAGTGGAGCTTCTCAAGGCAGGCGGGTTCCCCCTTAGCAAATGGACCGCTAATCACCCAAACTTATTGACTGATGTGCCTGAGGATCAGCAAGCCACTACTCAGCACATTTTGTGGCCTCAAGCTCAAACAATTCCAATGCTAGGTATAGAATACCTCTCCTCGATGCCTTTTGCTTTGAATTTAATTTATCTGTGCCCGAGAAGGTCACCAAAAGAAATGCCTTATCTGTTATCGCCCAGCTATACGATCCACTGGGATGGATTACACCAGTGACAACATCATTCAAAATATTTATGCAGTCTCTGTGGCTTGATGGAGTGACGTGGGATGATCCCTTGCCGTCGCCCTTGTAGAAACGTTAGAGCCTGCTTATAGAAGATTTACACAAAGTTGCTCCACTCAAGCAGGTCTCATTACCTCGTCTGGAACTCTGTGGCGCCGTAACGCTCGTACGTCTGGCTCATAGAGTCCGCCGCACCTTGTCTCTTGAACATGTACGGTGTTACTGCTGGTCGGATTCCACTATTTCTCTTGCCTGGATAAAGGAGCCGCCTACTGCTTGGAAGACGTACGTAGCGAACAGAGTTTCTGAAATTCAAACGACGCTTCCCAGTGCCACATGGCATCATGTCTCCGGTACTGACAATCCAGCTGACTTGCCTTCAAGAGGCATGTCCGCATCAAATTTGACAAAATCATCACTTTGGCTACATGGACCGTTATTCTTAGCAAGCACTGCTTCACGCTGGAAATCATCAAGCGATTGCAACATTCACAACCTTCAAGAAGAGGCCCTCGAGCGACGACCTGCTGCGTGCCTTGTAACTGGAGCACCACCATCAGACCCTGCTTTAATTGCAAGATTCAGCTCATTATTTCGACTGGTTCGTCAAGTTGCTCGGTGGCTACAGCCCTTAGTGCGGGCAAGAGCTCGCATCGCAGCTCGTCTTACAAACCGTGAGATTACTGACGAGGAACTCACGCAACTTAACGTATTGACACCAGCTCGATTATTACAAGACCTCAAGGCGCTAATTCACTGGGTGCAACACAGTTACTTTACCAATTAAATCAATTGGTTAGAAAAGCTTGAACCCTTGTCTCGTCCAAGTACTTTAATTCATCTTTATCCTATTTTAGATGAACATAGCCATCTTCGAGTCGGCGGAAGATTGAGGCACTCATTACTACACCCAGATGAGAAACACCCTTTAATCTTGCCTCACCAGTCGAATCTCACAAAACTGCTGGTTCTAGATGCTCACATCAAGACGCTGCATGGAGGTACGCAACTCACCACCAACTATCTTAGACAGCAGTTTTGGATTCTTCGAGGACGACAACTCGTCAAATCAACCATTTTCAAGTGCCTTCGCTGTTAGCGACAGCGAACTCAACCTACCACGCAACACATGGGACACCTCCCTCTCGAAGGAGTTCGACAATTCAGGCCTTTCCTTCACTCAGGGGTCGACTACGCAGGACCAATCTATCTGCGCTTCTCAAAAGTTAGAGAAGCTAAAGCCTACAAAGATTAAATTTGCGTTTTCGTGTGCCTTTCAACACGTGCAGTTCACTTGGAAGCCGTTTCAGGTTACTTAACAGCTGATTTCTTGAGTGCCTATAAGCGCTTTACTGCCAGAAGAGGAATCTGTGCCTCTCTTAAGAGCGACTGCAGCCTCAACTTCGTTGGAGCAGATAAGGAGCTCAGGTGCTTGTTTGAGCAAGCGTGTGCTCAGCATGACGAAATTGCCCGTCTCCTGGCTACTGATGGGACTGAGTGGAACTTTAACCCGCCAGGATCCCCACTTTGGTGGCATCTGGGAAGCAGCCGTAAAATCTGGCAAGTATTACCTTAAAAGTGTTATTGGGGAAGCTCTCTTAACCTTCGAGGAAATGACAACGCTGCTCGCCCAGATTGAAGCGTGCCTAAACTCACGCCCGCTTCAACCCATTTCTGACGACCCAGAAGATCTAAATGCTTTGACTCCCGGACATTTCTTAATCGGTGTGCCTATTCTTACCGTCCCTGAGCCTTGACTGTACTTGACTGTGCAACATCACGCCTAGACAAATGGCAAATGATTCGTCATATGCATGAAGATTTTTGGAGTCGATGGTCCGAAGAATATCTTCAGAGCCTACAACCACGACCAAAGTGGCGTAGCAAACAATATCAGGTAAAAATTGGTAACCTTTGCCTGCTGCTCTCAGAGTTGTGCCCACCTGGCAAGTGGCCACTAGCTCGAGTCACTGCAGTTCACCCAGGCCCGGACGGCTTAGTTCGAGTCGTGAAGGTGAAAACTGCGACATCCAGCTACACTCGACCGATTTCTAAAAACTGCATCATGTCTCAAGAGGATGATTGTTCGCCTGTATTTGGCTAAGGCGGGCGGCATGTTTCGAAAATGCCTAGTTGCCTCTATCGCCGTTGGATTCAGACATATACAAACACACACACACTCTTACACCTTCCAACGACACATTTTCTTTCCGATTACAGATCGATCGCGACAGTAATTAGCGAGACCCGAACGCGACCACACCTAATTTAAAGAGAAAATTAGTGCCTTATGATTTATTTAAACCTCCCTCCACAAGACAGCAAAAAACTCGCTCACAGTTTATGTTTAAAAATTACCATTCTGAAAACTTGTATGCTATCAAAACTTAATAAAACCTACACCTTATTCCATATCACCTTAGAAGTATTTAGACCCTTAAGCTTAGACGGTTATTTTTGTTCTATGATAAGTCGTTTTTTATAAGTTGTATTGAATAATTTTTAGCCAATTTTCTTTAAATTTTCCACACATTTTTTATATTTATACAGTTTTCTACGCAAGCAAAATTATAATATTTTATATTGATTGAAGCATACAAATTAAATTTAATAATAATAAAATAAATTTTTAACGTTTCGTATTTTATGCAAAGTTGAATTTAAGATTATTTCCATGCAAGATCCGCACGGTCCCCAAGAAACTTGAGGAGGTGAAAAAGTACCCGGAGCCAAAGAATGCTAAGAAAGTCAAATAATGGTTTGGATTCGCGGGATATACTACAGGAAATTCCCAAGTTCGCCGACATCGCATTGCCACTATCTAAGTTCCTGCTCAAGGGAGTCAAGTTTGAATGGGATGATAAGCCGACTAATCAGTGTTTGCTTTAGGAGGCGTGTTATCTCAGTGGATCATCGGATCAGATTCCGATCGTGCTTAAACGTCCAAGCGACTCAAAGGTAGCGAGCTCCGGTATATCACATATGATAAGGAACTGCTCGCGGTCGTGTTCGGAAATGAACAATTCAGACGTTACCCGTACCGCCGAAGATTTACGGTGGTCACGGACCATATAGTTCTAAAGCACTTTCATACGTCGAAAAAAAACATATTTTATATTCAACAGACTAAAAGCAGCACTACACGGCTACGAGTTCGATGTAGTCTACAAGAACGGAATTAAGAATGCAAATGCTGACGCACTCTCGCGCAATCCACTATTTTTAGAAAATGTCCGTATTGATGTGAGTGTGTCTGTGTGTGTGTGCGGCTGTGTGTGCGGGTGTGTGTGTGTGTGTGCATGTGCGTGCGTGTGTGTGTGTGTGTGTGTGTGTGTGTGTGTGTGTGTGTGTATGTGTGTATGTGTATGTATGTATGTATGTACGTATTTATAGATCGATATCTAGAGTATGCAATGGTAAAATTTAATGTTTCAGGGTTCATTTTGTGTGTTTTTTCTACACGAAAGGAGCATAATAATAAATTTTTTAGTTTTTCGGAGTTGTTTTTGTTTTTAGCGGGTATTTGATTTTTTGGTTATAGTTTATCGTGTTTTCACGTATATTAGAAATAATATCAATCTATCAATCAATCAATATCCTATCTTCTACCACCCAAAATTTTGAATAAGTTGTTTCCGTTCATTTGTTATACAGGGAAACGTAATTTTTTATTTGAACGGTGATTTCTCCGAAATATATTATGGACAATTTTAGATAAAAAGTTGAGGTGAGTAGGACAATGGACAATATTCTTCTTCAAAATTTTTGAGTCATTTTATTTTTTATATACTTAAGAAAAACATCATTTTGTAAAGAAAATCGATTTTATATGGCAAACGTTTCACTGAAATAAGACGGCATTATTCTTTCTAAAAAATTTCAAAAAGGTAGCTTCCTACTACTTCTTGGCTAAGTTGTTTGCCCAGATCATCAGGACTTTTATTTTTTATTCGAGGTCATAATTATTTTAACAAAAATTTTGATTACTTATTTCTTAGGTGTCACTCGGTAACTTTTAACCCAGAACCGCTTGTTTGTTTTGTATTTTGATTAAGAATTTAAATAAAAAAGCATTTTCAAGATAAATCCAATCGTTTTTCTTTTAAAACGTTTTTTTATTTTGTATGATATTTTATTTCTCAAAAATATTTGAATCGCTGATTTATTCTGTATTCACGATAAATTTTAGCAATTACAGCTAAATTATTATGTTTTTCAATGAAGATTTAAAATCAAGAAGAATTTCAAAGATTTATGAATTTGTTTTTATTTTATAACGTTTTTAAGATATTCACACTTTTTAAACAAAAATTTAATCGTTTTTTTTCTTGAGTATTATGCAGTATTTTTTGGTCATTTAAAGCTCATTTTTTTATTTTTAAATAAAATTATTAATTCGTTTTTGTTTTATATCGTTATTTCATTTTTATGATATTTTTGTAATTAATTAATAAATCCGTTGTTCATAAACTCGAACGTAGTTACAAAAATACGAAAAAATTTTATTTGTAAAAGTAGAATACATTACATTTATAAATAAAATTTAATCAACTATTAGACTCTTGCAAAGTTTATTATTGGCAACTGAAAAAACGTAACTTGATATGCAAAAACTTTTTATGTTTTTACGCATGCGACATGTAAAATGCCACAAGGAAAGAGATAGAGAGATAAATAAGGTTAGATTAGAGTAGGTAGGTAGGGTTAGGTAGTAGGAAAATTATATTATTATTAATTGGGGGGATAAAGAAATAAACGGACGGAATCACGCATGCACCAAACCACCGAACGCACGCTATGGGAATTGTATTATTTTTAAAGCGTATTAATCACGCACGTTATTATGTTTGTTTCACGGGGGAGATCGACGGCGCGACACCATACACACACCACCAGCACAAACACACTATACAAGCAGCAGCTGATTCAGCAGGCATAGCCCAGGAAAGCTGAGGAGCACGAGGAAGCGTCAACGACGGAGAAGAGGTCGAGGTTTGTATGTTTCAGGTAGCAGCGGCCTAAAAGAGAGAAAGAGAGAGAAGCGAGAGACGATAAAAGCGTCCGGGAGCCGCGGGGCCGGAGCAGCAGCAGCACAGCAGCAGCAGACGATAACACACTCACACACACATACACACTCGCGTTCGCGGACACCCGACAGAGCGATCGGAGCGCGAGGAGTTTCAGCGGCGGCATCTTTAAGGGCGAAAACGAGAACAGTTGATGACTAGGCGGGCGCGTGCCATGCGGATTTAGCCGATATGGAGTGTAGAGGGAGAGCCATGCGGCAAGAAAGACGGAAGACTGTCGGCCAACGAAAGTTGACCAGATAGGCATCTAAAAAGATGGGAAGAGAGGCGCGCGGCAGGTGATGGGAGCAAGGCGCGTTTACAACGAGCGCGTTGCGCTCTGGCAATTCGTACGCATTATGCATCGAGTAATGGGGTATAAGTTTATCGGAGATGCGTGCAGTATAGAGGGCGCTGTTAATATTTTAAATTACGCGCGTCACAGGGCTGAAATGCATGATGAGTAAAACTAGAGCAGTAACTAAACTCCGGTTACTACTCTAGTGAAAATCAAGTTGAGGGCCTATGCCAACAGGTGTTAGAAAAGGAGAGAAGATCGAGTAAGGTAAAATAGAGGGAGCTAGGGTTCAGTGACGCCACGAGGAGAGGACTGGAGTCCTTCCGCCCTGCCCAATCCGACCGGAGTCTTCGCCGAGCACAATCGCTTGTTCAGAGTAGCCGAATTTCTGGTAGAGGTTAACCACCGTGTGGAAACATTGAAAAGGAGTAGCCGTCGAGTTTAGTGGAGAGAGAGAGAGTTACTAATTTGTATTTATTTCAACGTGAGTAGATATATTTTTGGTCGGCGAGTATTTGCCCACAAAGCGTCCGGCCTAAAAGTATTCAAGAGAGTTTTTGTAATTTAGACTTAAAAATTACTTGGTGAGAGCATTTCATTCTTTTAGTTTGTTTCAGTGCAGTCGAGGTTCGAGGATTGGTGGAGAGTCGGAGCTGCGGTGTGTGTTCGCCGTCGAATATTATTTGTTTTAGTTCGAGTGTTTCAGAGTTCGTGAATTGCATTACGGGTTACTGGTAATACCGGCAACGCGGTCGGCACATGGTGCGTGCGAGTAGAGGCAGGGAGCGGCCATTTAACAGCCAGCGTGCGATCGTAAATACGGAGTTAAATCGGTACAATCGAGAAATAAGTAGGGTCGTGGTGGTTAATTAAATTAACTTAGTTAAATTTCGAGGTTCTTAAATATATTTATCGAGATTAATACGACCAATTAATGAATTGAATAAATTTAAAGCGGTATATTAACTATTAAAGAATCAGCGTAGAATCATACAATTACTATTTATGCGTGGAATTTTATGTATATATTCATATATTGAATCGAGAAATAAACGTTCGGAAAGATTTATATACATATATATCATTTACGTAGATAGAACCCGCATGCATAGTGATCATTAATATTTAATGTAATTAGTCATACTAAATAACTCGAGATTGGATCTCCGTGGGTTGCGCCGTTTGTCCAGGCGTTCGTTCAGCGAACCTCCTCTCCAGATACGAGGAGTCGAACAGAGGAAAAGTTTCGAGTAATAAAGTTCAGTATTGGCCGAACAATAAAATAATAATGAGTTGTATGGACAGAATCCATATCGGTAAAAATACAACATCATGCACAATTCAAATATTTTTTCATAATCTATGCTATACTTTTGCATTGGTTCAAAAAAGGTTTATTTCATTTCAGACCATAAATTGAGTTTAAACATAGTTAAAAATATTAACTTTTATTCATCGATAGTTAAAAATTTTCTTGAATTATTTAAAATAGATTTTGTCTAATACATAGGTGTGCTTAAAGAACATTTTATATAAACCCCTGTTTTATCGCAAGAGAGAAAACTGTAGAGTATTTTTAAGTTAATTGATATATTTTTTGTTTTCTTTTCCAATCCAATTTGTAAGGAATAATATTTAATTGAGTTAAAATTTGAGTTGACAGTTAAAATGAGTTTGAATAAATTATTTTGTATAACTAACTCAAATTACACAGGATCACAAAATGAAATCGGAAAAGTCCTTCGACCAAACTAAGTGATTTATATGTTTTGGGGTGCACTGCTCACGAATCCGTGGTCTTTATGACATATACACGTCAGGGACAATGTCATTTGAAGGTCAACTACGTTAATTCGAGAGATATCGCCTTCTTGATCTCGCATTCTGAAAGAGCGGTAAATTTTACGGAAATAGTTTGATCCACGGTTCCCAGTAACCTCTAGAAGTCATGTAAAGGTCGAGAACATTCTGTAGAACTACTGAACCTAGTAGATTATTATCGTTCGCGAATATCGTGGTAATGACCTTTACAAAAATTATTGGGCACGTATGGATGGTTTCCAATTATATACGAGTACACAGCAAAGCAGGCAAAAAATGAAAATACCTCTTATAACGCTGTTTATAAGGTTTTTAAGTTATGGCGTACTTAGATTTATTTTGGTTCTGCCCGTGTATAAAAGTTCAAGGTTATAAGGTATTTAGATTGAATTCTTCTCTCTATGTAACGATTTTAATGTTATTTTTTGTTGTTTATTTTATACGTGTAAGGGTTTTGATGTTATGTGAATATTTTGATTTTTTCGCTATATATTCTCTAATGTCCTTTCATGTCCTCTAAAACTAAAAAATTTTGTTCTATGGTACAGTCTTCTAGAAAGGTATCTACGCTCTCAATAACAAAAGTTCATGAAGGACGTGTTACTTTACTGGCGAAAGATCTAGGACGAGATTTTCTTTTATGTGGATTAGTAGTATCTCTCTTAAGAGACCAGCAATAGTCCGACATCATATTTATAATAACCTTGGTATCTTTTATCGACATCCTTGAAGTCTCGGTCAAATCTCTCACTCTGTTCCTCGATGAAGTTCCCCAAATTTTCAGGGAAGTAACCAATATGGGAGTGAAGAAATTGGATTTTTAAATTAATTAGACATCCCATTTCTCTAAAATTGCTAACATTCTATTCACAATCTTTTTGTAATCAGGGTCTTTATTATTTCCTAGAAATTTTTATTGAACTACTCCAAAACTTTGCCATACCGCTCGCTCCTTATTTAGCATTCTTCTTTCAAATTATTCATCCTTCAATAGTTTCCTTATCTGTGGTCCATCGAAGACTCCTTCATTGATCATAGCTTCAGAAAGTTTTGGAAACTTCTCGAAGATGTACATAAAGGCACGACTTCCTTATAGTAAGTTATTCCTAGCTTTAATCAACTGTTTAACCAAACCTAGCTTAATATGTAGAGGTGGAAGGATGACTTTATGTATAATTGGGTGCTTCAAAGTTTTTAAAGTTTCAATTTTCTCCTCTTGTAACCGTTTCAAAAGTTGTCTCCTGCAAGGCAGGCGATGGACTTTCAGATTTAAAAGTTCCTACCTCGATTGCAAAGTTGTTTTAGGGCATTTATGCACTTATCTTAATAAATTTAGTAAAAAAAACGATTAATACTTTATAAATCAAGGCAAAAAAAATTTAGTATCTTACAATATCAGTAAAATTGAAAGTTAATTACATCTGCTTAATCAAACATTTTTTTTTCTATGTGAAGAGTCATATGCGTTAATTTTTACCGAAGAACAGGCTATCTTTAAAAAATTTTCAAGACTCTAATTTTCGATGATTTTTCACAAACCAATATTTTTTTGAATCTTTGTTCCGAATAGAATCTACGTAAAAATTGGCAAACATAAATGAATCTAAATATAGATACTGTTCCAGTCTCTATATTGTGCAATTTCTCCACTATCCTAAATGGTTTATGTCATACTTTAATGTAATTTACTTCCGGTGGTTTACATCATGGATATTTGTACGTAATTTTAGTGAAACCCCCGTAGGGGTCAGAGCGTTGGCGGCGCTCTTAGTATGGCGGTGGAACTCGGCAGGGACTTGAATGCTGTCAGCCTGGCTCGTTTCCCAGGGTTGTCCACCGATGAATGGCGGTGCCATAAGGCCCGCAGAGAGGCTAGAGCGTAGACGGCGCTCGTCGTCCTCCGGTGGTCGGTCCCATGGTCGGCGTTACGTGTGGAGAGAAGTGAGCGCTCTACAGGAAGGCCGGCATGTAGACTGCTCTGTAGTCCTGTGAGAAGGGATTGGCCGAGCGCTCTGTAGATACTCTATGTATAGACTGGTTGGCTCGTCTTCCGGCGTTGCTTCTACGATGGGAGAGGGAGGACATAGCACTAGCCCCTCGTCCTAGCTCTCTACGAGCCTAGAGCTGCTCCAGTGGAGCAACCCAGCGACGATGTCGCCGATGAGACAAGCTCATGATGGTCAAGTATATATGATAGATAGATGTGTGTAATGGAGAAGGAGAAAGCAAAATAATTAAACCAAAAGTTTAATTGACTCCGTGATTTATTCTCAAACTCTTTGAATAAGCCCTATAGCCGTCTCTAGGCGTTAATAGGCAGTAAACTCGAGCGAGAACACGGGTATCGAGTGCTTTATCGACCGGTCCTATATGCCCTTTACTGGCCAACGTCTACTGAGGTTCGGACGACGCCACCTAGCGGCGGCGCGCGAACTATGTTCGTAATTTCTCTCGGTGGCGCGCAATTTAAACTTAGCTTGCGCGAAAGAGCCTAGTAATGGGCGTATAACAATTCCCCTACGTTTTAAAGGCTCTTGAGCATTATTTGAAGAGACGACTAGTTACAATGATTTTCTAGGATTAGGTAAATGTGGTGTTTGTGTTTTGGTATATTTACAATGTTAAGTGTGGATGTAATTACAACTAATATTTACAAGGTTGATAATTTTATACTGGATTTCTAAGTCGTTGATCACTTCACTGAGTGTCTTTATTATGTCGTGTGTTTTAGACATGATGGTTTATTTCTGCACGGCATGCGTAGTGACTTCCTCAGAATCGTCTTCTCTCGAGGCGTGTCTAGTCTGCTCCGTAGAGTAGCGATATCCTGATGCTGCCAGGAGTGGCACTCGCCTGAGTGCCCAAAGGCGAGTCTGCTTGCTGGTCGCCTGCTGGTGGAGCATCCGTGTGGTTGTGCGTGGTTGAGCGTCTTCCTAGACGTTTTAGATGTGCGTCAGTACTCTTATCACCGGAGGTGAGCGGTTCCCCAATCGCATCATGTGACAATCGCCTGACTGTCGCTGGGTACCTGGCTGCTGCCAGGTGGTGGAGTCGCTTGACTGCATGGTGGAGGCCGTGCACAGGCTGTGGTGCAACCTGGAGCCCGGGTTGGGCGTGTACAAACAATGGTGTAGCCTGGAGCCCGAGGTGTTGGTATATGGGAAGCCAACTTTTCGTTGATCTTGATGAGATGGTGCAGTAGTCTGACTGCGAGGAAGAATGGCGGAGATTATCTGCATGCTGGCCTTTGTGGTAGGTGGTTTCGTCGAGCGGACTTTCGGAGGGCTTTTGTCCCCGTCCGTGACGCTGCCATAAAGAGGAGCTTTGTTCTGGCTATTGTCGGTGGGTGGCGACCATTAGACCATGGTGGGGCAGGATAATCGCCTGGTTGCCACTATAAGCCAAAGATGAGTGGGGGAAGATAATTGCCGTCTGACGATTGCAATAGGTCGTGTCAGTTGGAGCGTGGCCGGGAAGTGCAGTCGTTGCTGATGGTGGCCTGTGGTCGTTGAGCGCCAGGCAGAGTGCATCCCACTTCTGCATAGCTAGATGTCGACTCCTTTGGTTAGGAGTTACATTGTCGTCGTTGGGTGTGATGGGCGCCACTGGGTGTTTCTCTACTCCCAGAAGTAGTATCAGGGTGAATATCAGATGGTCTTCTTCGGTGGTCTGGCAGCTAGTGCGGCCCGTTGCAGGTGCTCCGGTAGCTCGTGCGGTCATGGGAGCGCCTGCAATCTCCGATCACAGCAGACGTAGTATGTGCCCCATGTCGGGCGCCAATTAATGTACGCCTGTGTGGTGGAGTGCTTCCTTAGATCCTCAGTGGAAAGGAGGATGTCATCTGTGGGTAAATGAAGAGTCCTTTCAGCGATCCCTGGCTCATGCCAGTCAATGGCGGTGCCAGTAGGCTTGCAGGGGTCAGAGCGTTGGCGGCGCTCTTAGTGGAGCAGTGAGCGTCAGCAGGAACTCGTAGACTGCTTGGCTCGTCTTTCCACGTGAATGCTTCTACGTTGGGAGAGGGAGGACACAGCACTAACCCCTCATCCTAGCTCTCCACGAGCCTAGAGTTGCTTCAGAGGAGCAACCTAGCGACTATGTCGCCGATGAGAGAAGCTCATATAGTTAGCGGTTATTACCCGCTTTTTATTAGTTTAACTGCGCGGCTAATGGGGTGGTCAAGTCCGTAGGTGTGGAGTCGGGCTCGGGCGGAGGCGGGGTTTCCTTGACGTCGACGGAAACTGGTGGAGGAGGCTCGTTGCGGGAATACCGTAAAGTGATCTCCTGAATCTGGAAGGTGGCTGGCGTGTTGATCTGCGTGCTCTGGTCCCGCTGCTTGCACTTTGGGGGCAACGTCTGAGTGCCAGTCGACCTGGTCCTGCTCCTTTGAAACTTGCCGGTCACCCGGGCGGCGTAGTCCTTGGCAAAGGCCAGACGACACCAGTCCGTCTCAGTGAGCTCGTACGCCCTGGGCTGCTCGCTCTCGGTCATCCGGATAGATCGACGGAAAATAGATAGATAGATGTAAGTGGAGAAAGGGGAAAGCAAAATAATTCCAAAAGTTTAATTGACTCCGTGATTTATTCTCAAACTCTTTAAATAAGCCTTATAGTCGTCTCTAGGCGTTACTAGGCAGTAAACTCGAGCGAGTACACGGGTATCGAGTGCTTTATCGACCGGTCCTATAAGCCCTTTACTGGCCAACCTCTACTGTGGTTTGGAGGACGCCACCTAGCGGCGGCGCGCGAACTATACTGTTCGTAATTTCTCTCGGTGGTGCGCAATTTAAACTTACCTTGCGCGAAAGAGCCTAGCAATGGGCGTATAACAACATGTCCCTTAATTTGAGTGGTCGCAACATTTCTGAAGTTGTTTGGATCAAAAGTTATGTCCGGTTTAATATTATGATTGATTTGATTTATAAACTTTTAATAATTTTTTACCAAATTTATTTAAAAAAGTGCATACATTCACTTTAAAGACTTTGAAATCAAGGTAGGAACCTTTAAATGTCAACGTTGCGCACCTGCCTTGCAGGAGAATTATTTTTTTCACATTTGTCAACTTTTCAAAGGGTAACAAGAAAGAAAATAGAAACTTTGAAAATGTTGGACCACCCTAATGTACAGAGATAAAAATAAGACTTTCGTGTATAATATTCTTAGTACCTGGAGTTAAATTTGGTCTGAGTGGTCAGTTTTTATGCACATAATGTTGGTTTCGGTCTCGACTGTCCCATTCACAAATAAAGCATGGATGTTTTGTGAATGCACTTTGTTCGCCTAATAAAACTGTAGTTATTTTTAAATCTCCCATCAACTGCCAGCCGTGAATATCATAATTAAATTTCAGGAGCAGAAAATGAAGATTATGATATTCTTCTTTTAACACAATGGAATTACCTACTGGTATAGGGGCATATATGTTGCCATTATGAAGCTAGCTTCATACTTAACGCATTTGTATTCATTTATTAGTCCTTCAACATGGTCACAAAATACTAAATTTAATTATTTTGAAAAAAAATTTCTAAATGAGCGATTTCGATTTTGATAAAAGGATATACGAGTTTCAGAAGCTAGAACCCCTTTTTTTAACCTAGATGCTACTAGCTGGGAAATTTCTTTCCATAGTCCTGCGTCTCGAACCAAGTCACTCGGTTCATCTTGAGTAAACACATTAGAATTTGTATGTTGATCATCGTCATCCATCACTTCCGATTCATCTGTTAAACGGTCATCATGTCCGTCTCTTGATTTTTCAACTTGCATTTCAATTTTTCCAGCATCTGTATTAGAAGAATCTTCATTAGTCGACATCTATTTTTCTCTCATATTATGATCAACGGTGATGCGCACAGGAAGAGTCACAGACGAAAAAGATGCATAGGACATAAGAGATATATTGGCGAAGAAAATGTTAGGTTTTTTTGATAGTAAAGTTGCAATCTACATTTAATGCATATAGCTTTCGGAATCCAAGAATTGTCCATTCCACTAGTATCTAAACTGAAGAAATTTCTGTAATTTTCTTTTAATTTAGCATAGCTGAAAAACACGAACAAAGTGAGGGGCAGCCGACACACCCGCAGAAGTGGTCGGGCTCGTACGCGCCTGTACACAACCCACGCGTACGCACTCACACTGGCTTCACCCGACCTCGCGCACGCACGCAGAAGCGGTCGAGGAAGGGGGGCCGTCACCACCCAACACCGGGAAACCGTGAAACCGCAGCTACACGAAGCAGCACGGATCAGGTGTACGAGGGCAGCCTCATACGAGCGTCTCGCATAAGCAGGAAACAGCTCGAAAAGGTACAGCGGTAAGTTACTCGAGCCGAGCGCTGACGAGGGGCATCGAGGGGAGACTGCCACGATGATAGAGGCAGCGGCATGAGAGAGAGATATAGAGAGAGAGAGATATTGATTGATCTATTTGAAACTAAGGACTCCAGGTCCTACCTAGTCTTCGTAAAATTACATTTACAATATATAATAAATTAACGTATTTAATCGCAGGTGGGAGTACCGACAAAGCACGCAAAGATTACATGTATCATACTTAAAAAATAATTAAATAAATAAATAATACGTCGTGAAGGCTTAAATATATAATAAAAAGATGTAGAATAAAAATAATGATAGAAAAACAACGGTTGACGCAGACAAAAAATATAATAAAGTGCTCCTAAAATATCTTACAAAAATTTATAAAAAAAAAGAAAGAATATTAGTTAAAACTTTACACATACAAAATACTTCACCTAGAATGCCGCCCGAAGGTATCGCGCAGCATATGATATAAAAGATATTTCCTAAAACTAGGTTGCATGATGCATCAGATGAAATCGTGGGGTAGGGAGTTCCAAAGACGCGCGGCTCCAACGATAAACGAAAACTTAAAATAGTCTGTCTGTCCCATAGTAGTTGGAGATCGTACTCAGAGCAGCTCAAAGACCCTACGCTGTCCATTGGACGAAACTTTAGTTTGTTCACGTTATAGGAAAGCTGATCGAAGCGAAGATATTGGCTAGGACTGACAGAGAATAATAATTCTGACTTACAGTATAAGGCAAAATATCATTGGCTTTGTAAGCCGGAGTAATATGCTCAAATTTCTTTACGCCGGTTGTGAAACGCACTCTCCGCATTTTTGCAACGCGAGAGCTTAATGGCAAGCTCAGATGAAAAATCAATAAACAGACCCACGCAGTAGTCAAAATAGGGGAGAACAAGTGATTTAAATAGCAGTATCTTTCTATTATCGGGAATTAGATCGTTGCATTTTCTTAGGCATGATAAAGCAGCAAAGTTTTTCCGAGCAGTCGCGGTGCACTGAGGGGTTCAGGAAAGAGTGCTGTCAAGTATAACTCCTAAAATTTCGAATATTTAGCAGACGTATAATTTACGCAGCGCAGCAAGCTACTATTTGCCTTGCAAATCGTAGCTAGATGCTCGTCCGTACATCTTCCACAATATACATTATTTTTACACTCGCTCGCTGGATTGCCGAATTTAAAGCATTTTAAGCATTGTAAAATCGGTTCGTGGTCATCTACTCGGCAAGAAGTCCAACTGATGTTAATTCTGTGGCGTTTGAGAAGGCGAATTCGAATGTCGGGCGGAGTTTCTAAAATGCAAGAACGATACTTTTTATCAGGAGCAGGGTACAGATATAACACTTTGAGCTCATTTACCACCTCGTCCGATAAATTTTGATCGACGATACATTTAAAAATGTCATCTTCGGCAAGATTGACTGGTATATCATGCACAATAAGCTTCGAATTAGTTTCAGTATCTGGTTTTACTTCAAAACCGGCTTTCGCGAGAAATGCACTGTTTTGCAGGACAGCTGTGTCCAACATATCACCCTCAATAATAACGCTGCACATTCATTTTCAATTGAACCGAATTGATAGCATTTTGCACGGCAATTTTAGTGTCTTTTGACGAAAGAAATCTGTCTTTCGAATGTTTACAAGGGCCTATAATAATACGTTTTGTAGATTTAATCGCGAATGATTTACCGCGGTTAAGAGATACTTTTTGAGGTAAGATTGCATTAGAATTCGAATAATCTTGGCTGGAACGCTATATTTGCATACGAAAAAATGTTTGTATTCGCGAACTCAGTGACATTTTTCACGAGTGCCTCACAAGCACGCTCAATTTTTTCACATGAGCGTTGAAGAATAATATTGCACGAGTCGGATACTTCATCTAAGGTTATTTTGCGAGTCGTTAAATACATTGATCGCTTCACATATAGCAGTTTTTCTTCGCCTTCTTTGGCACTAGAAAGCCAGCCAAGTGATTAGATTAGTCACATCTTCAGGTGATAATTGGATTGACGATGGACACTCAAACTCATCCTCGTCGGTAGCATTGTTAGATGACCCAATCATAGTGCGAAAGGTTGACGTACTCGTCAATAGATGTCGTTAGTAGGTTGATCCAATGATAATAGATCGATGAATCAGCCAATTTCGCAACACACCAAAAGTGAGGTTAGGATTTCTAGCAAAAGCAAAATGCACCAATTATGCAGCTGCAGGGCCCCGCACCGTGAAAAACAATATTGTACGAAGTGGGAGCGAAAAAGCGCATGCCCAAACTACAAATAACAAGGCCCGAAAGCACGAAAAATGCAGCAAAAATGTTTGACAGCGAGAAGCGATAAACAGATGTACTTTACTCACCGAAAGAGAGAGAGAGAGAGAGAGAGACAGAGAGAGGGAGAGAGAGATTTAGATTTAGATTTATTTATTTATTTCTACCTTGGGACTAAATAATCCCATAGGGTATAAAGAACAATAAGGTACATGATAAAATAAAAAATACAGAAAAATGATTAAATGATTCCCTGTAACAAACACGCTCGCAGTATTAATAAATAATAATAACAATACTGTAAATATAATAATATAAATATAATATATATAATCGTGTATAAATATAAAATGAATATTGATTAAATATTTGTATATGTAAGGCGTATCCTGATCTATCACAATCTATGTTATCAGCTGACGTTGCCCAGTTCGACACTGCTTGTGCTACAGCCGACATGCGACTGATACCATCACGAAGACCCTTCATGGTCACTTGTGTGTAGGTTTGCAGGTCGTCAGCGTAAAGTATGTGTTCAACACCATCTAAGTCGAGAGAGAGAGAGAGAGAGACAGAGAGAGAGAAAGAGACATAGAGAGAAAGAGACAGAGAGAGACAGAGAGAGAGAGATAGAGAGAGAGAGAACGAGAGATAGATGTAATGATTATTTGTAAATATTTACATAAAAAAGTTTTTTACGGTACGTCAGTCTCTTAAAATTACGTATCACGTCGTTAACTTAACTAAAATAAATTGCACATACATGAAGTCGGGTATATAAAGTATTACACTTTGTTGTCATATATAAAATTCGTGATTCCTAAATGGTTTGTATCATACCTATCAGTCATTTAAATAAAATTACATACGTACATTAGCAATGGCTTTCAATCAACCCAATAAATACATGCATACTTTTTAATATTGCTTTTGTCAATTAATAAGTAAAAGAATAAAAAAAAAGGAAATAAAAAATAAGCTAATACACCAATAAATTTATTAAAATAGAATTTATCAATACAACAATGAATTAAAACAAAAAAAAGACTTAAACAGATATAATCAATCAACGATAACAATTAATCCAACCATACAAAGCATTTCTTGATCGCCACCTTTAAGGATATTAATGATGGTAAAATGCGTATTTGAAAAGGGAGTGAGTTCCACAAATGCGCATCTTGTACTTGAAAAGATCTTAGCCCTGTTTCAATACGCATCCACGGAATAGATAATTCTTTAACATCACCCATTACAGGGCGTTTTGATTCATTCTTTTTGAAAAGTAGCCCGAGATAGACTGGCTCTTGTCCGAAGAATGTTATAAATTGTTATCGCCATAAAAACGGTTCTTCGAGAGTTCACCCGAGTCCACTCTAATTGTTCTTTGTAAGGGGTCATGTACTCGTCCATCCTAGCACCTAAAACGTATCGCAAATGCGAGTTTGGCAGTCTTTGCACTCGGCTACGAAGCTCGAGTGAAGCATCCAGATACACTAAAGAGCAGTAGTCAAGATGTGGGGAAACAAGGGCGATTACTAAGTATTGTGCAAATCCTGAGTGGTATACTTTCTAAAAAATCTCAAATTATATTATACTCTATTAACCTTGTATGCAACCATGTCCACGTGTGATATCCAAGTGAGTTTAGAATCGAAAATAACCGCCCCCCCCCCCTCATACTAATTTCTGGCATACCTTGTGACTCCAGGCTGTTCATATATTTACAGGAGCCGAAAATAATAGTGTTAGTCTTAGTCTTATTCAGTCTGAGTAATGCGCCGTCTGCCCAATCAGCAACCGCTTGCGCAGCGCGGCCCAAGATCGCCACTCCCTTGTCGATGTTATCAAGGTGTATTTGGATGTAGATCTGAAGATAATTTGCGTATAGTATACATCTCACGCGTCGCGGGTCATTCTTCTTGAATTCTTAATTAAGCCCAACAAACAGTTATTTTATGTCATTGATGTAAAGACAGAAAAGCAAGGGCCCTAACGCGGATCGCTGGGGTACTCCAAGATTTGTTGACAATCAAGGTGACTTGGTGTCAGAGCGCTCAATAACGGCTTGTTTTCTACCCAAAATGATTTATTTTATGCAAATTAACGCATATCTGAAGAACCCCAGAGCTCGCAGCTTTACTAAGAGCTTAGCTGTCGAGATTGTGTCAAAAGCCCTGCTGTAGTCAAACAGTAACAGTAAAGTCACAAGTCTCTTCTCAATTCCTGTCCCTACATCTTCCGTCAGTCTAAGTAAAGCAGTCTGTGTCGAGTTGTTCTTCTTGTAACCGGACTGCATAGGATCAAGTTGTTTGGTTACGGTCATATGATCTAGAATTTGGTAATGAGCGACTTTTCTTAGAACCTTAGAAAGAAAGCACAGGAGTTCAATAGGACGAAAGTCCGACGCCGACAATGGTGTAGTACACTTTCCCAGCAGCATTACTCGTGTTCTTTTCCATCGGTCCGGCAATACGCCCTTCTCTAGAGAGAAAGAGAAAGAGAAAGAGAAAGGGAAAGAGAAAGAGAGAGAGAGAGACAGACAGAGAAAGAGAGAGAGAGAGAGAAATAGAGAGAGAGAGAGAGAGACAGACAGAGACAGAGAGAAAGAAAGAGAGAGAGAGAGAGAGAGAGAGAGGGAGGCCAGCCTACTGAGCCGGAGGTAAAGCCGCTGGAGCCGCGCTCTACTACACGTTGCGGCCCGTACAAATATTTATAGATATATACGCTCATATGCCGACGCGCACGCTTAGCTCAAAGTACGCAACACAGCCCGTGCACGTATATACAGATATACCCGTTCATATCCTGGCGCGTACGTTTTAGTTCGCATAAGCTAATGAATTAAAATCGCGCGCTCGCTCAGGTGGCGCGTAGGATGTCACGCGCGTGCCTCGGCAAGTCGAAGGCCAATGGTTCAAGGCCGGCTGCTCCGATAAGGGCTCTGATTGGCCCTGACCTCTCTCAACAGCGGCAATAAGGACGACGCTGATAAAATCACAGCAAGTAGTCAAATGAAGATCTCTCTCTCCATACCTATTATATATGAAGGCATCGATTCTAAAACGTTCTTAGCGCTCGGCCCGGCTGCCGTTATATCAAAATTGACGTCATGGTGACCAAAATTTGCAATTTTACGGAAATGAATTTTAAAAAATAGTATCGTGCAGAGGATCAAAAATGGCAACTTTTTATATATATACTTTGTTTGTACAATGTTTAGTATTTGAAAAAAAAAATAAAAACGGCAAAATTTTAAATCTTATTTGCACCACGTTTTTTAAACTTAGCTCGCTGCAGCTCCGACAAATATGAACGGATCTTGCTTATTTTTTGCATAGACTCGTAAAATAGTCTAGCGCTGCTAATAAACTCATAGATAGTTAAATATTAAATATTTTTCTTTCAACAATTTAATTGCAAACCAGTGAGTTACTTTTTATATGGTTAAGTATATTCAACGAAAAAAAGTATCGAGGAAAGTTTAAGACTCAGTGAACTTTCAACGAGACATTTGTTTGTTAACATTTGAAGAAGTTTTTCAGAAAATTACAGATCAATTGGATGAAAAGTGGCAAAGATAGAGCGATTTTGCCAAACTTGCACGCTCCGCGCGAACATTAGCGGGTCTGCGCGATACATGACGCTCAGTGTATGTCAGTCATAGAATAAGAAATAATTTAAGAAACATGATAAAAGTTATCCTGAAATAAACAAAACAAAGTCGAACTCGTTTCGCATTGAAATCACACTGATTTTCTTGTTCGTTTACAAGCTGCATTTATTCATAAATTTGTTAATTTCTTTAATCTTTTTAAAAAACGTTTTACTTGCTAAATAAATTATAAGCATAATGTCGATCAATATAGGACGTAAAAGAATTAGAAATGAGCATGCATGGAAAAAAACTATTAATAAAAGTTGTAAAAATAAGGTAAGTAAAATATCGTAAGACGTGTTATAAAAAAGAATTTCTGTTGCAAATATGATTGAATGACATGTATATAAAACTCGAAATTAATTAAAACGAAGAACTCTCTAAATTTTTATGCTGTTGTGAAATATTATGTAAATAAACAATTTGAGGTTAATTATTTTAATTACTTATGCATCCCATGCGTTAATCAACTTCCACACCCGTGTCAAAATGCACTATTTTCAAATCATTTAAAATGAAGCTGTAATCAATTTTGTAAAATAAATTTTTTCATTAATACTTATATATAAAATGATGATTTCCAAACGTCTTTTATATAGGGATTAGAATATGAATCAGTTAGTGGAAAGAAAGTGCTTGAAAAGACGTTCACAGAAATCAAAAATTGTTGTCCTAAAAAGTGTTTTTTAAAAGTAGATCATGAATGGCAAAAAAGTATGTTTCATAAATTTTGGCGCAGTGGAGATTTTTAAGTACAAAATACAATATTAGAAAATATGATTATAAGAAAAGAATCGACACAAGAATTAAAACGTTTACAGTGGCAATTTCATTGATACTACAGAAGCACTAGTATCGATATTTGTTGAAAGTTTGTTTGCAGTATTTTCCAAATTGGAGAACGAAGAATAAAAACGGTTCAAGAAAAAATAGTAAGTGGCAAAACGATGTCTGATAATAGAGGAAAACAAGATAATCACAAGGTAAAGCTAACTGAAGATGTCAAAACTTTAATTCCGGAACATTGTAAAAGCCTTCCGCATTCTGAGTCACATTATACTAGAGAAAGCTCAAAGCTTTACTATTTTCTTGATACATCGTTAACATTACATTCACTCTATTTTTCCTTTTTGGATTTTTATGCAGCTGTAACAGGGAGTGAAGCTATTCCTATTGTTAAGACAACATATTTTAATTATTTTAATCATTTTGTGAATTTCTCTATTGGTCTGCCACGTACTGATGTATGTGATCTTTGTTTTACTTATGAAACTAACAAAGGACGAGAAAATGAGTATTTTGAACATATCGTGCAAGTTGAAAAGTATAAAAACTTAAAAAATTCAATGTTGTCCACTGTAAATGTACTAAAATGTGAATTTGACTTTGGTCAAAACCTGCCATTGCCAAAACTACCAGTTAAATCTCAATTTTTTCGTCGTTTAGTTTGGATGTATTTGTTTAATGTACACATTTTCGATAGTGATCGAAGTTATATGTTCCATTTCCTTGAAGGGATTTTAAAAAAGGGCGCCAACAGCGTATGTAATACGGTTGAGTATGCGATAAGGAAAGAACTACAACTAAACGTCTTCGATAAAATATTTTTATTTTCTGATGCTGCAGGAGGTCAAAATCGAAATTACATTAATTTGAAATTCCTTTTCATTTTTATCTTACAAATTGCAATTAGAAATCCAACATTTATTTCCTGTTAGAGGGCATTCCTACTACCAGTGTGACCGAAATTTCGGTTTGTATTGTAGTAAGAAAAAAAAGCAAGAAAGAATTGAAACAGAAAATGATTATGTGCAACTAATAAAAAATTCTAGAAATCCTCCATTCGAAATGGTTGCTATTTCACAGTGCGAAGTAAAAGATTATGAAAAACTGTTTGCGAAAGACGAAGACTTGCAGAAAAATGTAATTAAAATAAGAAAAGTTGTTAGAATTGTATATTTTCCTAACGGACAAATTGATTTGTATTACGATTATGATGGCAATCCAATTACAATTAAACTAAGAAACAGCAGTGAAGTAGATTTGTCGAAAGTATCATTAGCTAAAAAGGTAGGAATAACGAAAGAAAAAGAAAAGGATTTTAAACATTTATTGCAATTTTGTACTACTAATGGGCAACATTTTGGTGAACAAATTTTAAAAACAACTTCTAATAAAACTGCTGTCAGTAAAACAAAGAATGTGAAAGAAGAACATGGTAACAAAAAAGTTCGAAAAACGAAAGTTGTCTCAACAAAAAGAAGTAAGCGTCGAACAAAAGCAAAAATTAGATTTAAAAATTAATAAAAAAGAAAAGAAAACAAAAACAATAAAAGGAAAAAAAAAGTAATATGTTTTTGAAACGCGGTGTATGTATTGCGACTAAATTGAAAATAAATCTTAATGTAGAAATATAAATAAATATAAGTATTAGTTATTTGAAGTTTCTAATTTACTGAACAATGTCAAAAATCTGTGAAATTTGTATGTTTCCCAGAAATTTATATTTTTAAAGATTGTAATTTACTATTCAATTCATTTACGCTGCAATATTCTTTTTAATGTGTGTGAATTTCATTTGAACGCTTTATTATAACCATTTATTATCTAGTGTATATAACATTTAGAATTAACAATAATTTCTAAAACTTTCGTACAAAGATTTAAAAATACAACAACTTTATGAATAACTGCCGTTTGATTTTGCCTTTGCTTTGTTTAGTTAATTTCTTATTGTTTCATCAGATACTTATTTTTCTTAACTTCTACACTATAAATCGACAGTATTAAATAGTATGATTTGATTAAGTATGTATTTTAAAAAAAAAAGGACAGCAAATCTTCAAGTAAACGGCATTATATAACTGACATACGCTGCGAGCGTCATGTATCGCGCAGACCCGCTAATTTTCGCGCGGAGCGTGCAAGTTTGGCAAAATCGCTCTATCTTTGCCACTTTTCATCCAATTGGTCTGTAATTTTCTGAGAAACTTCTTCAAATGTTAACAAACAAATGTCTCGTTGAAAGTTCACTGAGTCTTAAACTTCCCTCGATACTTTTTTTCGTTGAATATACTTAACCATATAAAAGGTAACTCACTGGTTTGCAATTAAATTGTTGAAAGAAAAATATTTAATATTTAACTATCTATGAGTTTATTAGCAGCGCTAGACTATTTTACGAGTCTATGCAAAAAATAAGCAAGATCCGTTCATATTTGTCGGAGCTGCAGCGAGCTAAGTTTAAAAAACGTGGTGCAAATAAGATTTAAAATTTTGCCGTATTTATTTTTTTTTTCAAATACTAAACATTGTACAAACAAAGTATATATATAAAAAGTTGCCATTTTTTATCCTCTATACGATGCGATTTTTAAAAATTCATTTCCGCAAATTTAAAAATTGGTCACCATGACGTCAATTTGTATATAGCGGCAACCCGAGCCGAGCGCTAAGGACGTTTTAGAACCGATGCCTTCATATAAAGAAAAGGGACAGAAGATAGAAGAAGGCGCCAAGGACCACGATGCAGCGGAAAAGCGATTTATGCCCTGCCACTTGTTGTCTAGCATCCCTCCTTCGCGGTAACTAAATTACATTGATTAGAATTCGGGTAGTATTTTTTCGAAGTAGGCCGACGTTCACTGGGAACGAGACCATGCAGATCGAGAGGAAGTAACGAGATCAGCAATAAATCGACGGTGAGTGGACTTAATAAAGCCGGTAGATCTTCGAGCGATCGCTGGCAGCTCTTTGCAAAATTAGCCTGGTGTGCCGCGGCATGAAGAAAGTATGCTATAGAGTACCACTCATACAGTAGTATACATTCAACTCATTCGCGATAAATACCGCGAATAGGACGGTCAATACAGGGTAATTAGCTCGGTGTTAGGCTTGGGTGGACTCCCACGCGTCGGCGGAAAGTGGCGAGATTTATCTAGTGACAATTTGTACACAACGTAGGATAAAGTCGAATAAATCTGGACTTCAAATTATACAATAATCCATTGAGTTATCATTTATATTTTCCCGATTCCCCCAGTAGCAAATTCGTGAGTTTCAGCCCGAATTTTCACTATGGGTTGCCCCGTGCTTGACGGCATCTCGTCTACCGGGATCTTCTCCTGGAGATGAGAAATAGTTGTCATTAGCCGAGGCTGAAATGGATATAAGCTGGCGCCCCCTCACGCAATTTTGACTCGTGACACCAATATCCCCGCAGACCCGCCAGGGAACTGCCGATTTTTATCGCCCATTAAAGCTGCTAAAGCTGAAAATGACAGCAACAGGGTTGCGTAAGCGACTACTTCAGTTTCCAGCTTTTCCAATGTGCGAAGATACAGAAGAAGAAAGAGAAATCTTACATCAAGAACCAAATTTGACTATGTACACTGTGCATATATGTTTAGACTGTTGAGGGTTCAAGAAATGATGAGAACGAAAAAATAGGTGGTAAAATTATGTATATTCTTGTTGTAAAATTTGAATGATGTGTGAGCGCAGGTACTATAGAGAGCAAGTACTCGGTGCGAAGGAGAGAGCGCAACTGAGCGCTTCGGCGTTGTGGCCAGACTTTGATGGTGGGTCTTTCTCTTGTGATTGGCACAGAGTCGCTGCTTGGCTAGCGTCTGAATCGTGTGAGGTGGCGTGATCGCCGTGGCATACATGGGCAACATATGAGGAGTGGTGCGAAAAACTAGGATAGGGGAGTGAGGTTATTTTTCTAGTGGATCTAGGGAGATAGTCTTGACTACCGGTCTCTTGATTTCTTGACGCTCGCAGCAGCAGCATCAGTGGCTGCTCGCAGCTGCAGCTCGCAGCAGCGACGACGATGATGGCAGCCGCGCGAAACTGCGCGCCGCTGTGTTGTCGATAGGGCAGAGCTCTCCCTAGCTGTCTCTGTCGCTCTTGCGAGTACTGCGTGGGCATCGTTGCCGGGGCTGACATCGGCCCGCTGTGATGCAACGATGTCCTTGTGTGAGGCTCCTGGCCTCGATACAGCTTGGATATGGAAGGTGGCCGTTGTGTGTGATCACGCACCGCTGCAGAGACGCTCCGTGAGCTTGAGCGGCGGCAGCATCGGCTGCTTGAACAGCAACAATGTCGACGCAGGCGGCGGCCGCGCGTACCGTGAGCCGCTAATGTGATAACAGAGCTCGAGCGCTCTGACTTTCTCGCTTCTCTGAGAGACTTATAATAGGATTTTATTACGTATATTTTAAACAATTAGTGATTATTGCTCCACTTCAGTGACTCCTCATTTACCTTAGCAAATTTTATATTTTTCTATATAATAAAGGGCGCCAGGCATAGTATGGCTAGCTTAGCATGAGTCTTCTCCCGAGGAGGTTCCGTGAGGCGTATGAAATCGGTATGAATAATTTATTGTAAATAACAATTCTAGAATTACAACAATTTAAATATCTAGTCTACAATTCTCAAGGTCGCAATTTATTCGATTTCGCCATTTCTATCGTTTTCCCCATATGGCTATACACACCCGCGTACGCATCGTTCCGAACGTCCGAACCATCAAGTGTCTCCAGAGTTAAACTTCTTACTTTCCCTCATATAACAATTTATTCACAATAATCATACCACTTAATCAGTCGAGTTTCATGAATGTTCTACCCAATTTCTACCCCAATAGAGTAATACTGTGGTGTGTGGTTTTCCCGGCTTGCACTGATTTTATGGTCGCGTCTCGTCGCGTGTACTAAGTCACACCACGATTATACTGGTGAATCACCCGATTGTAATACTGTGGCTTTCCCGGCTTGCACTGATTTTATGGTCGCGTCGCGTCGCGAGCACTAAGTCTCACCACGATTCGAATATTTAAACTAATGATATTTAATTTACTTTACCGTTATGAGCCAGGTACCGAGAGCTGTCTGGCTATACGCAGTTCACTCATCGCAGTTTCCAAAAGGTCCTCGTGCTTGCATGCGTTGAGTCGCTCGTTCCTCGCACAATCTCCCGCATGCTTGCCTGGTTGCAAATGTTTAATACTGATACCCCAATAAATCCCAAACTAACTTTAATAACTCTCTCGACTCAAGAAGTCTAAGAATTACCTATAACTTCAACAATACTCTTTAATTAAAGAATAATCTTAATATTCGTGTGATAGTTTGGACAACCTCATGATTTTAAATTTAGCACAAATCATTAAAAAATTGGCATTTTAAGTATGAAAATAAAATCGACTATTTAAAACCAATATTCAGATCGCATGTATCATATGAAAATTTTACAAGATTTTAAGATTCTATAAGATTATTCAGACTTTTATAAAGTTGTATTCATTTCATACTATTTTTATGTCGATAAACAATTTCGTAAAATCAAATAGAGTTCAGAATTACAAAAATTTTATTAATAAATCATAGCTTACATTTTATGTATAAAGATAAATTTAATCAACAATTTTAAAAGCATTCTAAAATTTTTCACCTATTAGTAAAGTTTAAAATTAATTAATACGTTAATGCATTAATAATATTATATTGATACATTGATTTTATTACATTTTGCACTATTTAAAATTTTTTTTTATAATAATATGTTAATTAATTTAATTCATTTCAATTTAAATACAAAATTTATAATATTTACAAATGGTAACACGACATTACTTCAGACAGACGAAATATAAAATATAGGCTAGAAAATAAGTCTAATGATTTCCCATTATGAGTCCTTAAAAATCCTTATAAATTTAAATCAAAGGCCAAGCGGAGCCGCTTCCGTGTGTCAATAGATTGACAAACAATTCGAGATTAATATTAGAAAATATAGCACCACTAGCCGCATCAAGCACAGACTGTAAAATTGTGTAGAAAGTCAGTCTGAAGTCCTATTTTGAAACAGGATTCAAACTGCAAGCACATGCCAGGGCCATACAAGTCCACTGTACAAAAATTCTATCTACTTGCCCACATAATCAATTATTAAACGATTTTATAAGTCAAATATCAGACTCCTTACAGCAAACGGACAGAATAGCCGAGTTATTATTTGACATCGACAAGCCAAACGACATCCGCCCGCGCAGATCGATCCTGCCGTTTGTTGGACAAATAAGCCGCTTTTTGTTCGGCTCACTATACCCACCAAACCGCAAAACTGCTGGCTCAACAGATCGAGCTCGTGGAAATCACATCTTTACAAGACTATTGTTTTGTATTTGCCAAAATGGTCACGACGATTGTATTTTTAAACAAAGGAATCATACAGTACAAATTGCTAGCTAAATTCTCAAATCGACAGCTGTAGTCAGAGAAACAGTCCTGTATTTCCTATTAGCAACGGGCTAGACTCGGCCTTAAAAATTACAAAAATTTCTGACTTGGCAATTGTTTCATCTGAACAACAACTCATTTATCATTTATCTATTCCATTGCTTGATTTGCAAAACTTTCATCTTTTTAAAGTATCAACAGTACCCATAAAACAAAATAAATTCAATACTTCCAATACTTTTGCATATATTTGGCCTGAGTCTCTTAATTTTGCGATTAGTGAAAATATCAAAACATACATGTCATTAACATGAGATAAAATTAATAAATGCAAAAAACTTGATAATTTGTTTGTCAGCAAAGATGTCGAGCCAGTCCACGAGGTTAAATTTACAATCTAATCAAACTCAATTCATTTAGCTGATTGTAATATAAAAATTATCCAGATACACGACACATACTGGTTGCGTTTACGTGAGATAAACACATGGGTATTTACGACAATTAACGTTTCATTGCATTGGCAATAGGTATATTTATTTTTCCCGTGGGGCTTCGTCATCTAATATGCTGTAAGAAAATTACAGCCAGGCACCGTTCGCACAGAGACGTTTGAAATGCCGAGACTACATTCGGTCGAGCGATCAACAAATGCACCGAGACTTCTCTACGTCTCGATGGAGAAGATGGGTTTCGCACCAAGTGTTGCGCTGCCTAGGAATGCGCTGATGTCAGTTTCTGAACTGCAGTAAGTTGCCAGGAGAGACTGAAAAAGTCTCTCCCGCCCCCAGCCAACTCCATTGCAGCGGCAGCAAGGTTGTAAGGAGAGATTATCAGAGTCTCCCCCGCTCCCAGCCAGGTGTCTGGCGCAGTGGTAACTTATCTCCGGATGCGGATTAAAGCAGGAACAATTGCTCGAGTGCAATGTATTCGAGCGTGAAAATGACTTTATGCAGAACATGTAAATCTTATAGATACATTTATCTACATTTTAATTATTCAGTTATTAATTACTTACCCAAACTTATATATCAAGGTGTTAAGAAGTTTACAAATAATCTGTAATATTGTACTCTAGTAATTAAACTTTCTTATTGTAATGAATGAAGCTACTGATGAAAAAAAAGAATAACACTTGCTTTAGAAAATTCAACAGCACACATACAACGACTCATACGTGCAGCACCCGCACGCACCATATTTTGCGTCGCCGTGGCGTCAACGTGCAATCCATGAACGTGTCACGGACGTGGCTTAGCGTTCGTACTCGCTGCGCCCAGCTGTTTTATGACAGTAAGAAAGCGCACGACTTTGCTGATGCCGCACGCTCGTCTTGCATGCCGTCGTCGTGATGCTCAATGGGCGCATTTCACGCCAGTTCAGCTTGAGCTGGTGCACCACTTTTCTCGTACACTCCAATCATATGAAGAACGCACGGAGCTTAATTGCTTCGTGCCAATAACTCGTGCATCCATTCCTCTTTCCACAACCCACGCCCGTACTATCCACCATACGTAACACTTCATTTAAGAACAAACGTCGTTCTAGAGATATAAACGATAAAAATTTAAAAAAGAAAAAACACATAACTTTAATATCCGAAAAATAAAGATTTATTGATCTCAAATAACAAATAGGTCATTCAGATAGTAATAAGCTACCTTTGTGTAAAGTTTCAGAAAAATTTTACTGAACATTCTTCTCCATATTCCTAATAATCTCAAATTTTTTAAAAAATTAATGCGATTCAAAATTAAAGCGAATAGTATCGCAATGTTGCATTTAAGGCGTTCCTTTAACTAATCATATCATGAGGATAGTATTCCTATGCTTCGTGGGGTAAAAATAAAGTTCAGACTTCATTTACGTATTTACGGGGTAACACAACTCTACCGGCTGAAAAAAAGGCCTAAGCAAAAGCTAACTTTGACTATTTATTTTGGGAGTATATAAAAAGGAATAGGATTTCTTTTCAGAGTTTATTTAACGCATTTTAAAGTATAAAAAAAATTTATTATTATTTTGATGCAAAATAGCGGCGACAGACTAAGAATAAGACCTCGAACAAAAAAAACAATAAATTTAATAATCTATATACTATTAGCTATGGAACTACGTAGGGTCTTTTTTTAAATCAAATTTTGTAGAAGTGATGCACTTTTGAAAAAATGAATCAATATTTAGCCAAAAAATAAGCAGTAAATTGTTTATAAAAAAAAGTTTACATTAAATCATAACACAGATACGAACTTCCATAAAGAATGTAATTGTGAAACTACTATCAAAATTTTAAATTGATCCATGAAACGGTGTTCAAGTAATACGTCCTCCCAGTTTAAAAAAGTGGTTTCAAGAGAAACGCGTTAAAAGTTTTACTAGCACTTAAATCCTTGAAATTTTTTGTACCTCTAATCTGCGATGCCTGCATCATACATTTGGCCATCCAAGTTTATGTTCGCCTCCACCTCTTCCTTCCTGGAAGATTTTAAGGACAATCCGCCTTTTTTGCAGCATTGGTAAGCGATCGCTCAGAAAACTTGATGCGGCGCTCGTCCGTTTACATGCAGAAATTGAAGCAGTTCGGCCCAACTTTCATGCCTAAATTCTGCATGATCAATAAATTCTTCAGCCTCATAATACTTAATAGACCATCTTTATAGATATTTTCAGCAATATGTACTGTGGTATCAAGTACGTGTTTGCCACTGGAGATCGATTTCGGAGCCGTAGACCAGACAGTCGCATTGAACCTTTCGTTGCTATTTTACATAAAGCCGCCTATGCAACGAGTCAGCAGATCGTCACTGCTTAATTCTTCATATACCGGAGAAGGCGATTTATGCGTATAATCTAAATTTCCATTGGTCTGTGCCTTCTGCCACGAGCACAACGAATTTTCTCCGCGCGGGCATTTTTCGTATTTCGATTCGTTGTCTGTCGATGATTTGTGGTCTAGCGTTACGTAAATTTCATTACGCATTTTTTCTATACAATCATGATTTCGGCGTATTGCTAGATCATAATAAATTGACAACTCGTCAATTAATTTGCCAATCAGCTTGCCTTTTCCTCCGAGGCCTTTCATTTATTCATTTAAATTACGAAGGCGAGTACACATTCGCTTTTGCACATGGTCGATAACTCTTTCTTCTTTACTGTAAAATTTTCATTGGGCTGTGAATCTACGATGCCTATAAAAGTTTTGCAATCACCGTCCCACACATAATTCGCATATTTCAATTTATTCAATGATAACGGCGTCTACTTCCATATTTCCCGCGGAGCCCTCGTGATTCGTTTGGAATTCCTTTTCACGGGTTTCGGCCGATTCCTCGTACTCGTCGGTGTCAGCTTTTTTCTGCCAAAATTCACAAGCCTTACACTATTTAGATTATACTAAAATATCGGTCACTCTGCCAGTAGACCATCCAATAAGCGATACGAATCGGAAAAGTGACGAAAAGTCGCCTTTTCTCCAGGAACTATCACCAGATATAGTACTGCCACTTGTGTTCCCCTTCTCATCACTTTTTTCGTTCTATTCTTGACGAATACTCGGTTTTGTGCGGAGTTTCCTCACGCACGAGTTTTCGCGACCTGAAAGGGGTGCGAAAACACGAAAGCTTATTCTCTCGCAGCGCGAATGTACTTAGCCTCGACTTGGCTAGCTCGGTACGGAGACAAGGCGGGTTGTGGTTAATTAACGATAGTTGAATTTAATTAATTAACAAAATAACGAAATATATTCTTTAAAAACTTTACAATATTTACAACGACGATACCAAGGTATTAAATAATGAGCGATGAAGTTAAATGATAGAAAACACGAGCAGGTCGAGCGTCGCTTGCGAGCTCTGCACGACCGATACTGAGCTCGCCGCCGGCGTCGAGAGAGTTCCTTGTACGCGCGCGATTCTCTCTTTTCTCGGGCTATACGTAGCGCTTATTCAACGAGGGCACGAGACACTATTCGCAGTGTGGCCCTATTAACCGTACGCAGTATCTCGCGGGCTAGTCCTTACTTCTTTCTTTAGAGTGCGACGCGAGAAGACGGATTTGAAGTCTCGTTTTTCCTCCATCTCTCTCTCTCTCTCTCCTTCTCTCTCTCTCTCTCTCTCTCTCTTTCTCTCTTTCTCTCTCTTTCTCTCTCTCTCTCTCTCTCTTTCTCTCTCTCTCTCTCTCTCTCTCTCTGCCTCTCTGATCACGGTCGCTCCGCTTGCTGCTACCCCGCGCTGCTTTTCTTGCCGCTTCTCTGTGGACGTCGTGCCCCTCGTGCTGTCTCTCTCTGAATTGCTTCTCCTGGTGGAGCGCTCGCCTCGCACGGCACGCACGAATCACAGAGAAAGCAACGGCGAGAGGAAGGCACGGTACAAAAACACGTGGAGCAGTGAAGAGGAAAAACGCGGGAGTCAGTTAAGATGGCTAATTTGTCACGAAGGTACGAGCGCGCGGCATCAGAGCAACAGGTAGAATGATGTAATACGCACTCGCGGCGTCTCGTCGCCTCTTGCGCCTCTCCTGTACCGAGTACCTCGCATGGCTGATAGATGGCGTCCCATGTACATTTTTCTACTCCAGATCGGAGTATTTGGCGATTAATTCGGTAAGTAACTTCTGCAAACCAAATCCACGAAGTCGCGAAACGAACGGGGAAGGGGTCGGACAGAGGGGGTTGAAGAAGATAACTCTAACTCTGGTTCAATTCTATTTTTCAAAAAGTTTTATTCCTTTTCTTTTTCCTTTCTCTCTTTCTTTCTTTCGGTTTCACTCTCGTCGAGGTCGTCCAAGGCTTTCATGATTATATCATGAACCTTTCCAATATTCGGGCACTTGGACGGCCATCGAACTCCCGGTTTACGGCATATGCTGCAGAATCGGGTCTTGCTCGCGTTGGGGGTCTTCGGAGTCCGAGGGCGAGCTCCTCCCATCTGCTCCCTCGGACTTGTATGGGAGCCGCATGGCCGTCCCGATCCCCCAGTGGCCCCGGTGGAGGTGCTCGGTTGCGGTCAGGGATCTCTTGGGACCCGTGGGACTCCTGTCCCCTCTCTTCCCTGCTGCAACTAGGACAACTCCACCCTGGCCTCTGCGGCCTCTGAATGCGTCCCATGCTGCAATGGCCTCGCGCATAGACAGGCGGTAGTGCGACCAAGAGGCCTTGGTCGACTCCAGCGTCCTCTCCGTCCTCTCCCACGTGCGTTTGATATCCAGGACTTGTGGCAGGCCGTATTCTACCCTCGCTTCGGGCTTTAGATTATCCCCAATCGGTCTCTCCTAAGACGGATCGGTCTGGGTCGCCATCTCTCGAATGGAAGTTTTCATGGGGATGGGGCTCCCCTTCGGCGGGTTCGCCGGAGACTCTGATGAGCCCCCTGCCTTGGATACCCCGAGTGAGCTACATCGATCAGCCTCTGGCTCTTCCTCCCACTCCTTGATGACGACCGAGATTTAGGCTTGGAGCTGGCGGCTCCTCTCTTCCTCCTCTAGCCGCTGGCGCTCGCTGAAGACGCGTCGGGCGGCTGCTACTACACCGTTATCCATGCGCCCCAGGCGGAGCTCTAGGAGGGCCTCCACCACTTCTTCCAGAATATCCTTTGATGGTGCCATCTGAAACAAAATGCATCGAACATGGGGAAAACCGATTTTTATCGGAGAAGATTCCTTCGAGTTCGCCGAGAGGATGGACATCCCGGCGAACCCTCCTCTCTGAATTTATTGCCTCCATTAGGTCGACCGCGTGGTCTTTTCTCTATTGTTTCCGCGGTTTTCGGTGGGCCTTTCGTCGACGGGCCGGCTCCTTTAATTCTGACGACGTATGCCAGTTTTTGCGGTCGTCCCCGTTTCAGTTACGTTGCGCCTCGCGATGCGATGTCCGGTGGTATTACTCCCGCTGGGGTCGGGGTTTGTGCAGTTTCGTCGGGTATAGGAGGGTCGCGCATCTCTATTGCATCCCTCGGTGGTTGGGTCGCTCCCACGTCTTTTTCTTCAGGGGTCTTCGATGGCTCTTCTGCCGGATCCACGCCCGGTACGTACATCTTCAGGTCTTCGGCCTGGACCAGTTCTTCTACTTACGAAGAGCTTGTATGAGTTGGTCCCGTGCACGCCTATTATGATGTACGGCCCTGTATATTTGGATGCCAACTTTGCTATGGCACCCTCGGTTGTCGAAGACAGAACTATATTTTTCCGCGAGACTATGTTTCTTAGCGGAAACTCTTCTTCCTTGCATCCAGCATCATAATATTTCGCCTGTCTTATCCGTTCGGCCTTGGAACGCAAGGCGGACCGTTCCTGCGCCTCGCGCAACCTTAGCATGCGGGCGTAACAGGTTTGCATCTTGCTGTACGGATTGCTGCACGAATTCTTGCTGTACGGATTCCGACGAGGAACTTTCCTGTTCTCTACGTGCCAGGGGCGTCGGTTGTCTTCCATAATTCAGTATCGCTGGGCTAAAACCGGTGAAGCTATGCTTAGCCGTGTTCATAGCGAAGACGAGCTCTGGTAGATGTTCGTTCCAAGTCTTGTGATTCTCTGTTATATAGGACGCAATCATCGTCTTAAGGGTCCTATTTTCCCTTACCACGGGGTTTGCTCTCGGGCAGTACGGGGGGATTGTGGTATGATACATACCTTGTTGCATGAGATATTCATCGGCAGCCTTGTATTTAAATTCTGTGCCGTTAACCGAATGGAAAGTCTCTGTTGCTCCGAACCGCATCACGATCCTCTCGTGAAACTCTTTAATCACAGTCCGGGCTTTTGCTTTCCAGATGGGGATACATTCCACCCATCTTGTGAATAAATCTTGGAACACCAAGATATATTCGTACCCAACCCTACCTCGTGGCAATGGTCCGGTGATATCGCCGGCTACAATTTGCCATGGTCTCTCGACCGTTCGTAAACCCATTCTCCCAATAGGTGGCTTCTGGACCACTTTACATTGTTGGCATAACATGCACCGGCGGATGTATTCCTGTACGTCTACGTACATGTGTGGCCAGAAGTATTGCTGAGCCACTCGGGCGTAGGTCTATCTCGTCCGAGGTATCCAGCGGTCAGGTTATCGTGGTTTTCTCGTAGTATGGTGTGCCGGTGTTCATTTGGTAATACCAACTTCCAAGCATCTTCGTCGCCCACAGTGTCCTCGATCTCTTCGTCTGGCTTGTAGTGGTATCGGTTTCCCCCAATGAACTTACAATTGGGATTTTCTCGAGGGTTCGTGGCTGTTTTGTTGAGGGTAGTTAGGTGCCATTGGTTTTCTGTACCCTCTGACCAACTCAAAGAGCCTATTTGTGTCTCTACTTCTGCGTACATCCTGGACAATGCGGCTGGGACGTAATTTAGAGCACTTTTCAAGTGGACTATTTCGTAGTCGTGAACTTGTAGGCGTAGCACCCACCTCGCCAGATGACCGGTGGAGTTTTTCAAATTGCATAGCCAGGCAGGCTCAAGTGGTCCGTTTCCACTTGAAAATGGTAACCCTTGATATATGGCCGGAATTTTTCGATGGTCCGTACCACTGCGAGACACTCGCGCTTGGGTACACTGTATTTTCTTTCTGCCGAATTTAACGTTCTGCTGGCAAATTCTACTACCCGCTCTCCCTCTTCCATTTCCTGGAGGAGTACTGCACCAATTCCGGTGTTGCTAGAGTAAGTGTTAATCACGAACTGTTTATCCGGCAGAGGGTTCTGTACAACATTAGCGCCTTCAGCTTGTCCAACGCGATTTGTTGGTCTGCAAGCCATTCGTACTTTTGGTTTTTCTTTAAAAGTCGAGTCAAAGGCTCAGTCAGCGTTGCGTAGTCCTTCATGAATCTTTTATACCATGAAGACATACCCAGAAAATGCCTCAATTGTTTCAAATTTTTGGGAGCCGTGTAATTCATCATCGGTTCAATCTTTTCTGGGTCTGGTCTGATCCCATCCCGGTTCACCTAGACTCCCAAATATCTGGCTTCTGGTTTGCAGAACACGCATTTCTCTCGGTTGACAATTAATCCTGCGGCTTTCTATTTCTCTTCTATTTCTCCGGCGAGATTATGATAATATCATCCAGATATGCAAGAACATAGGGTTCTAAATCTGGACCAATCACCATATCGATCAATCTCTGAAATGTTGCACCTGCATAAGATAAACCGAATGGCAACGTCAGAAAGTGGAACAATCTTTTCCTCGGCACTGTGAAGGCCGTAATTGGTCGAGAAGATTCACTCAGTGGTATATGATGGGAGGCACTCCTGATGTCGATCGCCGTTATGTATTTTGCCCTCCTCAATTTCCACAATATATAGATAGATAGATTAAGATTTATTTTGCACAAGTCAAAAATATACATCATATGTACATAGTTTTGATACATTAAATTAAATTTGTATCCATATCAAAGATTCATCATTAGATTTCATCACATAGGCTTATTATTATATCTTGCATGAAGGGCAAAGGATACGCATTGGGCTTCGTCTGCACGTTAACCTTGCGGTAGTCGACGTAGAACCTGTAGGTGCCATTCTTTTTCTTTACCATCACCACTGGGCTCGACCAACCACTATTGGATGGTTCGATTATCCCTTGAACTAGCATCTTCTTTACGTATCGAAGTATTTCCTATTCTATTTTCTCTGAGACCGGGTAGTACTTTTGGTTTATGGGTGTGTCTGAATCAATAGCTATATGATGATGGATGTCACACATAAAGCCACAAGTGTCTCTTTGGCCTTGCAGAGATTCGTCTTGGCGTTGTAAATTCGTGACATCGGCAATAGCGACTGATGATATGGCGGCTACGCCAGCGTCCAAACTAGCTAACTTCAGCTGTATTCTAGCTTCGGTGTCCTCGAAATATAGTACATCTTTATCTGGGTCAAGTATCGCCCTAAACTTCTTCACAAAGTTCACAACTACATAACATTCGTCCTCTAGGTGTGGGACGATACCCACGCATACGTCCCGCGTTTCTCCTGCGACTATTGTGGGGAGTGTCACGTGATCTACCAGTGGGCGGAACGATCCATCTGGTAATTTCACTCTTCCTCCGTATTCGGTCGAGAGATCTTTCCCAAATGAGCTGGCTATCTGTAAGCTGACTGCCCCCATTACCGTGCTGGACGCTCCATTGTCGTACAGGGCTCGTATCGTGAAATCTCTGATTTCTATCTGTAGCCACCAGCGAGTTTCATCTTCTTCCCTATATGCCTGCTTCTGCGGTTGCATGGGCTCGGGTTCCACTTCGTTGGTCTTTGAGCCTGGAAGAGATAACCAGATTTCGTTGGTCTCATCTTCGGGATAAGACTTGGGGGGTTGTGATCGTGTGTCAGAGTCTATCGCTGTCGCTTCAGCTTTGGTTTCTTGTGCTGCCACAGAGATGATCTTTTCTTCCGCCGTCCCTTTTGGATTATCCTCTCCTTTGGAGAAGGTTGTGCTCATTCGGGTTGTGTGTCCTTGTGGACTATGCGTTGGTCTTCGCTGAGTTTCGTTCTCTTTCCTCTCTTCCGAGAGATTTGAGATTAGCTGCCCGTCTTGTACGATCTCGCCTTGGGGTGAGGACTCGTCTTGACGTAGCTGGACATCTGTTCTCCTCTTTGACATTTCTGGGTCAACTGGGGTTGAGGCCGTAGAGACCGTGCATCCTTCTGGATGAGTAGTGAGTCTGTATGTTGGAATTGTTTCCTCTCCTTCTCCTGAGAGGAGAATATAGAGAATATAGAGCTCCGACGCCCCCCCCCCCCAAATCGACTTTGCCTTCAGACGAAAGGTCGCTTTGGCGCTTGTTCATGTCCACATCCCCCATCGCTCTTTCGGCATCCGTGGAGATCGTCGCTGCGGGAACCGTCGTGGATTTCGGATTCCTCTTTTCGATTCCCGAGCACTTGGGACAATACTTCTTTATCAAACCGTTGCTGAACCCACCCCCTCCCCCCCGCCGGGTCGGTCCGACCGGTGTTGCTCTCCCCCTATCCTAGGAGATTTGCTTTGCTGTCTCGAGTTTGACCTCTTGGGGCTTCTATATTCCCCCTTTCTTTGCACCTTTCTGTACTGAGAGTTCTCGTTCAGGCTCGGCTGTTGAAGATGTTTCAATTTCTCATCCAACATCTTGGCAAACATTGCCGTGAAGTCTGGCATGGCCGCTTTCGCTTCCTCTGTCGACACAGCAGAATTTTCGGTTTTCTGCTTCTTTTGTCCGATTGTTGGTTTATAAGCTGATTCGGGAAGCAGCGACGCTTCTGGTGCTGGTGGCAGACGGTACGATCTTTCTTGTTCCAACGTTTGTTCTGCGTCCGTTTCCGAGTCTAGCAGCGTTTCTATGCTTGTGACGTCGGATTTCCTGACCTACTTCTGCAGATCTGATAGCATATTTCGGTGCAACAGGTCTAGTTCGTACGTCTCCTTGAGCCGTGGGGATAGTTTATTCATTATCCCTATCAGGCATATGAGGTAATCTTGTACCATTTCATCTGGACCTTACATCGGAATATATGCCTCGTTCCGCAGCCTCTGTTGACATTGGCGACTCATGCCATACCAATATCTGGCCGAAATTGTGAAATCTGTCCAAGTTCTACATTTCATCTTGTTATTTAGGTACCAGGTCGCTGCTGTTTTTGTGAACAGTTCTGAAAGTGCTGCCAGGAGTTCTTCGTCCGATAGATTGGCAAGGGTATGGCAGTATTCGATTCTGTCGAGGAAAGCATTAATGCTCTGGTCCTTCATGCCAGAGAATTTGATGTTCGATTTTCTAACCACTTAACCGACATCTCGTGGGTTGCCACCAAACCTTGTCGTTTGGCCGAGGGTCTCCGACCAGGGTCTTGGGCTTGACGTACCATGGTCTCGTCGACCTCGCCAGGTGTATTGAAGTGTTTTTGGTTGGCTCTTGAGCGGTCTGTTGAGTGATCTGAGCTCGCTCTGTCTCTCGGCCACTCGTCGCTAGGCCTATTCTCTCTTCGCTTCTCGGTTGTGCAACTTTGCCGCCGATCGCCGGTTATTGTCGTCCTTCGACTATCTTCTCCCCCCCCCCCAGGCGTTACTCGCCGTGGGCGGGTGTGCCGATCTACCCTCACTATCGTCTATCTGTGTGTCTTCATGTAGCGTATACGTGTCTTGAAAGTTCACCGATCCCCGATTACCTTCGTTTCTGTTTCTTGAGATGTGGCGGTGTGATTGACACTCTCGGAATGATCCCATTCGTGGGTAGTGTTCTCGGATGGACCACTCAGTGTTAGTTCCAGGTTTTTGTGAACTTCTGTGTCTGAGAGTAACGCGACCAGTCTGTGGTCTTTTGCGTCACCTGTGTGCGTGCCCTCCTCGATATCCGCCGCAATGGTGGCATCGATAAATTGTCGGCGCAATCGGGCTCGGCCATTGATGGCATCCTTTTCTGGCTCTCGAGTTGCTTGAAAGTCGTTAACCGAGTAGTTGCCTAGCAACCACTTTTTTTAACCTGTGTGCGCAAGCGAAGTGATGGCCTTCTGTCTACAGCTTCAGCTGTGACAGTGCTTCCTCTATTCTTTGACCATTTAAGTCCATAATCCACTCTTCGACATGCGAGGCTGTGGCGTTTGACACCTTGTACAAATTCTCTGATTTATGATAGTCTTTGGCTGTACCTATATCTGTCGCTCGCTTTCCTATAAACATTTCCTACAGTTATCGCTGTTAATAAGTGTGTGCAAGGCTGTCTTAAATCAGTGGCCCAAGAAAAATCTTGCATTTGATTTCTCCTGTTTTAGCTGAGTGCACGATTTTTTCCTAAATTCTATTGCTTTCGTCTTATTAATAATCGTTTCGTATTCGCGTCCATTTAAACAATCACGGCTGATCTTCGGTAATATTTAGTAAAATTAAAAAAAAAATTCATTCGTCACGAAATTCTTCTAAGTTTACGTCTTGTCTTTAAAAAATCTAAAGTGTGTGTGAAATTTTCGCAAACTGTTTTTCAACTGTCCTTTACCAAAAAAAATATAACAACACAAAATTTAGATCGATAGACTTTTCTACATGAAAAGTTCGGTTTGTGACGGACTTAAGCCGTTCTTCTACTCAAACGTAGGAGAGTTCGTTTTCCAGTTGTGTTTTTGTTACACGCGGTTCGCGTACGGACCCGAAGAAGTGCGCGAGAAACAACCTTTTCCTGGATTCCCCTTGATAGTTACGCTCCTGCAGCCGCCGAGGTCGGAGCTGCAGAAGTGCAACTGTATTTTGGTTTTTGGTATGCCAACTCGAACCAGCAGGAGGCGCGTTAGCTCTCCGCCGGGCAAACAGTCAAAACCCCGAGAAAGGCACCAGCGCGCTTTTCTCGGGTGAAACCCTGAAGACGTAGTCTCGGGTAGCGCGTTGGCCGCCCCGAGCTATGCCTTTTATGGAATTCCTTAGCGCGTTTCCCCCTCCAGTGGCTACTGAAGGACGTCCAGCGCACCCGAATAATATGTGGAGGCGGGAAAAAATGAGTTATAATTATTAGTGTGAAACTTGTTTTTTTTTTATTGAGGGTAAAAGTACAATTAAAGAGGAGTGGAGTTATTCGCGAATCCCCACTCTTCCAATATTCGCGAATTCGTTGCTCATCGCTGAACACGCGTTCGTATGTCTGCGCGCTCGTGTGTGTATATGCACACGCGCGCGTTCTTAGCCATTACGTTGGCCTCGCCGTATCATCTTAGTTAACAAATATAAAACCGAATCATTTCCGCAATAATTAAATAATTAATTAAATGATTTCTTATAAAAAAAACTAACTTTTAATTAATACTACTTTTTATATCCTAAATGTACTAACTAATTTATTTTGCTTATAATAATTACTAATGTTAATATCATATTAACATTAACAATAATAATTAATGGTACCGTTCTTGATAATAAGGGTATAGGTACAGGCCGTCTCAGTGCCCCCTAATAAAAGTTTCAATTTTGGAAACCAAATTTGAAAATTTTATTTTACTTCCTAGGCGGCGTATATCTTCACTGGCTCGCTCTTCTAATAAAAAAGTAACGCGTCAGATAACGTATTCTGTTTTTTATTTATTCTATTAAAAAAACATGAAACAATAATCCAAATTACAAATAATTAAAAATTAAAAAAATAAAATTCCTAATTTTCGACTTGTTGAAGCCACTCTTCAAAGTCGTTGATGGCATACATCAGGTCGTCCGATTGTAGGTGTTGGCATGGGGCCTCTAGCCCTGCTAATACTTGGTCGACGTCCGACCCTCCGATATTGTGTGCCATTGAAATTGGGTTTTGCTCGGGGTAATCGGTCGAACTTCCCTCCTGGACATCGCTCTGTCCCTCCCTGGCCTTTTGCCTGTTTTACGCATGTTTTTTGTTTTTTAATGACCGAAAAAGGCGAAATTTTTTATTTCTTTTCCCTCGTTTTGTGCTAAATTTTGCGTACCTTGCTATGATGTTTTGGCGTGCCTGCAGTTTCCAGGAACTGTCTTCCAGCTGGTCTATGGCTCGGGGCTCGTATTCCTCGCCGTCGCTTAGACTTGGTAAAGCCTTTTGGACCGTTGCGATTTTCTCCGAGCTGTCGCTTAGCGCAGGCGGAGATGGTAGTAGATGCGTTATTCCCCTTTTCCTCTTTCGGCCCTTCTTTAGGGCTTGCGTTGGTTCCGGGTCGGGAGTGAACTCGATGTCTGTTGGAGTGGGTCCGTAAAATTCGGGCTTCCTTGGTGAAGCTCCGGGTCGCCGAGCTTGCTCGCTTCCAAAAAACACCCACCCTCGGTGTTTCCGTATGGATTTCTCCATGTCTCCGGCCACCTGCGTTCCCTTCTGCTTCGACGTTGTGTCCGGGCCCAGCCGCTTGTCCTCTTTTGATCCTCCGGGTGGGTTCCACCGAGCAGGTCCCTCGGCTCGCTGGAATCTTCCCTTCCTTGCGCATTTAAAGCGTATGCAGGAGATGCGTGCCGTTTTATATGGCACCGTCCTATGGTACCCGCTTCCCAGCGCTAGATCTTTTTCGCACACTACCGTTTCCTGATCGCACATACCGAATCGCACGTGCCTTTCGGTACTCGTCGCTGCGTCACGGGTCGCGGGTCGGGTTTCGCACATGATGCTCGATCTAAATCGACTGTGAGGTCCTTTTGTCTTGCATCTTGACTCATCACCTCGGCTTTCCCCCTCCCTTCTGCCGAATTTTCGCACACGTGCCAGCTCCTTGTTTACGTTTGAATTCTCCCATGCGCATACCGGACCTGCGGTCCTCCCTGCTTGTGTTTCTCCGAAAACATCGCATGTTTCTTCGATCTGGCTCTCTTCTTGTCCCTATATCTATCTACCTTTTAATTCTATTCTTTCTCGCTACATTGCTTTCTAAGAGTATTTTGAACCATATTCTTTTTTCTTTGGGTCGATTTCACGGTGCCTCTTTTATTTTTAATTTTATAATTTGTTTTAATTAATGTTTGCACGTGTACGTATATACACGTGGTGTCCAATATATACGTGCACTCATTGAATTATTGTATTCTATTATTTTATGGTTCAACTGTCTCTTTGTTTACTTAATTTATTTTAATAATGCATATACCTTAATTATGTATTGGGCCAATTTCACGGTGCCTCTTTTAGTTTATAATGTTCTGTTCTGCATTATTTAAATAATTACATTTCGTTTTTACTATGTGTTTTTGTTTTTCGCTTAATTACATGTTACGTTATCTTTTGTATTTTTAATCTATTTTAGTGATGCTCTTTTACATTTGTTTAAATCTAAAATTTATAAACTCTTTAGTCTGTTCTATTCTATTGTGTGTTTCTCTCTCCCTACTGCCCCCCAAAAAAATTTGAATTTTTGAAAAAAAAATTTTATTTGACCGCGCCAGAGAGAGAACACCCTAAAGTTATCAAATTTCACTTGCCCAATTTATGATTATTTTCGTGTTAACAAAAACAAATTTATACTATAAAAGTTTATTCTAGTTTATCTAATTTGTCAATTTTTTGTTTCAATAATAAATTTTTCTTTTGATTACTTCCTCACTGTAATACGGCTTTAAATTTGCCAAGTGAAATTTTCCCCGTTCTTTTTTTAATACCGGGTCGTAAAGTAGATACGTATCGATTCCCACGGCTTGTTGCACGATAAATGGCCCTTCAAAATCATAAAAAAATTTTGCTATTTTGCCGTTCTCCGCATCCGATACGTTTAAAGCTTTCACTAACACTTTGTCGCCGTCTTTAAATTTAAAGTGCGTTTTATTCGCATTCCGTTTCGCTGCTCTATTCTTTAAGAATTTGTGCGCATAGTCGCGAGCCAGTGATATTCTATTGTCGCGGGACACATCGTTGTCCTCTTGTGGTACTTTTAAATATTTTTCCCATATCCTTGTTGGCTTATGGCCCATGTGCAATAAGATAGGTGGCTGGTTCGTCGTTTCATGAGGGATTTCATTTATAATGTTTTGAATTTTTCGAATATACAGAGCCCACCCGCCGTGTTTATCCTTTATGAAAGTGCGTAGAAACCTTGCCAATTCTCGGTGTACGCGCTCGATTATGTTACTTTGAGGGTATCTGATAGATGAATATATTATGCGTATCCCCTCGCTTTTAATGTATCAAACCATTTTTTCTCGTAAACTGCGTCCCATGGTCTGATATTATTGCCTCTGGTTTCCCATAAGTTGGTATGTAATCATTCATTAATTTTCTAATTACCGCTGTAGTGTTCGCCTTTTTTAGAGGATAAAATACTACGTATTTACTGAATACGTCTATAGTAGTTAAAATGTATTTTACCCCACCTCTCGACACGGGTAAGGGACCAAGAAAGTCTATCGATAACATTTCTCGCGGTTTATTAGTTAATATAGATTGCGTGATTTCGTCATATCGCTGCGTTAAATATTTAGTTTTTTGGCATGTATCACACGTTTTTAGTATTTCAGCTACCCTCTTCCGTAAATTTCGTGAGTAAAAAAGCTCTAAAATTATTTTATATACTTTTCGCGGCCCCACATGCCCATATATCACGTGTACCTCCGTTACAAGTGGTCTTAAGTTCCCCTCTGGTATATATATTTTTGCACAATTAATCATAATTCTATATAATATATTTTCTCGAATTTCGAATTTCTTTTTTATTTTAGCGACCCCAGCCCTTAGTTTTTCCATAATCTGAGACGCGTACGGCTCACTTCTTTGTAACTTATCCATATTTTTACACAAATTGATTAACGCCGGGCTTGGCTTTTGTTGTACCACTGCGGCTATAATTATTTCTGTTTTTTCCGCGCGGTTCGGCTCTAAATCGGCGACGCGGCTTAGATAGTCCGCGATGACGTTTTCTTTGCCCGGTATATATTCCGGGTCGATATTAAAGTCTTGTATAGCTAAATTCCATCTTTGTAACCTGGCATTACGGTACTTGCATGTTTTTAAAAAGGCAAGAGCTTCATGATCTGTCCTCGCGTAAATATTTATTGCCCCCCGTAAAAACGTGTCCAATCTCTTTAATGCCCATACTAATGCAACCATTTCTTTCTCAGAGGTACAGTTCTACTTACAAAACACACGACTTCTTCTTCACCCTCGTCATTTAATTGCGATAGTGCCGCGGCGCACGCAAAATCCGAAGAGTCGGTGGAAAGTATGTAAGGCCGTTTCGGATCTGCGTATTTTAAAATAATGTTTTCATCAAAAATTTCTTTTATATTGTTAAAAGCTCTTTGTTGCACTGCGGTCCAATAAAAAAATGAACCCTTTTTAAGCAGCTCAATCAAAGGTTTTGTGTGGTGCTAATAATTTTTTACGAATTTAGTGTAAAAATTGACAAACCCCAAAAAACTCTGTAACTCCTTTACATTACGGGGTCTTTTAAAATTTTTTATGGTTTTTATTTTCTCGGGATCCGGCCTAATTCCGTGTGCTGATATAAAATGGCCTAGAAATTCGATTTCCTCACACATAAAGTTTGATTTTCTAAAATTTAATCTTAGATTATGGGCTAAGAGTCTTTCATAAAGCGCAGCTAAGTGCGACAGGTGTGTTTCGAAATTTTTTGATTTTATCACCATGTCGTCCACAAACAATACTAAAAATTCGTCAAAATCTGACGTTGTTTGATCTAGTCCTCTAATTAGGGCTGATCCGCTAGTTTTTATCCCAGAGGATACCACGTTATAAAAGCCGTATATTTTTTGCACCACTCCGCGAGCTTTACCTGCCAGTAACTACACGTGAAGTCTGAGGTACTTGTTATCGGCTTTCCCGCGCATCTTTGCAATACCTCCTCAACGCCCGGTGGCCCCTCGTAATCATCAATAAGCCGCGCGTTCAGTTTTCGAGCGTCTAAACATAATCGTACAGAACCGTCCTTTTTTTTAACTACGGCTACTGGGTTAATATACGGGCTGGTCGAGCGCCTAATGATTCCTAATTCCAACATTCGGTTTATTTCCTTTTTTACCTGCTCGCGATATGCTAGTGGTATAGGATAGGGCTTAGTATAGAAGGGTGTATCGTCCTTCAAAATTAGTTCGTGCTCATAGTTAGCAAACCGGGTTTTTTTTCAAACACTTTTCTATATTTTACAAGTAATTCTTTTAATTTCGTTTTTTGTGATTCATTTAGATTTTCACATAAATTTACTTTATCGTCGATTTCTTGTACTGAGATATCGTACGATTCTTCGCGGGATTCCGTACCTTTTCCATCGTCCTCGTCGAAGTGATTCCTGAGATCTACCTCATTTTCGAGGTACTCATTTGCATGCTCGATGCACAGAGACGTATATTCTTTCGACGCGAACCGCCTATCTGTGTAACCGATAACACCGTCTTTCTGATTTACTTGAAATAATAAGTTTTGATTTACCGTGTCAATTAGCATTTTTAACGCTTTTATTGAGTCATACCCGATGATACACGGTTTTACCAATTTTGGCACTACTAAAATTATTAATTTTGGCTCTAATCCTCCGATAGTTATAGTTAGCAGTATTTGGAACTTTAATCTCGCCGATTTTGCCCCCGTCACGCCTTTAATGACTTTTTCACTTATAGGTAGTGTAGGGCATTCTTTAAGTTTATCAATATTTGCGTAATAAAATTCTTCTGAAATCGCCGTGACTTCACTCCCCGTGTCGATTAACGCTTTTACTTCGTTTCCGTATACGCTTATGCTTATTTCCGGACAACACGTGGTTTCGGCATTTTCTCCAGCGGGTTCTATATCGTATAATAATGTTTCCCGCGGGTCTTCTATTATAGAAGCTACATTTAATTGCTCAGTTGCGCCCCGTCTATTTTTTACTTCTAGATCCGAATTACGTGACGCAACTAATCCCCGTTTCCCGGGGTTTGAACCTCGCTTATATCTATATCTAACACGTTTATGTCCGATTGATCTTTCTTATCTCTCCACTTATTGGTCTGGTTGTTTTCCCATTTTTTAGGATTTTTATACGTATTATTCCCGGTTCTTTGACTTTCGGTTGGTTTCACATTTTGCATGGCACTTATATTTTTCGTTTGCCAAGGTTTTTTACCTTCCGTATTTGCAACAGGAGCCGCATTTTTCGTTTCTACCGTGTTAACGGGCACACGGTCGCCTTTTGTGTGCTGATCATCGCTGTCGTATTCTGCTAGTATTTTCAATAGACTATTTTTATCTTTTACCCTTTGCCCTCCTATAACTAACCTGATACTCCTCTCAAAATGCTCGCCGATTTTTAATATTAGGTCTTCCTTGGGTAATTCGAGTTCAAGTTCTTTCGTTAATCCCAGGATATAAATCGCATAATTTACGCGATTCATGGACGCCGAAGCATACCACTGCCCGAACTCTACTTTTCTTTTCGCCACTCGTCGCATGTTCGAATTCCAGTACCTCTCTTTGAATTTGTTTAAAAAATCGTCGTAATCTTTTATCTGGCCCTCCTGCAGGTACCACCAGTTATGTGCATCGTCTATTAGTGCCTGCGAAATTACACATAGTGTTTCATCGGCATCAGGCCGTATTAATGTAAAATAGTTTTCTAACTCAAATATAAATTTCATCGGTCTTTCGAAGGTAATCCCTTAAATTTAGGTATATTTAATTTTATTTTTCTCGATGCTTCACTTCCGCTGATCCCTGCCGAACTGGTACGCCCCGCATTGTGTTTATTGATCGAATTTTCGAGTTTTTTAACCGCCTGTTCGTTTTTCTCATATACCTCATCTAATCGCGCGATTAAGTATTTTTTCAATTCTCCCCCGCTATCACTATCTTCAAATTGTTTACTCAACTTCTCGTAATTTGAATATAACTCTGTATTTTCCGTTATTAAATTATCATTTTCCGTTTCCAGTATTTCGACACGATTTTCTAAGGCTTTCACGGCCGTTTCTAGTTTCGCGCCCCGCTGCGTTTCTGCGGTGCTCGCGGCTTGGGTTTTTTTTTTAACTAGTCTGACAGTGCGTTTATGCGTGCAACTAAATCGGTATTTATTGCTTCAATACGTGAAGTAGTTAAAGGAGGTGACTCTAGTCCATCCGGAGTTTTAACTAAATTAGTAATTTTACTTTCTAATTCGTCCTGTCTCTCATCTAGGCATTTTAATTCCTCGGACACGGCCTTTTCCCAATCGCGGTGCTTACGTTGCTCATCATCGAGACTATCCACGGGAGCTGTCGTCTCGATGTCTGCCATAAACGCCGCCGATAACCTTTTATTTTGCGGCATTTTGTATATTTTTTTTTATAAGAAAAAATATTAATAAAAAAAAATACTTGTAAAATATTTTATTTTTATAAATGATATATTTTTTATTAATATAAATATCCGCCAGAAATTATAATTTTAATGACCTATTTTTTAATCTATCATTTAAATTTTCGCTCGTTTTGCAAAAAATGGATTGAACTTTCCCTTCATTAAATTTATTCAATTTTTAAAGAATTTATACGGCGCGTGAGCTCAATGATCTTATCATCTTCTTCCTGCTGTATTTTTTCGAATTTCCCGAATTTTGTTATAATTTTCCCTGTAACTACTCCCAGATGACAACTCAATTTTTCGGTTTTTATCGTTAATTTGTTCACAACTTGTATCGCCTCATATAACGACTTCCATAGATTTTGCATGTCTTGACGCTGATGTGCAATTTTATTCTTTAAATTATCATTCTCTGTTTTTAAACTTCGTACTTCATCGTCAAGACTTAATATCGTTCCCCATCTCTCCTCATCAATCTTAATTAACCGATTTATCAATCTTTGCGTGTCTGTAATACGCGAATGTATACGCGTTTCCGTGAACGTCCCGTCCCATTCCGGAATCATTTAAGGCTGTTTCTACGTGTTTTTTTCCTCGAGTCCCTGTTCTCGGGCGCCAATGTGACGGACTTAAGCCGTTCTTCTACTCCAACGTAGGAGAGTTCGTTTTCCAGTTGTGTTTTTGTTACACGCGGTTCGCGTACGAACCCGAAGAAGTGCGCGAGAAACAACCTTTTCCTGGATTCCCCTTGATAGTTACGCTCCTGCAGCCGCCGAGGTCGGAGCTGCAGAAGTGCAACTGTATTTTGGTTTTTGGTATGCCAACTCGAACCAGCAGGAGGCGCGTTAGCTCTCCGCCGGGCAAGCAGTCAAAACCCCGAGAAAGACACCAGCGCGCTTTTCTCGGGTAAAACCCTGAAGACGTAGTCTCGGGTAGCGCGTTGGCCGCCCCGAGCTATGCCTTTTATGGAATTCGTTAGCGCGTTTCCCCCTCCAGTGGCTACTGAATGACGTCCGGCGCACCCGAATAATAGGTGGAGGCAGGGAAAAATGAGTTATAATTATTAGTGTGAAACTTGTTTTTTTTTTATTGAGGGTAAAAGTACAATTAAAGAGGAGTGGAGTTACGATAGGGGGAAGCAAAATAGAGAGATTACACGCGGTAGATAGGCGAGGATTCGCCACATCACCGTGTGTTCACCACAAGAAGTGGCCCGAGTTCACCCTAGTATCCCGAGCGCGAGGCCTGCTCGCTGGCTAGCCACGGCTTGAGAGATCAGAGAAAACTCAGTGCTTCCTCGGCTGTGCGTCGCCGATATATACCCGAGCCCACTCTCTCCATCTCTCTCTCGCTCCCGTCCTCCTTCTCACGTTATTCGCGAATCCCCACTCTTCCAATATTCACGAATTCGTTGCTCATCGCTGAACACGCGTTCGTATGTCTGCGCGCTCGTGTGTGTATATGCACACGCGCGCGTTCTTAGCCATTACGTTGGCCCCGCCGTATCATCTTAGTTAACAAATATAAAACCGAATCATTTCTGCAATAATTAAATAATTAATTAAATGATTTCTTATAAAAAAAACTAACTTTTAATTAATACTACTTTTTATATCCTAAATGTACTAACCAATTTATTTTGCTTATAATAATTACTAATGTTAATATCATATTAACATTAAGAATAATAATTAATTGTACCGTTCTTGATAATAAGGGTATAGGTACAGGCCGTCTCAGGTTCTTTCGTAAAAATTCGATTTTCTAAAAAAAGCATATATAAATAATAAAAAAAATTAAAATTTTTCTATATTATCCACTTCTGTATAACTTATGGCAATGGCTCTAATCCAGCTTTTCAATCAGGAGTGTTACTATATCTGAATTTTGTGAAAAACCAGATTTTTGTGTTAAAAACGTTATTTTGGGAAAAAATGATGTTTTCAAAAATTTTCTAATTTTCAAAAATCATTATTTGTTTATACATAAACTTTTGTGTTTTTTAAAATTTTGATAATCTTCAAAAATTTATTTTGTGCCAAGTTTTCTAAGTTGACACAAAAAACTCAAATTTTTAATTTATAGTTTATTGTTGTTCAACAGCAATAATTTGTTAGAAAATCAACCCTCAAAATTGGAAAATTAGATATTTAAAATTTTTCTACAAATCCCAAAAATAAAAAAAAATCTAAAAAAATCCAGTTTTTCGAAATTATTGTTTATTAATAATTAACAAACAATGATTTTGCAAAAAAAATTCACTCCTGTGAAATAAAAGATGTTCATAAGACGCGGGGTTCCCTAACGGCCACCCATCCAAATACTGGCTCTTACGAATTCTGCTTACGAATTCTGGACGTCGAAAATAAATTTTCCAAAAAGCTCAAAATCAAATAAAAAAATTTATTTTTCGAAATAATTGTTTATTGGCTTTTAATAGATGATAAAAAAAAATTTTTGCAATAAACAACGAATTTGGTTCAAGGGGTTGGGTTCCTCAGCGGCCACGTATCCGGATATGTACGTTGCTTAACCTCGATGATCACGAAAAATAAATGCTCTAAAAGACTCAAAATTAAAAGAAAATTTTTATTTTTCAAAATAATTGTTTATTTACCCCCGATAAACAACCGAAAAATATAAAAAAGCAACTTTTGTAATAAACAACGAATTTGATTCACGGGGTTCTCTAGCGGCCACCCATCCGGCCACGCCTGGTGCTTAACCTCGCTTGTCGGCCGATCACTGGGGTAGTGAGCGAGCCGCAACTGCGTTTTTTTTCCTATATTATATCCACACACTTCTCTGTCCTGATTGATTTTGTATAATCGGTTTTATAAAATTTTTTAATTATTTTATCTTGATTATATTAGTATCTAAGGTTGCGAGTCAGAGCAAAATTGACTGAATTTAACGCTGTTTTTCGTGTACTTATCCAGCTGACACCTCGCAAACACTTTTACAATCTTTGGAGTGAATCGAGCTTTTTGCTCTATTCTCGCTCGCTTCGCACTCACGTATGCTCGACCTGCTTCAAACGTAAATTTTTTAAAAATGTTTGAAAATAAAAATTTCTAATTTTTCTTCTTTCGACTTATATTTTCAATAGTTTATTTTTTTTTAATTGTTTATTAATTGTTTGATCGACAATATTGGCAGCTAGATCTTCGATTAATCAATAGATTCTTAATAATCATTTTTTTTTGTAAATAGCTTCTCTAGTTTCTGTACCTCCGAAATACATTTAAATATTAATTTTAAACCACATAGTTAATTAGTTATTGTAAAATAAGTCAAAATCTGTAGTTGTTATGTCTGTCTAAAATCATACCATGATGCATACATATGTTATAGTATACTAGCATCAGACAAAGACAGGTTTATCTGTCAAGGCTGTAAAATTAGTAGAGCGAATAAAATCAGTAATAAAATAAGTAATAACAGCAAAACACCTAATTTTTCCAATAATGCTGGTGTACTAAACAGTACAGACACTACAGACAAATCAATTTTGGAGAGCCCTAGTAACAATAATAATTTGTTGAATAATGTCAGCGTTGGAAAAACAAACTCTTGATATTTCATCTCAGGCATTGAAGGTATAAATTATTGCACTCTGCCATCAAGCATGCTCGATTTATTTGACAAACAGTTTCTAATTCTTTCAACAGCAATGGACAAGCTTAAATCGGTTGTGGTGAAAAAACTTGGTGCTGTCAGTGACACTGCTACTTGACTACTGTGCCAGCAACGGAGTCGTTGTCTAACAAACGGACTGTTCAAGTTTTGTCACTTGAGAAAAAGATTGACGAGCACTCATCCACGCTGGCGGATCTGCACAATGATCGCATGTTGTTATTGCAAGAAAATAAAGTTTTAAAAGCGAGAATCAATAACTTAATAACTGTTGAGGTTGCTCATGTGATCCTCAGCACCGCTCTGCCTTCTTTCAGTAAGAATGATATTGTTAGTGTAAGGCAATCCGCTAGAACCACCAGGGCAGACACTGAGGGCCCTGCTAGACCGCCACCTTTGATTGTCCGTCTCACTAGTGCAGCTAAGAGGGAAGAGGTGATGCAAGCAAAGGCAACCTTTACCTGCTTTAATACGTGTGATATAGAGCCCTCGCGGTTGAGTGAGGGGCTTGCCAAAAACCTATGTCAAACTAATATTTTTATAAATGAAGTTCTAGAGTCAAGTGCTTAGGTCGAATTTAAAAGTTTGAAACTAACGGCCAAAAATCTTGGCTTTAAATTTATATGGCATAGGCGGAGCAAGTTCCTCGCTCGACTGCGAGAAGGCATGCAAGCACATGTATTTAAAACAATAGCAGACTTTCATACCATTGCAAATTTATATAATAGCGCCAACAACAACGACAATAGTAACAATAAAAATAGTAAAAACAACAATATTAAAATAATAAGGGCAACACCATTAATGACAATAATAAATCAGCATCACCACAGCACACTCATGACGATTGTACCGCAAACAATAACAAACACAATGTCAATAGCAACAAAGTTCAGACTATAGCGACAGGACATCCTAAATCTGTGTCACTAGATGTAGAGAAAACATGTGAAACGGACATGGGAGTGAATATGAGGGCGGGTTTTATCAATGCAAATTCTATTAGATATTGTATTGATCAAATCCGTGAACTTCTTAGCGAAGGCCAATCCTATCATCTATTCGGAGTGGCAGAAGCGTGGCTGGATGATGAGAAAGGCGATGATCTCATTCAAGTCAAGGGTTACTTGCTTGTGCGGCAGGATAGAAATGTACATGGAGGGGGGGTTGCACTTTATGTTCGGGACAGGTCAGAGTACTAGCTGAGTCAAACACTGATGGACCGGATAAACCGAATAAGTCCGAGTACATCATGTGTGAGATATAGTATGGTGCACAAGAGCCTGTATTTGTCGCGGATAGTCACAAGATTATTATGGGAAACTTGAATGCAGATTTATTGACTGACAGCGATAACGCGAAGTTTGTTCGGAAATTTGCGGCTGAACTGTCATATCAAATTGTCCAACACGGGGCCACACATCATACCAAATCGTCGCACACATGGATTGACGTGATACTTGTAGACAGTAATGACGTAATCACGGAACATTCAAACCGCGATGCAAGTTGACCTAGCAAACATAACATCATCGATGTTTCCATAAATCTACATGCACCTTCTCCATGCGAGGAACCTTTCTCGTATAGAGATTATAAGAGCATTGATCCATTAGAACTGCAGTCTTTTTATCGAGTTGTGATTGGTCTAGTCTAAATGCACGTGATGTAGACCTCGGAGACGGCGTTCCGTACCTTTCTCGCAGACTGTCACGAGCCTGGGTGTTATACTTGATTCTAAGCTCACGTGGCAACCTCACATTAACATGGTTACAAAGAAGATTAACAGCGAATTATATAACTTGAGGTTTTTTGGAAAGTATACCACCGAGGATCTGCACAAACATCTGGCCATGGCTCTAGTTTTTATGCACATTGATTATTGTTCTGTTGTCTATTTAGACGCGTCTCTTGAACAGCGTATTCGACTGCAAAGACTGCAAAATTCATGTGTGCGCTACGTTTTAGGTGCAAGGAGGGATGAGCACATCACCCCTTATAGGCTACAATTAGAGTGGACAAAAGTTGATACAAGGAACATGGTTTTCATAGTTCAATTAATATACAAAACACTAAATATGAAGGAACCAGAGTATTTGAAACCATTCTTCAAAAAGAATAAATCGAATCGGCCTGCAAGGGGTGATATAAGGGAGCTCTCTATTCCATACATGCGCACTGAAACTGGAAGAAGATCTTTCCAAGTACAGGGTGCGCATTTGTGGAACTCACTCCCTTTTGTGATACGCACGTTACCATCATAAAAAGCGTTTAAGATGGCGGTCAAACGATATTTCGCGAACATTGACTGATTGTGATGTCCTAAATTATTTAAATTATTTTAGTTAAGTTCTATGTTCGACATGTATGATTGTAATTTGTAGTAGTACGTAGATGAATAAGTGATTGGAACGGAATGAAAGAAATAATGTAAATAGTATATGTAAGTTTTAATTATTGACTTGATAAGATTCTTATAATCACTGGAGTGCAATGCCTAAAGGTACCTGTTGAACATATGTGATATTTATATTATGGTAACGAGCATTATGTAATATTATTATTTTTAAGAAAATCCTTGTATGACATTAATGTTTTTAATTTTGTATATACATATGCAAATAAAGTTTCTATCTATCTATCTATCTATCTCTCTCGAGTACCTCGCGTGGCTGGTATATGGCATCCCATGTACCTTTTCTACTCCGGATCAGGGTATTTGGCGATTAATTCACGACTTGTTACAATATTTATATAAAACAGAGAAATCAACGGGAAAAGAAAAACGAAGCGTCTGCACGGCGTCGCTTGGCAGCTGTACTTACTTACACTATTACATATATATATATATATATATATATATATATATATATATATATATATATATATATATATATATATATATATATATATATACATCTGCATCCTCCTTTTCGGCATATAAATGGGCATTGGGCCCAAGCGAAAGTCCTATTGCACTCATATAATACAAGAGTGATACTGTACCTTCATTAAATACGCTGTCAGCGATGTACACAGCCATTTCCACAATTTTGGAGCTACACGGAACGATTTTTGGAGTGATTTTCCACATGAGTTGATTGTAGTTTTCGTTGTTGTTTTGCGTGAAACCACCGACACATCGTTGTAATAATTTTTTATTTCTAAGATGTGTATAAATCGGATGCAAAGCCTGACATCCTGTGGTAATGGCTAATAATCATGCTTAAAAGATCTCCTCTTGCATTTTTTCGCAGAGTCACTAAAAATACTTTTGTTCGTCTCAGCTGTTTTAGGATTAAAAACATTTTTTCTCTTCTTTGATCTCGACTTACGCATCTTAAAAGTTGCTTTCTTTTCTCTACTACACTTCATTTTCACGGAGAAATCACAACAGAACGTATAAACGAGCGCGCGACTTTACTGCTTGGCTTGGCTGTTTAGACTGACTACTCATCAATATTTGCCAGTTTGGGAATAGAAACCTTTGAATTTAGCTCGCAAGTATAACGAGAACACTACTACACTGTCACTCAATGTATCTGAATACAATAGGAAGGTGAATAGAGTAGCGTTATAGGTAGGCAGCTGCCGCTTAAGTCTCTGCCCCGCCTACTTTCAAACGCTCCGAGGTGTCTTTACAAATGTGCGTGTATCTTCGAGAATATTTGTCGGATCTACATGCAAAATATATGTATATTATAAAAATGAAATAAAAAAATCGATTTTTTGAAAATCCTGAATGCGTATAATTCCTTAAGTCGTCTTTCCGGTTCGCCACAGATATATATATATATATATATATATATATATACAAGAGTGATACTATACCTTCATTAAATACGTCATTAGTATATATATATATATATATATATATATATATATATATATATATATATGTGTGTTTGTGTGTGTGCGTGTGTGTGTGTGAGCACTCTTGCACCGATGCTGTGGCCTGATACAAGTTTTTCTCACTTCACAGGCATAACCCTGGGCAAATACGTGATTTGATTTGGTAGGATAATATAAAAGTATGTAAAAGAAACTGTAAGATACTTTCCATGCCAAAAAGATGTAGAACATACAGAAATAATTTACCTTATCGATTTCGGGTAATCGCAAAATAGAAAAGTCGTTAAAAAAACAAGTTAATGAATCTTTAAATATTTTCTTACTTTCAAATCTTCATTAAATAATGAAAAAAGTGAGCCCTGTTTGATAAACAATGAAAGTGCCATTCTCGAGATATAAGCGATTAAAATAAAATTTCAAAGATACATAACCTCAAATATCTCGAAATATAAATGTTGTTGTGATCTGGGAAAAAAACTCGTATAAGAAATAGTATAAAGCTACCGTTGCGGTAAGTTTCAGATCAGATGCTGCCGATTTACTTCAGTTATCGTGGTTGACTGTAAATCGATTTTATTACAAAAATATTTTTTTCCCTTCAAAGGAAAAAGATGATGTCTCAAAAAATTTACAGAATATTCTTCTTCAAATTCATAATCATCTCAATTTTTAAAAAAAAATTTTCCTTTTATATTTTACAGATATAACCATTTGAAAAAAAATACGATTTTGTGTATAACAGAACAAGGGAAACAGCTTATTCAAAATTTCGGATCGTCAAAGATAGGAAATCCCGTATGGAAAAAGCTTTTTGAAGTTGAGTGTTATTTCGAACCCTCAACTGAATTTACATATTGTACAAGTCTAATAACCCATCAATTTTTAGTTGAGGTATCAAAAACCTGAAAAACTGAAACTAAAAAATCGAAAAACCGCTAAAATACAAAAACGCAAAAAAAACAAAAAAAAATTTTTTTAACCTTCGTCCTTAAAAAGATCACGCCCCCACGCACGCACACACACAACCATACAGACATTTTCTAAAAATAGTGTATTTTGATTCCGAATGTCTCAAAACATGTTTCTATACTGTTTTTAGAACTCTGACTCAGCATCTTGTATCACCGATTTAGCGTCATTATAATTCTGATTTAAGACAATTTGTACGTCAATTAGATTAGAGTTCTGTAAAACTTGTTTGTAATTTCTAATTAAAATGAATAAATTTATTATCTATCAAACTACATTCTCGCCACTTTACTTGAATTTCCCGCGGTGACCATAAATCTTCGGTGTCCAGCAGCAGTTCAAGAAGACCAGCAGAGAACGGGTCATGCTCCGCTACGCGCCACCGCCCACGGAAAACGAGATGACCAGAAGGGAAAACACAAAGGTAAGCCGCATGAATCTGTTACAAACTTTTTGATGTTTCTACCTGCTGTTTGCTGTAAATGTCGCTACGCGTTTAAACCGTTTGCCGCCCATCCTAGGTAGAGTGATCCCTCAACCGATAAGTACCTGAATAGGGCCGATTATTACTCGTCAGTAGCTCTGTGCGGCAACCCGGACGTAACAGTTGGTACAGCATGTCTTGTATACGGCGATGTCTATTTTACCGACGGAACGATAATTGCGTATTTACTTTTATGAAGAAAATATTTTGTCTTGACAATATAAACAGTGGATCAAGAAGTATATTATCGTATTACAAATTGATTAAATCAGGGAAGTATTATAGTTTTATAAGTAATTTGACCATTAGAAAGAGTTGATTTCTTTGTGTCTTATTTTCATTTTCAGCAAAACCTGCATATGAAATCATCGGACTAAAAGTAAACAATACCTTTTTTTAGAGAAATGTTGAATGTGAAGGCACGTTACCAATTGTCTGGTTAATGACACAATTCTGAAAGGTATGTGGAAGACCGACCACAAGGTAAGTGAATATGAAGTAAATTGAATAATATTTAATTCGATTGATTAAGAAGCAATCTGTGCCCCGCGCGTTTTTACTTCGTTATCTTCGTTTAAGATAGAAAAACAATGTGTGGCCAGGACCTGTATAGGACTGCCGAACCTGAATCCCCAAAACAAAAAATAAAATCATTTAATTAAGGTTTAATCAATAAAACCTTAACAAACATTCTGTTTATAATATGCTTTTTATATTGATTAATTATTTTGTATATCTAAGTATTTTTGAAAATTGGAAAGATTCAACGTGAATTAATAAAATAAAATAGATGTAAAATGTATTTTATTTCTTGGATTAAAGATAATAATGATAATAATAAATCTAACTAATCAATAGTGAACGTATATATATATAGTGAAATTTTGTAGATCTATTTATATATATATATATATATATATATATATATATATATATATAAATAGATCTACAAAATTTCGCTCTATATTTTAAAATATAAAATAATTAAATAATTTAATCATTGCTCCTTTTGCAGGATTATACATCAAATTGATATATATTTGCTAGAACGTATATACGTATAGGGAAGTGAAAGGTACTTATAAAACGCGTTTACCGATTCCAAATAATATCGGAATCTTTTGAAAATTTTATAATATTTATATAAAGTCAAAGGATATAGTAAGTCGATTTGAAATATTTTACTGGCATCTGTATATCGACTTCTGTATTTTCAATAATTACTTGAAGAAAAATAAGTTTTTTAGAAAAAGTTATACATAGTGTACACTTTAAATTTGTGTGAGTTTGGAATATTTTTCATGCTAAATAATGCGACTCCTTTATAATAAAGATATTGATTTTTAGCAAAATCAGAGCTAGAATGCTGATGAAATACAAATCGACGTATATCATAAATTGCCGATAGTTTTTACTTTTAATTTGCATACACAAAAGTTATTGAATAATCACTTATTTATCAAAGAAAGATGAACAAATTAAATAACAAATTAATCAATATTCATTGAAATACTCGTTTTTAGAATGCCTTAGACTGCTTATGAAATTCAATTACAGTATTATTATCTTTTTTTTATTTAATATTCTTTAATTTTAATGCCTAATCTCCAGTTTTAGTCGACATTTCAGAGACCAATGACGTGGTCTTTTGGAAATATAAATTACACACTTTTTCTTTTCTATTATGATTCTATAATAAAGCGCCCTTTAATCAAAAGTTTAAAAAAATTATTATTTTTTTTATATTTTATTTCATCAATTTATTTTATTTATTTTTGTTTTAATTATTTTAACAACTACTTTTAAATTAAAATTTAAAAATGTAATAATTAAAATGTTTAAAAATGTTGCAACTTAAGATTATGATACACGTATAATCATAGAAATTTCATTTGATGGTTAAATAAATGTTTAACTATAAAACAAATATATAAATTCATACATCGTATGAAATAGTCATTTTATTTTCAAACAAAAAATAATGATATTAAACTAAATAACTCTTAAATTCACTCTCAAACCCCCACAGGCGTGCAACTAAACACCAGAGCCAATGATTTCACGTATTGATTGAAAATATATGATAGCTTATCATCATCTAATTATATTTAAACATGCTTCCAAGTTTAACATCTTTAGCCACATACTCGCTTAGCGCACTGTATTGAATGTTATTAGATAATTTGTTGTTAATGGACAATATTTATATTCTAGTATACTAATAATATCCCAATAATAATATTGCATGATGTTTGACCTTTTGGTAATTTCTAAACAAATGTAAAAGAGAAAAATAAACGATTATATGAACTTAAATACTACGACTAAATAATGAATAATATTTATAATATTGAGCATAGACAGAGCGAATTTCCAGGAAGATAGAAGCTGGGTTTTGTAGTAAGAACATATCCTTTTTCCTTGATAGTTTATTAACTCTAACAATATACACAATTATAATTTAAATAGAAAAGCGCCGCCATTACACCAAGCCTAACAATATACACAACTATAAGTTAAATAAAAAAGCGCCGCCATTACACTCAGCCTATGATTAACGCGGTACCTAAACGAACTACTTACTAAGTACATGGAAGTGTCCGGCTGGCTTCACGACAAGATGATCACCGAGCGCGTATGCACTGGAAGGAGCCCCTCACGTGCGATCGGTTTCGCGACGGGGCGAACACCGATATCGCATGCTCTCTCATTTTAGCCTGAAGCGAAATCACCCTGAAAACTCAAGACGCCCGTGGGAACAGCCCGACGGCGTCGCTGAGTCACCGTCCTCTCGCTGATTATACAATCACGCACTAAACTCCAATGCACTTGATTGCAACGCTGAACATACACTCCCGACAATGAACACGCACTCGCAACACGGAAACCGCACTCAACACCGCTACACGCACTTAACACGGAACACGCACCTCATATATATATATATATATATATATATATATATATATATATATATATATATATATATATATATATATATATATATTACTAGCGTCCCCCGTCGCGACTTCGCCCGCGATTTGAGTGTCTGGAATTCATTTGTTAATAGAATTCATTCAATCATATAATTATGATTTTCTGTTTCATTTGTAATAATAAATCAATAAAAAAGGTCTTAGTCTAAAACATCTCTGTAAACTACGTTAGCGACGTTGCCTTTTGGAGCACATATTACCAGATTACTGGCGAAGCCTACCCTAGAACATCCCACATAAAACTGTCCGTGAGAGAAACAGTTTTCTATCAAGTCGATGCCAGCCATTTTCAATGACTGCCCTTGAAATTTGTTGATGGTCATGGCAAAGCACAACTTGATTGGAAACTGTATTCTCTTAAACTCAAACGGATAGTCTGATGGGATTAGAGGTATTCGCGGAATAAGAACTGATTCCCCGCGAGCACTTCCAGTGATTATTGTAGCTTCTATAACATTTTTACGAAGAGTTTTTATTTGTAGTCTAGTTCCGTTACACAATTTAGGAGGACAAAGATTTCTCAGCAACATTATAGGCGCTCCAACTTTGAGGTTCAATCTATAAGGTGGAAACCCGGGTGGAATCAAACTATTTAAAAATTCAACAGGGTAGTGGACAGCATCATCGGTTTCAATAACAGAATCAAATGATTTATATTCAGCAATCTGTTCTTCAAAAGCATTCAAGAGTAGCTCATGGATGGTAGCTGCTTTATCATTTTTTGGCGTTAAAATAGCTCGCTCGCACAACCAATCTATGGGTTTATCTTTTATATTATCCACATCAGGATATATCTTGGAAATAAGTTTTGATAATGTGATGACTACCGTACATAAATTTGATGGAATAACAATCTCATCTTCTACGAACGGAAAAGTTCCGTTGCCTATTTGAAGTAGTGTTTCTGCGAAAATTCCGGCAGATTCATCATTATTTAAATAAACTCTCATATTTGTGTGCAGAGAAAGTTTTTGAATATGAGGCCATAAATATGACTTCTTTATGCAAGAATTCACTTCATCCGCACGTGTACCTCTAGGTACAACAGGCAATGTTTGCCGGAAATTTCCAGCTAATAGAATAGTGAGTCCCCCCATCAATCTATCATTTCCCCTTATATCTTGCAATGTTCTATTGAGAGCCTCAAATCCACCTTTATGGGCCATTGTGCATTCATCCCAAACTATTAACTTACACTCTTTCAAAACTTGTGCCATATTAGACTGTTTTGAAATGTTACAAATTGGTGTCTGGAGTTTATTTAAGTTCAAAGGTAATTTAAAAGTAGAATGAGCCGTTTTACCTCCTTGCAGCAATGTAGCTGCAATTCCTGAAGAAGCAACAGCTAAGGCTATACGGTTGTGTTTTCTTATTTTCGAAAGTAAAAGATTAATGAGGAATGTTTTACCGGTTCCTCCAGAAGCATCAAGGAAAAACATTTGACTGATACTTTTCTCGACGCTTTCTAAAATTATTCTGTAAACGTGAGACTGTTTAACGTTCAGTAAAATTTCGCTATCAGTTATAATTTTTTCCAGAGCATTCGTATCCTAACTGATTTCTCGAATATAGTCTCTGTTTTGTAGAGATAACTCATCTCTAGATGGCTGAGGCAGACCATATTGCTGCAGACATTGACCACCCATTGACAACAAACTATCTTCCAGACAAACTAAGCATTTATTATAAACTTTATTCAACATTGAGTTGATGATCCCATCTTGTAAGTGAGCTTCCATTTCACGCCGAATATCTTCTGAAAGATGATCTTTGTACTTTTCCCAAAGACTTGAAGCATCAGATACATAACAAAATAATAACATAACCGCAAACAAATTTCGCAATCTGAGTGGAGAGTCACAAAGTACTGCTTCTTCCAAAGTTGCATCCCAGTGCTTTTCGTCTTCTAATAAACCTATGGCTTTACTCGCTGCCTGAAATGTAGGTTGTACAATGCCATCAACAGTTTTCAATTCCAAAAAAGATTTTGGATCTCGAACTTCGTGACGCAAAAGGCGTAGATAATAACACTCAGAGATATTAGGGTGGATGGTATATACTCTACCTAGAGCCGTATCTTTCTTTACTTCAGGCCAGCCACTGACATCATCCCCGCGTTTTCTTCTTTCAAATTTATTTTTCTTCCATGTGTAATAAGATGGAACTTCAACGTAAAGAAGCGTTCTTGCAAAACTATCTACCTGGCATAATTCAAAAAATGCAAGAAGTGTAGTTTTAGGAGGATGATTTATGATATTCCTTAAGCGATTAGAATCTTTCTGATCGAAGTAGACACGTTGACCATTTTCTAAATGAACAGCGAGGTGAAAGACTGTTGGAAATCTTTCATGAATAGGGAAACTTAAGATTCTCCATACTGCCTCGGAACTACTGATATATCGACCACTTTCATAAATTTTAACTTCGTCTTTTTTATCTTCTATAGCGAATACAGCCTGATAACTGCCTTTGGTGATATATTTACAAACATACTTTATCGATTTAACAGAGTTGCAGTATTCCACATTGATATGAGCTTCAAAAATCCGCGAAAGAACAGGATTGTATGGTACGACCCAGCGGTTATCAATGGTGATGCCATTGATTTCAACAATAAAACCACCATCTTCCGGTTTCCTACGTCGATATTTTGGGTATCCATCATCTCCTGTTTGAGTTTCTTGCAGAAATTCTTTAGGAAATTTTTTGCTGCAACAACCTTCTTTCATGCAAGGCGACCTGTTTTTTAAGCTACCGCAAGGTCCGTGGATCATGTTGGCCTTGACGATTTCATAAAGAAGAGGATCTTCGGCTGGGTCTGGTATTTCTGCGCTAATAACATCATCTATCTGATCTGGAGTGAAACGTAGTTTAAGCCACAATAAAATATGTATGTGAGGTAAACCTCGCTTCTGCCATTCAACAGAATACATGTAACATTTCATTTTTCCAAGTAATTCACCCTTCGTTAATAATGCTATAAGTGATTTCACTTTCAAGTTGAAGACCCTAGCTATGATATCATGCCGGTCGTAAGACTTTTGGCCATGTAGTAATGCTTCTGTAATGTCGCTCCATCGGGGATTACACGTAAATGTTATAAATAAGTCCGGACGACCAAAATTGCGGACGTACGTCATAGCATCCTGGGCCTTTTCATGCATATACCGTGGTGATCCAGTAAAAGACGATGGAAGCACTACCATCTGACCTAGTTCGGCGACATCGGTATCTTGTCTTCCAATAGCATCTTTTAGGTGCATATAATTGTCTACTCTAAGTTGCGCCTGGTTGTTCCGAATAAAGTTTAATCGTTCTGTTTCAATTTTCGCGTACATATCTACTAAGAATTGATTAAAGAGAGATCGACAGTACAGTGAATGGTTGATCTCTGTTTCTCGGATCATGATGCGGTATGAATAGAAATTCATGGCAGATACTGTTTTTTTAAGAGGTAAATTTGTTTTTGGATCGATCTGATAAACATCTACAGAGTAACCGTCCTCACCCCGGCAAAACAGTAAAGGATACTGTAAGGCATCATACGAACGATGCACCTCATTTATTTCTTGTAACTTATCATCATGACTTTGTAATACAATATCCCTTTTTTCAAACTGCTGCCCAACTATGACCAATGCAACTTCACTTGCTGCTGGAGCATTATATCGGCCACGATGAGCATTGGCTGGTTTCCTATCAGCATGAATTACAACTTCGAAGTTTTTACAATTTTGAGGTATTTTTTCGAGAGTAGTCTTCAAATCCTTTATGTAGAAGTTATAACGATGCAACATCGTCTGCAGTTGTTTTACCAGATCCTGGCGTACGTCAGGGATGTGACCAGATCTTATACGTACCTCTCTTTCATCCTCTCCAACAAAATAAATCTGTAGAAATTGAGGATTTTGTTGGGGCAAAGGTTGTAGACCACCAATTAAATGATACACTTGACCTTGTACTTTGAAAGTAGGCATAAAGCCATGTTCCTTGATTTGTTTGGTTCCGAAAGATGTCATTTGGAAACAGCTCTTATATTTTCTAATCCTATCCATGAAATGTACATGGTCCCGGTGAGAGCCCATGATCAAACTGAAAAGTGGTTCGGGAAGACGCAAAGTAGGTGGCAGTTGCACTTTGCCGGCACTGCAGCACATTCCGGGTGGCTCAGTTTTATACTTTAAAGCGCCACAGTGTTTGCATTTGTGACTCATTGTGCCGATGGATACAGTTTTATCGGTTTCATATGATATCTCTGGATCGTATTTCATTCCGGAAAGAGCTTTAATCTTCCATGGAAGTAAGCGCCTTTCTGAGCGTAATCCTGGACGGCTTTGTTCATAAACACTAACAGCGGCTCTATGAACTTCCGGATGATTTGGCTGGTAAGAAGAAGCAGCGGCTCTATGAACTTCCGGATGATTTTGCTCGTAAGAAGAAGCAGCGGCTCTATGAGCTTCCGGATGATTGCTGGTAAGAAGAAGCAGCGGCTCTATGAGCTTCCGGATGATTTTGCTGATAAGAAGAAGCAGCGACTCTATAAACTTCCGGATGATTCATCTGATATTTTTTAGCGTCTCTTTTGAGTTGATTTTTCCTTACGTTATTTGTGAATCTTGCACGACGTTTCTTATTACGCTTAGCAGAACTGGATATTGGATCAGAAATTTCCATACGCTTTGCGGGACTCGGTATTTTATCAGAAATATTTTGAACAGTTGTAGCGTCATTGCAAGGTAAATAAACATCAAAATGTCCGTTTGATAAGTCTAATGTGAAACGAAGTCTCTTAATGGGACTTCCTTCTACACCGAGTCTTTCATACAGATGTCCATTGCGATATACCTCAAAAGTGAAACCAAATATTTGTGCAGCAGCTACTAACTCGCATAAACTTCCATAAGTGGAATGTTTTAATATATCGATCGAGTATTCCTCAGAATTTCTATAATTATTTCCTATATCATCATGAGACATGATCGAAAAATATTGCCAATTGTTAACAATATGATCTACAATCTGAATACGAATCTCCCGAGACAAAACTTGAGTGTCGTACAGATGAAAAGATATTGCATTGAAGAGGCAAGCACCATCCGCCAACCTGGGAACTACTTTATATGGTGCCATAACGCCATTTATGCTCAATATTTCCACAATCATCGTGACAATGCAGGAAAACCGTGATATTACTCACAATAGGCTAGAGTTCTCAGACTCCTAATGCCTTTTCAAGGCTTCATCGCCTCTATATATAATGAGACTCGATTATTCCTCTGTGGTTGAAGCTTAGCGTAGCCATCTAGCGGCTCTTTATCGGTATTACATACTTTAAAATTCATGAGAGATATCAACACTGCACGTTCCCTTCGTATTATCATTTCGAAAGTTACGACACGGAGACAGTCTCGTTCTGTTATACTAAAATTTTTTTCTCTGCAAAAATTTTTTTCTCTGCAAAAATTTTTTTCTCTGCAAAAATTTTTTTCTCTGCAAACATTTTTTTCTCTGCAAAAATTTTTTTCTCTGCGAAAAATTTTTCTTTGCGAAAATGTTTTTCTCTGCAAAAATTTTTTTCTCTGCAAAAATTTTTTTTTCTGCGAAAATTTTTTTCTCTGCGAAAATTTAGTAAGAAATAGAAGAAGCGTTTCAACCGTTTGCACGCACGGAGGGTGTGATTTTTTCGAATTGTTTTTTTCCTAATGTCGTGCCAGATATGATGCCGCAAGAACCATCCTGAAATCTCTTTCCCCGCAGAAATATAGTGAAAAAACGAAAAATGCATATTCAACGCATTTCACCTCCTGGGGGTGAAATTCCGAAAAATCCAGAAATTGCTTTTTTCCTGATGTTATTCCAGACTTTTTGCCGCGAGAACCGTCTCGAAATCTCCTTTTCCCGCAGAAATATAGTAAAAAATCGAAAAAACACATTTTAACCCTTTCCATCCCTTGGGGGTGGAATTTCAAAATTTCAAAAAAAGAATTTCAAAGGGTGGTTTTGGCTGGGCATTGATGAATCAGTCAGTCAGGACAAGTATTTTTATATATAGAGAAGATATCACCTCCATCTGTCTCCTGCGCACCTGGCGGTAGGGGTCGCTGCGCTATCTTCTTGATCTCGAGAAGCACGTGGTAGCCAGTAGCGCTTTGGAGCTCGTACTGGTCGGATCGGAGCTCTAATCGAGGACGGTGTATCTACTGGCTACCACGTGCTCCTCGAGATCAAGAAGATAGCGCAGCGACCCCTACCGCCAGATGCGCAGGAGACAGATGGAGGTGATATAACGCTACTTTATGCGACCCCAGCACTAGACGCGTCGTCCTTTGGACGAATGTACATTAACGGCTCAAGAAGGTCGAGCCACCCGCCATGACCAATGTTTTAATTCATGGTTTCAATCGAGGACAGCGGAGTGAGTTTTACGATTGACCGTAAGAAGGTTCCTGTTGCAGTCTTTATTATAACTACTCTAACCAGTCCATCCAATCCAGGGTGTACTTTCGTATCTCGACCTATTAGCCACTTTGCTGGTGGATACCATTTGTCTCTGACTACCACCAGTTGTCCCACGGCAAAGTTTTCGGTGGTACCGCGCCACTTTGATCTTTTTTTGCAGATGATGCAGATATTGCCGTTACCATCTCTTCCAATAGTTATTTTGCATACGCTGTAAAAGTTGGTAGCGGGTGAGTTGATTCACTGGTAGATTAGGTGGCTCGATGTCCGGCACTAGCATAGAAGTTCCTCCGGGCATTAGTTACGCTGGCGTCAAAGCTTGCAGATCCTCTGAATGGTTGCTCTTCGGCCATAACGGCCGAGAATTAAGGCAAGCCTCAATCTGCGCTAATACTGTGGAGAGCTCTTCGAAAGTTAGGGTGTGCTCTCCTATAACTCGGAGTAAATGGTGTTTAGATGATTTCACTCCGGCCTGTCATAACCCACCAAGTGTGAAGCATTGGGAGGGATGAATGCTCATGTAGTACCTTCATTGGCGAATGTAGCTGCAATTTTGTTGTAGAAATTCGAAGCACTCTTGAACATTGCAGCTAGATCCTTTGCAGCTCCTTGGAAACTAGTAGCGTTGTCGCTGTAAATTTCCCGGCAACCACCGCGACGTACCGCAACGCTAGCACGTCGGCATCATATACACTTCCTGATATGGTGTTTCACCAATCCTGCTCCTCCGATGACCCATACTTGACTTCGAAGGATGCTTAAAGTGAGAGATGGTCCTCTATGGAGGGCATAAGGTGATCATGTTATACAAATAAACTGCTTAAGTGTGAATCTTTGGGCAGGATTGGTGGATGTTTTGATGTGAAGGCAAGGTTTGAGTGTCTCAAACGCCCTCCCAGTCGTAGAACACCATTCGCATCTATGAAAGAGCTGAGTCATTGGAGAGCACCACGGCGTGGCATTTGACGCCCAGCGCGCATCGACGCAATCTCGGATTCCTGCGCTAGTTTGAGAATTAAAATGCGAGCCATCGTCAATTCCGTAGTTGACAGGAATGACGTTTTCAATTGTTTATTTGCCTTTTTCAGCCGACAATTATCGGCGAACCTTAAGCAATACGCGGTGCTTCTTATCAGTATGGTTAAACTAGAGAAACAGTTCAAGAAAATCATCCTTCTTTAAAGGTGCATCAGTATCGGAAGTTAGAGCAGCGAACGCTTGTGTAGTACTATTTTAAAACCCGTAAATCATCGGAGAATCTGTCAAGAATGCTGGCGAGAGTGAGAGCCAATCAGGCCCATGCCACCAGAGTCGTGAATCTTTCAGATTGGCCGGACTTATTCTTCGTGTGGCCAAATCTGCTAGATTCTGACCTGTGGGTACATGGCGCAATACTGCTAGGAAGCTCGATCCGAATGAAGGAAACCCGATTAGCTACAAAGGTTTTCCAGGAGCTGGGATGTTGTCCCAACCAGTACAGTACCACCTGACTGTCTGTCCAAGTGTAAATCGGTAGATTCTTTATGAACTATAACTGGCGTAGGTGAAATATAAGTCGTACTATAAGCGCAGCTCCACATAGCTCCAGATTTAGCATGGAAATGGTTTTTAATATAGATACCCGGTTTTCGACATGAGCAATATCGTTTGGTATGTGCCACTTTCTTGGAGTACTCGAAGATACACCACCGCTGCGTAGGCGCGCTTCGCAGCATCGGAAAATCCGTGAATCTCATACCGGGTATTTACCGTGGGTCCAAACCAACGCTCGATTGGAAGCTCTGAAAGTACTGGCCACAACTTGCAGTAATCAATCCACCTTTGAGCAATTTCAGGTGGCAGATCGTCGTCCCAGTCGGTCTTTAGAATGCATAAATCCTGCATGAGGATATTCGCGGTGACTGTGACTGGAGCTACCCAACCTAAAGGGTCAAAATCTCTAGCTATCATTGAAAATACGGAGCGCATGGTGTGTATTTCAGTCAAGGATGCCAATGGAGGGGCCCTCAAGATGAAACAGTCCTCCTTCGGACTCCACAGTAGTCCTAAGATTTTGACGTACTCTTCCAACTGAAATGGTATCGATGGGTTCTCATTCGAAGTAGCTTGAAGATCATGCGGGATGAGAGCTGGATGGTTGGCTGCCCACTTATCAAGCTCGATTCTACCAGCGTCGAGTAGGCCGATCAGCTGATTTTGTATTTCACACGTTATTTGTATGGTCTCTGATCCAGAAAAGATGTCGTCCACAAATGTATTTTCGCGAAGCCACTGTACTGCCAAAGGAAACTTGTTCCTCTCATATTCGACCAATTTCGTTAGTTCCCGATGTGCAAGATATGGAGCACAAGCGGTTTCATATGTTACAGTTTTTAATCGGTACTCACATGGCGAAGCGCTAGTCATTGGTGCCCATAGAATACGCTGAAAGTCGCGATCTGATGGGTGAACGAGGACTTGTCTGAACATCTTAACTATGTCAGTCTTAAAAACAAAACGATGACGCCACCAATCTGTCAAACTCAGCGTGAGGTCCTTTTGCAATGGCGGTCCCGGTATAAGTATTTGTTTAAGCAATCCTGCTGCCTAATACGACGAGAAGTGTCAAATACTATACGTAATTTTTCTTGTTTTGGTGTAGACTGCATAACAGCATGATGCGGTAGATACCAAGCATAAGGGTTGTTGATCTCCGACTCGGGAACTCTTTCCATGTGTCCAAGGGACTCGTAAGCTACCATGAAATCCTGATATAAACTTGCCAACTTAGGATCGCGGGCAAAACGCCTTTCCAGTGATGAAAGTGATCTCATGGCCATCTGTCGTGTCTCTGCTGCCTTAGCTGGTGGTATGGATTTCAGAGGAAGGCGTACCACGTAACGCCCTTCAGGAGTTCTGGAATGTGTCTCCTGAAAGTAGCTCTCACATTGTTGATCTTCCGAACTCAATTGGCGTACACCGGTCGGTACTTCTTCCCAGAATTTTTTAATAGATGTTAAAGGGTCTGTCTTACTCTCGCAGAACCTACAGGTTATCCCGGTTGTTAACTTCGTCTCCGCCCGCCGCAAGGGGATACCATCTGCTGAGTCTGAAACGATCCACCCAAGAGCTGTATCTTGGGCTATGACTTGACTTCGAGAATAACGGCGTAAACCTGGGCGTAACACTTGCCCGTACACAGCGGCTCCTAAAATGAGGCTGATACCGGCTAGCCGATAGAATGCTGGGTCGGCTAGAGTGAGACCAGCGAATTCGTTGATGTCGAGCTCAGTCATCTCACTTGATGGCAGCGGATTTGTAAATGGAGGTAAGATTAAAATGTAGTAAAACGGCTAAAGCTGTAGGTCACGTCAGGATGCCTGAAATAAAAAAATCGAAATGGTCTATTAAACTAGATAAGATTCTACATCGAATGAACCACTTTCTTATGAAAATATTGTAAATAGGCAAAATGTCAGTGTTTTGAAAGAAAAAATGTATTTCGTCTAAAAAAACGTGCGTTTTTTGCATGGCAAATTTGCATTTTTTTAAATATCAAAAAGATAGTGGGTCAATCGATGCAAAAATATGCCTCGAACACTGTCTCAAAATTCCAAGCTGATCGGTTAATTAGCTTTCAAGCTAGAACTGCAGCCGTTTTTAAAAATGCAGTTTTCAGAAAAACGCGTTTAAAGTTTTGATTACTGATGTTTACGTTATAAAATTAAATTTTCCATACTTACAGTTATTCTGCTATTCCAGAGCCATACAATTCGCTTTTCTCTTGCTCAGAAAATGATTGTTGCACAGCGTCAGCTTTCCTACGAGCTGTCTGAGACTCCTTTGTAGTTTCGTTGTGCCATTTCTCAGCTAGCTCTATGCGCTTCATGTCGAGCATCCGGCCATATTCCCATGCAGCTGAGCCAATTATTACACCCATAGTTCTAAAAGTTCTAAGTATTGACCTTAGGCCGTCGTTAAATATCCCAACAGCATAGAAATTGCCCAATTCAATAGTTTTTAGACCGCTGTGGAGGTGTTTTGGAGCAAAATGCCACAGCAAGCCATTATATCTTTCGTTGTTATTTTGAGTATTGCTCCCCTTGCATCTGTTCAATAACTCGGCTCTTAATAAATCCGTATAAATGGGATGTAATTCTGTTAAAACAGCTGGGTCTAAAGGAAGATAATCATGCTAAAACTTCGTCGCGTCAAAACCCTCAGCTTCCGCTCGATACTTGCACCAGCTATCCGCGCCAGGCGGGCAATTTTGATGTTGTGGCTTCTTATTTGTTGATGCCATGTGAAAGTAGGTGGCCCAAATCTCCTTATACATTTTATCTTATCTTTTACATTATCTTGGTGCCTTAGTATCGCTAAACCATAATATTTTTGGAGCTTATTTATTAATTTGTCGGTTAATTTTACGGTGTCTTTGCTTCATTCGTTTAACCTTTGACTTCCTTTTTTTCATTTCCGCAGCGCGTTCCCATTCTCTTCTTTACATGCAAATAACATTCTAGTTTTTCAACAGGCACATCGTATGGGTTTAAATCTAAAACATCTTTAAACGTAGTACTATGTCCGACACCGATGTAGCGCGTATACTTTACGTTATATTTTTCGAGCGAGTGAGCAAACATTTCTTTCACGCCGTTGACTTTCATTTTTGCAGCTGATCCATCGTGATTATCTTGGCAATCATTATGATTTGAGAGCTATACTTCATAGCCTTCTGGATCTTTTTCTTGTTTTTTTGTCCAGGTCTCACATGCTTTACAACAACTAGATTTCACTGACGTATCGAGGATCTTCTCACTGTATTTTCCGTCGTGAGTCGTCACGCCATATGTCGAAGTATGTCCTCGTTTCTTTCACGTGCCGTCTCCAGAAACTGTTATATTCATACCCGATCATTCTTTTTCAAGCGTTTTTTCGTTTTCTTGCGCTGCAGCCATTTTTACGGAATGCTGATACATCGCTTCGGCATCTGTCCAAACATTTTCGAAGCATCCTTCAAAAGTATTCGGATAAAATGCTTTTGTCAAATCCATCAGGCCACAAACAGATTTAATCATTCTCTTAAAATTCCTAGAAGTCGCAACACAAGCACTATACGTCGATTAATTTCATAGGCTTTTCCAATTTTAGGGCCAGGCGCGATATATTATTCCAGATGCATTATTCCGCTAGATAATAATACATGTGTAAATATTATATATGATATATATCATACTCATGTAAATATACCTAAGAATAAAATAATCTTAAGTCAAATAACAAGGTGAATAAGGTAATCCAATTTGGTCGTAGTTTAGTGGTATAAACAATACCTTCAATGTGACTCCCCTAGAGAAAACTGAATAATATGGGTAGACGCGCGCGGTAAATGAACTTCTGGGATAATCGCAAGCAATACGACTAGCCTTCAGCTAGCTCTTTTACAGCTCGCGCATGCGCGGGACTGTGGGAGCCCCGCTCCCCACCCCACGCATCATCGGACAGCATCTCCAAGAGAGGTTCATATATTATCATTATCCATGATTTGCGGATCAAGGATCATGCGGAAAAATAGTCTTTGTGGAAAATGTTCTCAAATACATTGACGCGATGAGCGATATGCGGTTCGAGTACTCTTGTACTATACCAAATGGTAACCGACTTATAAAGAATTTGGCGAAAATATTGAATTTCAGGAGGGTTTACCAAACAGCGAAGACTGCGCCGCAGATCTGCAACCAAAACTCTTGATTCTAGATGATTTAATGCGCGAGTCATCGAGTGCTGCAGGGGTCAATTTGTTTGTCAAAGGCAGTCATAATAATAATACAAGCGTTAGAACAAGCGTTTTTATCTCCCAGAATCTCTTTCATCGCGGGCAGTGTGAAATCTCCCTGAACTCGAATTACATAGATATTTTTAAAAATCGTCGAGATCGCGCACATATACAACATTTGGCCCGACAACTCTGTCCGAAAGATCCAAAGTTTATTCCGACGCTGCATCTCATCCGCTTTACTATTTGAAACTGAATATTTGAAACAAGACATACCTGAAATTTATTTAGAAGTGAATCTATCGTTCCTTTGGAGGTGTAAATAAATTATAAGACTCGATCGATCTCTAGGAACTAAACTATGTGCCGAATTTAGATCACTAAAAACTTATAATGACGGACACACATATGTGCTTGTTGGCATTGACCTGATTTCAAGGTACGCATAGGTTGAAGCTCTTTTCGATAAGACATCTAAAACCGTTGCTGAAGTACTCGAATGAATTTTATCGCGAAACACTGCTAAACATCCCATATATTTTTAAATCGATTAGAGAAAAGAATTTATGGGTCGTGAAGTTTAACATTTATTAAAGAAAATGATCATTATTTTCCGCACACTGCAAGATCCTGACTTTGAGGCAGCTGTTGCTGAATGGTTTATTAGATCTTTAAAGGCACGTTCATGGCGCTACTTTACTCATCTACACGCAAAACGGTACATTGATGTCTTGAAAGGTATTGTACGATTATACAATAATTCATGACACACCGGTATAAGAATGGTACAATTTAATGTAAATTTATACAATGCCGGTAAAGTCCGTCAAAAGGTGGGGGGTCTCTAAGGCCGGTTTATGACCCAAATTAGATTTGAGCCAAAAGGTTAATTTATTAAAGAAAATGATCATTATTTTCCGCACACTGCGAGATCCTGACTTTGAGGCAGCTGTTGCTGAATGGTTTATTAGATCTTTAAAGGCACGTTCATGGCGCTACTTTACTCATCTACACGCAAAACGGTACATTGATGTATTGGAAGGTATTGTACAATTATACAATAATTCATGACACACCGGTATAAGAATGGTACAATTTAATGTAAATTTATACAATGCCGGTAAAGTCCGTCAAAAGGTGGGGGGTCTCTAAGGCCGGTTTAAGACCCAAATTAGATTTGAGCCAAAAGGTTATGTTATATTGATTATTATAAAAGTTGATCAAATAAATAAGCCGTCTGTTTATATAACTTGTGCGTCTTCTACTTACAAATTGTGTTTTCGCTAATTCTCGCCAGTAAAATATAAAATTCTAATAAAATTAAATTAAAATATGAATCTAAAGTAAAAAAAAAACTAAAGCTTTTTTAGAGTTTGAAAACATAATAAACATAATGAATATGTTAATTACACAATTCTTTTTATAAAAAATGACTATAAAAACTAACAATATGAAATACAAAAAACAATAAAATATTATAACCTCTTTGAAATAATAACAAAAATGTCGGAAAAACAGGGAGAAACCATAAATAGACAACCTTAATTTCGTGTCTGATTTGGAATTTTAATATAATGTTTTTAATTTACGTAAAATATTTTCGATTTTTGAAAATTTCTAGATATATGAAATACTCAATTAACAGGCATAATGCATTTCTTACACATAAGAATTATATACGTAATTGTTGTGCACAATTTAGCATTGGTCAAATATATCTATATATAACGCTATGCCAATTAACATAAAAAGTATATTAAAAACATAATAGTATGTTTTTTATTAATCATTATCCATTATTATTATTATTATTATTATTATTATTATTATTATTATTATTATTATTATTATTATTATTATTATAAATTCATATAATATTTCAAAATTTACTATTAAATTTGTTATTTAATATGTAATATTATATTTATTCCCCACTCAGCCTTAATGGCCACTTTATTGACCTCTAAAGTGGGACAAAAGTAGCGTATTATTCCCGCAAATTTTTTTTCGCAAATACTCATTTTCGCTACCGAAAATAAAAGGTAGCGAAAATGAGTATTTTCTCTACCAATAAAAGGTAGCGAAAAAAAGTATTTTCGTCTTTTTTATTCACGTGTTATAAAAAAAACATTAAAAGATTATATATAACCTATTGAGATTAATTTAAAAAAAACGGAGGAATAACCTCAATCCAAGTGACAAAAAAGTGTTTGAAACCATAAAAAACGTAAATAATATGTTAGCTGCAGACTTATTTTTGGAATAAATAGGTACAACAATATTAAAAGAAAATAAATTACTATACAAAAACGTTCAAATATTTGTGGAAGCGTTAAAAAATTGATGGAAACCTATATTTTATACGTGATTTGGAATTTTAATATAATATAAATTTTCTGTGCTTGTTTGCGGATGATGTAAAAATCCCCTCAAAGCCATTACAATCTGATTTCAGAACTTGTAAAATATATGTCGATGCGTGCCATATGATATCTCCAGATACAGGTGTATATTTTTCGTATTACGGTAATTTCATTACACACGAGGCTTATGCAAATGCGTATTGCCTGTTGGTATGTGATTTATTTAATGACTTATCGGCCAGTCATAATACTCATTGGAATTTAATCAAAAGAGGTAGTGCGATAATTGATGTAAGATTTGATGATCCACTAGATATCGTTGTAAATTGTAGAATTTATGCTGAGTGCGACAATATATTGGAAATTGACTCGTCACGACTAGTTCTTGTTGATTATAGTGGTTGAGGATATATGGCGCAATTGTTATCCTAGAAGTTCGTACCTCAAGACATCAGAGCATCAGTCGTCACGCGGCAGCCGAAGAGTAGAAATGGATCTAGTAATTGATTTACAGTGCTTCAAGGATAACAAAAATCATGTGGTGCCTAACGAAGTTGCTATTTTTGCTTTGCATATATAAAGACTTTGGCGCATTAGGTTGTGTCCCCGATTTGTAACTCGAGATTTTCACGGAAAGATATCTCGAGACAAAACAATTGGCTGACATTGCATCATGGATTGGACTAGTACAAAGGAGATACTTCAATAAAGAGCGAGTATAAAAGTTTACAAGAAATGTGTAAGAATGATGGTAAGATTTACGTGTGGGGTGAAGAAAAGGCATAATTATTCAGTAAAGTGAAGAAAAGCTATTTCAGACTCGGATCAGGTATTTTCAGTACTCATCCTTCCTAGAAATAACTCATTTTCTCTTATTGATTATAATTTCTCTAGTTGCACAATGTACTGTTTTGCAACTCAGGCATGAAATAGGTTTTTTTTCATGCCTAAAAATAGCGTAGAAAATCGCTCATTTCGAGCGTGTTTGTAAAAAGTGTGAAAAAATATTCATTTAACAGGTAAGAAAGTGAGGCGGGGAAAAGTGACTTTTTTACGCTTCTCAAAAATTGCGAAAAAATGTTGAAACTAAGCTCAGGACCCATTTATCCAGATTTAACCTTCGTTCAGGCTAGTCACAAGTACGTAACTGCGCATGTGCGAGTTTCGATTAAAGTCGAAATAAGAAAAGGTGCAAATATTTGAACTGTAAGATTATAACTGAAAATTAAAAATACAACAGCTTTCAACTGCGTTATGCACGTCTCGAAAAACGCGATCACCTACCTAATTTTCATGCATAAAAAATAAAGGCTCTATCATGCTTTTGTTGAAAAAATACGGTGTGTAACACGGGAAGAAAAGCTATTTCAGACTCGGGTGAGGTATTTTCAGCACTCGCTTTTGACTCACCCTTGTTAAAAATAGCTAATTTTCTCCCCTAGTTGCACAATGTACTATTTTCTTTAAATTTTTCATACATCTGATGCGTTTAAAAATAAACTACTAAAAAAATATGTACGACCCACATGTCTTGTCTATCTTACGATTACGTTAAGTATACTAAAACAATCGAAGGTGCTAACATCGAATACAACAAATTGGTAAAAAAACAACATTTGAACCTATTTAAGGAGACCTAACCACCTATGTGTGAGTATATATGTGTGTGTGCATGGGCACATACGTGCGTGAGTGCGTGCATGCGTGCGTGCGTGTGTGTGTGGATATGTTTGTGTGTGTATGAAATATTACTGTAAAAAAATCTGAGTACCCTCCCTCAGTTCTCATATGTCCGATTTTTTTCAAGAATATTTTTTTTCATAGAAGAATTTATTTTATAATTTAAAACTTTTAAAATGTTGAAAAAAAGTTCTTAAAAATCTATACAAATTTTTTCTTTATTTTTGTGGAAAATCTTGATGATATGGCTGCCTGAAGTTGTCCCTACTCCAAACTCTCTGACACGATTATTTAACTTTGGAGCGTCTGAAACAAAAAATTCGTCAATCAGCGATGCCTGCTCCATATATTAATCCTTCAGCTTCATCGTACTGTTTGTTTTCTTCCATTCGAGCGTTTCTGGCTTTGCTCCTTAGAAGCAGGTATACACAGCAGATGTACGCTTGACGCGCCAAGTGTACGCCCAGCGCGCTCGAGACCCATCCATTGTTTCGCATTTTTCGACCTGTTCTCGAACTTTCTCATCGAAATTTTGTGTTCTATAGCATTTCTACATGTATTTACTACAAAAATCTGTGGTTTTTGAAAAATCAGTTTTTCGAAAAAAAATGGTAGACTGACCCCTTAATTCGTGGTTGTGATCCATAATGCCACTAAAACGTTTTAAACTGCGTGTGTCACTTTGGTTGTACAACAATAAATTTCATTATAGGATTATAACAGTACTAAGTGAGGTGTTAACCATTTATACAGGTAGTTACAATTTGAGCCGTCACAACAATAGCAAACCTGCCTTGTTTATTCAGTGAAATCATAGAACGCGTTTCTAAGATTATTTAGCTACACAAGCATGAATTTTATTTAAAAGTTAAGTTATTTTAGAATAATATAATAGTACTGGAGGAGAGTATTTTACAGGAGGCAGTGACACTTTAGTTGTCACACCAATAACAAACCTGCCTTGACTAGTACTGGGAGCATACACAATCTGGAACTTCAGGTTGGCATCTGAGATCGTCAATAACAAAGCTGACTTTGACTACTTACAAGTTTTCTGGTATCCAAATACGAAGTCTAATACCCGTAATACGTTCTGATGGGTCCTTATTCTCGAGACATGAGGTAACTTACTCGAAATATTCGTTATTTTAATGAAAAAAGATACCACTTCTTCTAACCATAACTCTACAAGCTTTTATTATTGACAAATGACTCTATATAGAATAAAAAATAGGTAAAAAGACCTTTAATTTAAGCTCTGTTACGTATAAAAATATTAATCTGATCAAAAATTATTTTCAATTGAAAGTGGTGATTGAAATTGCATGAATATTCGAAGAATTCTTTTAAATTCGTTGATTTTCCATTTATTTTCAGTGACCATCTTCAATTGCTAATAACTTTTGATCAGCTTAATATTTTTATACGTAACAAAACTTAAATAAAAGCTCTTTTTGGATACTTTTTATTGTATTTTCGGTTATTTATCCATAATAAAAACTCTTAGAGTTATGGTTAGAAGAAGAGGAATCTTTTTTCATTAAAATAACGAATATTAATTTAATTTAACGAGTAAATTACTTCATATCTCGAGACCAAGGGCCGAAATTCGTTTCCCGGATGGTGTGCCCCCTCCTTGTCAGTGGGATCGTAGACCGCATAGACTGGATCATTTGTAGTCAAGGTCAGGTTTCTTGTGACGATCCCAGATGCCTCAATAATTACTCCTCATTTATTTATTTTTAACTAAAATAGCTATGAGGCAATTAGTAGATAAATAAACTGGAAGGAAATTACAACTACTTTATGAAAAAGTACATATTTTTAACATGGTTAACGTATATAACAAAAAAATGTATTTGCGGTTTTAATTTTTTTTAAATTGAAATTTTTATTTGTCCTTCACAAAAATAGCTTTACAGTGGTTGTTACATATATAAATTAAAAGGAAATTACGCCTACAATAAAAAAACATACATACTTTTAATATATTTAATATATAAAATGACATTTTTTTTTATTTTTACAAAATGAACGGTTTTTCTGAAGTTAATATTTTCATTAAAAATCGTACTTTTTATTATTCAGTCAGCTAATCAGTTTTCCAAAATCTAATCAGTTGTAAGTTGAGACATTCAATATTTGTGCAAAATTTCAGGTCTTGATATGCTTCCCTTGAAGAGTTATGGTGAACAACAAATTTGGTTACATACATACGCTCATACACGCACACACACATATATACACATACATACGTACATACATACATCCATACATACAGTCAGACGTTTTCTTAAAACTGATTTTTCTGACTCAGAAACCTCAAAAACATCGAAATTTATCAAAATCTCTGAGGCGTAAAATAACGTAGAATAACATAAAATAACGTGAAGCTACGTGAAATAGGATAGAAATAACAAAGAATTCTGAAAAATTAGCCAAACTAATGTAGAATAACAGAGATATGCAGAAGACCTTGATTCATAGACTTAAAATAACATATAATATCGGAAAATCACGTTCGATAACGATATATCACGTAATAACGTAATATAGCGCATGAAGAATGTAAAAATAACGCAAAGTACATAAAAATAGGCAAAAATAACGTAGAATAATATCAATTATCGTAAAATAATGTTTATAATATAGAGAGATATAGCGGTAAAAAATACTTTACAATTTTGTCTACTTTTTCAAATGTAATTTTTTTCATGAGAAAAGTTTTGTAATTGATAATGAATAATTTCTTTTCGCAAAATGCACCTAAAATAACCTACGTAAGACCCCCCCTTAAATTAAAACTCTTTTCACCATTTATTAATTACTTTTTGGGTAGTTTTTCTAGCATAAAAGAGGTACCATTTTTTAATAAAATGATGGGCATTTGGGGTCTAGTACGAATTGACAACAAAGGCCCATTCAACGAAACTATGGAAGCTAGGATTCATTTTTTGTTTTCTTGTGTATCAGAAAACATCTCCCAAAGTTTCATCGACATCCGTATTCCAAAGGTCGTGGACTCTCCTTGTAACCCTGCTGAAAATCATCACGTGCTGAAACATGTACAGAGGCACGTGCAAATTCATGTGCAGAATCACGTATCAAAGCATGTGTCAAATCACGCATTGCAGTGCATATAAAAGCATGGGCCAAATCATGTGCAGGAGCATGTAAAAAGGCACGTGACGAAATGAACCCATTTAATCACGTGTTTCGAACGTGCTTCAGCATGTGCTCTAGCATGTGCTTCCGTACGAGAGAAAATAAATATAAAATGTAAATAAGTTGGCTTGACCGGGGATCGAACCAGCGACCTTACAGTTAGTAAACGCTTACCCTGACCACTCTGCTAATCAGACTCTTAAATCTCATTAACGTATATGCAATATATATGCCGTAATAGTAATCATATATTATTGTTATATGATATATGAAAAATTGATTTTGATGAGACTACAACAACAAGTAACATTTTTTATTATTTAGCAATCAAGGGGATATGAAATACCAACACGATTTCTACCTTACCGGCTTTCTACGTTTTTTATTTAATCTTTGTGTTCGTACTTTATGATTGTAACTTTAAAATAGTTGTAATGTTCCACGAACAAATATTTTCATTATTGATATTCAAGAAATATTCTTTATACGTATTTTAAACGAATAATTAGTTTGTTTGGTAAAATATATTTAAATTTATTAAAAAAAAAACAAAGAAACAAAACCAACAAATAACATATTATGTAGAATTTATTTTTACCTAAAAATATATAACCAATTGTTTTTAATTTTTCGGTGGTTTAGGTGCGCTTAAGATTTTTCAGTACACTTTTTGGGGGATGTGAATGGCAGGAGAAGATATCTATGTTATCAACTCAATTTTTAATTTTTTAAATATTTTTAAAAAAACTTTATAGAAAGGACGATTTATCCGGATTTTTCTTTATCAATGAAGAATAACCGAAATTTTTTCAAGCAATTCCGTTTAATTAATTCAGATATCAAATATGGTTGTTTATAATAGGGAGATTAAAGTTTGTAGTGATAAAATTAATAGAATTACTAGAAAAATGTAAATATTGCCAAATTTTGTTCGTATTTATCTTATTTTTGCACACTATACCAACCACGCAAAAACAATACTTTCCTTACCCAAAATGTATATTACTAGTTATTTCTGTACGAAAATCTTGTCAAAACATTTCTCATTTTTTTTATTCATGTCGTCTATGTACACTAGGGTGGTCCAAAATTGTCAAAGCTTCAATTTACCTTCTTGTAAACCTTTCAAAAGTTGATAAATGTGACAAAAATAACACTCCTGCGAGGCTGGACGTTGAGATTTAAAGGTTCCTACCTATATTTCAAAGATTTTTAAGTGCATTTATGCACTTTTTTACAAATTTGGTAAAAAAATTATAAAAACTTTATAAATTAAGGCAAAAAAATTTTAGTAACTTACCATATCACTAAAATGGAAAGTCAACCACATCCGCTTCATCAAGAAAAATTTTCTTTTCTAAGTGAAGAGTCATATGCATCAAATCTTTGAACATTTTTCAAGACTTCATCTTTAATAATGCTGCGACCACTCAAATTAATGATCGTGTCATCAGCTTTTAACTCAAGTTATATACAAATCTCCATGATATAAACTACCGGAAGTAAATTACATCAATCTATAACATAAACCATTTAAAATGCTAGAAAAATTGCACAATATTGAGACTGGAATAGTTTCTATATTTATATATATATTCACGTTTGTCAATTTTTATGTAGATTCTATTCGGAAAAAAGATTAAAAAAAAATTTGGGTTTTAAAAAATCATCGAAAATTAGAGTCTTGAAAAATGTTCAAAGGTAACCTGTTTTTTGTTAAAATTTGACGCATATTGCTCTTCACATAGAAAAGAAAATTATTCTTGATGAATCGGATGTGGTTGACTTTCCATTTTAGTGATATGGTAAGTTACTAAAATTTTTTTGACTTGATTTATAAAGTTTTTATAATTCTTTTACCAAATTTATTAAAGAAAGTGCATAAATGCACTTAAAAAGCTTTGAATTCGAGGTGGGAACCGTTAAATCTCAACGTCTGAACTTATAAACTTTTTTATTAATATTCCGTACATAAAATCTTCAATCAACCTGGGCGATTTTGTCCAAGTGAGAAAGCAGCTAGTGGCTTCTCAGCCAATCAGATGGGAATTCGTATATTGGCAAAACTCCAGAACTTTTAACATGGGCGAAAAAGAAATTAATTTTTTTAAAAGAAAGGAACCCTTTTTATATGACTTTTCATGTTAGTATAGCCCTAAATAACGATAATATGCTCGAGTGTCTCATTTTTTTACACGCTAAAACAATGATGCATAAAAAGTAAAAAACGAATTTTGTTAAAAATAATTTTTTTTATATTATCTAAACTTTTATTTTAGTATATTTAGATACCTAGATAGTATGATATTGTAGGAATGTTGCCAGACGTTGCTCTAGTTGTCAAGAAACGTTGCTCTCGAACATCGTCATGTGTTAGCAACGTTCCAGAAATGTTGAAATGTGTACTTAGGTTGCAAAACATACGCAACCACAACGTTCTAATACGTTTCTAAAACGTCAACTTTGAAACGTGCTTGCAACGTTTCTAAAACGTTTCTGGAAACTCCTAAGTTTATTGAAGTGTCATATTTTAAGGATGTTCTCCGGTTGACAATTAGGTTAGAAAGTTAATTTTCGAAAGAATCATTATTAAATTGCAATATTTATAATGAAAACCCTTAAGTTTATAATATAAAGTATTAATATATTAGTAAGGAATATAAAATTTATGAGAAAACACTAAAAATCGAAGTACGGCGTTAACTTTTGCATATGCTGTACCATGATATAGATATACTAATAACACTGGAGCACAACTTTTAATAGATTATTTTAGATTGCAAACTAGTTTTTCAAATCGATGTAAAGAAAACCTGGTTTACAATAAATACAAATTTTCGTATTGTATGATCTCAAGATAGGGCTCCCATGTTACCCAAAGAACTGAAACTTTCAAGCTAAATTTCTCGATTTTGGGTACTGCCAGGGGGGTCGAAATTTCAACCACATATAAAACACACCTAAATTTACACATAATAAAAGTTTGAAAAGTTTTTAAAGAAAAAAATGAATGTCCTTAAGTTGTAGGTATACTTCTTAGTGCCGTTTTAGCAACGTTTTTTATTGCAAGGGCAACACATTGTGGCAAAGTTTCTACAACGTGTGATGTTATCTGAGTATACTTTTAAATAAGCATTAAGGTTGGGTTATAGCAAAATTGAAAACTTTTTTAATATTCCATCTTTTTTTTCAATCTTTGTACATATATTTGGCATCAAAAATAGAATTTTTAGAATTTTTTTAGCTATTGTTATTAAATATTTTAAGCGTTACTACAGATGACGCTATAATTTTTAATAAAATTGCACAATTTTGCTCAAGTCTTCTGCCCACTAGATTTCAAAACAGACCAACAAAAGAATTTGCATATTTTCTTCAAAGCGAAATGAAGACTGTAACATTCTTAGATTTTTTTATACTCGAATACTTGTTTTGAAATTACATGACTTTAATAACCATTTTAATTAACAAAAAAACACTATTTTTTATTATATATACATATGCTACGTTCTTTAAAACAAATATTTTCAAAATTGAAGATTGTTACTATGTTGTTATTATGTTTAAGAAATTATCCTGAAAGTTTCAGCTCGATCAGTTGAAACCTAATGCGTAGAAGACTTCTAGTGTACTGCAAAATGTAGTTTTGAGACAAGCACACTTTTGCAAGGAGAAAAGCTATATTCCAAAAATAATTCTTATTTATACTTTATATTAATCACTGAAATCATACTTTACCTTTTTTATTTAAAAATAACTCTATCTTAAGATGTAAGTTAATTATCAAGTATTTGTTTTTATCATATTATAAAGTATAATATGACATGATATCAAAAAATGTTTTAATTGGTGTAAATCTAAGGGATAAAAAAATAAATACATGAAATAAGCAGTGAAAACCTTTTTTAACCCTTTCGGGCATCATGTCCTTTTTAAAAGACACTAACTTTTTCATCTACAAAATCTATTTTAAATTGGATTTTTTATATTCAAGCTATGTTATTTGTCTAATCTATAATGTTATAATAAGTTAAAACTTTAGTTTTGATAACAAATTTTATAATAAAAAGTTGTAGCTTTAAAATGGAAACAATATTTGGAAATCTTGTGACGTAGTAATACCTTACTGTAATAAGAAATTATAGATAAAATAATAGGCAGTCGCACCTGCCAAGGAATAGGTAAATAATGAGGAACTTAGTGGGAAAATCAGGGAGTATCTCGCACGAAAGTCGAGCAATAAGTCCTACACGAGCCGAACTACACCCGAGCTAAAACCCATTTATTTATATATTATTTACGAAGAGCTTTTACGAGTTCGTTGAGGTACGAGGGAAAACAGGGCCGAGCACACATAGATACTTTGCGGAAACGATCGACGGCGATAACAACAGGGCATAGTACACCGTGCTTAGACGTTGCATTGCGTGCTGCACTACACACCACTGCAGCCACGGATTTTTCAAAAACTCAATAAAAAAAAAATTTATTAAGAAAGTGTTGCCCATGAATAATGTAAAAAATGTGTATTTTTTAGGTTATTTTTACAATGAAAATTCAGTAAAATTTTATTTTCGTTTATAATTATGTTTTTAAAAATTTTGAGTTCACAGTTCTGTGTGGTATAGGTGTTAGATATTACATATTTTTTTTCGAATACTATACTTGCATTCCCATACGCAAGGACAGTTCTGAAAAAATATCAATTTTCATTGAAAATTGCTTGTTTTTCCTACATATCTATGGGTATACTGTCTAAAAATTTATGAAAATTTACACAAAACTTTCTTTTTGGGTATTAAATATAACCACCAATTTAAAAAAATTTTATCATATAACAAGCAAATTTTTCGAAATTTACTATAGGACCAGCTTAATTTTATTATGCCATTATAAAAATATATTATCAGGTTCATTATGTATTTTACTTTGTATTTTATCTGAATCATGAACTAGATGTTTATAAACCGAAATACTGTACCGAAATAGAAAAATTATCCTTTTTCTCTAAGTCTAACCAAACATTGCGTCAAAATTTTAGATTAAATAAGTAGTAGGGGTAGAAGATACCGCAGGGGTCGTGGCCGTAGTTGATGTAAGAGGTCTATTTTAGGCCCAGCGCGGGAGAGGGCAACTGTCTGACGTTCTACTCGGGGGCTGCTGGAGAATCATCGTGGGGGTAGAAGATACCGCAATGGAAGATGGTGTGGGTGAGTGGGCTAGATTTTTTATGTACAGTTCGAGGACGGGTGATCGTAGAGGAGTTCCTGGTCGGGACTGCTGGAGCATTAGCGGTGAAGAGAGAAAGGGAGGCGGCAGATCAGAGAGTGTGTCAGCTTGTAGTGGAGAGCGAGAGAGTCGGTATATATATATATATATATATATATATATATATATATCTGCGCGGGCTAGCTCTTACCTCGAGTCCGGCGTAGATCACTTATTTCTTATCTCGCTCACTCTCCCTTTTCCTCTAGCTCTCTCTCTCTCTCTCTCTCTCTCAGTCTCCTTATCTGCCTTCACACTCTCAGGCGCGCCTTTTCACTCTCCGCACACGAGATACCGTCGTCGTGTTCCTTATCGGCTCTTTCGTAGCGGCAATATATATATATATATATAACGAGCCGCGGGCGGCGTACAGGGCTGCCCATCGCGGGCACCGCGCCCTAGAGTACGCCGAGGTGCCGGGACACCGGACGCGCGTGCGGCCCATCGCGAGGGCAACGCGTTCAGCAGCGAACGAGCTGGACGCGCACCGTCGCTTGGCCTGCGCGACTTTTATAACTTTGTAAATATTAATTGTTCAAATCATCATCGTTAATCCACTGTATATATTGTTAAATTATTAATCGCTAAAATACATTCTGTTTTGTTAATTAAATCGCGTACATCAATTTCCCCACGAACCGCCTGCTCCTCGACCGAGTTAGGCAAACGCGGAAAAGCCGTTCTATTGGCGCGTCGCGACAATTAGCTTTCCGCGCTTTCGCGCTCCTTACAGGTCGCGAAAATCCGTGCGTCGAGGCGACTCCGCACGGAGCTGAATCCACCGGGATTCAGCGTATTTTGTAACAGGATAGCCAGAGCAGTGGCAGCCAGACAGAAGCTCAGTGGCGGTGCGCCGCTGGCTCGATCCAGGTAGGGGCAGAGGCATACGCCAGCACGCGTTGCGTGTGGGCTGACTCCGCACGCCAACAGCTCGGCCGAAGGCTTTTTAGCCAAGGGGCAATTGTCATAAACAATTACCCCCTCTGTTACAGATGGCGCCCTTCCGATATTGTTTACGTATTTAAACAACAATTAACAGAAAATATTCAGCCAATTTTCAGAAGAGTTAATTAAATAAATATAAACTTAAAACGGACCGAAAAATTTTAATTAAACGTGTAAGCAGGCCAAGCACGCGTACGCGAATCGAGCGAAAAACCGAATTGTAAAAAAAGGGTGTGCGAGGTAGCTGAGCAGAGAGTGCGATTAAATAATAAACCACATAAAACTATTTTTTGCCCTGACTAAAATATCGAAAATAATTTATTAATAATTAATCAACAATTTTCGATTGTAACTAAGGAAAGGCCAAACAAAAGCGAAATAATTAATTAAGGCGAGTCAGGGCAAGAACAGCTAATCACGGCAGAGAAGTGTGTGTGGAATAGAATAGAGTAGCGCATCTGCGCAGTGGTCAGTACGATTAACCGGCTCAACAGCAAGTGTACGAAAAAAGGGCCGTACGTACACGACACAGGGGCCCCGCTCCTACAATAATTTTTTTTTTAATTTTCACATTTTCTGAATTTTTGAACTTTTAATAATTTTCTAGATTTTATTTCGAAAGATAAATATTTTCTTGTTTTTTTTTAAACTTTAAATTTTCAGATTTTTTGAAATTTTTTGGATTGTGGAAATTTATGAACATTTGGATTTTCGAATTCTCGGAAAATTTTTTGGATTAACTTTCGAGGAATTCGAATCCTTTTGGGATTTTTTTTATTAGACTTCAAATTTTCAAATTTTTGATTTTTTGAGATTTTTAAATTTTTGATTTTTTTGGTATTTTTGATTTTTTTGGAATTTTCAAATTTTTTATATTGTTGGAATTTTCGATTATTTTTGAGAATTTTCAAATTCTTGAATTTTTGAAATCTTCGAATTTTTGGATTTTTTCTATTTTTTTTTAAGTTCATGAATTTTTGAATTTTATATTTTTTAATTTTTGAGGACTTTTCGAGGTTTTTGAAGTTTTCAAATACTTTAAAATTTTTTTTTTGAGATATCCAGATTATCAGTGGTTTACATTTTTGACAATTTGAATTTCCAAAATCTACGAAATAATTTGAATTGACAGTTTTTTAATTTAAATTTTTTTTTCCTGAGCCAAAATCCTTTCTAAACGAAAACTGAACTCATTTTTCGTTTCGAAAACCGTTGCGTCAAAAGCCACACACATTTTTAACTTAGAAACCGAGACTTGAACCCGGTTACTCGAGGTCATCGGGTTAAGACAAAATTTGGAAAAAAATCGATTAAAGTCACCGGTTTGAAGCGAGATTCGAATCCGAATACTGGCATAGAAAGAAAGAGGAAACAGAAACCCGTGATTAGCTCAGGAAAATAGAATAAAGACGATCTTGCGAAACAGAACGCACCGAGAAAAGCGTAACAAAGATCAGTCTGACGATCTGCTCAACCGAGAAAAATTTAATTGCGAAATTTTTCTCGGGCCTTGAGTGTTTAATGGACTCGCACACACTTGCGAAAAAAACCAGCAATCTATAGAAGTTCAGTATGTCCAGCACAACGGAGATAGCTGTAGAGACATGGCTGACGGAACTGACTGGTCAGCAGCTACACGAGACGCTCTCGAAGTTGACAATGTCCACAGAGGGCAGCTATTTCGCACAAGCATATCGCTTACAGAAATGGCTGCTCGGCAACTACACAGCCAACAATTTTGTGGAAGAAGGCGATCAAGAGGGCAACACAATTAACGTCAGAGCGCGTCGCCGGCGGCAGTTCATTGACGAAACAATAGCGGCCGACATTGAAGAGGGCACGCAGACAGGCCAAGAAAACGCGCACAACCTGACAAAGCTGATCACGGACACGAACGTGCTCAGAAACCTGGAATTGTCGCTTCGGGGGCCTCCAGAGGTCAACGAAACAACACAGCCAACCAACGATACAGCAACAGCTGAACATACGGGGGAGTCGGTCGCACGGCCAAACGAACAGATGATCACGCTAGTGTCAGCACAAGGAACGGAATTCCAAATACCGCAAGATATCTCGTTCGTACTGGCAGAACTGCTCACACAGGTCAAGTTGCTACAACGACAAGTAGACACTCTGAAACGAGAGCAGATACTGTCCAGTACAAGGAACGAGGAAAACAGACGCCCAGGACATGTGAATTTCCAAGACACATTCACAGTGCACGGTGATACGCATCTGGACGATTCTCGAGCTACAACGGCGCCACCTTCATCGGCACGTAGCGCCTGGAAGGGGGCAGATAGTCGACAAACGACTATAAATGACGACCATCAGCTGCCGAGAGATCGACCAGATTTGCGTAGGAGTGGCAATCCTGGTAACACATCAAGCCCAAGATTCATACCAGGAAGTTTGGACGGGACGTCTAGCTTCGGTTCGAATAAGGATGTAGGCCAAATAGTATGGAAATGGAAAGCCAAGTTCTCTGGCAGTAAGAACCAGAGCATAGACGCATTCCTGGCACGAATCGAGGATTGCAACGCATTAAGCAACCTGACGGGCGATGAGCTTCTGGCAGCGCTGTCTGAACTTTTCACAGATAACGCGGCGACCTGGTATAGGAACAACCGGACGAAGTGGCGGACTTAGAATGACTTCACCACCTCAGCCAAGAGATGGTATGGCACAAGTCGTCAATACCAACAGAGGCTGTGGAACGAAGCCAATCTAAGGACACAAGGACCAGATGAACTGGTCCGAGACTGCCTCACGTGCCTCATTGGCACAATGAACAAATTCTCGCCGAGGCTCGAGTATAGCCAGGAATTGGACCTACTACACCGAAACATGCGGTCGGACCTACAGAAAATGGTCCGTAGGTGCGAGATCGCTAGCCTGGAAACACTGCTGGACGCCGCCTCAGATGCCGAGCAAACGTTGGAACGAGAAAAAAGCATACGTTTGCTCCCGCCTCCGGAAGCTTCTTTGCTACCGGAGATGGCGTATAAGCCCAATCAAGGAGTAAAGAAGCAGAAAGCGGAAGTATCCGCCATTTCGAAGGAAGAACCACAACCTTCGACGTCTGACATCACGGCAATGTTTGCCAAGATGTTAGACGAGAAGCTGAGCCAGTTTCGGCTAAACATGTCGGACAGAGGCGACGTCAACAGGAACGAAAAGGGCGGGGGGACCAGAACGGACCCCAAAGCGCCCGATAGAGGGGGAAAACCGATTGGGTCATCAGCCCGAACGGGATGGGGAGCCAAAAGATCGCAACCTCCTGGCACCCCGCCAGGAGGGAGTAAACCAAGGTTTGACCCCACGCAGCCGATGAAGTGCTATGGCTGCGGAGAGATAGGGTTCATGCGGAAGCATTGCCCTAAATGCTCGGGAAACGAGCAAGGGAGCGGCTAGAAAGGACCAAAGCCACTCCTAACGAGAAACCGGTCCCCGCAGAGACACTTCCCGTCGTAGCCGAGCCTGCGACGGAGGATGTGGACGTCCAAAAGAAGTCAGACGATTCTCGTCCAGAAGGAGAGATGACACTGGAGGAGCCTCTGAAAGAGCCTACGGTCACCGTAGCGGCTCAGGAAGTCGAAGCTACGGCGACGACAGAGAACCTGGACGCCCTACCACGGCCAAGTCAGCCGACTACCGAAGGAGAGGCAGGAGCGAAGACGTTCACCCGCTTCGATTCTTTGGTAGAAGAAGACGAGCTTGTGAGACCGTGGGGAATGAAGTATAACCCCGAAGACGAAACACGATGGTGGATGTCGATCGAAGTCACCGACTATAGGCTCCGAGCCCTATACGATCCTGGCGCATCCAGCACGGTCATGGGGGCGGTTGGACTGCAGATGGCCAGCGCACTGGGGCGAGAACTCTCCCTGAAGTGCACGGGACGGGTGAAACTACCAGACGGTACTTGCCGCCCACTGGTTGGCCATGTTATGCTCCCCATTACGGTGGCGGGCATAACAAGAGAAATACGAGTAGGCATAGTACCTCACTTGGACGATGTGTGTTACGTCGGCGTCAATTTCATCAAAGAATTCAGGGCCATGCTCGACCCTGATACCGACACGATGTACTTCAAGGATACGGAGGCTAAATTGTTATGCGAAGTAGCCAGCTTAAAGGTGAGAGTAGTCGCACCCTCGTCCGTTGGTATAGCTGATGCTACGGAGAATGAGCATAAAGAGCTGGAAGACCTTCTGGATAAGATGTTGGCTGGCCAAAGAGAGACGTGCGGATTGACATGTGATATAGAGCACAATATCGACGTCGGTTCCACGAGGCCGATCAAACAACGCTACTATCCCGTCTCTGAGAAAATCGAGCAGGAGATGCACCAACAGGTGAAGGAAATGTTGGAACAGCATATAATTGAACCATCTAACAGCGGATGGTCGAGCCCAGTGGTTATGGTGAAAAAGAAGAACGGGACGTACAGGTTCTGCGTCGACTATAGGAAGGTGAATGCCCATACGAAAACCGATGCATACCCACTACCGTATATGCAAGACATACTGCGGAAATTACGCAGGGCCAGGTATATATCGACGATAGACCTTAGAAGTGCGTATCACCACATACCATTGGGCGAATCTTCGAAACCCATGACGGCCTTTACAGTGCCCAGAAAAGGGCTGTTTCAATTTGTGAGGCTCCCGTATGGTTTATCCTACGCTGGAGCCACGTTCCAGAGATTGATCGATATGGTGATCGGTAGCGAGCTCGAACCATATGTGCTCGCTTACCTGGACGACATCATCATAATCTCTGAGACGTTTGAAGAGCACAAGCGCTTACTCAGGCTAGTGTTAGAGAGGTTGAAGGCTGCGGGGTTAGTGATCAATAGGGAGAAATGCGTTTTTTGTAAGCCAGAGGTCAGATACTTGGGAGTTTTAGTGAACCGGGATGGGATAAGGCCCGACCCAGAAAAAATTGAAGTAGTCCTGAACTATCCAGCTCCCAAAGATCTGAAACAGCTGAGACGATTCTTGGGAATGTCATCCTGGTACAGGAGGTTCATGAGAGATTATGCCACCGTGGCCGAGCCTCTAACCAGGTTACTTAAGAAGAATCAAAAGTATCAAAGGCTGGAAGACCAACAGTACGCATTCGAGAGATGAAAGCATTGATTGCCTCGGCACCAGTACTTCAGAGCCCTCTACCGGACGAGCAATTCGTTGTAAATACGGATGCGAGTGACACCGTGATCGGTGCGGTGCTCTTACAGGAAACGGAGGGGGCAAGAGGGTACTCGAGTTCGCCAGCCGAACCTTGAATTCAGCTGAGCGGAATTATAGCGTCCCGGAACGAGAGTGTCTAGCGGTAGTATGGGCCATAGACAAGTTCCGTCCGTACATTGAGGGCTACCATTTCAAGGTGGTCACCGACCACATGAGCTTGAAATGGTTATGCGACATGAAAAACCCCACAGTCCGTTTGTGCAGGTGGGCGTTGCGACTACAAGGGCAGAGTTTTGAGATAGTCCACAAAGAGGGAAAACACAATTATGTCCCTGATGCCCTATTCCGAATGTACGAAGAAGAGGGGGTAATGCTAAGTTCGCTCAGTTGGTCAGAGGGTACCAATGACCAATGGTACCTTAAAATGATGAAAGATACAGCTGTGCAACCGCATGAGAACCTGCGCTGGAAGATCGTGGGAGAGAAACTATACCACTATCGACCAGATGAAAGCGTCGAGAGTGTCATAGGGGACGATGACGCGTGGAAAATGGCCGTGCCAGCCGAACACAGGCGGGCCATATTGAGAGAAAACCACGACGATCCCACTGCTGGTCACCTCGGGCGAGATAAGACATTCGCCCGGATAGGCCAATATTATTATTGGCCGAACATGCACGCTGACGTACAGAAGTACGTCAAAGAATGCATGGTGTGCCAGCAGTGCAAAGGGTACAGAAGCCTCCCGTAGGAATGATGGGTAGGAGGGTCGTGGAAAGACCATGGCAGATAGTGGCTGGAGACATCACTAGCCCGCTACCACGTACCGCTACCACGAAATACGGCTACGAATACATTTTGATATTTCAGGATTTGTTTACCCGTTGGGTGGAGTGCATACCCATTCGGAAGGCCAACGCTCGGACGGTAATTAAGGAATTACACGAGCGAATCGTCATGAGATTTGGGACCCCCGAAACCTTCCATTCGGACAACGGCACCGAGTTGAAGAACAAAGCCGTTGACGAATACCTTTGGAAGCAGGGAGTGTACCACACCACGACTCCCCCATACTGCCCCAGAGCGAACCCCGTGGAGAGGGAGAACAGAACCCTGAAAACTATGATTGCGTCCAACGTTCAGGAGAACCACAAAGCCTGGGAAGAACATCTACCAGAGCTGGTTTTCGCAATGAACACGGCCAGTCACAGTTCAACAGGTTATAGCCCGGCCATGCTGAATTATGGGAGACAACCGACGCCACCTGGGACCACAAAGCGTACACGCGATGAGGAGGCCAGAAACTCCGTGCAAGAAGAACTGTTGCGAGCTTGGCACGTGAGAATGGAAAGGCTACACAAGTTGCACCAGCAGTCAGCGGTACGCTCAGAGACTGAGCGGGCCAGGCAGGCGAAGTACTATGACGCTAGGCGCAGAGAAGAAACATTTCTGCTCGACGACATCGTATGGAGAAAAAACAGGGTACTCTCGTCGGCGGCCCAGGGCATAATGGCGAAACTAGCGCCGAAATATGCCGGTCCATACATCGTGATCGGCGTCCTCGGCGCCAATTCATTTCGATTGTTCGGTCCGAGCGGGCAAATCGAGGAATTGGTCCAAGCCGAGGATATGAAGCCTTTCGCCCCAGGAGAAGATCCAGTAGAACCCGGGCAACAAGAAGAAAGAAGAGCACGAGAAGAGGAGGATCCGACGGAAATAACGGGCGATGCGACCCCAACGGCAGTAATCGGCAATACGACGCCGACCGACGATAGTGTACGAGGTGCGGCTCCAGCGGGGGCAACGCTGGCGGACGACGACGGCAACCAAAGAGCGAAGCCAAAGCACGGTCGTCCGCGTAAGGCAGTATATGTCGTCAAAACAGCGAAAGCCGCTAACAAGCCGAAGAAGGCGTCGCGCGAAATTGAACCGACCAAACGCCCGCGAGGTCGACCGAAGGGGTCTGTCAAGAATCGCAACCAGAACTTGCCGGCCCCTACCTCACCGCACCGCACGAGGAGCAAACGCGACATGCCCTATCAGGGCTAACATCAGAATTGTTCCCTTATTTCAGATGGAGGATACACAGGAGGTCATTGAAAAAATCGCCGCCGCCTTACTCAACCTGCAACTCGGCGAGAGGGTCGAAGGAGTAGTGCAGGCCGCGCTACACGTATTCGACCAGCAGCTGAGCGAGTTGGAAGGAGAAAGACGACGACGAGAAGAAACGAGAGCCTCAGTATGGATAGAGGAACTAGAGGACGACAACAATGAAGTGCGCTCCCGGTCACCTGGGGTGCCAACTTCCACCGGCTCAGGAGAACACCCGTTGACGCCGGACAGGTCGGCCATCCCATTGAGAATGCCGATCCGGGAGGCAGCCTCCCAGACGGAGCGAGAGGTCCAGCATGCCGCTGCGACCTCCGCTCCGACAGCGAACGACGATGGGCACAACCGGGGCGCAAGTGAGGCCCAGCATGCCGCTGCAGCCCCACCAACCAGTGGTACCCCGGTACGACCACCGACCGATCGTGGGTCAGACTCAGTCGAGGTGGCATGGCAGGCCACCGAGGCAGCAGTCGTGGAGGCACGAGCGCTACTCCGCGCATACCGGGCAAAAGTAGTAGAGGCGAGCGAACGGTGGGACGAGTTCCACCGTAGCTATGACCAGGACCGAGAATATTCGGAAGAGCTGGTCAGAATACACAGCAGCCACTAGGAATTAAAAGAACACCTCGACCAGTGGTTCCACGATCACTCAACGCGCCTTCAAGAACAGAGAGAAGCAGCCGCAGCCAAGGCTGAGGAGGACGCGAGACGCCTGCGAGAGGTCCAAAACGCGCTCGCAGCACGGGAGGCCGAGGCGTCACTCGCGAACGCTGAGATATGGGCCCTCAGGCGCGAAGCCGCAAAGCTGGCCGAGGAGGCAGGGCGGAATGCCGCTTCCTCGAGCTCACCAGATACGACAAGATCGACCCGAGCGACCCCTCAAGAGCCAGCGGCTAGAGCCCCACAACAACCGCAGAATCCGCCCGGGACGGGTAGAACGAGATACTGCGCAATATGCGGCCGGCCAGGGGTGCGCACACCGGGAAAATGCCCTGATAAGATTACCCGCCACGCCGACATTATTGCGGAGTGGCGGGAGGATCCCAAAACAGAGAAGGCCAGGAGGCCGGAGTAAGTTCGTGGAGCGAGTGACAGAAGGTCC